>CM046669.1:87428921-88066421 GCA_025594165.1 Tamias sibiricus
TCTTCCCTTATATTTCTTCCCTGTGATGACCCTTGTCACCTTGATGGCCCTGGGACATTTTCTGTTAATAATCTACAACCAATGCAAACAAAACTTCTTTTCACACAGCAGAGAAAGAATAGCATTAAAAAAGTCATCAAGCTATAAGGGAGACCATGGAAATGAACAGAGGTATCAGGTGTAAACCAGAGGCCACAGGACTACTCCCTACCCGCTGTCTCTTTTTCAAGTGCTGCCCTTTCTGGTCAGCATGTGGACTATTGGGTTTGGCCTGACTTGAGACGCTCTTCTGGACTTTGATATCTGACCCTGGGTCTCAGTGTTGAATCAGCTTGGCTTACTGATGAACAATTGGGTTGGCTTTGGTGTCCTGGGTTTTGGAATGCATAGCTTGGCCCTGGGCCTTGGTGTGTGTTTCTGGGTGCACATCTGATTATAATGGTTTCAATCTGGACCATTCTTCTGGCTTTGCCCAGTGAACCTGCACCACAGCTAGACTTAACAGGTTCTTTAACCCTCCTTGTCTTACCTCAGGTCACTGTTTTGATAGGTGTCTATTTATGCCACGGTGAGACCCATCCTTAGTGCCCTCTCCTGTACTTTTAGTTCCCTAGAGAACTGGTTCTTTCTTGGGTAACTTGTAGACCAGTGACTGACCTCAACCTTCAGATGAGCTTAGTCTCTCCATAACAAGGGTGTGGAATTAGGCAACCTTTACACAGCACACAGAAATTGTGCTTACCCCCTCAAAAAATTGTGCTTAATCTAGGATTGAGCAAGCCTCAAGAGACCCAGGGGGAAAAAAAAAAAAGAAATGGTCTTAATAAAAAGGAGAATCAAATAATATTCAATGGTTCAAGGACAATGGTTGTTGTGGATGAAATGTTTGTATCCCTGCCCAAGTCGATATTCTGAAGCCCTAACACCCAAGGTGATGGCATTGGGAAGTGAGGACTTAGGCAAGTAATTAGGCCACCAGTGTGTAGCACACATGAATAGAAAGCCAGAGAGTTCCTTCTGCTCTTTTTCTTTCTGTGGGAAGACTTAGCAAGAAGCAGCTGTTTGCAACTTGAAAGAGGATCCTCACCAGAACCCAATGACACTGGCACCCTAATCTTGTTTCCAGACTCCATACTGTGAGAAATAAATTCATGTTGTTTATGTCACCCAGTCTATGGTGGTTTGTTATATCAGCCCAAACCGACAAGAATGGGCAAGATGAGTGTGGATTCTTTTTTTTTTTTTTAATATTTATTTATTTGCTTTAGTTGTACACAATGCAATGCATTTATGTTTACGTGGTGCTGAGGATCAAACCCGGGCCGCGCACGTGCTAGGCAAGTGCTCTACCGCTGAGCCACAACCCCAGCCCCCGAGTGTGGATTCTTAATGTACATCAATGTCATTAGTCAAATCGCCTCTGGTTCAGCTTTCGTGGATTCTTTCTTGGACCCTGGAGAGAAGGAACCCCAATTAAAAGCAACAATAAAAGGAAGGTTTTATAAAATCTCCATGGTTGTTGAGAACCTAAGTGACATTTGAGGGGTGTACATGATCCCAGGAAGTTGGTCCTGGAAGTGAGACCCCAGGAGGAGGATGGTGGGTATCAGGCTATAGCTAAATGACAGTGGCGGTGGGGTACAATCTGAGAAGGGCTGGAGGTTCTGCAATTCTGAGTGATGTAGCTTGTGGAAGTCCATGTTAGTACACACAGGCATGCATTCACACTAACACCCAGGAGTTTTGTTTGGTTTGTTTGAGGAATGAGGCAGCAGAATGTTTTTCTAGAAGCTTTTGTTTCCCCTCAGCATTAGCCAAGCCAGAACAGAATTCTGGAGTATCATCAGAAGGTTTCATCTTAGTTTAAGCAAGATCACAAAATTATAACAGTAAATAGACAATCTGAATTAGAACCTGATCAAGGTGTGAGGTTTTTTTTTTTTTTTGCTGAAAATAGTTTGCTATTCTATGAAGAAAAATGTAATCAGCAACTCAGATGTATATAGGCTTTAACTTCCAAATGGGAAGAGGGGAAGGAGAGAAAGGGAGAGAAAAAGAGAAAGAGTTCTGTTAAAAAAAATCCCAAGGTACTGATATAAGGATGTTTATTCATAATGGGAATGATGGGGTGGGGGGGAGCATGAGAGGAATGGAGGAACTTTAGATAGAGCAAAGGGGAGGGAGTAAAGGGAGGGAGTATGGGGGTAGGAAAGACGGTGGAATGACATGGACATCATTACCCTAAGTGCATGTATGAAGACATGAAGACACGAATGGTGTGACTATGTTGTGTGAACCAGAGATATGAAAAATTGTGCTCTATATGTGTACTATGAATCGAAATGCATTCTGCTGTCATATAACAAATTAGAATAAATAAAACAAAATCTCAAGGTAGAGCACTTGCTTAGCATGCATAGGCCCTGGGTTTGATACCCAGCACTTTTTTAAAAAACATTTATTTAGCCAGGCGCGGTGGCGCACGCCTGTAATCCCAGCACTATGGGAGGCTGAGGCAGGAGGATCGCGAGTTCAAAGCCAGCCTCAGCAATGGCGAGGCACTTAGCAACTCAGTGAGACCCTGTCTCTAATAAAAACACAAAAAAGGGGCTGGGGATGTGGCCCAGTGGTCAAGTGCCCCTGAGTTCAATCCCCGGTACCACAAAACAAAACAAAACAAAACATTTATTTATTTGCTTTAGTTGTACACAATGTGTTTTTACATGGTGCTGAGGATCGAACCCGGGCTGCGCACATGCTAGGCAAGTGCTCTACCGCTGAGCCACAACCCCAGCCCGATACCCGGCACTTTAAAAAAATGTATTAAAATAATGTCTATATAAGATTTTAAAAACCCAACTGGTACACAAGAATTTATAATGAAAAGCAAATTCTCTAACTCGTTTCTTTTCTTGCTTTTGCTTTTCTGGCATCAAGCATCTTTGACTATTCTTGGGTTTTTTCCCACACAGTTCTAAATGGTTATTTCTTGATTTATCAACTTTGGGCACTGGGTATTGACTTCCTGATATAATTGCCAAGTGTTTAATAGTATCATCTGCAAAAGAAAAAAAAAGTATAATCTGCTCCCATTTCTCTTTCTAGTATAGTTAAAGAAAAATCCTTAGTTCCTCTCTAAATTTTCGTTTCCAACTGAAAAAGAAAAAAAAAAAAAGATACTAAAACCTCCATTTTTTGTTTCATAGAAAGAATCTTCCAGTTTCTTACTGTGGCAGATGAAAATAGTGCCTCTCATCCTTTTTTTCTTTACTGTGCATTACCCCTTTCTCCTTCCAAGCTTTGTTAGCCGCATTTTAATTCTTCCATTTTGAAAGCTAATATTTAAATTCTGGTTATGTGGGGGCTGAAGTTGTAGCTTGGTGGTAGAGCACTCACCTAGCACATGTGAGGCACAGGGTTCCATCCTCAGCACCACATAAAAAATTAATTAAATAGAGGTATTGTGTTCACCTAAAACTAAAATTAAAAAATTCTGGTTTTGTGAACTATAGTTAATTGTTTTATGATTTGTCTATAGACTGATTATAAAAGCTGATAATCAATAATCAGTAAAAAAAAAAATACTGCCCAGAACCTAATCTTTTCCCCTATATATATGGTGTTTTCAACCATATCATAGCTATTCTACTTGAAGGGAAATCTCATGGTGGGCATTTAACCTAGGCAGCACCAATCTCATGCAGCATTACGATGTTTTTATATTGGGAGCAACCAATGCAAAGAATCAGAGATGTTGATAATTTCCAGGGCAGCTGTGGTGGTAGCAAAGATATCCAGTTTGGGGATAGAAGAAGGGCCTGATGGTGCTGGTAGCAGCAGCCAATGTGCAATGTCAGTGGTTGCATTGCACGAACTATGTCATCTACTGCTTGACAGTGCTGGCAACTCTTGTATCCTCCCTGGACAGCCTCACTATGACTGCTGCTCCAACTGGGTAACTTTTGAGCCTCCAGGAGTTCCAAGCATCACCAATGACTTTCAGTACATTCATTTTCTGTTCAAACCAGTGAGGGTTGATTTTTGTTGTTTCCAATTAAGTCTTTTTTTTTTTTTTTAACCTTTATTTATTTGTTTATATGGTGCTGAGGATCAAACCCAGTGCCTCACACATGCTAGGTGAGCACTCTACCACTGAGCCACAACCCCAGCCCTCCAATTAGGTCTTGATTAAATATACTATTGAAGAACCATCTTATTATGGTTGTGTAAATATCCTTCACTGTCAAGTCATAGTAATGTCTTTGTGGCTTTAATGTCACATATCTCTCATTCTGTAGTGAAAAGTTCCAAACATCAAGTTCAAGTGCATATTCCTTGAAAATGACTCTCCTTCTGGGAGCCAACCCTCATCCCATTTGCTCCATGGGTCTGCTTGACAGCTCTTAGCCTGCAAGTTCCTTTCATTGCTGTCCTGATTTGGATTCACTGTTTTTAAATCTTGCATTTTTTTACTTTCTTAGTTTTCTTCTTCATTTTGTTGAATTTCATCTTCAGTTAACTTCCCAAGAAAGAACAAATGGGGAAAAAATCTTTATTCTCAGCCTACATTTGATGGATAGTTTTACTATGTATGTAATTCTAGAATGCGACAGCTACTCTCAAACCCATTTTCTTCTTTCGCTAGGCTCACAGTTAGAATATATTTCCCAGCCTCCTATACAGTAAGGAATGGCTATGTGACTGAATTCCTGTCAATGAAATATGGAAAAACCTACTTCCAGGCCTGGTATACAAAAACCTCTTACAGGAAACTCTCCATTTTCTCCGTCTCATCCTCCAGGCTTGTTGCAGAAGAGCGTGATAAACTTGAAGCTCCCAGTAGAAGGCAGGAGCCCAAACTGATGAGCCTACATATTTTCCCAGCAGTCTTTCAGTTTTGACTTTTTGAATTTTCAAATAAGAAACAAATCTCCCAAATTTCAAAGCAAGCAGCATTATATGATCCTAGGTCATTACCTATTCATAAAGAAAATCTTTCCAAAGAATGAAAGATTCTATTAGACCACAAAAAGTATTGATAAACTTCCTAATTGCAATGGAGCAGAACAAGAAATAGTACCAGAAGCTGGAAAATCCACAAGTACATGAAAATTAAACAACATAATCTTAAAGAGTGGCTTAAAAACAAAAATCACAAAACAAATTAGAAAATATCTTGACACAAATGAAAAACACCAAAAACATAACAAAAATTATGGGATGTTGCACAGTCGTATTAAGGGGCAAATCTATAGCTGTAAATTCCTACATTAAGAACAAAAAGAATGATCTCACACCAGTAACTTAGCTTTTGTACTTAAGGAACTAGAAAAAGCAAAACAAACTAAACTCAAAGCTAGCGGAAGGAAAGAAATAATACGGATTAGAGCAGAGGGAGAGAATAAAGTTGATAAAACCAAGGGTTGGTTCTTTGAAAAGATCAACACAATTGAAAAACCTTTAGCTGTCCTGCTCCATCCCACCCAGGACATGAACCATTCTCTTGTCCCATGTATCCCCTGCCCATTGGTCACTTGGCAGCCACATTGGATTGACAGTGGTGGTGTCACAGGGCTTGTGTTCAACTCCTATGTGATGGGCTCATGCTGTGTTCCAGCTCCTAGTTCATCCACCTCACTCCATCTAATCACAGGGGCATCGTATTATCTTACATCATCACAAGAAGAATGAGTACAGTATAATAAGATATTCCAAGAGAACCTGCGTTCACATACCTTGTATTACTGTATATTGTTATAAATTCTATTTTACTACTAATTATTGTTGTTAGTCTCTTTCTGGGCCTAATTTACAAATTAAACATTATTATAGGTATGCATAGAAAAAAAATATATGGGGTTGGATACCATCGATGGTTTCAAGCATGCACTGAGGGCCTTGGAATGTTTCCTTTGTGGAGAAGGGTGGTCTACTGTAATTAATGATATTGAATCAATAGTTAAACATTCAAAAGGGAAAGGACAAGGTTTTCAACAAATTGTGCTGGAAAAACTAGAAACAGAAAGTGGAATGGTGGTTGCCAAGGGCTGGGTGAGAGGAAATGGTGAGTTGTTTAAAGGGTATAAAGTTTCAGTTTTGCAAGATGAAAAGGTTCTGGGGATGGGTTGCACAACAATGTTAGTATACTTAACACTAATGAATTTTATACTTAAAAATGGTTAAGATGGTGAAGCATATATTATGTGTATTTTATCACATCTAAGAATTTTTAAAAGGAAGGAAACAAATGCTTCTGTTAAAAATATGAGCTCAATCTACTTTCTAAATTCAATTTGTTGAAAACCTTGTCCTTTCCCTCTTGAATGGTCTTGGAATGTTTGACTATTGAAATTTTTTGTTTGTTTGTTTGTTTGTTTTTATAGTGGAGATTGAACCAGGGTCACTCTACCACTGGGTCACATCCCCAGCCCTTTTTATTTTTTTAATTTTCCTTGAACTTGGGATCCTCCTACCTCAGCCTCCAGAGTTGCTGGGATTGCAGGTGTGGGACACCATGCCTGGCTCAAGCCTCCATCACTCAGAAGTCAGAAATTGTAATTTTAAAACAGTTGTTCTCTTTGAAAAGTCAAAGGGCCCATCCTCAGCTAGCAGGTACTACCACACAGGTATTTTACAAAGATATTAAATAATTTATATACTGTAGTATCCTTTATATGTGACAAGTCACTTCCCTCTTATTGCTCTTAAAAGTATCTCTTTGTCTTTCAACAGTTTTATTATGTAGTCTCTTGATCTAGATCTCTTTGAATTAATCCTCCTTGAGGGTTTTTGGCAGATAACTTTTTAGATATATAGGTAAATGCTTTTCATTACATTTCATCATATTTTTAAAGTATTCTCTTTTCTCCTTTCTCCTTCTCTTCTTCTGTGACTTACAATATTAAATGTCTATATCTTCAATGGTATCCCACAGGTCTTTGAGGCTATGAACAAATTCAATTTTATTCATTCTTTTTTTCTTTTGGTTCTTCAGACTGAATAATCTCAATTATCTGCCTCAAGTTTGCCAATTTTTTTTCCTTTCACCTGATCAAAAGGAACTTGGAGCCCCTCAATAGTGAATTTTTCATTTCCCTTACTACAGTTTTAATTCCAGAATTTGCCTCTTCTTTATAATTTCCATGTTTCCCTTTTTATTAACATTCTCTATTTGATGAGATATTGTTCTCATGTTTTCCTTTAGTTCTTTACCTGTGGTTTCCTTTAGTTCTGTGAACGTACTTGAAATAGCTGGTTTTAAATCGTTGTCTGGTAAAGTCAATGAATGGCTTCCTCAGGAATATTTTTCATTGATCATTTTTTTTCCTGCACATAGGCAATAATTTTTTGCTTCTTGGCATACCTTATGTATGTGTATGTTTTTAAAAACTGTACTTTTTCCATGATATAATGGAGCAACTTGGATCATATTCTCCCCCTCTCAAGGGCTTATTGGTGCCCTTATTGTTATTGATTTGTTTAGTGACATTTCCAAACTAATCCCCCAAAACCTGTATTGTTTGTTGCAATTGGCCTCTGGAGTCACTGCTCAGTTAGCTTAGTGATCAGCTAATGATTAGACAGAGATTTCTTTAGATGCTTGGAAAGAATAAGTCTCCCCATCTTTTCCAAGGGATGCTGTTTGTGAATAGGGGCACACCTTTAATACTGGTCAGGTGTTGACTAATCTCTTTAGTATTCACTTCCTTCTTATTTTAAGCCTCTAGATCAGCCAGAGGGGATTGCTTAGGGCCTTCCCAAGTCCTTCTTGAGCACACACACAGTCCTATGCGTGGATATAACTTCTAGTTGCTCAGGGATGTGTTCAAAACCTCTGTGACATCTCCTTCCCTAGCTTTTCCTTTTGAGCTTTCTGTTTGGCCTGTTGTTTGCATCCAACTGTTATCCTCAACTTCAGGTAGCAGCAAAGTTAAACAATTTAATCTAATTTTTTTGACAAATGGCTTTGGGGGAAAAGACTTTCTCTCTAGGCGAGCTGGAATCAGGTCAAATAAAGACAGTTTTGCAAGTGAGGTCTTCCAGGGAACCACCAGACAGGTCAAATAATGATAAATCTCTGGTGATATGACTTTGAACAAGTTCCAGCCCTATTCATCCCCCTCCAGGGGCTTTTAGGCTGCTGGTTTTCACTGTGAGTGGGGATCATTGGCTTTTAAGACTACCACAGAGCTGGAGAGAGGAGTATCACAATAGGAAAAGTTAAGACACTCCAAGTCTCTTTTTTATTATCATGGTTCAGCAATTTTTTAGAAATAAACACTCCTCTGAGCCGGGCGCCGTGGCGCACTCCTGTAATCCCAGCACTTTGGGAGGCTGAGGCAGGAGGATCGTGAGTTCAAAGCCAGCCTCAGCAATGGCGAGGCACTTAGCAACTCAGTGAGACCCTGTCTCTAAATAAAATACAAAAAAGGGCTGGGGATGTGACCCAGTGGTCGAGTGCCCCTGAGTTCAATCCCTGGTACCACAAAAAAAAAAAAAAAAAAAAAAAAAAAGAAAGAAAGAAAAAGAAAGAAATAGACACTCCTCTGATTGCTGCAAAGTCTTTAACTCCCATAGTTCAAAGAATGCTTATTCTGGCACTTTTTGCCAGCTCTCTCAGTGCCTTTTTGAAGGGGAGAATATTCATAGGTGTTTCCTCTGCCATTCCTGCTGATCTTGCTCTGTATTGATTTTTATTAGCCTCATTATCCTTAGAATAAAGGAGTCATATATGTTCCTTGGAGCTGTTACACACTGCATCTAGGATGTCCATTTACTCATTCATTTATTTGCTCATCACTTAGCAAAAAGTTGTTGGGCGTCTGCCATTTGTCCAAGCTTCCTATGAGGAATTAGAGGGCACTGAGGAATTAGAGATGCACAGGTGAACACAGCAGACACAGTCCTGGTCTCAATAGAGCACACATTCCGGTGGAGTGGGGTAGGGTGATGAGGATAGGTTGGGGAACATGTAATAGGAAATAAGAATGCGGGTAAATGGATGAAATTGGAGAATATAATGCTAAGTGAAGTTAGCCAATCTCAAAAATCCAAATGCCAAATGTTTTCTCTGATATAAGGAGGCTGATCCACAGTGGGTTTGGGATGGGGAGCATAGAAGGATTAGAAGAACACTAAAAAGGTCAGTGGGGATGGAGGGGAAGGGAGGGGCCAAGAGGGTAAAAAAATAAATAAAATAAAAGATGGTAGAATGAGATGGATGTCATTACCCTAAGTGCATGTATGAAGACACGAATGGTGTCAATATACTTTGTATACAACCAGAGATATGTAAAAATGTGTTCTATATGTGTATTATGAGTTGTAATGCATTCTACTGTCATATACAACTTCAAATAAAAAATTTAAAAAAAAGAAAATAAGAATTCAGTGTAAGTGCTATAATATGTAAATATGGATGGTTCCTGACTTATGCTGGTTTGATTTAAAGATTTTTTTTTTCAACTTTACAATGGTATCAATTGATACACGTTCTGTAGAACCTGTACTTTGTATTCTGAATTTTGATCTTTTTCCAGCTATCAGTATGCGATATGATTCTCTCATGATGTTGGACAGGGATAGCAACCCACATTTGCAGTCAGCCACATGACTGAGAGCGGAAAAAACTGAGACAATATTCTACAATCTAGTATATTCAATAATGTACATGAGATATGCAATACTTTATTGTAAAACAGGCTTTGTGTTAGATGACTTTGCCCAACCAGAGGATATTATAAGTGTCTGAGCATATTTAAGACTAAGCTATGATGGTTGGTGGGTTAAGTGCATTCAATTCACTTTTTAGTTACAATATTTTCAACTTAGGATGGGTTGCTTGGGACAGAACGTCATCATAAATTGAGGAGTATCTTAGGTTCTGTGGGGCCACCTAAGAGTGGTATTGAATTTGAACTTGTCAGGGGAAACCGAAAAGATGAAAAAAAAATTTCGTGAAAGAAAATGACATCAAATCTCATAATGAGCTTGATTTAGCTATGAGAAGAGGGGCTTAAACAAAATAAAATGTTATTTTCTCTCAAATATCATAAGACCACAGGTAAAGCATGGTGCTGCGTGTTGTATATACTCTACCTTCCCTTCATGTTTCTGCTCCCACATCTTGAAGGCTCCTGTGGACTCTTGGTTGCTACAGAGCATATTGATGTGTCCACATTTCTGGTATAAAGAAAAAAGAGGTAGCTGGGTGTGGTGGCAGCGGCTCAGGAGTTTTTGGCAGGAGGATCCCAAGTTCAAAGCCAGCTCAGCAATTTAGTGAGGCCCTAAACAACGTAGTGAGATCCCATCTCAAAATAAAATATAAAAAGGGCTGTAGATGGTTCAGTGGTTAAGTGTTCCTAGGTTCAAACCTGGGTGCAAAAAAATAAGGCTTCAGGAAGGGTAGAGCAAACTAGAAGCTTGAGTCAATGCTTTCTGTTTGCATGCTGTTGGCATCTCCTCTTGCAAGGAAAATTGGGAAATATATTGCTTTAACTGGGTATGATGTTATCCCCAAAA
The DNA here is from genome assembly GCA_025594165.1 of Tamias sibiricus. NCBI lineage: Eukaryota > Metazoa > Chordata > Mammalia > Rodentia > Sciuridae > Tamias > Tamias sibiricus. Next base: position 87,439,443 of record CM046669.1, read on the forward strand.
TAAGGAAGAGGGGCAGAATGAACAGGATGTAGACACCTAGCAGTCTTTGATGCAGATGGATGAACACTCAGCTAATATCCAATGAAAACTTAATATGCTTTTACCTATTAATGAACAGCTGCTTCACATTTCCCAAATTAATGTGAAAAGACTAGACTTCACTAACTAGCGAACTGTTTGGGGGTGAGGTGGTATTCATGGCACCTAGGCACGTATATGCACATTCACACATTTTTGAACTTGCTATTTTTGAACATTCTAGGCTCTGCAAGCAAAATGGTTATGTTTTCCTCTGAGCAACAGAAAACTCTGATTGGGTGCTTCCTTAAGGGTTTCTCTTTTTCCTTTGGAATTAAGATTTGTCAGGAGACTCTTCTCCATCACTGCTATGTGGGCCATATAAATGCATGTGTATGTGGTCACACTGGAGTAGAGTTCCGGGCAATGGCACATCCCTGTGTGACAAGTTCAGGGTCTTACCTCAAGAACGAGTATGTCTCCCTTGTCTGCAAGCATTAAGAGCTAGCCTTCAGTGAGCTGCAGAGGGGGAATTACTTTCTTAAGTTTTCCATTGAAATGTGACATTGTCTCAGAGGAAGCTCATGGGCAATGAGGAGTAATTAATGTAGAGCTAGATCAGGTGGGAATGAAGGAACTTGGATGCTGCAGGAAGTCTCTTGGGGGCAAGAGTTTAACTATTGTAAGCAACAGGGTCTATGAGTCCTGAAAGTAGCTACTTACGAAAGTGATCAAAGCCAGGCATGGTGGCGCACACCTGTAATCCCAGTAGCTCGGGAGGCTGAAGAAGGAGGATTGTGAGTTCAAACCAGCCTCAGGAACTTAGCAAGGCCCTAAGCAACTCAGTGAGACCCTGTCTCTAAATAAAATATAAAAAGGGCTGGGGATGTGGCTCAGTGGTTAAGTGCCCCTATACCAAAACAAACAAACAAAAAAACCAAACAACAACAAAAAAATAAAATAAAAGTGATCAGAGCACTGTACTTAGAGAACAACAATGTTCAGTGACAACAATTTGTTCATGTATTCTTTATTATCTAACTCTAATCATGACAGAACATCAAACAAAGGGATCTTTCCACAAAATAACAAGCCTGCAGTTTTCTAAAATGCCAATGTCATAAAAGATAAAGAAAGGCTAAGGAACTATTCTAGATTCAATAGACTAAAGAAATACAACCACTAAATGCATTGTGTAATTATGGATTGAATCCTGAGGTAGGAAAATTTTCTATAATAGGCATTATTGGGGCGATTGACCAAATTTGAATATGAACTACATATTCAACTGCACTTAAAATTTCTTAATTTTGACACTTGTCCCGTGGTTATGTTCAAGCATCTGTACATGTTTTATGTATTTGAGAGTAAAGTGACATGATGTTCACAAATTGCTCTCAAGTGTTCAGGAGAGACGAGAGACGGACAGAGGCAGGGACAGCTGTGGTGGTAAAATAATAACAATGGTGAATTTGGGTGAAGGGTCTTTGGAGTTCTTTGTGCTTTATTTTTCTGTAAATTTTCTTTAAGTTTGAAATTATATAACAATAAGATGTTTAAAAACTCTTTAGAGAGGACCTACTATGTGCCAGATGTTGCTCTAAGTACTAAGAGCTCTAAGAGCCTTCATACTTTCTGACTCTTCTTTCACATTGCATTTATTAATGTCATTTTTAAAGTCCCAGTGTCCATCAGCAATGTCAATAGGAATCTAAGAAAGAGGATTTTTGTTAATATGGGTATCCCAGTGTTAGGGAAGATTAATAATGAAGTGTAATCATAGTAAAAATCATACCATATCAGTCAGGATGAGGTAGATTTTATAACACCAACAAACAAACCCCAAATTTCAGTGACTAAAAAGATTTAGCCCTTGCTTATGTTATGTTTCAGGACATGTCATTCGGGGACATTTGGGGGTTTCTGCTCCACACTGTGTTATAATCAAGGCTGATGGAGCAGCCACCATCTGGAAAATACCTGGATGTGTTGGCAGAAAGAAGAAAGAAAGAAAGAAAGAAAGAAAAGAAAGAAAGAAAGAAAGAAAGCCAGCCAGCCTTGGATGGTCTCACATCAGTGATTCAGTGTTCTGCATAAAAGTTACATATGCCACATTCTGTTCACAACAAAAACAGTCAGGATGACTCCACCCAACCAAGGGAGCCGGCAAGCCATCCCACCAGAGATCTGGGAGGAAGAAAGCCAGAAGTTTATTGAACACCACCGATAACTATCACACTTACAAAGAAAACCCCAAGGGGAAATGTAACCCAGTGATCGATGCAGGTTCTCTATGGTCTGTACCTTGTCCTCATGCAGATACAAAGGGGACAGCATCCCTTAGATCTCTGTGTGTGCACATATACACACATTTTTAAATACCTGCTTATTTTAAAACTTGTGGTCCATATGTTTTCCTTAAATACCTTTTCAGGTTAATTTTTATTATTTTTTAAGGAGTGATAACTGTGACTCCAAGATTAAAAACACGGGCTTCAACACTGCTGAAATAAACATTGACGTTCTTTTTACCTCAACATCATTATGTCTTACTAATAATTTTATTTGCATATGCACCATTTACTCTAAAGACACAGTTTATACATCATACGAATAAGATCACAATGCCAAGGGTTACCACTTAGCCTTATCTATAATATCAACGACTATTTTAAGTCTGTCTATGGGGCAAATTTTGTTATATTCTAGTCCATTGTTATAATAGAAGTGAAAAGGAGGATTTCTGTATTGATTTGCTTCTTTGTTCTAGATTTTGCAACATTGAAAAAGGTGGATCTTAACATTTTCTTTTTGAAAAGAGTATTTTTACTATTCTTTGAGAAATGACTTGATTCTGGTATCACACATATATCTGAAACTAGCCATTCTTCAACTGGACTGCGTCTTCCCAGCTTATTGACAATAATGTCACATTGGAGTCTTTATTGGAGAGAGTTGATGGCAGCTCTTACTTCTTCCTGGCAGCACAGCCTGCCACTTTATCACAGAAGAAAATCAAATTGCTCTGCACAGCTTACTCAAAACTCTGTTAGTTGTCCCTCAGTACTGTTTTTTTTTTTTTTTCTTCCTCTTATTTGGAAGTGAATTATTGCATAGTTTATCTTAGTATCATCCAGGTAGCAAAGTAAATAGATGATAGATAATTACCACAGCTGTCTTTTATTTTTCCACATTAAAAATGCTCTTTCACACTGTTAGGTACTGTGGGTCCTCCATAAATTCTATGAAATAATACCAGCGATCATATAATACATACTAATGGCTCTCTGGAGCCTTTTCTTGCCAGATGGTGAAAATATGAACATTTAATGTGTTGCATAATCTGGAAAGACCACTAATGGGCGGGAGACACCTGTTTTTTTTTTTTTTTTTTTTTTTTTTTTCTGGAGAACAACAGGGATTAGGTTATTAAAATAAAGAATGATTAGCTCAAAGTTATCCTGAATTGGGAAAGGATGGCCATCTTGTTCTAAAGTTTGTTCATTTATACAGTCAGCTATCTATTGAATTCTGTTCTTTTTCTTTCTTTCTTTCTTCTTCTTCTTCTTCTTTTTTTTTTTTTTTTTTTTTTGGTACTGGGTATTGAACTCAGGGATGCTTAACCACCAAGTGATATAGCCCCAGCCCTTTATATGTTTTGTTTTTAATTTTGAGACAGGGTCTCACTAAGTTGCTTAGGGCCTCGTTAAGTTGCTGAGGCTGGCTTTGAACTTGCAATCCTCCTGCCTCAGCCTTCCGAGCTGCTGGGATTACAGGCATGTGCTACCATGCCTGGCTTATTTATCAAGTTCTTACCATGGACTTTATTTTGAAGCTCTGAATGGGCTGCTGAATGACATGGTTGGATACAAAGGTTAGGAAAATCATGCTGCTAACAAAGTGAGGCTCAGCTATGCATGATAGAATGAAGAACAGATTGGAGAGGGAGAGAGGAAAGAGATTTGTAACAATCCAAGTGAGAAGTGAAGAGAGACTGAATTAAAACAATGGTGGTGGGATTGATGAGGGAGGAATAGCTTCAAAGCTATCTGGAGATGGCATCTACAGCTGTTGACTAGTTGGACATGGGGACAGATGAGAGGGAGATACTCCAGAGGATGCCTAGGTGGACAGCGTGGGCAACCAGGTGGGTGGCAGTGATGTTTTATTGAGAGAATGAATAACTAAGAAAAATGGAGTGTGTGTGTGTGTGTGTGTGTGTGTGTGTGTGTGTGTATGTGATCAAGTTAGCATTGTAGGCATCACTGAGAAGGAGACAATGAATCAATCACGTGGATCTGAAGGTCAGCTGAAAGTTTCATTCATTTAGCACATTTTTATTGCATGTCTGGGCTGTGGCACCTACTGTGGCAGTTGGATGATTCCATACAGTTGTAATTAAAGCCATGGTGTGGAGGAGATCAAATTAGAACTGGGTGGGATGAGAAGAGCTCCCTCCATGTTTTTTAAAAAATATTTATTTATTTGATTTTAGTTGTACACAATGCGTTTATTTTTACATGGTGCTGAGGATCGAACCCGTGCCGTGCACATGCTAGGCGAGCGCTCTACCGCTGAGCCACAACCTCAAACAGGCATATATGTAGATCATTGGGCTCTTTTCATGTTATCTCTTTCTGAAATACTCCTAGAAATTAAATTACCAAATCATTTACACTGTAAAAATCTAATACATATTGCCAAATGCCCTTTAGTTAAAGTCTACCAATTTACCCCCCTGCCAGCAACAGTGGAAGTGTCTGTGTCACCATATTTTTGACATATTCTTAGTGTTAAACACCTTTAAAAAATATCTAATGAACTTTCTAAAAAATATCTATTTATTTGCTTTTAGTTGTACGCAATGTGTTTATTTGTACACGGTGCTGAGGATCGAACCTGAGCCACGCACGTGCTAGGCGAACACGCTACTACTGGGCCACAACCCCAGGCCCCTCTAATGAACTTTAATTGTAATTTTATTGTGGTAAGAACGTTTTAACCTCAGATCTGTCCTCTTCACAGAGTTTTAAGTGTACAATACATTATTGTCATCTTTGGGCACAATGGGTAACCCATTTTAGAAATCTTTGACAATGTGATAGGTAAATATTATATTCTAATGTCCTCAATTTAGATTTATTTGATGACATATGAAGCTGAACAGATATTTATCGATCATTTGTATTTCATGTGAGTGTTTATGTGTGAACTTCCTTGTCATGGGTTTTGTGGGAGGCCTGGTTTTCTTTTGAAGTAAAGGTAGCGAGAACTTAAATATTCAGACAGGATGACAGCAGTGATTATTGTTATTACTTGGAGTGAAATTGCTGTATAGCTGGGTATGAAACCTGCTGCATCAGCATCACCTGGGCACTTGACACAATGTGGCACAAGGGCACCTCCCTAGACCTGTTGAATCAGAGTCTACAAATTAGCAGAATATATTCTGTAAGGGAAGGAACCATGAATATCTTGCTTGGGACCAATACTGTAGTGTGTAACATAATATTGGCACATCTAAGGGCTTAATCAATATTGACTGAATTAATAAATTCCCCCCTTTTCATTGGTTTTCAGATCCTGCCTTCCTGTTGCCAGCTGAAGTTGGGCAATTTCCTTTCTTAAACAAATGCAAAGCTTCATTTTCTGGTTGTTTTCATTTAAAGTTTATGCTGCTGAACTCAGGTTCCATAGGGAACAAGGGAGTGACAGAATAGTGGGTGTTTGTAGATGTTCCACTCAAGTTCTGCCTCTTGTGTTGTTGGTAGGGACTTGTTGAAAGTCAAAGAGGGAGGTGGGGAAAGGAAAGAAGGAAACTTTGGAGTACGTTATGGGGAATTTAACCATCATCCAATCTCTGCTTTGACAATAATTGGGTCTAAAATCGAGGTGAAGCAAAAGTCATCTATTTTTAAATTGGCTACATTGAACTTAACATAAATAAAACCTTGAGATTAGCTCATGTGTTAGTCAGCTTTCCATTGCTGTGACTAACTACCTGACAAAGTAAATTTAAGGGAGAAAATGTTTGTTTTGGTTCATGGTTTCAGTTGATGGTTACCTGGTCCCATTGCTATGGGCCTATGGTGAGGCAGAACAGCATGGAGGGGAGCGTGTGGCAGAGCAGAGTTGAGTTGAGGGGGAGGGAGGTCGGTCCATCTGGGGACAAAATAATCCCTCCAAGGGCACATTTCCAGTGACCTACGTTCTCCAGCTAGGCCCTACCTCCTAAAGGTTGCACCACCTCCAATAGCACCACCCACCGGGGACTGAGCCTTCACTTTGGGGGACAGTCCAGATCCAAACAATCACAGCTCATTATATTGCTTAATCCAATTTGGGCTGAAGTATGACCACTCTGTGGTAAAATGTCAACTAGACTCAGAAAACTCAGAATAGCAATGGATTATTTCATTGAGGGATTTAGGGTCATTGAAATAATTGGTCTGTGAGCTGCAGTGGTCAGGTTTGTTGAGTGTGGTTTGGATGCTTTCTTTTTTTTTTTTTCTGCTTTCCACCTACTGTTGGTCAGTGATTCAGTCAATGTACTCTGTTCTAGCCCAGAATTTAACCACCGCATTTAAAGGTAGATGACACATCATCATGTGATGACATATTATGGCTCTCCATTGGTTCACAATGTCCACGAGGGTGACAACCTCACTGTTTTAGTCACCACTAAATCACCACCAGCCACTGTGTGTACAGTGCCTAGCACACATTAGGTACTCAATGAATATTTGTTGATTGAATGAGTAGATGAATGAATTCCCATACATATATATAGCGTATCAAAACCAAGATCCAGCACTAAGTGAATTCTTAAAAAATTCTTTCATGAGTTTTAAAGATTTCCACCCCCCGTTATTTTTCTTTTTTTTTTTAATATTTTTATTTATTTGCTTTAGTTGTACACAATGAATTTTTCAATGTATTTTATTTGTACGTGGTGCTGAGGATCGAACCCGGGTCGCCCACGCGCTAGAAGTTGCGTTATTTTTCTATTTGCAGCCGAGTGAATTAAATCTAGACTCCTTAGTCGGGTATTTGAAATTCTCCATGATATGCTCTCAAGTTACCCCATAGGATTCCTCATTTTCATCTGACCCCAGTGGTCCAGTTGAAATGATTACTTTTTATTTTTTATAAAATGGACCTTTACCCTCTTCTCCTATTTGAGTCCTTCTGAGCTGGTGTGTCATCTCCTCTGTTAGGATTTCTCTAAGATTACCTTGGTAATTACATTATGATGGCTCCCTCATATTCTTTCCTCTTCTCTGTGTTGCTTCCCCAGTTTTTCATTTGAGAACTATACCACCCCCAGAGGGGAAGAAACCCAACTCCATTACTGTCATTAAATGAGGAAGAGAACCGTTAATGTCAGCCCACGTCCTGCCTTAAATGTTGATTCAGGAATGGGTATGTGATTCAACCATACCAGTGCCTGAGACAGAGACAAAGCTTTGCTGCAGGTTACTCACTTTCTCTGAGTGAGATGAGGAGGCACACAGCCCCGGCAACTGTGGCAGCCATCTTGGATGGATGGAACTGACGCCTTGGGAGGCAGAGAAAGAAGCTGGTGCTTGACAATGTCAGAGTCCCACAAGGCCCATCTCCTAGGAAGCTTTCAGTAATGTGCACCAACCAATCATCTTTTTTATTGAGGCCATTTGAGGGTTTATTGTTGTTGTTGTTGTTGTTATTATTATTATTATTATTATTTGGAACTGGGGATTGATCTCAGGGGCACTCGACCACTGGGCCACCTCCCCAGCCCCTGTTTTGTATTTTATTAGAGACAGGGTCTCACTGAGTTGCTAAGTGAACTCCTCCTGCCTCAGCCTCCCACCGGCTGGGATTACAGGCCTGCGCCACCACACCCGGCTTATTATCTGTAAAGGTACCGCCCCTCTTCTCATAAGCAGGCAGTTCAGTTTCTGTCCTCAGCACCTTCTCATAGCACTTTCTGCAAGCTTCCTGTCGGTATATGGGAACATGTTCACAGATGGCTATAGCATCTCATATAGTGACTTGCCCACAGTGTTGCCTAAACAAACCCACTGATCACAAAATTACCACACACTCCAATAGTTCCACTCCTACAATAACTTGAAAATGGGTACTGATCACAAAAACAAGTGAGTCTTTCAAGGTTAGGTAAATTTCAGTAGTTATAGAGTTAATGTGGGTCAGAGGATTTGCCTTACCTCTATGGAAATTTAATAGTATAGCTTAAAATTCTTATGTAAACATAAGAGCTAAAACCATAAAACTTAGATGAAAACATAGGGATAAATATTCATGACCTTGGATTTGGCAAATAGATATGACACTAAAAGCACTGCGGGGGACTTGATCAAAATTGAAAATGTTTGTGTATCGAAAGACATTTCAATAAAGTGAAACAATAAGCTACAAAATGGGAGCAAATACTTGTAAAACATATATAGGAAAAGAGTCAGAATCTATACAGAACTTTCACATCTCAATCAAGAATTCAAACAGCCCAATTCAAAAACAAGCAAAGGCGTGAATAGACATTTTTCCAAAGAAATTATATGAATGGCCGTATGCCATGGACAGGTGCTCCGCATTGTTAATTATTAGGAAAATGTAAATTAAAACCACTAGACGCTGCTTTGCACAAAGAGGGATGACTGTCATCATAAAAACAGAAAATAAGTGTTTATCACGGGTATGGAGAAATTTGAAAGCTCGTGCATCGTTGGTGGGGATGTAAGATGGTTCAGCCACAGTGATAGCGGTTTAGTGCTTCCTTAAAAAGTCAAACGGAGAATTACCATATATCCCAATAGTTCCACTCCTAAAATAACTTGAAAAAGGGTACTTGAACAAGTACCTGGCCACAAAGTTATAGCAGCACTATTCATGATTCTCTCTACCACAAAAGGTAGAGAGAAACCTGAATGATCATCAACATAATGATCGATAAACAAATTATACTGTACACACACAATGGAATATTATTTAGCCACAAAAAGAAATGCAGTACTGAGCCTATGGACCTCAGAAACTTTGTGCTCAGTGAAAGAAGACAGATATAAAAGCTCACATATAATTCCATTTATGTGAATTATTCAGGGTAAATCCATAGAGACAGAAAGCAGGGTAGTGGTGACAGACCAGGCTTCAGGCTCACAGCCCTCTATTAATTTTAATATCACTGTTTGGTTTTCAGTGGTTTCATTTTCACTCTCCCCTTGGCTTCTGAACACCTGTTTTCCATTTTGGTATTTTGCATTATACTTCAGGTAGTGATACAAAATTTCCTCTTTGAATTTATTTACATAGGAATGGGAGTCAATGTAAAAAACAAGCAATAAGCAAATAATAAAAAAAAAAATAGTATGAAGATCTAGGGGAACAGTGGAACTCAGACTATTAAATAGGATGTGCTAGCATAAAAAACACATTCCAGGAATGTGAGGCCCTGAGTCTCTTGCTACCCATGCAGCCCTGGACACATCACCACGCTCCTCTGAGTTTCATTTCGTGCCTATCTCACCCAGGTTTTATGGAAAGTGCTATATCAATGTAAATTATCATTATTCACTGTTTTGGATATTATATGTTTCGCAGAGGCTGGATGCCCTAGGGCTGTGTTTCCCAGAATCCCTTGGCAGCAGATTCTGATAAGATGTTGGTTGTGCCATGGGACCTAGAGGTCACAGGGAAATTGTCATTCTGCAGCAGCTGAGGCTGAGATGAAGGCAGTGAGACTAACTTCTAAAGCGTGTCCCTGATAGTCCCTGGATTCTGAGCTGTAGGGCAGGGACACGTAGTTGCAACGGGCAGTTATTATCTGTCATCTGCTCCATCTCAGCCACTGGGTCTACATCTGATCAAAGTTGGTGGTGATGCCTCTTGACTTTCATCTACTCTTCCCAGAGATTTTTCACATCTGAATTCCTATATATCTTTCTTCCTTTTTCCAGACTAAATCCTCACTAAAAATATTGTTGGTTTCCTAGAAAAAAAAAAAAAAAAAAACTGGCATTTTAGTGATAACACAATAATAGTTAATGTTGTTTGAGTGCTTATTAATTGTCACTGAGCTCAGCACTTTACATGCATCATGTCATTGCTCCGAGAGGACCCTATGAGGTAGTTCCTATTACTCTCCTCATTTTGAAGAGGAGTAAACCAAGGCAGAGGTGATACAACCAACCCAAGACTCAGAGTTAGCAAGTTCCAGATCTAGGATTTGAATTCAGGAGGTTGGACTCTTACACAGCACCTGATTACTCTCCACTCTACTGTACCTCCCCGCCCCCCCCCCCCCCCCCCCCCCCCCCCCCCCCCCCCCCCCCCCCCCCCCCCCCCCCGCAACACAGTTCACTTCCGGTTTATGCTAAAGTCCCCTAAGGTCTGAAAATTCAGGTCTCAGAATTCAGGAGTGTTGATTTTTAGAAGGACAACACAGCATATATACCACATATTACTTATAGGGCTGCGCCTATGGGATCTGGGACATCTTGTAATCATATACACAGAGTTCTGCAGCAAAATGAATGCTCATATTAAATAAGATAAAGACCATAAATAGCAAAGTTCAGTTGCCATCAAAGTAGTTTAGGTGTGAAACTTATGGAAAAATCTTTCAGTTTGTCAGAGCTTTGCGGATTTATTTCTAAATTGCTGATTAGGAATTGAAAATTTGCAATTTTCATAAAGTATTAGCAAATAAAAAATCTGAGTAGATTAAAGAAATATCTTTTTATCTATTGTCTTATTATCATGGAGCCTTTAGTCTGGCTGCTTGAGACCCCTACTTCTTTCCCTTTTTAGTCAAAGTACATGGGCAAAGACTTATTTCATGTCTAAGTCAAATGTAATTGCAAGTACTGTATATTTACTTTGATGGAGGTCATTATGTCATTTCACAAAGCACAAAGTATTACTTTGAAGTATTACTCTATTTCAAAGGAGAGAACCAGACAAAATTAGAAACTTCAATAAAAACACATGCCCTTGAATACCTTAGGATCTGCTAGGTCACTCTGATCTCTCATAACTTGACCTTTGCACACAGCATTTTTTTATAAATATTTTTTTAGTTGTAGGTGGACACAATACCTTTATTTTATTTATGTGGTGCTGAGGATTGAACCCAGGGTCTCACACATGCGAGAGTGATCTACCACTGAGCCATAGCCTCAGCCCCAACATTTTTTGTTTTTGTTTTTGTTTTCGTTTTTGGTATTGGGGATGGAACCCAGGGTGCTTAACCGCTGAGACACATCACCAGCCCTTTTTTAAATTTTTTAATTTTGAGACAGGGTCTTGCTAAGTTTCTGAGGGCCTGGCTAAGTTGCTAAGGCTGGCTTTGAACTTGTGATCTTCCTGCTTTAGCCTCCCAAGCTGCTGAGATTATAGGTATGCAACACCATGCCCAGCTTGCATTTATGTTTTGAGGACATTATTTATTTAAGTCTTAGCTAAAATAGAGCTATGCTTTAGCACTTCATTTTTTTTTCTTTTTTTTTTGGTACCGGGGATTGAACTCAGGGGCACTTGACCACTGGGCCACATCCCCAGCCCGTTTTTGTATTTTAGTAGAGACAGGGTCTCACTGAGTTGCTAAGTGCCTCGCCACGGCTGAGGCTGGCTTTGAACTCGTGATCCTCCTGCCTCAGCCTCCCAAGTGCTGGGATTACAGGCGTGCGCCACCGCGCCCGGCAAGCACTTCATTTTTAATCAACTCTTTCCAGTTATCCATACATGTGTAACAAACCACACTGAACTCAAAAGCGTAAAACAACAGTTTATTATAGTTCTTATGGTTCCCTAGGTTGACTGGGCTCACTTGAGATGTCCTCATTTGGGGTTTCCAGTGGGGTCAGATAGTTGATTCTCCAGACTTCTGAAGGACTGACTGTGCTGACCACTCAAGATGCCTTGCCCACATGGCTAGCAGTTGATGTTGGCTCAGCTGAAGTTGTCCATGTATATATGTCCTCCGTGTGTGGCTTGGGGTTCTCTCAGCATAGTGTCTGAGCCGCTGGGGGAGAGCACTAAGAATTTCAGACACCTAGGTGGAAGCTGCAAAATACATCCCAGCCTTAGAAATCACTCAGCATCATTTTCACTAGAATATATTTTTGGAGGTCAAAGTGAGTCACAAGGACCTGCCCAGATTTAAAAGGAGGATGACATGGACTGGATTTGTAGCTCAGTGGTAAAGCACTAGTATGTGTGAGGCACTGGGTTTGATTCTCAGCACCACATATAAATAAATAAAATAAAGGTCCATGGACAACTAAAAAATATATATATATATATATATATATTTATATATATATATAAATGGGGTATGACTATTGGGAAGGACAGTTCATTGGGAGGCCATCTGTGAAAACTACTACTACCACATAACTTATATATATTTATGTGTAGAAGAGTTTAAAAGGCATTTAAAAAATCATACACATGGAGGCAAATGTTATTGTCCTAAAATGGAAACAAAAATGCAATGAAATTGTACTTTGATTTTTTTTCAATATCTTATGATACTTTTTAAAATACATTTCTGCTTGATGAGACAAAAAGATAAATAAATGGCATGAGATCTAAGAAGTGGCCAAAGGGATGGTTGAAGTAGGACAACTGTAAGTCGAGAAGGCAGAAGAAATTCTCTAAAACTATAAAGACATAATGAGACACTTTTCAAATGACATGGCATCTTTAGAGATTTCTGGAAAACTATTTTGTCATGTAACAAGGAAAAGAGTGACTTCTGTGTAGAAAAGCAAAGGAGGCAATAAGAGGCAGACTTGTAGTTGAAAACCAGTCTTCCTGAATTATTATGTTTTAGTCACAGACCCCTTTGTGCATGTGAAAAAACTTCTCTCTAGAAAATGTGGATATTTGCATCTCTGTGTTCCTTCCTCCTTTCAATCATTCTTTCTGCCTTACTTTTTCCTTCCTTCTATGATTATTTATAGAGAACTGATTCTGTTTAGACATCAGTTTGGACCAAGGAATAAAATATAGCAGAAGACAGTCAAGTTCCCCAGTCTCCTGGCATGTACAGTTTTAAGACAGGAAGACAGAAAAAACTGAGAACACCACTAAATAAGCCAATCTTAGATTATTATAAGTGAACTATGTATAAAAAAATCTTGCATGCAATTTTATAAAGTTCACCATCCTTCTGTGGATTCTTTGCTCTCCAATCAAAACTGAAGGATAACTTTTTTTTTTTTTTTTTAATATGAGCTGTGTGGATGTAGTTTTTGATTACCCATTGATTTTTTACTTACACTGAGTGCACAGAAGTCGACTGATCTGTTTTTATTTTCATCCATGAAGAATAATTATATGCAGTGTTATTGGAACTGACTTTTCCAATCAATATAAGAACATTGGCTTTTTATAAAATTTAAAAAATTAAAGTGGCTGGTGAGTATGAATATGTGCACTGTAAGGCTTTTCCACAGCCTTCTTCCAAACCCCACCCCCACTTAGGGAACTAGCTGTTTACCCTCTCAAAAAAATCAAATGGCTCATAGAGCCATGGATTCACATTGCAAAGCCTCAATTTATGAGAGACTCAAGAGCTGACCCTTTCATCCATATTTTGAAGATGAAAGTGGAGGATGGATAATTTGCTTTGGAAGTTTTATTCCCTCTAAGTTCTATGTTTTTATGTTTTCACCACAAATTGGCCTTAGTTATTATGGTATCCTATAGGGGATTTAAATATATACTTTTTATCTTTGCCAACATTTTAAGTATTGTCATTAGCATGACATATAACTTTTGCAAAAATGAAATGCAAATATCAATTTCTCTTATTCTAAGGGAAGTAAATCTAAACAGTTGGTAACTATGAGAAATTTGAATTGGTAACACAAACTGTTAAATTATGTGATTTTTTTTTTTTTTTTTTTTTTTGCTATATATTGATATCAAGTTTTTACCTTTTCTTCAGCTGAAAGGCATTTCAGTACACACACACACACACACACACACACACATATTTTTAATTGAACCCAGGGGCATTCTACCACTGAACTACATCCCCAGCCCTTTTAATTTTTACTTTTATATTTTATTTCTCACTAAGTTGTTGAGGCTGGCCTGGAACTTGTGATCCTCCTGCCTCAACCTCCCAAGTCATGGGGATTATAGGCATATGCCATAATACCCAGCTGCATTTTAGTATATGGCATGTCATTTTGGACTCAATATAATCTTGAAGTGAATGTACTCTAATTATTTAGAGCAAGGGTCGACAAACTCCCACTGCAAGGCTCAAGTCTACCTATTTTTTGTCAATTTTCAGTGAAACCCAGTTACCCTTACTTTGCACATATACTCTGTGGAGCTATCTTTCCTCTTTTATAAAATTTTGTCTTTTTGAGGAAAAGTGGTTCTATATTTATTTCCTTTGTAATTATTGACATAAATTCTATATTCCACAGATAACATTAAGTAGTCATATTGCCAGTGTTAGGCCCATGACCTAGGCATACTGTATGCCTACCAAGTGTCAAGCACTACACTGGGGATATACTAGTAAAGAAGAGACAAAAATTCATGCTTGGGCTGGGGTTGTGGCTCAGTGGTAGAGTGCTTGCCTAGCATGTGTGAGGCACTGGATTTGATGTTCAGCACCACATATAAATAAATAAAATAAAGGTATTGTGTCCACCTACAACTAAAACAAAAATCAAAAAAATTCATGCTTATATTCAATGATACTTCCAAGACTCTCAATAATAAAAATTATGGCAAACACTTGCAGTTATACTGAAGAATAAAATAGATTTTGTATTGAGGTGACTGGGTGTTGACACTGACTAGTGAAATAAATGTGGGGATTTTTGAACTGCAATAATACTATACAGAGCGCTAGAATAAAATTGAGTCAATGGTGCTCATAATTAAGCGTAATATAGAGTGTTTTTAGAATTATTCATATAATTTATGGAAAAGCATGTGAAATTTCTAGTTCATTTTGCCAATAAGCCTGTAACCAGGTTGTCTGTCCAAAACCCCATTAACTAGTGAGTTGGAGTTCTTGTCTGTGTTTGCAATGATGTCCTTTGAGTGACATCTCATGAGCATCTTTGTGGTTCTTAAGGTGTCCTTACATGACGGGAGCTCAAACAGCAACGTAATTCAGTAAACATTTACTGAGGGCTTTCCTGTGCAAAGCAATCTGTTGGTCCAGCATCGGCCACAAAGCTCTATAAGTAGAAATTGATACGCTCTCAAACTGGGCGACTACTAACCTGAGAATTCCATAACTTTTGGAGAAGTATTTGGGATTGAAAAAACCTCCCATGCCCTTTCAACTTCTGTCCTGCTTTTTGCCAATTCATATTGGCAAAATTAATTGTGCCATTAGTGAAAGATGGGACAAAGAACATTTAGAATCCTAAAACAAAAACAAAAACATAAAAAACCATTCTTCACAAACCTGGTTTAAGTGAGTGAAGGAAGATCCAAAGGGAAGAATACATTTGTATTTTCTTATAAAGTGTTTTAAGTTGGGGATGTAGCTCAGGGGAAGAGTGTGTGCTTATTAAGGTCAAGGTCCTGGGTTCAATTCCCAGCACTGCACACACAAGAATTTTTTATAAAGTGTTTATATTAGACTACAACATCTGAGAGAGAGAGAGAGAGAGAGAGAGAGAGAGAGAGAGAAAGAGAGAGAGAGAGAAGGGGCGGTAGAGACCATCTAAGATGTAATTTTATTCACAGTTCTTAAAATTTGTATGCTAGGGAAAAGACTGTGTCTGCCTCCTCCTTTCATTCCTCCTGTTGATATCGTGGCTGCACCCAGTTTCTTAGTGTCAGCTTTCACCCACTGGAAAAGAGAAAGAATAACAACACTGCAGTTGCCAGCTTTAGTAATTCTAGTTCCTGGAAAAAAGGACAGGAAGCCTTTTAGTTATTTGCACACCCTAACTTTTCTAGCTTCTATTGAATAAATCACTTAGCTGTCAGCTAATTACAGTGTTGGAAATTTTACATCATTCATCTTTTTATGGCAGTTCTTAATGGATGACTACGGAGATTAAAACTCTTGATAATTTCCACGATATAAAAAAGGAAAGCTGACCTAGAGAAAGATGGGACAAAGATGAACATTTGAGAAGTTTTAAGCACCAATAGAATCGTACACAGTAGCCTACTTAGAGTAGTGCTGATGTGACTACTTTGCCTAAGTTCCTGAAAAATGACACAAATATTTTTCCAGCTAACAATCCCACCAGGCAGGTAGGGCTATCATTCCGCTTTACAGATGAAGAGGCTGCGGCAAAGAGAAAATTGAATACTACGTCCAAGGTCTGAAGCCTTGTAAGTAGTTGGGCCAGAAAGGAAAAAAGGGCCAGTTTGGCTCTAAAGACACGTCTTTGCCCCACACTCTAGTTGACTACCTCTCAGGTCTCAGCCTTCCCCTGGACCCGTCAATTGGACGCGCGAAGGTCTGTCCTTTTCGTGCAGTGCCTCGAAGCCCGGTTCTAGGTCCTGGGCGCCACCGGGGCGCCAGAGGTCAGGAGAGCACGCCTCCTGCAGAAGAGGGTCTGGGGGCTGGGCCTCCACCTGCAGCCCCGGGCGCGCGGCCCGCAGCCGGCGGGAGCGCGCACGGCGGGAGCGCGGGAGCGGCGCGCACGTGCCGCCGGGAAGGGGCTGCCCGGGCCGCGCCAAGATGGCGGCGGCCGCGGCCGCAGCGGCGACGGTTGGCGGCGGCCGGTGAGGCGGGCGGGGCAGGCGGCGCGGAGGCGGGGTCCCGGGCGAGCCGCCCTGGGAGGCGGGGGCCGTTTCCATAGCGGCGGCAGGAGGTGTCGCGCCGGGGAACTTCCTGGTTCCCGGGCTCGGCTTCGCCGGGATCTTCTTGGAAGGGAAACAATGGGGCGGAGGGCACTGCGGTAGCCGCCGCCGCGCCGGACCTGCTCGGTCGCCCGGGACTGCCCGCTCTGCCTGCTGCCCTCAGCCGCCGCCGACGGGACCATCCGGAGGTAACTTCCTTTCCTCCTCTGCCGCCGCGAGGGGCCGGCGGCTGCGGGCTCCCTGGCTGGGCTGTCCCGGCCGGGGCTCGGAGTTGGCCCCGGGGAGCCGGACGCCGCCATTCCCGGACCCGGGAGGAGGGGACGCTGCTGCGGCTCGCTGGCCCAGCCCTGGAAGGGCCGGCTCGAGGGACGTGCGCGGGGTGCCCCCGGCCGGCCTGTGGGGGTCTGCGGCGTGATTGGCAGGCGGCGGGCGCGGGGCGGGGGGCGTGCGGGGAGGGGGCCTGGGGAAGGGCCCAGCGCTGCCTGGCCCCGGGGGAGGCGGAACCCGCTGCCCGCCTCCCCCCGCGCAAGTTTCGGTCCCCGGGGAGACGTGTCTCCCTTGCAAGTTTCAGTTGCTTCCTCCAGAGTCCAAGTGGGCAGGACCCAGGCAAACTTCGTTCTTTTAAATTATTGCCTTGATGCCGCGGAACTTTCTTTCGACCAGACAACACGGGAGGATGGGCTGAGTGAGGGATTGAGAGTGCCTGGAAATCTGTGCGCCTTTGCAAAGTTTGCAGAATAGTTTGGAGCTCACAACTGTAGGATGGTGCGACATTTCTAATACGTGAGAACGGTTACTCGCAGGTGTTTTAGTGCCGGAAAATGAAAGAAGTCTATAAATCGATGGGTGGACGTTTGTGTAATTTGAGGATTGAGTCTTTCTCCCTCCTATCCTCGTCCCTTTAATCCGCGGATGTCTTTTAAAACGGAACACTTTAACTTCTGCTGTCCCTTATAGACTGGGAAGGCTGAGTGAATTGGGGGCAGTCAGTCTTTGGAAATAATGTGACATGAATGGAAAAAAGTGGGGACACTTCAACATTTTGATTGCTGGAAGAAAATGATTTCAATTCTGTATCAATCCTTTTTAAAGATAATTAAATTTGGGGGATAGATATTTAATATTTCATAGCTCAGAAGAGTAGCACAGAACTTTTGAGGTCATTCTGGCCAACTCTTCTCTTAGATTGAATCTCTGGGAAGTTCTGTCAGGGGTAAGTCAGAGTACTCTTTTACTTTCTTGAAGTCATTTTAGTAATATTTAATGGGTCACCATTAAATGAACACTTGTTAATTTGCTTTTATCTCTCAGACCCTAAAATTAACAAATACATATTTTTTAAAAAATTTATTTATTTGCTTTAGTTGTACACAATGCCTTTATTTTTACGTGGTGCTGAGGATCGAACCTAGGCCGCCCACGTGCTAGGCGAGCGCGCTGAGAGCTACAACCTCAGCCCCATAACTAAGAGATCTTTGAGTTTGTAATTTTTTAATAATAAAAATTGTAAACATGGTGTAGTCCATTACTTAAAATGGTTGTTGGTACTATGTTGTATTCTACATAGGCAATTAAAATATACGTCAAAATAGAAAATAAAAAATTATACTAAGTAAAGAATAAATTAACTTTTAAGGGAAAACTGATCTTAACTGCAAGTACAGGTATCCTGAATTAAATTCTTACTTTACCTGTTATGTATTTAAAAAATTAATGAGTTGTTATATTCAAAAAAAGCATCATTTGCCAAACATGAAGAATTTGGACCCTGAGCCTTATCATGTTGGTGCCTACCTACTGCTTTTAGCTAGACTATCAAACTCTCTGTTATATCTCCTGGTGAATATAGTCCTTTACCAGTTTTAGCAGTGTTTTGTCATGCAAATAGCTCCTACCAGGACAACTGGCCTGGTTAAACAAGCCAATTAGTAGAAGTATCAAATTTGGCATCATGTATTAGTTGACTGATCATCCTTAAGCATTATTGGGAACCAAGAGAGCCACCTGCCATGGCAGATCCAATCTGGGTCTCCAGTGCCAAGCAAAGTTTGCACTGGTCTATCTTTACCATCTGCCTCAAATTGCTGTTACATTTTGTAGTCAGTAAAGATGAGTGAAAAAGAGGCCAGTGAGTTTAAGCTAGTAGCAAATCGAGAACACAAAAAATTACTCTGGTTTAAAGTTGTGAGGAACAGGAATGGGATCCTAATTAGAATAAGTTGTACTCCATGTTTGTATGTCAACATACACTCTGTCATGTATATCTAAAAAGAACAAATCAAGAAAAAAAAAAAAAAAAAAGTGGGGAATTTAAGTTAAGGCAGTTCCAAACTGGCAAAAGAGCTAGAAACTAACACTTTGAGAATTGCAGAGAGAGAGAGGGGTGGGGTGTGTGTGTGTGTGTGTGTGTGTGTGTGTGTGTGTGTGTGTATGCGCGCGCGCGCATCTGTGCAGAGGCAGGCAGGCAGGCAGACACTGCCGTACATATATACACACAAAAGTGATTACATTTTCTGGTTTATGTCTGGGATTTCACTTTAACCATTGTTGTTTTGTAACAAGTGCAGTTCATATCACTAAGTACCAGAAAGTTACAGTTTGTCCTCCCATGTGATTTTTGAAAAACATATTCCATTCTCAGATGTGATTTAATTACATTTCCCCCCCTTAAAAGTTATCTCCCATTTTTACAGTGGAAGTCAACAGAAAAAAAAAATACTAATTTGAAAGAAATTTGACTTCTGTCACACTTCCATATAATATTTGGGTATTAGAGTATTGGAATTAGTTATGGAGACTGGGATTCTCAATTGTTCCATATCATTTCCAGACTATATCACCTCAAATTACTTAATTGTTTGAAGCTTGTTTCTTTGTAAAATTGGGGAGAATTACAAATTCAAATTTGTTTATTCAATGAATATTTTTTGAGTGCCTTCTGTGCACCTCAGAAATTTGTGTCAAGATACTTTGTTTTCAACAAGTAGATGAGTCTTAGGGAACTATAAAACCTAAGCAGCCTGAGTTGGTTTGGGAGTAGTCAGGGCAGGTTTCCCTGAGGAAGTTATTTGTAAGACCTGAAGGTTGAGAGGGGGATTGATAGTAGATGAAAAGGAGAGTTGGGACCAAGGACAGGAAATTTTGAGGATGACAAAAGAGTGTGGACACAATCACTGAGCTGAAGAGATTGTTGTGCAGGTTAAGTGAGAATGTTTTGCATGTTACTTCCCTCACTGCATATGAGCACTCACTGTTAGTTCTAAGAGAAGGAACCTGGTATCATCCTCTAATAATCCAAATGCAGTGGCTCAGTTTTTATTCATACTCATCGTGGAAAGGGAGTCAGTTGGCTTGACTTTAACCACACCTGACCTGGAAATGGCCCTCTGCACGCTTTGGTGTCTGCGTTTATAACTGTTGGTTTACCTGTTTCTATAGCTGTAAAACTGGGATTAGATATTAAATACAATATTCATTCATTTCTTTTCAGAGATATGATATCAGGAAAGTATTTTGATTGCATTTTCCTTTTGAGGAGCTTAGACTACTTTATTTAAAATGCTTGCTCCTCCTTCACAAAACTGTTAAGAGTAATCCACCCTAAAAGAAAAAATAGCTAGTATGCAGGTGGTTTCACTTGCTTTCATGGAAGGCCTAGATTAACTCTGGAGTTTTATGTCTTGTTAAGTGTTTTTGGCTCTGTGGAGATGATTTATTTAAATGATAAAGGTACTCATTGCACCCATATGTTATGGACATTGATATGAATGTAGAAAAAGTTAAAATTTTATCCTGAAAGTTTCTTCTCATTGACTCAGCAAGTAAATTAAAAATAATGAGTACTATTTTTCATGAGTAAGTGAAAGAATATTACTTTAAATGCTTCTTAATGTATTAATTTTGCAGTTAGTAATCAGGGATGGCAAATTAATATTTTATTATGGAATTGATGCAGTATTTATGAGTCAATCGGCTCTAGGCTTTTTGTTCTTGTTTCATTCGTTTGGGTTTTAGACTTTTTAATTTGGACATTTTAATATTTATTAACACCTAGTAAGATAAGAAGGTGAAATAAAAACTTGACAAGCTAATAACAATAGAGAAAAATTGAATGCTCATGGAGGCTAAACCTTATAAAGGTTGTATGTGTGTGTGTGAAGCTAGAATTGGAATATAATAACTATTGACAGAAATTCTTAAAAATTAATTTTAGAAATCTGTCACCTGTTGTGTGCTCATTTTTTCTTATTTTTAGCTTTGTTCTAGATTTCTTTTTAAAAATAACTTTTATGCTTCTTCCCTTTTTCTTTCTTTTTTTGGGGGGTGCAGGGATTGAACACAGGGGCACTCAACTACTGAGCCGTGTCCCCAGCCCTATTTTGTATTTTATTTAGAGACAGGGCCCACTGAGTTGCTTGGCGCTTTGCTTTTTGCTGAGGCTGGCTTTGAACTCATGATCCTCCTGCCTCAGCCTCCTGAGCTGCTGGGATTACAGGTGTGCACCACCATTCCTGGTCTCTTCTTCCCTTTTTAATGCTTGGGATTATATGTTCTTTTACTAGTTCCTTATGTATTCTTGATTTATCAAAGTGTAATATTAATTGGGACTTTGGCTGTTTTTTCTGGACAGTGCAAGACCTTTAAAAAGTTTAGTTATATTTTCTTCCATCCTTACTTATTTCATGATTGTCATGTTTTAAAATGCATATATATATTTTAAACCCACAGGCATATTTCTATTGTTTTAGACTGTTATTATCCAGTTATCTATGTTTTCTTCTCATTTCTACCATTACTGACCTTCCTTCTGGAATAAACTCCTTCTGCTGCTTGAAGAATACCCCCAAGTGTTTTCTTCAGAGTGAATCTAGTGTTGACAAGTGATGGAACTTTTTGTTTGAGAGTCTTTATTTCGCCTACATGGTTGAGATGTATTTTGCTGGGTATAGAATTCTAGATTGGATACATAATCTATATTTACATGTTTTTAGGAGAGATTATTCCATATTTTGGCTCTCCTGTTTCTATTCATAAGTCATCTAGAGTTTATTGCATCTTTGTTGGTGATTTGTTTCTTTTTCCATCTGTTTTTTATAGTTCTAATTAGTTATACATGATTGTAAAATTCACTTTGACACATCATACATAAATGGAGTATAACTTATCATTCTTCTGGTTGTACATGATGTAGAATCATACCAGTCATGTAGTCATATATGCACATAGGTTAATAATGTCAGATTCATTCTACTTGCCTTCCTACCCTTTTTGCCCCCTCCCTTCACTCCCCTCTTCCTAATCCAAAGTAACTCCATTCTTCCCAACACACCTCTTCCCCATTTATCAATCTGTTTTAAAAAGTTTCCTTTTGTCTTGGACTTCATATGATTCTCTCCTTTTCTCTATCCCTCCCTTCCTCCTCCTCCTTTTCCTCCTCTTTTCCCTCTTGCTCTATTCTTGCTTTCAATATGTAGAATGCTGTGACTTGATGTTTTCCATCAGTTTTGGAAAGTTCTAAACCATCAGCTTCTCAAAATATTGGATTTCTTCTGGGACTCAATTATACAATGTTAGATCATCTCACTGCATCCTCTGTGTAATTTGGCCTGTCTTCTACCTTACCAAGTTAGTGTTCATCTGTATCAAATCTGTTCTTAAATATCTTTTAAATTTTAGTTATTGTGTTTTTCATTTATAGAATTTCAGATACACTCTGCCACTTTTTGTAGTTTCTATTTCTTTTTTTAAATATTTATGTTTTAGTTGGACACAATACCTTTATTTTGTTTGTTTATTTTTATGTGGTGCTGAGGATCAAACCCAGGGCCTCACACGTGCTAGGTGAATACTGCTGAGCCACAACCCCACCCATATAGTTTCTATTCCTTATCAAATATTTTCAAGCATTGCACATATCTCTTTGGACAAAACAAACATGGTCACTCTATCCTTGTGGTGTCTCTCTCTCTCTCTCTCTCTCTCTCTCTTTCTCTCAAGGAGTCTCATCTTCTTGTGTGCCTGCTTGCCTTTGAATGTGTGTTGGCCATTGTGTTTGAAAAAGTATTTCTAGAAGTGATTATAGATTTAGGTAAGAATTTTTCCATTGTTTTTGCCAGGCGCTTGGGATCACTTTTGTCTAAATTGAGATTTTTTTGTTGTTGTTTTTGTTTTGAGCATCTGTGCAAGGACTGGTGTAGTTTAGTTTCAAGCCATCCTTTCTTTTGGGATTCAGTTTTTGCCTATTCCAAAGCAAAGGATGGCACCTTGGTGAATCTTTTTGTCTATCTAGCTTTCAAGGATGATTCAGTGCAATTTATCCTCCCAGGAACCTGTTTCGATTAGCAAACATTTCCCAGAGTAAAAAAGCCCCAGGGTGCCATGCTTTCCTTTTTGGATTCATGTTCTTTCTTGGAATGGGTTGGTCATTCCTCATTGTCTTGTTAGTTCTTTGGTATTCTTCCTTCTTCAAAAAAAAAGAAAAAACTTAAAATGTACATACAATAATGTGCACTGATTTTAAGTGTATGTTCAGAATAATATTTAAAAAATTTTTTAGTTGTAGATGGACACAATATCTTTTTTTAATTTTTATTTTTAAATATTTATTTATTTACTTTAGTTGTACACAATGCAGTGCATTTATGTTTACGTGGTGCTGAGGATCGAACCCCGGCCGCTCACGTGGGAGGCGAGCGCTCTGCCGCTGAGCCACAACCCCAGCCCCATCTTTATTTTTATTTGTTTATTTTTATGTGGTGCTGAGGATTGAATCCAGGGCTCACATGTGCTAGGCAAGCACTCTACCACTGAGCTACAACCCCAGCCCCCAGAATAATTTTTATAAATGTAATTTTACTGTGTTATTATACTTAAATATATAGGACATTTTTGGGGACCTCAGAAGGTGCTGTCATATTCCTTCCCAATTGGTCTTCTTCCTCTTTTGCTTCAAGTCACAATGATACAATTTTCTGTCACCATGGATTAGTTTTGCACATTCTAGTTTTTCATAAAAATATTATTATACAGTCTATACTCTTTTGTGTCTCTCTTCTTTCATTCAACATTGTATTGTGTTATTGAATTTCAACAATATTATTGTATATATCTGTAAATGTTTTGTTTTTATTGCCCAATACTTATTCTAGTTACTGTGTCTGTCTAAAAAAATGCCTTAAAACTCAGTGACTTAAAACAATGGCATCCTTCGCTTTCTTTCCAAACTGCAGTTGGGGCAGCTTGTCTCTGCTTCATTGAGTTTCGGCTCTGACTGCTTGAAGGTGAAGTCTAGTACTGTCTAAAGGCTTTGCTTACACATCTGGCGGTTGATGATAGAGGACACTTAAATGTGGCCTCATAATATGGCCTGAGTTTGTTCACAACTTGAGCATTGTGGCTGGATTCTAAAGGAGAAGGGAGCTGAACAGAAGAGGGAGTAGTGAGTGGGGGAGCATGAGCCAGACAGAAACTCTGTTGCCTTTTATTACTTAGCCTTGGAGTTTATGTGCTATTACTTTGACTGCATACTATTCTTCAAGGCAGTTATAAGTGTACTCTTTAAAGAGTGGAAGTGGACTCTGCTTCTTGATGGGGAGCGGTGTGTGTGTGTGTGTGTGTGTGTGTGCGTGCGCGCGCGTGCGTGCGTGTGCGCGTGCAAATTCTGGAGGAGCATGTAGGACCAGAAATATCACAGTGACCATTATTAGAAAATATAGTAAGCCCTCGTAGTAGCCGAATACATGAATTTATCACCATTTATTTATCCTTTCTACTTTTAATAGACATTTGGGTTGTTTTTTGGGGTCCTGTAATGAAGTTGCTGTGAATATTCACATATGTATATTTTGATGTATTTATGAACTTCTTCCTTTTGGTTATATCCCTAGGAATGGAATTGTTGAGTAAAAGGTAGAGATATATTTAGCTTTAGTACTTAGCAAACTGTTTGCCAAAGTATTGTGCCAGTTTATATCCCTGATATTTTTAATAATGTAAAACTAGAGGGGGGGGGGGAGTGGTATCTATATCTCTCCAGTTCTTGGTCTTTAGGCGAGAGGGTTGGTTTATTTACCTGTTTTGTTGGAAATGCAGCTCCCTCCCTCATGTTGTTTTTTATATAACTTTCATGTGTTCATATTTTACTTTCACAGCCAGATGCTTAGTTATTGAAAAACAGGGACTAGGTAGGTAGGTAGAAGGGTCTGATTAGGAAGTAGTAGGCTAATTTTTTTTTTTTTTTTTTTTGTACCAGGGATTTAACTCTAGGGCACTTGGCCACTGAGCCACATCCCAGTTCTATTTTGATAGGGTCTCAGTGAGTTGCTTAATACCTCGCTTTTGCTGAGGCTGGCTTTGAACTCGTGATCCTTCCGCCTCAGCCTCCCAAGCTGCTGGGATTACATGCATGGGCTAGTAGGTTAATTTTTTTTTTAAAAATATTTATTTATTTACTTTAGTTGTACACAATACAATGCATTTGTGTTTACGTGGTGCTGAGGATCGAACCCGGGCCGCACACGTGCGAGGCGAGCACTCTGCTGCTGAGCCACAATCCCAGCCCCTAGTAGGTTAATTTTTAAAGCAGCATTTTAGAATATGTATTCAAATTAGTGCTAAGACTTTGCATTAATTGCTGAAGAGAAATTTCTGAAATTTGTATTAGAAATTGCTTTTTGGAGGTATTGAGCCTTACCCCTTTGACATCCCAATATCACATTTTGTTTGTAATCCAATGCTTTATTATTATCAGTTTGAATTCTAAGCTCATTCATCAGACTTTCTTGGGAAATATTTTTCTTGACTATTACAAAAACACTTTCCTTCCAGGAGAAATGAGTCCTTATCACTGAGGATTGCCAGACTCCCTTTGACCACGTCACTGTTAGTAGTCACCTTGACTTTCTTTCAAATGTCTGATGGATCTGCCCGATGATGATGATGATGATGATGATTTTAACATAACCGACATTTTAGACCAATTTATTTTAGCTCATACCTGGTTTACTATAACAGTTTATTGGTCAATCCCACTTATGATAAATAGAATCTTTCTTAGTTGCCCAATTAATGAAAATGATTTTTAAAGTCATAAATAATACAGTGCTAGAAAGAAAACTTAAAAAATTGTTTCAGGTCACTTATTTTTTTTTTTTTTTAGATGTTGATGGACCTTTATTTTATTTATTTATTTTTATGTAGTGCTGAGGATCGAACTCAGCACCTCGCATGTGCTAGGCGAGTGCTCTACTGCTTAGCCACAACCCCAGCTCTAAAGTCACTTATTTATTTTTTTATTTATTTATTTTTTTGATACCAGGGGATTGAACTCAGGGGTACTCAACCACTGGGCCACATCCCCAGCCCTTTTCTGTATTTTATTTAGAGACAGGGTCTCACTGAATTGCTAAGTGCCTCACCATTGCTGAGGCTGGCTTTGAACTCACGATCCTCCTGCCTCAGCCTCCCAAAGTGCTGGGATTACAGGCATGTGCCACCACGCCCGGCAGTCACTTATTTTTTAATGGGACAAAAATGGGTCAGTACTTATACATGTGTCAATTACCAAAGCATTTTTCATACATAATCCCATGACAATCCTGAGTGGTAGGCAGGGTGGAAATTTTAACTGACTTTAGGAATAAAGAAACCATGGAGGGTAAGGGAACTAAAGTAACTTTGTCTAAATTCCTCTAGTTGCTTAATGGCAGAGCTGTAATACATTTGCATCTGGAATTTTTCATGTGTTGAGTGATTTCCTTGTGAAGTTTACAGTCTCACCTCATCTTGATGAATTCCAGTTTTATGGAAAGTCTCACTTTAGCTCTAGTATTTACACCCTTTGGCTTACAAATATTCATTTTCTTTCAGGACAGGGCTTTTGAATGAGCAAAGCCCTTGACTACCACTTCACTCCAGTTTCCTTTAGTATTTTTGTCCTGAATACATTCTGTTAGTGGCAAGATGGCTGGGATCAAGTTTGTCTTGATTGTTTTATCACAAGCCAGTTGAACAATTTTTGCATATTGTAGAGCTGAATTAACATTTATTAAGTGAATGGATGAATACATTCTGGTGTTTGGAATCTTGATATAAATTCCTTGAAGATAGAGCTTAAAATGAATTATGTCTACTTTTTTTTCTCTTATGGTATGTCTTCTATAATACTCATTATTATAATTGACAGTCTGGAATTTTAACCAGCTTTTAAAATGATGTCAGGCACCTGAAAATCAGAGATAGTATGTCTTTTTATTTTAGTTTTTGTTGTTGTTGAGCCCAGGGTGGCCTTGTGCATATGAGGCAAGCACTCTACCAAATGAGCTACATCCCCAGCCCTCATTTTAGGTTTTATCTGTAGAGCTTAGGCATTATGTACAGTAATGATATGATGTATCAAGTGCATAAGGCAAATGTAACATCATAAGCCACCTTTGAAAGGTCTTGACTATCTATAACTGAAATCAGTAAGAAAGACATTTGTTTCCCTTAATGCCTGCAAGTTCACATGTTGACCAGCGTAAAGCTATTAGAATTTGGTAAAGCTATTAGAATTTGTTAAGTTCTTTGAAACTTAAATTCTACCTGTGAAAAGGAAATTTGGTCTCATTCTTATCAGATGCTTCGTAAATATACACATATAAACAAACCAGTGAAACCAAACTATTTCTCATTTTGCTTTTAGGCCCATCTCATTCTTTGATCTTACTAGCAGGAAGTATTTTGTTGATTTAGTGAGCAGGGTAAACTCCAGCAGTGACAGGAGATTTGCTATACTTTTGCTATGGAAGTACTTCAAGCTGTGGGAATTTAGCATTGTGTTTTAGGGGGTATAAATTGCAACAAGGGCATTGTTTTATAGAAAGCCCAAGAATTGTGAGGGGCTGGGGATGTGGCTCAGCGGTAGAGCCCTCGCCTAGCACGTGCGCGGCACAGGTTCGATCAGCAGCACCACGTAAAAATAAAGGCATTGTGTACAACTAGAACAAATAAATAAGTATTTAAACAACAACAACAAAAGAATTGTGAAAGAGTGGTGAGATCTTCTGATGTCTAATAGTAACTGAAGTTATTTTTTTAAAATCTAGAATGATAAGATATTACCTGGGAATTTGTCCTGACATACATAGTGGAACTTGATAGATAGGCTTCGGCTGACAGGCCACCTCCCCCATGGAAATTTCCATTTGGAGCAACCTGGTTTCATTTTCCCCAGGCAGGAGCCAGTCAGCCTAAAGGTCACTCTGTTCCCAGGCAGGAGCCAATCGTCTTAAAGGTCGCCCTGTATACTAGGAAAAGAGCCAATAGCGTTAAAGGTCACTCGGGTTACCCACCCCCCCACCCCACCCCAGAAATCCTTACTTAAGTCCCTGCGGAGAGGAAGCAGAAAACACAACATCTTGTTCCTGTGGAGAGGAAGCAGCTGCTGCAACGGCTCCAGACTCACCGTCTCCATCCCAAAGGCGCTGCTCCAGCCAACAGCTCCAGCCTTCAGCCCGTGGGCAGCTGCCCCAGCCGACAGCTCCCAAGACCATGGCCATCACGACTAGGCACAGACCCGTCCAGAGCTTGCACCGCTTCCCTCTCTGTGACTCCTCTCTCCCCATACTTCTTCTACCTCCTACCAGCTGTAGAAGCTGGTGAATAAATCTCTTGGCTGCATGATTGTCTCTGGTGTGATTTTTGCCCTTCAGAACTAATGAACTGTGAATGTGAATTAATAAAGGAAGGTGCTAGAATTACTATACTGTAACTTATATGAGGGTAGGGTTTTGTTTTGTTCATGGCTATGTTTGCTGTACCTAGAAAATGTATGAGCTGTGCGGGGCACGCCTGTAATCCCAGCAACTCAGGAGGCTGAGGCAGGATCACGAGTTCAAAGCCAGCCTCCGCAAAAGAGAGGCACTAAGCAACTCAGTGAGACACTGTCTCTAAATAAAATACAAAATAGGACTGGGGATGTGGCTCAGTGGTTAAGCAGCCCTGAGTTCAATCCCTACCTGCCCACCCTCATAAAAAGAAAATGCCTGGCTCCTGAGGGCTGTTTAGTATTTATTGAATGCATAGTAAGTGAGTATCTGTCATTTAAGTACTGGCTTATATATGTCTTTTAGGAAATCAGTTTAACTTGGATGAAGCATCATTTTAAAAAATATATTGTTTTTAGTTGTAGATGGACACAATACCTTTATTTTATTTATTTACATGTGGTGCTGAGGATCAAACGAACCCAGGGCCTCAAATGTGCGAGGCAAGCGCTCTACCACTGAGCCACAACCCAAGTCCCTGAAGCATCATTTTTGATACTTGTTTCTTGATAACTGATAAAATTGTGTAAAGCCCATCTCAAAAGTGTTCATTCATTTGCTGTTATTAAGTTTCTTGAGACTTTTTAAATGGATGTGAGGGAGTCTACTACATATAAGTAAATGAACAATTCAGTTAGCCATATTAGTCGACATTGAAGCTTATAATTTCTTTCTGTTACAAATAATGCTTCAATGAATGAATTTTTCATGAGGTTTTTTTTTTTTTTGGGGGGTGGGGTGGGGTGGGGGAGGGAATGACAGCTCACCAAGTAGCAATTCAGAGGACCAGGTCCTGGGAATTTCTACTAGAAAATGAGCTAGTTTTGTATACAGCTTGTGAAGGTAAGACCAGAAGCTTCGATGGTCAGATAGCTGAGATCATACAGTACAAATATTACAACTATTTGGATGGCCAATGTTTTTTTTTTTTAAAATAATATCTTTGTTTATTTTATGTGATGCTAAGGATTGAACCCAGTGCCTCACAGGTGCAAGGCAAACGCTCTACCAATGAGCTACAGCCCCAGCTCATAGCCAGTGCTATGAGCTATAGAAATATAAAAAGAAAAATAGAAAAAAAACAGTCATGAAATCCATCTAGAAAAATAAGAGACCCAGAATAGCCAAAGAGAACCTTAGCAAGAAGAGTGAAGCTGGTGGCATTACTATACCAGAACTTAAACTGTACTACAGAACAATAGCAACAAAACAGCATGGTATTGGCACCAAAATAGATTTGTAGACCAGTGGTACAGAATAGAGGACACAGAGACAAACACACATAATTACATTTATCTCATATTAGACAAAAGCACCAAAAGCATATATTGGAGAAAAGATAGCCTCTTCAACAAATGGTGCTGGGAAAACTGGAAAGCCATATGTAACAAAATGAAATTAAACCTCTATCTCTCAGCATGCACAAAACTCAACTCAAAGTGGATCAAGGACCTAGGAATTAAACCAGAGACACTGCGTCTGTTAGAAGAAAAAGTAGGCCTAAATCTCCATCATGTTGGATTAGGCCCCAACTTCCTTAATAAGACTCCTATAGTGCAAGAATTAAAATCAAGAATCAATAAATGGGATGGATTCAAACTTAAAAGCTTCTTCTCAGCAAAAGAATCAGTGAGGTGAATAGAGAGCCCACAATTTGGGAATAAATCTTTACCACATGCACATCAGATAGAGCACTAATCTCTAGGATATATAAAGCACTAAAAAATCTTAACACCAAAAAAAAAAAAAAAAAAAAAAAAAAAAACCCAAATAACTCAATCAATAAATGGGCCAAGGAACTGAACAGACACTTCTCAGAAGAAGATATACAATCAATCAACAAGTATATGTAAAATGTTCAACATCTCTAGCAATTAGAGAAATGCAAATCAAAACTACTCTTAAAATTTCATCTCACTCCAGTCAGAATGGCAGCTAATAAGAACACAAACAACAATAAGTGTTGGAGAGGATATGGAAAAAAGGCACACTCATACGTTGCTGGTGGGACTGCAAATTGGTGCAGCCAATATGGAAAGCAGTATGGAGAATCCTTGGAAAACTGGGAACGGAACCACCATTTGACCCAGCTATTGCACTCCTTGGTCTATACCCAAAGGACTTAAAAATAGTATACTACAGGGACACAGCCACATCAATGTTCATAGCAGCACAATTCACAATAGCTAGATTGTGGAAACAACCCTGATGCCCATCAGTAGATGAATGGATAGGGAAACTTTGGTATATATACACAATGGAACATTACTCAGCACTAAAAGAGAATAAAATCATGGCATTTGCAGGAAAATGGATGGAGTTGGAGAAAATAATGCTAATTGAAGTCAGCCAATCCTAGAAAACCAAAGGTTGATTAATTCCTTTGCTATGATGATACTGAATTATAATGGCAAGGGAGGGGGGATGAGAGGAATGAAGGAATGTTAAATAGAAAAAAGGGGGGAGGGGATAGAAACAATGGCAGAAGGAGTTGGACATCAATATACTAAGTGCATGTATAAAAACTCAAATGGTATGAAAATACTTTGTGTAAAACCAATGACTTGGAAAACTGTGCTCTTTATATGTAATATGAAAGGAATTGCACTCTAAAAGCATGTATAACAAATAAAATAAATTAATTTAAAAAATTTTAAGTGTTCTAGAAATTTTGGTTTATGAAAAAAAAATAGCATACTACAGGGACACAGCCACATCAATGTTTATAGCAGCACAATTCACAATAGCTAAATTGTGGAACCAACCCAATGCCCTTCAGTAGATGAATGAGTAGGGAAACTTTGGTATATATACACAATGGAATATTATTCAGCATTAAAGGAGAATAAAATCATGGCATTTGCAGGTAAATGGATGGAGTTGGAGAAATAATGCTAAGTGAAGTAAGCCAGTCCCCCAAAACCAAAGCTGAATGTTTTCTGTGATATGAAGATGCTGACTCATAATGGCAATGGGGGTTGGGGAGCTTGGGAGGAATGGAGGAACTTTAGATAGGGCAAAGGGGAGGGAATGGGAAAGGAGGGAGTATGGGGGTAGGAAAGACAGTGGAATGAGTTAGACATCATTACCCTAAATACATGTAAGAAGACACAAATGGTGTGAAAATACTTTGTGTACAACCAGAGACTTGAAGAATTGTGCTCTATATGTGTAATATGAAATGAATTGCATTCTGCCATCATATATAACAAATTAAAATAAATAAATAATTTAATAAACAATATCTTTATTTTTTTTATTTATTTTTATGTGATGCTAAGGATCGAACCCAGTTTCTCACACATGTGAGGCAACTCTATTACTGAGCCACAGCCCCAACTCATAGTCAGTGCTTTTTACACATGGATAATGTATAATCATAAATCTCTTGACAGAAAGTTTATCTTGCAATTTGTGGTAGAACTGGCTATTACTTGTATTTGTCTTTTAAGGAATAAATGAGTCACTACAACTGTTTCTGCCTCTTAATTATGGCTTAAAGTTTGAAACTGCATTTAACTGCTTTATACATGTGGTTACACATATTTATGTTACTTTTATTTATAATAATTTCCTTTCTGAATTTTGTTGGAAAATTTTTTTCATATTAAAACACACACACAAAAGTCTGTATTTAACATTATTAACAAAGAAAACTCTTGATGTTTTTAGACTACACGTAACATATTGCATAACATACTGCGTATTGCATAACATACTGTGTATTGCATAATGATGTCCATCCTGTCCCTCCCTCAGCTGAAGTGGTAGAACATTACCAGTCTCCTACTGGATGACCTCTCCCTACTTTCATCTTATTCCTGGCTCAGGGAAACCATCAGCCTCAAAGTAAACTCTAGCATTCTGTTGTTTCTCTTTATAGTGCATTATACATGTGTATGTCCCTCAATGAACTATTGTTAATTTCATGTATTTTATAACATTATATAAATATTGTACCATTGATATTATTATGCTGTTGTATATGTGTATGTAAGTATGTGTACATATAATCTAGTAAATATAAGTGTATATCAATAATATTTGTGAGATTTATTTGCTGACATACATTTGGTTCATTCATTTCACTGCTTCATAATACTTATTTTTATAAAGATGGCATAAGTATTCACCCTTCTGCTGGTGGAATTCCCCCCCCCCCTTTTTTTTTTGCTATTATAAACAGCATTGATGTGAGCATTGGCCAATATATAGCTTAGTATAGGTGTGAAAGAGTTTCTGTAGTTACATCTCTCTCTTTTGGTTAGCATTTTCTTAATAGACCTTTTTTAAAAAAATATTTTTTCTGGGACTGGTGTTGTGGCTCAGTGGTAGAGCACTTGACTAGCATATGTGAGGCCTGGGTTCGATCCTCAGCACCACATATAAATAAATAAAATAAAGGTCCAGTCACAACTAAAAAAAAAACAAAGCCTTTAAAAATATGTTTTTTTAGTTGTGTATGGAAATAATAACTTTATTTTATTTATATTTATGTGGAGCTGAGAATCGAACCCAGTGCCTCACATGTGCCAGGCAAGTGCTCAACCACTGAGCTACACCCCCCTCCCCTTAATATACACTTTTTAATGTTTTTATTCCCAGCCTCTACGTGTCCTCCTAATTTAGGTACGTTTCTGTTTTGTTTTGTTTTGTTTTGTTTTGTTTTAGTACCAGGGATTGAACTCAGGGGCAGTCGACCACTGGGCCACATCCCCAGCCCTTTGTTTGTATTTTATTAGAGACAGGGTCTCACTGAGTTGTGAAGTGCCTCACCATTGCTGAGGCTGGCTTTGAACTCGTGATCCTCCTGCCTCAGCCTCCCAAGTGCTGGGATTACAGATGTGCGCCACCGTGCCTGGCTTAGGTATGTTTCTTATGAATAGTATATGGCTAGATATTTAAATACAGCCTTTCTAACTTGAAAATCTAGTCAATTTTCTTTTGACGTTATTATGTGTATTCTCTGTATTAGTCATTTTTGGCTATAATAATGCTGTGTAACAACAGCAAACTTTCAGTGGCACACAACAGACGTTTATTTCTAGCCTCACAGGTCTGTAATCTCTGCTGAGTTTGACTGGGTTTGTTGGGGTTTGGGTATAAGCTGTGGGTTGGCTTCAGTTATGTGCCAGGTATCTAATTGTTCTGGGAAAGCAGCCACCTGGTGTGCATCTCTTATGGTGCAGTGCAAACTCAGCTCCTACAGCCTCCAGTTAGAGCTATGTAGCCAGTTCCTCCCACATTCCAGCAAGACCCCCTCCTACCCCAAACCAAAGTGCCTGAAAATGAGATTAAAGGCCACATTTTGCAGAAATATCCCAGTAATGCCTCCTAGTGACATTGTGGATTTAAAATACATTATTTTTTCTTTCTTGCATAGGTTGGATAGGGTGCAAATTAGAAATTTTTTTTTTCGTCTTTGTATGTCCAGTGGTAGTGTTTAGGGGAGGAGAAAGGGAATGTGAACATTTAATCTCCTGTGCTACTTAATTGCCTTGT
This sequence comes from Tamias sibiricus, assembly GCA_025594165.1. Taxonomy (NCBI): domain Eukaryota; kingdom Metazoa; phylum Chordata; class Mammalia; order Rodentia; family Sciuridae; genus Tamias; species Tamias sibiricus. The sequence goes on from CM046669.1 coordinate 87,473,576, forward strand.
TGCTTAAAATAATTGGTGGACTACCTACTGTGAAAGTAGATAATGGGATCTATATTTTAAAGCTGTGATTAGTGTAAAGAATCTTGAACAAGTGTCTTCCATTATAAGTCATTTATAAATGTTTCTAAGAACTGCTCCATGACATTTTACATTAATTCTCACACATGCATATTTCTTAACTATAAGGCTTATATGCATTTGTTACTTCAGATGTAAGTTTATAAATCTGGTGTTTTAAAATTTTATTATCTTGGTGTTTCTGGGGATAGTGCTTTTAGTACTGATAAAATTCTTGATGTTTAAGAATTTAAATCCTTGAAAAAGTATTTATTTGGCTTATGGTTATGGGCAGGGAGGGGACATTACATAGTGCAAGGTGCTTTGATGTTACCATTTAGGAATTTTAAATTTAAGATAAAAATTATTTTTGATATAAAATGAACAAGAAGGAAAGTACCTGGGCAGAGACTTGACTGCATATATAAGTGTAAGTGGACACCTGGGTCATTTTGTGAATGTCTAATCTACAGTGCATATTTGTAAGGCAGGGCTGCCCTTTCTTGTCATCATTTAGCATGCTCCAGGTCAGCGTGTTCCACTTCGTAATTTTTGAAGAGGGAAGACTTAATCAAGTGCTGTCAAGAAAGTATATTTATTGTGAGAAACGCTTATCATGTATTTTAAAAACTAACATGTTGATTATGTTGTTTTAGATTTTCCATACAACTTTTCATTTCCTTTGGAGTAATTGGGTTATCTGAAAATCATTTACTAGTGCACAGATAAAGAAGAAAGCATGTTGGTTAGGGATCAGGTGATTATGTGGCAGAACTATGATTATATGCCTCAGCTAATTACAGTGGCTGAACCATGCTGTACTTACAAATGCTTATGCAGTGGTTTTACATTTTGTAACTATACTTCTCATGTATATTATTACATAGAATGAGTAAGTACATAGATAGGGCAAGCATTATTTCTTCAAAATGCGTTACCTAACTTTGATTCAAAGCAGCAGAGGGCCTAAATGTACTGTTTTCTTAGCAACTATGATTTTTTGTGATTGCAAAAAATAGCTCACTGGTTTATGAAGGAAATGGCACATGAGGTACCACAAGTGTAAATTTTGTATTGTAATTGATCTTATCTGTGGAATTATATATATTAGATTTAGGCAGGCATTTGTGCATCCATGGTTATGTTTAGATATAGCATTGGTATTATGTCTCATTTAAAAATATGTTGATAAAGAGGAAGATTTATAATGTAAATCTTAGGGAAAGCATTAAGTTTGTATTAACATTAAGTACATGTACTTTATATTTGAGTGAAAAGAATTAAATATACATTTTTAATTTAGTGTTTATCAAATATTTTTAAAATAACTTAGAACACGTGCTGTGAAAAGAAATGTGCCCACATGATTGGGTAAATGTAGGGGGTGTTATAAAGAATTTATTTTGTACTTTGCTGTTATTCCCTTTTTATTATTATTATTATTAAAATGAACCCATTTTACCTTTATAATGAGGAAGATGGCTATTATTGAAGAAAGTCTATAGCCATGACATTGCTGATCTTTATTTCATGACTTTATGATATTAAATAGATTGAGCAAGATTGACATGCTATACCCTAGATAGATTTCTTTCTATTTTCTTTCTATGACTTAAACTCGGAGTGGGAAAGAAATATGTTTGTAGTACTAAAGACAAAGGACACTTGTTAATGAACTTCTGTGTGGTAATTACTCTATACATATTATTTGTGAAGTAATTTGTTTCACAAAAAGGGAAACAGGAATTTAACATGATGTTCTAAAAGAATGGTGTAACAAGAGGTTCTTCTGGAAATAGAAAAATTTTTGAAATGAAATTATTTTCTTCATTTCCTTTTAGAAAAATCTTATTTTAAATATTGACCTTTCAAAAATACCATTCCTTTCTCTTTTTGTTTCCAGAATAGGACATGTATTCCTCTGAGAAACCTTGGACAGCAGATTTTGGTTTAGTATCTGATTGGGACAACACACAGAAACATTTCCAGTCATGAGTAAGTGTGCTTCTTTGATTCATTTCAGCTGTCTCAGGAGCATTTGCAGTATTATTCTTTAAAAAAGACAAAATGTGTTACTAGACAAAGTGGAATTAGGTCCCTTCTTCAGAGATTGAATAATCTGGTTCCTCCCAATACTGTATGTATGCTTGTCTCTGTTAAAGCTAAGAGATGCTTTTTGATGTTTGATTTATTCTAAAAAGTTAGAGGTGACAAGGAAATGTGTATCATTAGCTTCTTGGCTGATTTAGTTCTGTCATTTGAAAATTTCTAGTGACTAGCCATTGGAAAATGAACCTTTAGAAATTTGAGTAGGGAATATTGACATTGGCCACAATTAAGAGAGGTTTTATTGTGTGAAATTTAATCATTGGATAACATGGGTTAATATATTTAAGCAAGACAAAACAAAATAAAAATATCTCTATCAATGTGTTTGATGGAATAAGGAACCAAGGCTATCCTGGACTGTATCTCTATCCTATATAGGCTAAATCTATATCCAGTTTTTTTTTAAAAAAAATTTATTTATTTGTTTTTAGTTGTACACAATGCTTTTATTTTTACATGGTGCTGAGGATCGAACCCGGGCCACACAAGTGCTAGGCGAGCGCTCTACTGCTGAGCCACAACCCAGCCCCCCCCAGATTTGATATAGATTTTTCTTCTTGGATTTAAGAAGATGGTGCATATGTAATATTTTCTGTCCATTTCTGACCACTTCTGCTTGTGAACAGAACTGGTTTTTATTATTTTGTGTTAACTTTTCTTTTAAAGGGTGAGGAAGAAATGAAATTTTATCCTAACTGAAATCCTATGGCAGTTTCAGAGTATAGATTTTCTGATTATGGAAACTCTTGAGATGTAGTGAACATTTCCTTATTGGACTATATAATGTTAGGTTACTTTTTTTTTTGCATATTATTTATATTGGTTATATTTACCTTAACATGAATTAGAGGCAGCTTTTCTTGGATCAGTGTAATTAATTTGGTAGTTGATAAAATGAAGTTTTTATTATTGTGATGTCTGAGTTTTCTACCAAGAATATTGCAAGAAGTGGTCTTTGTTTTTCCAGGCTTTTCAGTGGTATCCTTTTTCCTGTTAGAATACTTTGAATAAACAAGGATGGTTGGTAGATGCATTCAAATACAGTAGATTATGAAAGAAGCAGCTTTTCTTATTTCAGTTCCATTCATGAAATTTTATGAAAATGCTTACTAATGAAGAGTGCTAATTCTAGTGAAGATGGCCATGAGTTCATGAAAATTAAAACAGAAGCAGCAAGCATTTTAATTTAAAAAGTGCTTTCATTTTTGAAAAACCAAGATTTCTTCTAATTTTTAATGTTAGGGTTTTGGTAGCATCTGTTGGAAATGTGTTTTGAGGACAGGTATTCTATGTTTTTAATTTTGAATTCAGAATTCGAAACAGTGTATTGCCCACTAAAATATTGGAGCCCTGTGAGGTTGAAGGCCAGATGTCTTGTTAGGTACCTAATAGTGTTAACATTTTATTTTAAAGTGACAATGGTTTTATCTCACTGGGAATTTTTTTTTAAGATTTTTTTCCTTCCTTATTTATTTTTATGTGGTGGTGAGGACCAAACCCGGAGCCTCTCACATGCTACTCAAGTGCTTTACCACTGAGCTATGTCCCCAGTCCTGGAATATTTTTAATTGATTCTTTTTTATGCCCACCAGTTCTTTTTCATTTCTGCTTATTTTGCAGTTATTCCATTCTTTTGTTATTCTTTTCTTTTTGTGAATCTTTATAGATCATTTGATAACTTAAAAATTTTATCTGCAGTGAATTTGTTATGATTATTGATATTATTGGTGTTTTTATCAAGTTCTGTAATTTTCAGGCACATTCTGATGTGTTATTTATTTATTTTCCCTTTGTCCAGTGTCTCCCTCTCTCTCTCTTTGTGATTTTCCCTCCTGCTGTAGCAGATTTGTAGTTATCTCTGCCTGGCTTTGGAGTTTCCATATCAGTATCAGGTCTGTGTCAGTAGATAAGAGTCCTGGCACCTGGTGACATTGGGGACATCACAGATTCAGTCACCAATCTGCTGGCATTAAGTCAGCAACTCCTATAAGTGGTAGCTTCAGCAAAGTTAGCAGAAGCCTTTTTTGTCTATTTTACAGTCTAGAAACAGCAGTCCCTTGTCTTAAGCTAAGAGCCTGGCTACTGACCTGCTTTATATGGGACACTTATTTACAGTTACCCCATAGGGTTAGACTTCCTGCTGCTTTTTCCTGCTCTGGGGCCCAGATTGGCCTCAACTTGTTTTCACACTTTGTGTTCCTGTTAGATTTCTGATCCAGAGAGATTTAACACATATTGGGGGGCATGGCTATGTTGTTTTACTGACTTATATTTTATTTGTTTAAATATTTGTTTTTGTGTGTTTGTTGTAAAGGAGGAAGAGCTACAAAGAGTGAATAAGACTATTGTGGTCTAAACACTGGCATTAGAGTTAAGTCCAAACTCCTTACTTAACACTTAATATATATTATACATATACATATATACATATATATATATATATACACACACACACACACACACACATATATATATATATATATATATATATTTTTTTTTTTTTTTAAATCAACTTCTGCTTGGGTCCCTAGTTTAGAGCTCTTTCTTATGGTTCCTGTACCACTTCACTTGCTAGATGAGCCCATTGTACCTTTTTTCCACAGCTCTCTTCTTTCCTCATTCTGTATTAAAATCATCTACTTGTTTGTTCTGTTATCTTTCTCTAATCTGTATACTCCTTGAGGGCAAACACTATTCTATTCCTAGTGCCGAACACTATTCCTGGCACTGAGGTACTGGATAAATATTGTACATCTTTGTATGTTACTAAAGTAATGTCCTTAGTATTTGGTAGCTATTTGTATATTAATAGTTTTAGATGAAATTTGAGCCATTCCCACGAAAAAGAAAAGAGTGTGTGTAGAGGGTACCACAGATAAAACATTTCAGGTAGATGGAACAGTGTGAGAAAAGCTTGAAGGTTTGACTCCACAGAAGTATTACTAAGTAGTTGAACATTCTGAAGACCAGAGATGGGAAGGGAGATTGAGAGAGAAAGCTGGGAGAGAGGAAGTCAGGCACCAGGTCACTTACAGTCTAGGAAGCTCAGACTTCATCTTGTAGGGCTTATAGAGTGTTAAAGGATTTCAGTTATGGGGATGACTTAATACAATTTCATTCTGGAAAAATTACTCTGACAAATGGATGTTTTTGTTAGTTGTAAGGCAAGTCACATAATTTCACTTTATTTTTAAGCACCCTTTGAATCAAACTGAATTACATTTCTTTTTCTTGCCTGTTTGATGATTTTCTCTAGAAAAATAAATTCTTCTTGAGTAGACCACTGTAATGATAGGTTAGGGGGTTTTGTAGTTTCCTGCTTTCTGTTGAAATTTCTAGAGGTTGTAAGTCTTCCAAAAAGTGGGAATTGAGTATATCAGAAGTACTGTTTTTGAAAACAATTTACAAAAACATGGGAATATATGTCACTAAAAAGTTTAGAATTTTGAATCCTCTTTGGTTAAGAATGATGGGTTAAGTAACATTTTAAAAAATATTTCTCTAGAGATTGAAAGAAAGATTGGATACTACTTTGTGTGGGTAGATTGATCTCTACAGGATTTCCCAACCTTTCCATGTCTCGAAACACATAGCATGTTATTGTGCATGGGACATATAAATCAAAGTTGGGGCAAGTGGTTTTGACAACTCAGGCCAGGCTGCCGTGAATACCTAATTGCCCTGAAAGCTGAGGGGGGTCAAATTTTCCACCCACCTGACATGGTTTTAGCACAGTAGTTGGGGTACACCAACTATAAGTTGTAGAGAATTTGTTAAAAGCTTTATGGTGTTTTTCAGCTTTTATCTTAACTGATAAGTATTCTATCAAATTCTGAGGCTGAATCTTATTATGTGGAAAATCTATTATATGATGCTTTAGAATGCTGTGAATTTCATTGTGGATTGTTAAATTGATTACAATTCACAAAAAGTCTTTTGATTTTCAGTACTTAAATTGTTCTGGTTTTTCTGTATTTGCATAGTTTGCAATGTTTAACTTTCATTTGATTTGTTCATTTTGTTTTACCAAATGGTGCCAAAGATAAAATAGAGTTGTTACACTTGAATTGGGTCTGTAATTTGAAACGGATGCGTTAGATCTTTAATAGAGTTTGCAACAAGAAAAATTTGTGTAAAAGGCAGTGTCATACCAAAATAATAGTTATTTTATTATTTTGGTGTAATTTTTTTTTAAGTTTTAGGCAAAACAGCTTATTTACTTCTAAGATTTTAATTTCTACTTCTGTATTTTATTTCACTTCCTTTAGGAAAATTTTGCTTTGTGATTAATTACATGACGTGTTTCCTGAGTTTTTTGGATGTCAGTTCTCTTCTGACTGGGCACTCCAGGAGTAAATCTGTTGCATCAGTGTTTGATCTTGTCCTTTGACCTAAAATATAGAATGAGTTTTTGAGGTCCCTTCTGGATATGAGATACTTTTCATTCAACTGAGGAAAAGGAATGGCAGTGTATAATTTGGGTGTAATGTATTTATTGTTTTCTAGTAGGATAGGGGTAGAGATCTTCATTGTTACGATTTGGAGGTGTCGCTTAAACAGTTCATGTCTTAATGCAGGAAAGTCCAGCCGTGAAATGATCATATTAAGAGAGCTGTAGCCTAATCAGTGGATTAATCCATTTGATGGATTGATAATTTGAATGGACTACTGTATATAACCCTTGGCAGGTGGGGTGTGGCTGAAAGAAGGAGGTCACTGGAGGTGTGCCCTTGAGGATTTTATTTTGTCTCTGGCTCCTCAGTGCATGCCTTCCCTCCCCCACCTCAACCTATCTCTATCTCTACCTCTCCTTCCTGGCTGCCATGAGGAGAGCAGCTTTCCTTTTTCTTGTTCTTCCTCATGAAATTCTGCCTACCCTCAGGCACAAAGTGTTGGAGTTGGCTGACCGTGGACTGCATCTCTGAAACCATGAGCCAAAATAAACTTTTCCTTCTCTGAGTCGTTCTGGTCAGGTATTTTGATCAAAGTGATGAAAAGCTGGCAGACGTATTTCTCATTTACTGGAGCAATGGACTAAGTTTGTGCTGAAGTGAAGAACAATTGCTTTAGCATTTGTTAGAACACATTATCTTATAAATAATCGAATCTAAATCCCTCAGTGGCCATTCAAGGATTCTTGTAGTTGTAGTAAATAAAAAATTATGCAGACAGTAATAGACTTTCACTAAGTGTGGCTAAATATTCTGTCTAGAACAATAGCCTATTAAGATACATATTCTGTTTTATTAAATAGCTATGTACCTCAGAAGATGGGTAGAAGTTAAAGAAAATTTAAGTTGAATTGTATTTTAAACCCTGACGTGTCTGTCATTTAATGGGATCTTGAAAAGAATCCCTTTGTAGAGTATAACAAATAATCCTTTTAATTTTATGTGTGTGTATGTGTGTGTGTGTTTGTGTATTCATATATATATATATATATATATATATATATATATATATTTTTTTTTTTTGTATTAGGAGTTTAACCCATAGGTGCTTTATCACTGATCTTAACATTCCCAGCCCTTTTTATTTTTTGAGACTGGGTCTCACTAAGTTACTTAGGGCCTCATTATTTTGCTGAGGCTGGCTTTGAACTTGCATTCCTCCTGCCTCAGCCTCCTGAGTCACTGGGATTATAGGTGTGTACCACGGTGCTTTGCCCTTTTTATTATATTAAGATTCATTTATGTTTGAGAAATTTAGATTTTAGAACATGAAAATGTAAATGTTAAGCTTTTTTTCTTTTTTTGGTACTGGGGATTGAAGCCAGGGGTACTTTACCACTGAGCCATATCCCCAGTCCTGTCCTATTTATTTTTTATTTTGAGACATGGTCTCACTAAATTGTTTAGGGCCTTGCTAAGTTGCTGAGGCTGGCCTTGAACTAATGATCTTCCTGCCTACACCTCCTGAGTCACTGGGATTATAGGTGTGCACCATGGTGCCTGGTTTCAGGCATTCTTATGCTGACGCTTGGTATAGGAGAGGAATTAGAAAATGTTTGGAGACTTTGTGGTTGACAGTTACCAGGGGGACGTACTGGCATTTAGTAGGCAGAGGACCCGTAGAGTGTACAGCAGTCACTGTGTATAGCCTGTCAGAATTGCGGCAGCAATAAATGAAGTAAGTAGGTAACATGATAAAGAGTGCCAGCAAAAATTGCGCATCAGGGCTGGGGTTGTGGCTCAGTGATAGAGCGCTCACCTAGCACTTGCGTGGCCTGGGTTCGATCCTCAGCACCATGTAAGAATTAAAGGCATTGTGTACAACTAAAACAAATAAATAAATATTTTTTAAAAATTGCTTCTCAGAAAATGTATGCAAACAATTTCTTAGTTTAATACACTTCATTGTTTTAATAACTAACCATTTAAAATGTAATATACTTTGCTTTTAGCTAATTTATTTTCTTTTTGACTACTTGGTGTAGAAACGTGAGTAATTCTTGGTACTATGGGAAACTGATATGAATTTAATGTAGTATTATAGAATTTATTCAGTTATAGGATTTAAAAATTTTTAGTAGGAGTTGGTTTGCATATTTTGTAGCTTTTACTTTTGATACTTAAACATACAACAAAAATTGTAAAAAAGAGTATATAAAATTTCCATATACTTTTTGCCCAGATTTACCTATTGTTTAAACTGTATCCATTCCTCCCTTCTTCTCCCTGTCCACATACAAACACATTCACTGCACACATTATCTATTTAAGAGAAATTTATTTGTAATTAGAGTATGTTCTTTTGTGTGAAAATCTGGTCTCCTTCTATTAATCATTTAGAATTTTAGCATAAATATAAATTATTACAATGGTATAAACTTAGTGAACATCCAAAATTACTTTTATTAGTCAAATCTTAAAATTTTAAACTATTTACTACCATTGGTTATATTTTTGCTTAAAAACTACATTATTTACCAGGTTTCTGTAGGCCTGACATTAAAATTATTTCTTTTAGATCTACAATATGTTGCATAATATGTATAAATTTGGTATATAAATGAACTTAAACTTTTTTTTTATATATAGTACAAATTAGTATATGCCAAATGACTTACAAATAATCTTCAGACATTCTATTCTTTTTTTCCCCCATATTTTAAAATTGGTGCATTATAATTGCACTTATTGGTGGGATTTATTGTTACATATTTGTACATGCACACAATATAACAATATAGTTTGGCCCTTATCACTTCCCAGCATTTCATCCTCCTTCCCTGCCTCCTACCCCTTTGTCCCTTTACTTTCCCTTTACTTTACTGATCTTCCTTTGATTTTTAGGAGATTGACCTCCACCTTTGTTTTCCTTTTTCCTCTCTGGCTCAGTATATGAGAGAAAACATATGACCCTTAACCTTCTGAGTTTGACTTGTTTCACTTGACATAATTCTCTCTAGTTCCATCCATTTTCCTTGAGAATGCCATAGTTTCATTTTTCTTTATGGCTGAATAAAAATCTTGTGTATATATACACCACATTTTCTTTATCTGTTCATTCGTTGATGGACACCTAGGCTGGTATCATAGTTTGGTTATTGTGAATTGTGCAGCTATAAATATGGGTATACATGTATCACTGTAGCAAGATGACTTTAATTCTTCAGGATAACAAATGCTCAGTTCGTAAGGGAACTCTTAAAATTCTGTTCTGGGAGCAGTCAGTTTTCTATTGTCATTCTTCTCCCAGTTCCCAGAATCTAAAGCCCTGGTTTGGAATGTTGACTTTGGTGCTAACTAGCTGTGTTATGTAGAACAAGTGGCTTGATCTTATTTATGGAACCCTCCTTACCCCCAGCTTTACTCATTTATTTAACACCCCCACCCCACCACCTGCTTCTTCTTCTTCTTCTTCTTCTTCTTCTTCTTCTTCTTTTTTTTTGGTACTGTGGATTGAATCCAGGGGTGCTTAACTACTGAGTCATATACCCAGCCCTTTTCATTTATTTATTAAAATTTTGAGATGGAGTGTTGCTGAGTTGCTTAGGGCTTTGCTAAGTTGCTGAGGCTGGCTTTGAACTTAAGATCCTCCTGCCTTAGCCTCCTGAAGCTCTGAACACCATCATTTGGAAGGCTTTTAGCTCTAAAGTTTATAACTAAGTCAGAAAATTTTCACTTTCAGTTTTGTCTTTATAGGAGCATACCTGGTGGATAAAACAAAGTATGCCCTATTAAGCTGAGGTAAGAAAACACACTTCTTAGGTTTGGGGGCCTACTTGTGTTGCTTTGAGTTTGAATTATGATTTGATCACTTTCAGAAATACCATTATTACAAATGTAGGTACATATTCTCTTGTTCAGAGGAGTTCAGAGAGGAATATATATTTCAGATTACTATTCTTAAATATTACTCTTGCTGTCTCTTTCATTAATTTCACAAAATAGAGTGTGATTATTATATAAGGCCCTTTTCTTTAATGTTATTAGAATTGATGAAATTCATGTCTTTTACATTAACTTCTCTAAAATTATTTCTATATGAAAATGTTATGTGCATGAGTTTTATTATTTCTCATTTATTAAGACAGTGGAAGCACAAATTAGTGATATTTCTCATGTAGTCTTTAATAAGTAAATATATAATTGACATCCAATTCTTCAGTACTGTCTGCACAGCTGTATATTACCACTTTTTTTCCCATAAAACACAGTCATTTTGTGCTAAGAGAATTTGAGCCTATCAGTGTATTTGATGGATGTTGTTGTATAGGTATCTCCTAATTTTTCAGAAGTATGAAATTGACATTAAAAATGTCCAAGCCTGTGTCCTTTCTCAAAATTGAGCTCAAATGTTATTTTGGATATTACATTTTCTTTTTTTGGAGATAGATAAGGTGACTGTGAAGGTAATTCTAGTATCTATTTAAAGTTGTAGGTTTGAAAGGCTCAAGAGTAGAGTGAAAACATTTTCCCAGTTTTTCTCCTTTTTGGAGACTCCCACTTTAAGCACTGAGCCACAATACTAGTTTTGTTTTTTTAAGTGGAAATGTTCTGTTTTTTATCACGATGGTGGCCCAGCTGTTAGGATGTCAAGTAAAATGAAAATGTATATACGGGTTCCATTTTATTCATTTTCAGAGATGGTGGTGGTGGAGTACTGAATTCAGAAACTGACTTGTATTGGCGTGACCTAGATACCTTGGAGTTGGACCAGGCGGGAGTCCCTCTCACACATTTGAAGCATTCAGATGCTAAAGGATAAACAATAAAATATAAGATTATAGTCGGACACTGATAGATACTCATTATTAACATTTATATTGAATTGTGGGGCATTTGGAGTCACAGTGTCTTTTAAAAAATACAGTCACCTGTTTTTGATTTTAGAAGAATGGACTAGAGATGGAATTTATAGGCTGTTAGTAAAGGGTTTGATATTGTACAGTAAAGCATTACGTTTGATCTCTTCACTAGTTAACCTTGTAATGTTCTAGTAAATGCAAGGTAAGGAGAATATGTTTGCTTGATTGTAACTTAAAAGAGACTCAAATCAAATATAGTATATGTGTATTAAATTTTTACGTTTTCTATACACACACACATTAAATTTTTATGTTGGTCTTGCTTGTGTATTTTCCTTAGGTAATAACTTTTTGTTATGTGATATGCAGATGTAGGTGATGTGAAAGGTGTTTTGAATTTGGAGAGGAGGAACTAGTTACTACAGTGTTGGAAGAGCATTACAAACTTGTTCACATGTGACAATTATGGTACAACAAAGTTTGAATTTAATTGTCAGATCTGCTTGAATTTGTTTTAACTACCATACAAAAGTATTCCTGCTAAGTGATTGGTTCAGATCACTATAGTATGATCGGTGAGATGTATTCCATTGGCATGCTTTATTATAGAAAAAACCTTGTTTTTTATGGTAAAATCTTGTTTCCTAGAAACTATGTAAAGAGGTTTTCCTTGCTGCTAAGGGGACGTCTTCATTGCTATTAGAGTCTCTCCTTTGGATATAGAAAGGTGCTTTTCCCTTGCCAATTACAATACTTAGAGGAAATAGGGCCACTTTTATTTATTTATTTATGCTACTGACAATTGAATCCAGGGCCTTGCACATGCTAGGCAAGTGCTGTACCAGTGAGCTACCTTCCTAGCCCTGTGATTTTTTTTTTTTTTTTTTTTAATGTACCTGGGTCAGACCTTTTATGGGAGTGGTGTATCTACATATACCTATACAGGTATATTATATACTAGATGTGGGGAACCCAAACTCACTTTGTTAAAAGAAATTTGGTTTCCAAATGATTCCATAATAGAAAAGAAGTATGTCTGCACCTAAAAAAACAAAAGTTGCTTTAAAATGTTTGATTTATATTAAAAATGGAGTGATTGCTCATTTTCACCTAAAATATAATGTAGATGTTTAGTCATTAGAAGTTTTTATTTTTTAAAAATATTTATTTATTTGCTTTAGTTGTACACAATGCAATGCATTTATGTTTACGTGGTGCTGAGGATCGAACCTGGGCCATGCACGTGCTAGGCGAGTGCTCTACCGTTGAGCCACAACCCCAGCCCTAGAGGTTTTATTCTAACTGGAAAAAACAGGCTTTTCCAGTTCGGTGCTGAATTATGTTTTAGATCCACGTCATTTTCCTTCTTATTTTTTTCTGTCATTAGTGTGTATCTGTTCTCAGCAGGTGAAATTCTAGCATCTACCTCTTTTCCAACCAGTCCAACTTAACTTTTTAAGTAGGCTCAATTTTTTATTTTTAAATTCTATTTCTGAAAATATGTTTTAAAAATATGTATCATTTATTTTTGAACCATTTAAGAGTAGGTTGCATATATCATGCTCCATTTTCCATTTGTACCTAAGTATGTAGTTCTGATGAACAAGGCCATTCTCTAGTGCAACCATGGCAAAGTAATAACATAGATCATTTTTCTAATATATATCCTTATTTCAATGTTGACAGTTTCCCCCCAGATTTTCTTTATGGCATCTTCAGTACAGGATCCAGCCCATAATAATTGTTTTATAATAATAAAATAATTATTCATATATTGGATTTGATTGTTAAATCTCTCTAATCCAGAACAGCTTCTCAGATCTTTATCTTTCATAATATTGATGTTTTTGAAGAATCCAGACCTGTCCTTTTACACAATATTTCTCCAGTAAGTGTTGTCTGACAGTTTCTCTAAAGGATCTGACCTAACATTTGCCTGGTTTGGGGGCATTCTGTCAGGAAGCCTATCTTGAAGAACAAAAAGGAAGAAAGCTTGGTGATCTTTAGATTCCTTTCCCAGTTAGCTCTTTAATAGAAAAATTTCCCATTTCTTCTTTAATTGAAATAGGACTCAAATCTCTTGCATAAGAACAGAACTTATGCAAGAGAATAGGAGAAGATCTTGAAAGGAGAAATTTGAATTTTATCAAGAGATCACTTTTAGCAGAATTTCTGTTTTGAATTATGTTGACCAAGATCTCAGGGTGATAGTAAACAAATACTATGAAGGTATAAAGCATAGTAGTGTTGAATATAATTGTTTTATAATAATAAAATAATTGCAGCTAGTAACATAAATTGAGATTGCATTAGAATAAAAAAACCAAAGGCTGCATGTGGATACTGATCCATAATGGGGGTGGGGGACAGAGCATGGGAGGAATGGAGGAACTTTAGATAGGGTAAAGGGGAGGGAGGGGAAGAGAGGATACATGGGGGTAGGAAAGATGGTGGAATGAGATGGATATCATTACCCTAAGTACATGTATGAAGACATGAATGGTGTGCTCTACTTTGTGTACAATCAGAGACATGAGAAATTGTGTTCTATGAATTGAAATGCATTCTGCTGTCATGTATAACAAATTAGAATAAATAAATAAATTTAAAAAATTGAGATTGCAGTGGAATAAATGAACATATCAAGACTGAATCTCATTGGGTTTCAGAGGTTTATGGATCATTAAATTTTAATATGCAATATCAGGATATTTATCATTTACAGTTATGACTAGAAAATGTGGTATATATACAAAATAGAATTTTACTCAGCAATAAGAGAGAATAAAATAATGGCATTTGCAGGTAAATGGATGAAGTTGGAGAATATAATGCTAAGTGAAATTAGTCAACCTCAAAAATCCAAATACCGAATGTTTTCTCTGATATAAGGAGACTAGTTCACAGTGTTGTTGGATGAGGGTACATAGGATTAGAGGAACACTAGAATGGTCAAAGGAAAGGGAGGGGAAGGGAGGGAGCAAGGGGGGAGGGGGAGAAGAAAAAAAATTGGTGGTTGAATGAGATGTATATCATTATCCTAAATGCATGATTGAAGATCTGAATGGTACATATATACTTTGTATACAAGCAGTTGTATGTAAAAAGATGCTATACTTGTGCATTATGAATAAGTAAATAAATAACTAAATTAAAATAAATAAATAAATAAAAAAGATTAAAGAAAAGCTAAAAAAAAGTTTGATAATTATGGGGTATAGTTAAAGCTAGAAAATTTACTTGGAGTATTACAAAAGATAAGAAATTGAAATTCATAGTCAACTTTCAGATACATGGTACTAGAATTTCTTAAAATAAAAAATTTAAGAGATTATATTTGAATGTGATTTTAAAACATTTTAAGGAAGAGGATTATGACTTTGAATAAATAATGATTATGTTTTTATTTTAATGTAAACAAATACTTAATGAGCCCTTCTCTATATGTGTACTGCTGCTTGTCTTGGTCTTTGGGGATATTGCCAAGATTGAGGTAGCCATGGCACTTGGCTTGTAAAGCACATAGTGGAAAAGACAGATACTGAACAAGTATAGTTTGTTATTGTCAGTACAACAAGGGAAACTCCAGAATTCACAGGTGCAAGGGAATAGGTCAGGAAGACTACATTGGGGAAATCTTACTCTACCTGAGACCTAAGTGGAGAGAAAGAAGGAGAGTGCTCTAAACAGAGAACAACTTGTAACACCTGGCATTTAGAGATTAATAAGGCAAAGTTGAGTATTGGTAGAAGCAGGTGGATTGGGGGAGACTAAATTTATATATTTAGTTTAAATAAATACTCCACTTGTGCATGCCTTTAGTATTTTTATTTAATCTTTTGTAAACTAATCTATTTGCTGCTTCTTCCCCAACTCCCTTTTGTTGTCATGGTTGTTTTTAAAAGTATAACTGTAATGTTAAAATGAGTACATTTTGAAAATGTGAAGAAAGATCATTGGTAATCTCATTAAAGAAGCCATTTTTCTCTTTTGCATATGATATTGTCCAGATAGTATATATTTTTATATTATTGTGTTCATAGTATATTGGGAATTTTATATTTGAATGTTGCATGTTGAATTGTATTTAGACAGTTATGTGTATATATATATATGTATATGTATATATATATATTTTTTTTTTTTTTTTTTTTTGGTACTGGGGGTTGAACTCAGGGGTACTGGACCACTGGGCCACATCCCCAGTCTCACTGAGTTGCTAAGTGTCTCGCCATTGTTGAAGCTGGCTTTGAACTCGTGATCCTCCTGCCTCAACCTCCCAAGTGCTGGGATCACAGGCGTGCGTCACCGTGCCCAGCTTGTAATTGTTTTTAAAATTAAAATTCATCATTATCATATTTTTCAAAGGTATCAGTGCATCATAACTTATTTAACCATTTTCTTATTTTGTGGTCATTGGAATGGTTCAGTTTTTTAAAAAAATGTTTGCGGAATGAATATCGCTGATGAATTTCCCCTTTAACTTATAAACTGCAGTTAATTCTTTAGGCTAAATTTATTGTGTTGAATTTTTTTCACCCATTTCATTTGTCTTTCTAAAAAGGATTGTGGTCAATGGCCATACCACCCTGAAGTACCAGGTCTCATCTAAAAGATTGTGTCCATTTACAGTTAGTTTGGTATTTGGTATCTGAAGATACTGATTTCACCATGACTAACCTGTTAGACTTAAAATGACACAAACTTGCTTTCAGTTGCATTATTTGATTTTTACACAGGATAACTTTTTTAAAAATTGTGGTAAAGTGTACCATTTTTAAGTGTGTAGTTTAGTAGTTTCAAGTACATTCTCATTGTTGTGCAAGCAATCTCCTTGGTTCTTTTCATTTTGCAAAACTGTGACTCTACCCACTAAACACTTAACTTCCCATTTCTTCTACTCCTTGCCTTTGGTTTCTCTGGGTACCTCATATAAGTGGAATCCTAAAGTTATTTGTCTATTTCAATTAATATAATATCTTCAGGGTTCATCACTGTTGTAGTAGCACCAGAATCTTTTTCCTTTTTGAGAATGAATAGTTTTCCATTGTACATATCTACACATTTTGTTTAACTGTTAATCTGTCAGTGGACACTGGAGTTGCTTCCATCTTTTGGCTATTGTGAATAATGCTTCTATGGACATAGGTGGATAAATATGTCTTTGAGATCCTGCTTTCAATTCTGTGGGTTTCTACTCACAAATAGAATCTTTGGATCATACGATAATTCTATTTTTATTTTTGTGAGGGACTGTCATACTGTTTTCCATAGTGACTTCACCAATTTACATTGCACCAATGTTTCCATTTTCTCCACATCCTTGCCAGTGCTTATTATTTATTTTTTTTTAAACTGCAGCCATCCTAGTGAGGTGGTATCTGTCTCCTTGTTAGATAACTTTTTCATGTGTTCACTGCTTACATTTTCTTTTGTAACATATCCTTCTATCATAGTCCTTTCCTTACAGAATGATTATTGAACTTTTAACTTTGGGTGTTGCTTTTGCAATGATGAAGCACTTATTTTATATATTTATTTATTGGGATTTTAAGTTTCTTTTGGTATATGAGGTAATTTGTAATGGTCAAGAGGAGAGAGAACTCATAATACACAGAAAATGCAGAGGTAGAAAAAGGTTTCGGAAAGGGAGGAACAGTGGAGACTGAGTATCAAAGATGGATTCTGTCTGATGTTCTATTCTGTCAAGGACACTGTCGGTGGTCTTCCTTCCCTATTATAATTAATGTGTTGTAAGGATTATAGATTTCACATTGGGGAAACTGC
Organism: Tamias sibiricus; assembly: GCA_025594165.1. Classification (NCBI taxonomy): domain Eukaryota; kingdom Metazoa; phylum Chordata; class Mammalia; order Rodentia; family Sciuridae; genus Tamias; species Tamias sibiricus. The sequence continues at coordinate 87,490,782 of CM046669.1, forward strand.
GAAGATGTCTTTGAATGTTAGAGGGACTTCTGTGTTTAAATACACAAGCACTTTTGTGAAACTTATGGAAATGCCATACCTTTGTCTTTATATTTACATGTTTTGTATGTACGGACAATAAGAACATTGGACCTTAAATCTGATGTTATATTGAACTTTAATTTATTTCAAGACTATAAACAGATGTAAATGCTGCTGCTGCTTTTTTTTTTTTTTTTTTTTTGTAAATGCTTCTTAATGTTTTGTATGGTAATGACTTTTTTTTTTTTTTTTTTAAAAACTATAATGTTATTTGATACTTTTGTTTGAATTTAGAATGGGCCTAGATTGCCTGCACATTCTGTTTTCCTTGAGTTCTTAATTTTGAAAACGAGGTCATATTTATATTTCCTTATTATGACTAGAAAACCTCTTTTCTTTCCATGTTTGTGTGTTTATTTGCATGTGGCTTTGAAAAGTCAAAAGAAAGTTCAATTCTACATGGAGACTTTGTCTAAAACTCAAAATGTATTGATTTGGAAATTAGAATATGTTCAGGTATATTGTACTCTGTAGGGTCTAATTTAATTCATACTAGGAGTCATCTCAGTTGTCATCCAGTAACTAATTTTATCAATATGTGTTTAGTGCCATTTTGTCTTGGTAGAATGGAAGGAGGCCGAATACCTCTGTAATATAGTAATGGCACTGTACCTCTTACAATATTAGGTACTTAAGAAATTTATATGGATGAGCAAGATTATTTTTTTAAAAATACACTTAAGCTGGGCGCGGTGGCGCACGCCTGTAATCCCAGCACTTTGGGAGGCTGAGGCAGGAGGATCGCGAGTTCAAAGCCAGCCTCAGCAATGGCGAGACACTTAGCAACTCAGTGAGACCCTGTCTCTAAATAAAAAATACAAAAAAGGGCTGGGGATGTGACCCAGTGGTCGAGTGCCCCTGAGTTCAATCCCCGGTACCACACACACAAAAAAGAAATAAAAAAAAATAAAAATACACTTAGTGTATTCAGTAAGCACATTAAAAATTTTCAATGTTGTAAAGATAAATTGGGACATTATTATTTCCTGTGTTTATAAAGCTTATTTTTGCACATGTATTTATGATACTTTCCCCTGATCTACAGAGTTGATGAACGTTTCTTCCTGCTTTTTATAAGCAAATGAATTGCCCTTTGATAAAAAAGTTTTTAAAGACTGGGTTTCCACAAACTGCTGACTTAATTACATGAATACAGATACTTTTGTTCATAAACAATTGCTGTCATCACATCTTCTCTGAGATTATATGAGGGAAGGATAATGTCATCCACAAATACATGGTCTTTGTTTCCAAAGCTAACAATTTCAGGATATTTTACTTTGATATCTTTCTTTCTCCCTCCCCCCCACCCTTCTCTGTGTCTCTTTCTCTCTGTTAACTTTTTTTTTTTTTCCTATAGAGGAAAGACCTAAGAAGATATTAGCGACATTAGCTTTTACTAATAATGTTCATTTCTAAATGAAGTCTTAGAATTGACTATAAAAACACCTGAGCACTATTTGGACAGAAAATATTATAGATTTTAGGCATGAGGAAATATGTAGAGAAAAAAGTACACAATTTTTAAAAATAACCAAAATGTTATATTTTATGTTGTTGAATTTGTAGAAGTTGATTTTCAGAATTCTAGAACAAAGTGTTTATGTCCTGCCTCTAAAATTTAAGTGGAATAACAAAGAAATGAAGTAAATTAACTGATTTTTTTTTTAACCCAAGAGTTAATAATAGATTTGCAATGTAATATTCAGTAGTATTTTTACTATTTGCAGGCCATTTGTCATCTTGAATATTTACAGATTATTTTTGTCACAAGAAATGTGGCCTCTCACATATTTTTCCTTCTTATTAATCTACATGTTTTGAACAAAATGACAGTAGTTTAATTCTAAAATGCATTTCCAGGAAAGCCAAAAAAGTTTTCTGAAAAGTGGGTAAAAAACAAAGTCTGATTTACTGCCAAGAATGAAAAGATACTGGGTTGTTAATTTATATGATGAAAAGAATGTATAGATATAGAACACAGTGCAAATATCCTTGTCTGTATTTATTGCATAAAAAAGATGTTGATGAAATATTTGAAAATGTAAAAGCAGATTAGTTTCAATAGATTATGTATAATAGTACTACATTTTTATAAAATCAAAACCAAAGAAGTACCTGGATCAGACTAAAAGGTTAAGTAATGCTTATTTCTATTCTTTTGGCTTATTTTCAGATTCTTATTTTTTCACAGTGGAATATGCTTTACTTTTGAAATAAGAAAAACTATTAAATACATACTGACAAAAAGAGAATGAAGTCCTATTAAGTTAGCTTTACAAATCTTTAACATTCTACATTGTTGTTTTGAATATTTATAACATTACATACAGTAGTAGTATGATTTTCCTTTAGAATTGTGCTGACTTTCTTGTACTTCTCTACATTTATGGCTAAACAAAATGCCCTAGTGAACTTGTACATGCTTTGTTTCTTGTTTCTTGTTTTTTTTTTTTTTTTTTTTTTTTTTTGGTAATGGGATGGAACTCAGGGGCACTTAACCACTGAGCCACATCCCTAGCTCTTTTTATTTTGAGACAGTTTCTCTAAATTGTAGGGCCTTGCTAAGTTGCTGAGGCTGGTTTTGAACTTTTCTTTTTTTCTTTTTTTTTTTTTTTTTTTTTTTTTTGGTACCGAGGATTAAACTCAGGGGCACTTGACCATTGAGCCATATCCCCAACCCTATTTTGTATTTTATTTAGAGACACAGTATCACTCAGTTGCTTAGTGCTTTGCTTTTGCTGAGGTTGGCTTTGAACTTGCAATCCTCCTGAGCATCTGTGATTATAGGGATATGCCATTGTATCTGGAGATATGCTTTTATTAAGTGAATGAGAGAAAGAATACTAATGAGATCAAACCAGTCTTTTCTTTCCCTATTTTTCTTTTTCTTTTGTTGAGGAGGAGAGTTGGTAAAAGATTTCTTTTCTTTGCCTAGTTAGTTTTCTTCACTCATATTCTATTATTGATCACTTCCTGCTATTGATTCCTTTTCATTTGACAAGAAGTTGATTTTCTGCCCTGCCCTGTATTTTCATGTGGAAAAGGTAGGTGGACTAAGTTGAAGAGTCCATCTAGGTGGAGAATAGATCATATTTGATTTCCAGTGATTGCATTTCTCCTGTCTTGTCTTATTCTTGTTCTCTCACACACATTGTCCCTGTGTCCCACTCTGGGAATGCTCAATTTGGAAGTGATAGGAAGAAAAAGTAAGTTAGCAATTTTTTGGGTTAGCCTAAAGTTAATGGTTTTGGGGGTAGCCATGAATAACAAAAGTGCCAATATAGGAAATGAAGTTAAGGGTATGACATTTTCTGTTGAAGAAAAGAACTAGCTTACAGCTTATTTGCAGGCAGTGCATTGCAAGTCAACTACATTTCTTGTCCAACAGGCCATATTTGATCTTTGACATGTACAGGCAATAAGTATTTTATTTTATTTTTTAAAAATACATGCTCTCCAGTTACTGAGGAAAGTTTTGGATTTATCCTTGCATTGTTTTAGATAAAGTGAGAAGCTATGGGTTTTTAACAAATATATAATGACATTTATCCACCAGTACAGTATTATGCAGAGTAGTTGCATTGCCCTAAAAATCTCCCATGATCAATGTATTTATCCCTTTTTCTTTCTTCCTAACCCCCGGTAACCTTATTTTGCTGTCCGCACAGTTTTGATCTTTGCAGAATGTCATATCTTTGGATGATATGGTATATAATATATAGTCTTTTCTGGCTTCATCCACTGAACATTGTACATCTAAGGCTCCTCCATGTCTTTCTGTGGTCATGATAGCTCATTTTCTTTCTACTGCTAGATAATATTCCATTGTATGGATATACCACAAATTTTTGTTTTTTATTTTATTTTTTTTAAATTCATTCACCTCTCTAGTGACATCTTAGTTGCTTCCAACTTTTGATAATTATACATAAAGCTGCTAAACATTCATGTGCAGGTTTTTGTGTGGATACAAGTTTTCAACTCATTTGAATAAATAGTAACTTATTGTATTTATTGTAGAAATAAGTTGAGTTCTGTAAGAAATTGCCAGAATGTTTTCCAAAGTGACTGTACCATTTTTCAGTACCACTAGCAAGAAATGAGTTCCTGTTGTTCCACATTTTCACCAGCATTGATATGATCTAGGTTTTGAATTTTAGTTGCTTTTTAATTTTTTTTTCATTTTTTATATTAATTTGTTATATATGACCCCAGAATGCATTACAATTCATATTACACATATAGAGCACAATTTTTTATATCTCTAGTTGTACACAAAGTTAGAGTCACACCATTCGTGTCTTCATACATGTACTTAGGGTAATGATGTTCATCTTTTCCACAACCTTTCTACTCCCTGTCCCCTCCCTTCCCCTCCCTCCCCTTTTCCCCTTTGCCCTATTGAGAGTTCATCTAATCCTCCCATTTCTCTACCACATTATGAATCAGCAGCCTTAAATCAGAGAAAACATTCGGCATTTGGTTTTTTGGGATTGGCTAACTGCACTTAGCATTATATTCTCTAATTCCATCCATTTACCTGAAATGCCATGATTTTATTCTCTTTTAATGTTGAATAATATTCCATTGTGTATATATATACCAAAGTTTCCCTATCCATTCATCTACTGATGGGCATCAGGGTTGTTTCCACAATCTAGCTATTGTGAATTGTGCTGCTATAAACGTTGATGTGGCTGTGTTCCTGTAGTATGCTGTTTTTAAGTCCTTGGGATATAGACCAAGGAGTGCAATAGCTGGGTCAAATGGTGGTTCCATTCCCAGTTTTCTAAGGATTCTCCATACTGCTTTCCATATTCGCTGTACCAATTTGCAGTCCCACCAGCAACGTATGAGTGTGCCTTTTTCCCATATCCTCTCCAACACTTATTGTTGTTTGTGTTCTTATCAGCTGCTATTCTGACTGGAGTGAGATGAAATGTTAGAGTAGTTTTGATTTGCATTTCTCTAATTGCTAGAGATGTTGAACATTTTTACATATACTTGTTGATTGGTTGTATATCTTCTTCTGAGAAGTGTCTATTCAGTTCCTTGGCCCATTTATTGATTGAGTTATTATTATTATTATTATTTTTTTTTTTGGTGTTAAGATTTTTTTAGTGCTTTATATATCCTAGAGATTAGTGCTCTATCTGATGTGCATGTGGTATAGATTTATTCCCAAATTGTGGGCTCTCTATTCACCTCACTGATTGTTTCTTTTGCTGAGAAGAAGCTTTTAAGTTTGAATCCATCCCATTTATTGATTCTTGATTTTAATTCTTGCACTATAGGAGTCTTATTAAGGAAGTTGGGGCCTAATCCAACATGATGGAGATTTGGGACTACTTTTTCTTCTAACAAGTGCAGTGTCTCTGGTTTAATTCCTAGGTCCTTGATCCACTTTGAGTTGAGTTTTGTGCATGCTGAGAGATAGGGGATTAATTTCATTTTGTTGCATATGGATTTCCAGTTTTCCCAGCACCATTTGTTTAAGAGGCTATCTTTTCTCCAATGTATGATTTTTTAATTTTTTAAATTTTTTTGTGGTACCGGGGATTGAACTCGGGCACTCGACCACTGGGTCACATCCCCAGCCTTTTTTTGTATTTTATTAGAGACAGGGTCTCACTGAGTTGCTAAGTGCCTCGACATTGCTGAGGCTGGCTTTGAACTCGCGATCCTCCTGCCTCAGCCTCCCAAAGTGCTGCGATTACAGGCGTGCGCCACCGCGCCCGGCTTCCAATGTATGATTTTTGTGTCTTTGTCTAATATAAGATAACTGTAATTTATGTGGGTTAGTCTTTGTGTCCTTTATTCTGTACCACTGGTCTACAAATCTATTTTGGTGCCAATACCATGCTGATTTTCTTACTATTGTTCTGTAGTATAGTTTAAGGTCTGGTATAGTGATGTCACCAGCTTCACTCTTCTTGCTAAAGATTGCTTTAGCTATTCTGGGTCTCTTATTTTTCCAAATGAATTTCATGACTGCTTTTCCTATTTCTAGGAGGAATGTCATTGGGACTTTGATTGGAATTGCATTAAATCTGTGTAGTGCTTTTGGTAGTATGGTCATTTTGACAATATTAACTCTGCCTGTCCAATAACAAGATAGATCTTTCCATCTTCTAAGTTCTTTGGTTTCTTTCTTTAGCGTTCTGTGATTTTTGTTGTAGATGTCTTTTCACCTCTTTTGTTAAGTTGATTCCCAAGTGTTTTTTTTTGAGGCTATTGTAGATGGGGTAGTTTTCCTCGTTTCCCTTTCAGAGGAATTGTTACTGATATACAGAAATGCCTTTGATTTATGGGTGATGATTTTGTATTCTGCTACTTTGCTGTATTCACTTACTAGTTTTAGAAGTTTTCTGGTGGTTTTTTTTGGTTCTTCTAGGTATAGAATTATATTGTTGGCAAATAGTGCTAACTTGAGTTCTTCTTTACCTATTCATATTCCTTTAATTTCTTTCATCTGTCTAATTGCTCTGGCCAGTGTTTCAACAACTTACGTTAAATAGAAGTGGTGAAAGATGACATCCCTGTCTTGTTCCAGTTTTTAGAGGGAATGTTTTCAATTTTTCTCCATTTAGAATGATGTTGGCCTGGGGCTTAGCATAGATAGCTTTTACAGTGTTGAGATATGTTCCTGTTATCCCTAGTTTTTCTAGTGTTTTGAACATGAAACGGTGCTGTATTTTGTCAAATGCTTTTTCTGTGTCTATTGAGATGGTCATATAGTTCTTATCTTTAAGTCTATTGATGTGATGAATTATATTTATTAATTTCCGTATGTTGAACCAAACTTGCATCCATGGGATGAACCCCACTTGATTGTGGTGTACTATCTTTTTGATATGTTTTTGTATTTGATATGCCAGAATTTTATTGAGAATGTTTGCATCTATGTTCATTAGAGATATTGATTTGAAGTTTTCTTTCTTTGATGTGTCTTTGCCTGGTTTTGGAATCAGGGTGATATTGGCCTCATAGAATGAGTTTGGAAGTGCTCCCTCTTTTTCTGTTTCGTGAAGTAAACTGGAGAGAATTGGTATTAGTTCTTCCTTAAAGGTCTTTTAGAACTCTGCTGTGTGTCTGTCTGGTCCTGGCTTTTCTTGGTTGGTAGGCTTCTGATGGTGTCTTCTATTTCATCGCTTTAAATTGATCTGTTTAAATTGTGTATATCATCCTGATTCAAGTTTTGCAAATAATATGACTCTAGAAATTTGTTGATGCCTTCAATATTTTCTATTTTATTGGAGTACAAGTTTTCAAAATAATTTCTAATTATCTTCTGTATTTCTGTAGTGTGTGTTGTGATATTTCCTTTTTCATTACATATGTTATTAATTTGAGTTTTTTCTCTCTCCTTCTCTTTGTTAGCATGGCTAAGGGTTTGTCAATTTTGTTTATTCTTTTAAAGAACCAAATTTTTGTTTTGTCAATTTTTTTTTTTTTTTTTTTTTTTTTTTTTTTTTCGGTACCAGGGATTGAACTCAGGGGCATTTGACCACTGGGCCACACCCCCAGCCCTTTTTTGTATTTTACTAGAGACAGGGTCTCACTGAGTTGCTAAAGTACCTCGCCATTGCTGAGGCTGGCTTTGAACTCATGATCCTCCTGCCTCAGCCTCCCAAGTGCTAGGATTACAGGCGTGCGCCCATGCCCGGCTGTTTTGTCAATTTAAAAAATTGTTTATTTTGTGTTTCAATTTCATTGATTTCAGCTCTAATTTTAATTATTTCCTGTCTTCTGCTTTTGGTGTTGATTTGTTCTTCTTTTACTAGGGCTTTGAGATATAATGTTAAGTCATTTATTTGTTGAATTTTTCTTCTTTTAAGAATTAACTTCATGCAATGAACTTTCCTCTTAGTACTCCCTTCATAGTGTCCCAGAGATTTCAATATGTTGTATCTGTGTTCTCATTCACCTCTGAGAATTTTTAAATATCCTCTTTGATGTCTTTTGCAACCCATTGTTCATTCACTAGCATATTATTTAATCTCCAGGTGTTGGAGTATTTTTTATTTTTGTCATTGATTTCTAATTTCGTTCCATTATGATCTGATAGAATGCAGGGTAGTATCTCTACTTTTTTATATTTGCTAAGAGTTGCCTTGTGGCATAACATATGGTCTATTTTAGAGAAGGATCCATGTGCTGCTGAGAAGAAAGCGTATTTACTCGTTGAAGGATGAAATATTCTATATATGTCAGTTAAATCTAAGTTATTGATTGTATTATTGGGTTTTATAGTTTCTTTTTTTTAGCTTTTGATTGGAAGATCTATCCAGTGGTGAAAGAGGTGTGTTAAAGTCAGCCAGAATTATTGTGTTGTGGTATATTTGATTTTTGAACTTGAGAAGAGTTTGTTTGATGAACGTAGATGCTCCATTGTTTGGGGCATATATATTTATTATTGTTATGTCTTGTTGATGAATGGTTCCCCTAAGTAGTATGAAATATCCTTCTTTGTCCCTTTTGATTAACTTTGGCCTAAAGTCTACTTTATTTGATAAGAGGATGGAAACCCCTGCTTGCTTCCGCAGTCCATGGAAGTGGTATGATGTTTTCCAACCTTTCACCTTTAGTCTGTGGATGTCTTTTCCTATGAAGAGTCTCTTGGAGGTAGCATATTATTGGGTCTTTTTAAAAAATCCAGTCTGACAGTCTGTGTCTTTTGATTGGTGAGTTTAGGCCATTCAGGGTTATTATTATTATTTTAAATATTTATTTATTTGCTTTAGTTGTACACAATGCCTTTATTTTTACGTGGTGCTGAGGATCGAACCCAGCCCGTGCACATGGTAGGCGAGCGCTTCTACCTCTGAGCCACAACCCCAGTCCCCAGGGTTATTATTGAGATATGATTTGTATTCTCTGCCATTTTTGTTTATTTTTGGTATTTAACTTGACTTAGTTTCTCCTTTGATTGGTTTTTCCTTTAGTGTAATACCTCCCTTTGCTGATTTTCTTTATCATTTTTCAATTCCGTTTCATAAAATATTTTGCTGAGGATGTTCTGTAGTGCAGGCTTTCTAGTTGTAAATTCTTTTAACTTTTGTTTATCATGGCAGGTTTTTATTTCATCATCAAATCTTCTTGGTTGGCTTCTGTTTTCTTTCAGAGCTTGGTATACGTTGTTCCATGATGTCCTGGCTTTGAGGGTCTGGGTTGAAAAATCTGCTGAGATACGAATTGGTCTCTCCCTGTATGTGATCTGATTCCTCTCTCTTATTGTCATTAAGATTCTATTCTTATTCTGTATGCGAGGCATTTTCATTATAATGTGCCTTGGTGTAGATCTGTTGTAATTTTGTACTTTTGGTGTCCTGTAAGTGAATTTTAGCTGTTTTAACAGTCATATAGTGGTATCTCATTTTTGTTTTAATTTGCATTTCCCTGTTGACATGTGATATGGAATATCTTTTCATAATGTTACTTGCCATGTGCAAATCTTTTTTAGTGAGGTGATATGGACTTTTTCTTAAAACCAAAAGGTAATTCCCTTTTTAAAAAGAAATAATAGTAAATTATATTCTCTGTAGAAATAATAGTAAATTATATTTTCTGTAGAAAACATAGCAAAAAAATACATTAAGTCATACATAATAAAATTGCAAAAGTGGGCATTAAAAAAAAAGAATACATTAAAAATTTCTATATTATGCCACCATTCAGAGGAATAATCACTTGTAACATTTTGTCTGTTCTCCTCTCCCCCCCCCGTATGTTGTGTGTGCGTGTTATGTTATATGTATATGGCAATAGTGAACTCAATAATTTTTATCTTTCATGTTTACTTATCCATATATAGTTTTCCTATGCATTCTTTTAGAATAAAGGTTCTTTTTAAAAATATTTTTTTAATTGTAGGTGGACATAGCACCTTTATTTTTATTTATGTGGTGCTGAGGATTGAACCCAGGGCCTCACACAGGCGAGACAAGCGCTTTACCACTGAGCCATAGCCCCAGCCCCTAGAATAAAGGTTCTTAACTCTGCTGAATGTTAAGATCATTTGGGGGAGCTTTTAAAGCTTGTGATGCCCAAGAGGCACTCTAGGACAGTGATATCAGAATGTAAGAGTGGGTAGGCTTCAAATGTCATTCAGGACAAGGTCACTGTCCATGAAGGACATAGTTTAAGGCAGTTTTTCAGCTCAGCCCTGTTGACCTTTTGGGAGATAATTCTTTGAGTGTGTTTGTATGGGGTGGGCGGGGACTATCCTGTGAATTGTAGAATATTCAGTGGCATCTTTGACCCCTACCCACCAAATTCCAGTAGTACTCCTACTCTAGTTGTGATCAAAATGTCTTCAGACTTTGCCAAGTACCCTGGGGAGGGCACATTTCTGCTCCACACTGGTCTAGTATAGTGATCTGCAAATTTCATTTTTTGGGGGTTATATTTAGACACACGTTTGTGTGTGTATTGTATATGGCAGATACAGTAACAGAGTTGAAAAGCTAAAATAGAGGCTATGTGGTCCTCCAAGTAGAAAACATGAACTATCTTGCTATAATAAAAAAGGTTTGCTGACCCCACATCGCATGGAAATGTGACTGGTAAATAGTTCAATTCATTGGGATATGTGTTTTGGAAGACTCAGTTATAGGGACGTGTTGTAGCTGTGAGGAGAGAGGGAACAACTAATTAATGCCCTGAAAAAATTGAGACTTCTCTAAGGAGATGACAAAAAGTAGATATTGAAAATCTGAGTAGGGAAAACAGGGAAGTTCCTGAAGGCAGAAGGCATAGTGTGTGCAAAGGCAATGGCATGTTCAGGAGATGGAGTAAAGAATCCTTGTCCAGGGCACGTAACTGAGGTGGTACTGGCAAGGAACTTTGGGACACAGGTCTGCAGTGATAGATTGGCACCATATTATAAATTAGGCCAAATTTTGTGTTACAGAGATTAGACTTATGTGTGTACAAATGGGAAGCCAGTACATTTTTAGATAGGAGAGCAATTAAAATTACCAATTTGTGGTTTGAAAGATTTTTTCCAGATGGTACTCTTTTTTTAAAAAATATTTATTTATTTGTTTTTAGTTGTACACAATGCCTTTATTTTTACGTGGTGCTGAGGATTGAAGCCGGGCCACGTACATGCTAGGTGAGTGCTCTACCGCTGAGCCACAACCCCAGCCCCCAGATGGTACTCTTAAGTTACTTTTTTCTCTAGTTTCCCCAACTCCATATTGGAACTTGTCTTGCCAACTGCAAATTGTGTTTACCATTATTATGCTTTTCCACACACTTCTTGGTTATGAGCTCCTTGAGTCTCCAGTTCTCTTGGCCTATCTAGCATATACTAAGTGCTCAGTAAATGCTTGTTGAATGAATGTAAACTTTACTCACCTGATCCTAAAACCTATTTTCCTCCACCCAGTGTTGTGCTAGTAAATATTTTAGCAACCAGTTCTCCTAGGGCATGGAAGGAGCAACACCCTAATTTGTAATGTTTAGTAATTTCCCTTGGTATAAAAACACTCACGATGGGCTATTAGCAGCCAGCTTGCAAAATTCTGAACGTTTAAAAAATTGGCTCTTGTAAACTAGTACAAGCTAGCTCTAGCACATCACTGTAAAGAATTTTGTAAAATGAGGTAACCAGATCCCTCGTGTTCAGGTTGACATGTAAAGTGTTTCATTTTAAGTTTAAATTGTGTAGTTATAGAAGATGATATTTTGGTATATTTGTAAGTATTGACACTTAAAAGTAAAATTCTTACATCACTCATTTAAATTAGAAATAGAAGTAAATTTCCCTAATCTGATAGAGTATCTACAAAAGACTTAACAAACATAATCTTATGTTGGAAGATGTTGAAAGTAACTCCTTTAACATAAAAAGTTAGAAAAGTATGCCTCTTAGAACCACTTCTATTTAAACTTGCATTGATGATGCTAGCCAGTGCAATAAAATAATTAAGCAGATTAGAAGTATAAGAATTATAAGGAGGAAATGAATTGTACTCAATCACAGATCATATAATTGTTAACATAGAGAAAACTAAAATTTACAGATAAATTACTAGATAGGAAGATGTTAATATAGTTACACACAAAACTAATATACAGAATTCATTTGCATATTTGCATACCAGTGGTGAGGGATGGGTTAAAGAGACTCTGTTTCAAATTGTATCACAAAAAATAAAACAGAAATAAATGTAATGAAAGATATTTAAGAACTTTTAAGGGGAAACAACAAAACTTTAGAGAGAAAAATTGAGAAATATACTATGTTTTTGGACAAGAAAACTTTGAATCATAAAAATATCTCTCCTTGTTTGACATACAGACCAATTAAATTCAAATCACAGTCTTCAACAAGGTTGGTAAAGCTTGGGAATTATTAGGGGATTCTAAATTTCATTTGAAGGGATGGAAATGTCAAAGGCCCAGAATAATTAGGTCACTTCTGAATAATAGGAAAGGGAGGATTTTCTCTATCAGTTATCAGGACCAATTAAGTTATGGTCAAATTGACAATGGGATGTAATGTGTTTAGTGTTCCAAAATGCAAATGTAATATGTCTTCTTATATTATTTATCTCATCCTTTAAGATTACCATTTTGAATGATGTAAATATGCATAATATTATTACATTTGTATCTTTTATAAGCAAGCATATGTAGAGTCAGAATTTAACTTTATTTTGAAATAATTTCAGACAGCAAAATGTTGCAAGAGTAGCATAGACAATTCCAATATTAATTTTAACCCAGATTTCCCAAATATTAACATTTTTTGCCACATTTTCTTTCTCATTCTGTGTTAATATTATTTTGTTGTTGTTGTTTTCTGAACAATTAGAGAGTAAATTGAAGTATTTACCCCTAAGTACTAAAATCCAGGATGTTCTATTATGTAACTAAACTGCATGGACATAGTCAGGAAACTAACATTGATAATCTATAGAACGTATTCACAATTCTCCCATTGTCTCCATATATCCCATATTTCCCCTCACCCCTTTTTGGTCCACTGTCTGATCTGAGATCTATCCTGACTCTCTGTTCTCCTTTAATCTGTGATACTTCCTCAGTTTGTCTAATGGTCTTGGCATTTTAAAGGGTACAACTTGGTTACATTTATCAGAGTATGTGGTCAAATATTTTTACCAATGCAACATATGATAGAACAATGAGAAGAGAATGAGAGAAACAAGAAAAAGCTATTGATTGCTTTAGTTCCAGAAACTAAGAATTGATAGTAGTGAAACATTGTGTTCAAATTGATTGCTGTGTGATTTTTGTTTACAAAACCATTAGTATACCAGAGAGACAGGAGGTGATACAATTGCAATAATGGAGACATGAATTTAGATCTTCCTCTCTTCACTGATCAGATACAGAGGATAGAGTTGGTTGAGGGAAGATGTCCTGAATATCCCCTTCCTTGAATGGAAAGAAAATACTGGGAGAGAGCAAAGCTAGCAGAAGTTTCTCTTTCAGGACTGGGAAGGTAGCTTGATGGTAGAACACTTGCTTAGCAAGCACAAGGCCCTCAGTTTGATTCCCTAGCACCACCAAATCATAAATAAATAAAAGAGAAAGTTACCTTTCAAAATATTTTGAAATACTTTCAAATATTTAAAAAATGTTTTCCAGCATAGAAGAAATAATTTCCCAGGAGATGGAAACATGATGGGAAAATAGTGTTATTTAACACCTATTACATATTCAGAACTGCCGTAGGAAATGGGACAATGGATAGAATTGGGGAAATTGAGGAGTTTGATTTGCCTGTTTGTCTATATCCAGCCTTCAGAGGTATTTGTTAAAAAAGTTTTTTAAAAAATTCTTTTTATTTGTTCTATTTAGTTATATGTGACAGTAGGATGTATTTTGACATGTTATATATATGTGGAGTATAACTTCCCATCCTGTGGTTGTGCATGATGTGGAATTAACACTGGTCATGTATTCATACATGAACATAAGAAAGTAATGTCGATTCATTCTACTGTCTTTCCCATTTCCACCGTCGTCCTGTCCTTTCATTCTCCTTTGTCTAATCCAGTGAACTTCTATTCTCCCCTTGCCCCCTGCTTATTGTGTGTTAGCATCTGCATATCAGAAAGGACTTTGGTTTTTTGGGATTGGCTTATTTCACTTAGCATGATAGTCTCTAGTTCTATCCATTTACTGGCAAATGCTATAATTTCATTCTTCTTTATGGCTGAGTAATATTCCGTTGTGTATATATACCATATTTTCTTTATCCATTCATCTGTTGAAGGGTACATAGGTTGGTTCCATAGCTTAGCTATTGTGAATTGAGCAGCTATAAGCATTGATGTGGCTGTGTCACTATAGTATGCTGATTTTAAGTCCTTTGGGTATATGCCAAAGAGTGGGATAACTGGGTCAAATAGTGGTTTCATGCCAAGTTTTCCGAGGAATCTCCATACTGCTTTCCAGAGTGGTTGCACCAATTTGCAGTCCCACCAGCAATGTATGATTTCCCCCATATCCACGTCCTTGCCAACATTTATTATTACTTGTATTCTTGATAATTGCCATTCTGACTGGAGTGAGATGAAATCTTAGAATAATTTTGATTTGCATTTCTCTAAATTGCTGGAGATGTTGAACATTTGTTCATTGCAGGAGCCCTGATTGTGGAGATGGCTGAGCTTGCGGTTGGCTTTGGGCCATAGAGATATTCGGACATTGCTGCCTTCTGTGGTCTCACGGGACTTGGCCCAGGATCTCGCGAGACTTGAGCCGAGATCGGTGCCATTTTGTCGGTGGGCTTTTTGGTGGTGTGTGGTGCGTGTTAGGGAGAAGTTATCAGAATAAAAAGCTTGTTTGTTTCCAGTTTGCCTCTGAACTTCTTCCCGCGGCTTCATTGCTCCAAGCGGCAATTGCTTCAGACGGCAACAGTTCATATTTTTGTTGACTGTTTGTATTTCTTCTTCTGTGAGGTGTCTGTTCAGTTCCTTAGCCCATTTATTGATTGGGCTATTTGTTTTTTTTGGTGTTAAGGTTTTTGAATTATTTATATATCCTGGAAATTAATGCTCTATCTGAGGTGCAGGTGGCAAAGATTTTCTCTTATCCTGTGTAGGCCCTCTCTTCACGTTCTTATTTCCTTTGCTGTAGAGAAGCTTTTTAGTTTGCTACCATGTCCCCCTCCCCTTTATTGGTACTGGAGATTAAACCCACGGGTATTAACCACTGAGTCACATCCTCAGCCCTTTTTTTGTATTTTATGTAGAGTCAGGGTCTCTCTCTGAGTTGCTTAGGGCCTTGCTAAGTTGCTGAGGCTGGCTTTGAACTCGTGATCCTCCTGCTCAGTCTCCCAAGCTGCTGGGATTAGAGTCATGCACCACCACTCTCAGCTCCATTTATTGATTTTTTTATTTTACTTTTGTGTTTTAGGAGTCTTGTTGAGGAATTTGGTTCCTAAGCCGACATGATGGAGATTTGGGCCTATCTTTTCTTCTAGTAGGCACAAGGTCTTTGGTCTAATATCTAGATCCTTGATCTACTTTGAGTTGATTTTTGTGCAGGGTGAGAGAGAGGGGTTTAATTTCATTTTGCTACATATGGATTTCCAGCACCATTTGTTGAAGAGGCTATCTTTTCTCCAATGTATGTTTATGGCACCTTTGTCTAGTATGAGATAACTGTATTTATGTGGATTTTCCTCTGTGTCTTCTGTTCTGCACCATTGGTCTTCATGTCTGTTTTGTTGCCAATACCATGACATTTATATTACTATATCTCTGTAGTATAATTTAAGGTCTGGTATCATGATGTCTCCTGCTTTTCTTGCTGAGGATCGCTTTGGCTATTCTTGGCCTCTTATTTTCACAAATGAATTTCATGACTGATTTTTCTATTTCTATGAAGAATATCATTGAATTTTAATAGGAATTGCATTAAATCTGTATAGTGCTGATGGTCATTTTGACAATATTAATTCTGCCTATCCAAGAACATGGGAGATCTTTCCATCTTCTGAGGCCTTCTTCCGTTTCTTTCTTTAGCATTCTGTAGTTTTCATTGTAGAGGTCTTTCGCCTCTTTTGTTAGATTCATTCCCCAGTTTTTTTTTTTTTTTAAATTGAAAATGGGATAGTTGTCCTAATTTCTCTTTGAGTTGATTCATCACTGATGTATAGGAACACAATTGATTTATGCATGTTAATTTTATATCCTGCTACTTTGCTAAATTCACTTATGAATTCTAGAAGTTTTCTGGTGGAGTTTTTTTGGGTCTTCTAAGTATAGAATCATGTCAGCAAATAGGGATAGTTTCAGTTCTTTTTCCTGTTCATATCACTTTAATTTTATTCTTTTCTCTAATTGCTCTGGATAGAGTGTCTAGGACTATATTGAATAGAAATGGTGAAAGAGGGCATCCCTGTCTTGTTCCAGTTTTTGGAGGGAATGCTTTCAATTTTTCTCCATTTAGAATGACATTGGCTTTCGGTTTAGCATGTATAGCTTTTACAATGTTGAGTTATGTTCTTGTTATCCTTAGTTTTTCTAGTGTTTTTGAACATGAATGAATGCTGTATTTTGTCAAATGCTTTTGTCTGCATTTATGAAGATAATCACATGATTCTTGTCTTTGAGTCTATTGATGTGATGAATTGTGTTTATTGATTTCTATATGTTGAACCAACCTTGCATCCCTGGGAGAAGCCTTGCTTGATCATGGTACACTATCTTTTTAATATAAAAACCACAGTTTTGATTTGAGATTTTAAACTTGGTCTTTGACCTGTTTCTTTCTTTAATTTGCAAGTGAAAATATGCTTGTTAAAGATAATGAATAGTTGGGATAGTTGCCCTGTTTTGTCTTTCCTTTACAAGGTTGTTCTTTTTTTTTTTTTTTTTTGTCATGGGTTCGTAGATCTCTTAAATTAACACCCATATGGAGTATATATTATGAGAGGATATATATATGTGCATATGTTGTAGCACCTCTTCTCTGAGGAACTGAAAACTTCACCCTGAATTTTAAAACTACATTTTTACAGAGAAACCTTGCTGGCAGAGAAAGCAGGACTTTGTTTTACTTCTAACCCTTGTTGATTCACTGTGTACTGCACTTGTTCAATTGAAAAAATGGGAAGACAAGTAAGCCTTTAACTGCCAGAAGGTGAAAGGAGCTGTCTTTGATTTGCTGTGGGTTCCATTACTTTATGCTATGGTAAAAATATCAAAATAATAAATGGGAAGGAAAGAAAAGCAGGAAGATTGGTGACACAGTAATGGGGAACTGATTGATAGTGGAGAATCACTTTAATAAGTATAATATTTAGCCATATTAACCAGAATATGGTTAAGTATTATGTTTATTAACATGGGAGATCTTTCCATCTCCTGAGGTCTTCTTCAGTTTCTTTAATGTTCTGTAGTTTTCATTGAAGAGGTCTTTTACCTCTTTTGTTAGATTGATTCCCAAATATTTTATTTTTTTTCAAGGCTATTGTGAATGGGATAGTTTTCCTAATTTCTCTTTCAGTTGATTCATTGCTGATGTATAGGACTACAATTGATTTTAGTTAATTGTGTAGGTTTACTTTTGAGAAGGTCTGCTATGTAATACATATGGAATGTGTAACAAAGGTATTAAATACTTACTGCTTGTTATAATTTAGCTGTTAAAAACTATATGACATAGATAATGGTTATGCTTGTTCTAGAATTCTCTGGTCTATGCCTCTGGCATTGAGAACAATGAATTTACTAGCTCTTTTGGGAATTTCTAGTGTGCATGTGAACTTACACTTCTATTCATGTACTGAGATGTCAGAGGTGTGTGTGAGGAGGAGGACAAGTAATTTATAGGATGTTTTTTAAGACACCATATCTTTTATGCAAATCTGTGAGCTTGGAGTTAGCAAGATAGATTTTTATTTTTACCCACATTTTATTTTCTGCTTCAAATATGAGGTTTTTGAGAAATTGGAAAAAAGTATTAAGGCTTTCGACAGTGCAGGGTATTTTGGTTTCTACTTAAAAACTTGCACATGGCATCTGTGATCCCCTGTATGAATTTATAGCAGAGCACTTTAATTCTCCTGTCGTGGCTTTTGTGAGACAGTGTTTTTACTGTGCTTAGTGATTTACAGATTACTCAAATTTTGTTTTGTTTATAGCTAGTTAATGCTTTGCAAAATAATACATTTTGGACTTTGGAGGATAGATTTTTCACATGTGCTGAAATCACGATGAATTCATCTTTTCAAGAAGATAGAGGCTTTCCTTTCATTGCTTCTTATTAACTGCTCCCGAGCCTTCATGGATAGCTAGGCAAAGCATTTATTTCTCTGAAGTTGAACTGTGTTCGTGTTTGAGCTTTCAGAAAGCAGAAATGCAATAAGCTCTTGATGATGAAACCTGTTGGATTTCTGGTGGAAGCAGCTGGAGTCTTTGGCTTGTTAACTAGCAATGATTCAAGTCTTGCAGATTGTAAAGGAGCTGGTGACACCATCAAGGCAAAAAGCAGCGACAGTGAAGGAAGGTAGGAACATCAGCAGAATGAACAATCTGAGCACTTTAAGGCACTCAGAGATTCTGATAAGTATTACCTAAAGAACAGCTATAGAAAAGGTGTTTTGAGCTTTCATGTATGCTTTTGCTTTTCTGATATATTATGGTATCTGAAAAGGATCAGGTAATAGCATAATTGTTAGCATGGTTCATTATTCCTGTTTTAAACCCAAAATTAGACATTTTATTAAAAGGTACAGAAAATAAGTGGAGCTTATGACATTGCTTTTGCAACAGTTTTTTTTTTTTTTTTTTAAACATTGTAAAGATCCTCTTGCATTGTGTGTTTTGGTAGCAGAATAATATGTTTATAATCCTTTTGTCTATTAACATTAAAATATAAATATTCATAATGGAAATTAGAAGGGAACAAGCAAGTGTTCTGCCTAAAGCAAGGCAGAACTAGATGTTCTTATCTGTGTGAATAACTGATAAAATAATAGTAATAAATAAGAACTTAGCCAATAAATGCCATTTTTAGTGAATAGTTAATCTCTTTTGTTTATGATTAGATGCTTAATCAATGCCATTTATATTAAAACACTTGTATTTGTAGCTTGTGTCTGGGATATGCTGAAATATGTTAAAAATTTTGGGAAATTACTTGTCTGACTTACAGATCATAAGAATAAGATACCTTTGAAGAAATACTTATATATCTTTATTTTTAAACATTTGAAATAGTCTCAGAAATTACAATTAGTAATTGATTTAATTTATTTTCAAAAAATGCAGGCTATCAGCAAAGGTGATAATATTGGCATTTTCACTAATTTAATCTATGGTGTAAAGTTATTTGGTTGATAAATTTATGGATCAGCTTTTTCATATATATTCTTAACATATATGCTTTAGGGCTGGGGCTGTGGTTCAGAGGCAGAGTGCTTGCCTAGCATGTGTGAGGCACTGGGTTCAATCCTTAGCACCACATAAAAACCTAAACAAATAAAGGCATGCTGTTCATCTACAACTATAAATTTTTTTTTAAATTAATAAAAAGAATATAATGCTTTATATGTAATCATTCTGTACTAAAGCATTTGGCCTTTATATGGTTTGAGGAGCATACATATACCTCAGATGATACAAAATATAGGTTATTTTAGATCTATTCTTTTAACATGGTATGATCAGTATTTTAAAATAAAGCTTATGAGATTCCTTAAAGTCCCATGTAAAATGATTTAGGATGATGGTCTGAAACAATATCCTAATGTACAGTGTGCTGAACCACATGCAAACTATTAGAGCTGAAGGAGACCTTAGACTCTTCTTGGCTTTCTTAAAAAATTTTATGAAAGAACATGGTATTTAAATGAAGAGTGGAAATACTACATCATTGTTTACCTTTGGAAATTTGACAGTATCATTTAGGATGCTTTATAATTATTTACTTCCTGTTTTTTACTTTATTTCTCCTCACCTTTCTATGGAAGTAGAGTACATTCCTGGGTCTACATAGTAAGATTCTAACAATTAGGCATTTTTAGAAAAGCTTACTACTTTTCACTATTTCAGGAGAAAATACAGATTAGTTAAGGTAATCCAAAACTGTTTGAAAATACCAGATTCATACAGTTTGACCTTTATATGCAGAATTTTTTTTAATTGGACTGTTTCTTTTATTTTTTTATATTTTCAGTGTCAACCACAGTTACTTGGAATGTAGCCAGGAAAAAGAACAATAATTTTTTTTTCCCTTTCAAAATGTGTATGTTTGTGTGTGTATCTCATAGGAGAGGAAATACTATACAATTATGGAAAAAATATTACCAAAAGATACTGTATAGTAAAGTGATAGCGTAGCTTTTTTCCCTCAGTTTTTTTCTAATTTGTTTCAGATGGAATTTTCTGTGAATGGGGAAAACTGAAGATACTTATGCAAAGATTTTTTTCTTATTCATAGGCGTGTTTTTTTAAACCTCTTCTAATAGTATTCTTTTTGTTGGTACTGGGGATTGAACTCAGGGACGCTCAACCACTGGGCCACATCCCCATCCCTTTTTTAGTATTTTATTAGAGACAGGGTTTCACTGAGTTGCTAAGCGCCTCACCATTGCTGAGGCTGGCTTTGAACTCATGATCCTCCTGCCTCAGCCTCCCAAGTGCTGGGATTACAGGCGTCTGCCACCGTGCCCAGCTCTAATAGTATTCTTACTCATTCAGTTAATTTGCTATTTTATCCTTTTGTAATTTTTAATACTGATAACTTCCATGATCAAAGCCAGGTCATGCAGACAAATATAAAATATTGATCCAAAATAAGAGACTTTTAAGCTCAGTTCTTTAAAATATAGTGTGGATTTGGATGGATGTAGAGAAAGTGTAACACTTTCAGATATTCTACTCACAGTAATATTAGTAGGTAGTCTGGAAAAATTGATATATGAAGGGGAAATTATCCTAAAATTTCAAAGTTGGGGATGAAATAATTATGATAAATGGTTTAAGAGGTTTTCATTAGTTTTCTTTGGTATAGTCAACAGACTTATTGTGGGACCCAAGTCTGGTTTGGGAATTATTTGTGGGAATTAAGAAGTGAATGAATGAATGAAAAAACAAACATATATTTGTTAAGACAACCTTGTCTTAAGAGTGTTTGTGTAGCTAGGGCAGAGGAATCTAATGGGTTTGTATGTTTTGACATGAGACCATCATGGGCAGAGTTAGAACAGTTTAGTCTTGTGGACTAGGGAAAGGGATGAGATGAGTGATACTGTGCTAAATGGAATATAAACTGTCACAGTTTTCCTCTAAAATGTCCTCATTATTCTACATCTCTAGGGCTAAGCTCCACTAGATTAGCAAAGCGGGAACACTCACTTTAAAAAAAAAAAAAAATATATATATATATATATTTGTTTTAGTTGTACACAATGCCTTTATTCTTATGTGGTGCTGAGGATTGAACCCAGGCCACGCACGTGCTAGGTGAGCACTCTACTGCTGAGCCACAACCCCAGCCCGGGAATACTCACTGTTGACTGAAAAGTAAATTAACTACATAGTCTCTTCAAACGTACACAGCCATAAATGTAATCACTGAAACTATGTATTTGTAAGGAGCCTAGTTTTCTCCTTCAAAAACCCTATGTTTGTTTTTTTTTTAAAAATATTTATTTATTTGCTTTTAGTTGTACACAATGCGTTTTTATGTGGTGCTGAGGATCGAACCCGGGCCGCACACGTGCTAGGTGAGCGCTCTACCACTGAGCCACAACCCCAGCAAAAAAAGCCCCATGTTTATTTGGATAAAATTCTTTTGAAAATAGTGCACATTTCCCTAGTTTGTCAAAGCAGAAGTATGCTGAATATGATTGAATGTTTTAGTGATTCAGATTATTCATTTTATATTTGATGACCAAATTTATTAAAATTATTAAAAGAGTTGATTTTGAATGAGGCCCTGATGTTATCTCCTGATAATAGAACACAAGAACACATGAGCTTTGTTGTCTCTCCTGACCTTTTCATTCCTAATGTTAATTCCTTATCACCTATATTCTAGATTTTTTTTATACCTTTATTTTATTTATTTACTTTTATGTGGTGCTGAGGATCAAACCCAGGGCCACACCTGCTAGGCTAGTGATTTACTGCAGAGCCACACCCCCAGCCCTGTATTCTAGATTGTTATAGTAACTTCCTCTTTCACTTCATCTGATAAACTTGCATTGAACATAACATACCTTTGATGCAAGGGTGTAAATGTGTGTCCTCAAGAAAACTCAATATGAAGTGGTCAGAGACAAAAGTAAGTAATTACAATAGTATGATAGGTGTTGTAATAGACAGGGAGCCATGGGAATTCCCAGAGGCATAGCTCTCCTCTGAGGGAAGTAAAAGAATCTGATTCTCAAAGGATGCACAAAGTTTAGCTAGCTTGTGAGTAGGGGTGACTGAGGTGTATAAGCATCCCAAGGGCAAGAGTATTTATTTATTTGGGTACTGGGGATTGAATCCAAGGGCTCTTTACCGTTGAGCTACATTCCTTTTAAAATTTTTACTAATAATGGAACTTTGATTTTGTTTGGAGTAAACTTGTGCTCAGAACAAAACAAAACAAATCAAAATAAACCAACAAACAAACTCCATTTCCTGAGCAAAAGCCTGCACAGCATTGTTGGGAAAATTTTGTCTTCTGAGGTGTTTTTTGCCTCTACTTCCTTGTTAACAGCTTTCTTTCCACCTGGAACATGAATGTAGTTCCTTGGGTTATACTGCAGCCATAATGTGACCATGATAACAGAAGCAGCACAGTGGGGGAGAAATATAGAAGTCTGATCTTTTGTGACACTAGTGACACTAAGGAGCATGTATGTATACCAATCCCAATTCCTCTAGATGTCTTGATTCATTACTTGGAAGTCAAAGCAGTCCTTGGTAGTATTGCTAGTAATAAAGAATAAGACTAGAAATAAAAGTATCATTTAAATATAGTCTTTTAGTATACGATTTAAACACTGTTACAGAGTACTTTGATCTGTGCTGGGATTGGACAGTTTTAATGAGAAATAGTGCATATTCTGAGGAATAGTGTGTATCCTAATGTATATATCCTAATGTGAGACACAGGGCCATTATAATGTGGTAATATTGATAATTTAGGAGTCAGAAGACCTGTGATCTAGTTTTACCACCATGTGATTTCAGGCAAGTCAGTGAACATGCCTGTGTCATGGTGTTTTCCACATATTATATATTAGTTGTTCTCTTAAAATCTCAGAGCACTCACATCCATAGACCAATTCTTAAGGCCAGTTTTGATTTTTTTTTTTTTTAAATAGTAATCTGTTGGGTTACAGTATCAATTCATAATGCCCATCTGAATATGTTTACTTTTTCCATGCACGCATATGCACATATAATGATAAATTGGTTTATAGTAGACATAGAAAATTTTGTTTTTTATGAATAGCTTTTGGAGATTTTCAAATTTTGTTGCTAACAACTTAGCAACGCAGTTCTGTGAGTGATTTGACGAAGAAGAAGGGCAGCACAGAGGAGGGACTTTTCTAATCAGGCACATTGGGGGTGCAATCCTAGGTTTCTTCATCTATTAGCTATATGACTTTTGGCAAGTATGTAAATTCCCTGAGCATCATTCTTTATCTGAAAGTAGGGATGATAATAATACATACTTCACAAGAGCAGCATGAAAACTAAGTGGGATGCCACATGTAAAGGACTTATTCAGTGCTTGGCACACTGTAGGGACTACATGTAAGTGGTTGTTAAGATTTTTGTTCGTTTTGTTATTGTCGTTATCACTGTTGTTGATGTTCTCCTGATCTCTTAGATGAATCAGAGGTTTTTATGCTTAGGACAGAATACAGGGCTTTATGGACAATGATCTGATTCAATATAGTGTTCTTAAAACACAGTTTTAAAAGTAAGGTAGTAAGTTTTTGCAATGAGTCATTTCTTCAAACTGAAATTTTAAAAAGGTTTTGTATGAATTATTTAAATGTTTAAATCGGACTGTAATGGACCACTTGAGCAACATTCTTTTTTTTTTTTGTGGTACCGGGGATTGAACTCAGGGGCACTCGACCACTGGGTCACATCCCCAGACCTTTTTTGTATTTTATTTAGAGACAGGGTCTCACTGAGTTGCTCAGTGCCTCCCCATTGCTGAGGCTGGCTTTGAACTCGTGATCCTCCTGCCTCAGCCTCCCAAAGTGCTGGGATTACAGGCGTGCGCCACCGCGCCCGGCTTTGAGCAACATTCTTTTCTTGCTTGTCACTGAGGCTATCTTAAAGCAGTGCAATCTGAATCTTCCACCATGGTAGCCACTGGCTACATATGGCTATTTAGACTAAAATAATTAAAATCAAGCAAAACAAAATTATGCAGTTCCTTGGTTATATTAGCCACATTATAAGTGCACAATAGACACATTGCAGAAAGTTCTTTTGGATGGTGGTAGATAGATTGTATAGCTAGGTTGTTGGGGTTTGGATCTAGAAACCATTACTTATTAGTTATGTGCCCTTGGGCAGGTAATTCAATTTCTCTGTGCTTCATTTTCCCTATATATTAAACCAGATGAATAGCAGCAGACTAAAGTTTTCATAAGGTTATTAATTGTGATTTAAATGAGTTAACATTTGTAAAGTGGTTAGAATAGCACCTGGCACATAGTAAATGCTGTACTTTAAGTAAAAAAATGTGCATGATATTCAGAGTTATTATAGTTTTTAATTTATTGTGTGATGGACTATCTTTTGTTCTTCTTGTATCTTTTATTGTCATTTTGAGAAAAATATATATATACACCAACCTGTTTGCATGAATTTTTTTTATTTGTATATTTTACCACAATTTAGAACAACTTTTTGGTCAGACATTCTTGCTAAATGAGTGCTCACTGCTTTCAGGATGAAGCAGTCTCTTTTGTCAGAAATTTGGGGAGCTCCCTGTCCTCCAACTAATTTCTGGTTACCATCTAATTCTAGCCTGTGGTTCTGTTTTTCAGTTAATCACTGCCTGTGTTGTCAAAAATACTTAATTGTGATGGTTTCATCTCTTTACATGGTATATAAGCTCCCCCAGACCGCGTAGCTTTATTATCTGTGCATGTAGTAAATCTTCAGCGTATAATGTTGAATAAAATAATCTTTAGGTTTTTAAATGCAATCAGTATTTCTATTAATATCAAAATTACATTTGTTCAAGTAGTCTTTGAAGTAACAGGAGTCCAGAAACCATTCTGCCATCTGTGATGTGAGTCTCAGAAATGTGCTCCTTTTCTCAAGACTCCAGTTTTGTCTGTGTGTGTCTGAATGGTGAGGGGCTGAGCATGGCCCTGCAACACAGAGACTTGCAGATCACCTTGTAAATACTTTCTGGATAACACATTCTTATAAGCATGCTGATTTTATCTGGGTTTCCCATTTCTTTAACTTCTGTGTTCTTTGTTCTGCTGTATGGTGCTTCTTTCTGTGTTTTTCCTTACTGTATTCAAATGCTTATTACATGAGTATAGCAAAGGAAATATAGTCAATGTCAAAAAGAAAAAAAAAATCACTCTTATAATAAGCAAAACTTAATTCTTATGTTTCCATAATGATTTAAATTATTTTTAGGTATGATTTAAATTATTTTTTCACTTTATACAGGTTATTACATCCATATGAGCAAAAATAAAATAAAATAAAAACCCTGTAAAAAATTTAACTTCTGTAGAATGATGTTTGCCTGTGGTGTAGTGAGATCATATAGAATGCCCATTTATTAGTAGTAATTATTTAATATACAACAATATTGGTTGCAAACCCTCAATCTATTGATTGAGGTATTTTGGATAGCACATACTGTCACAAATATATGTCGTCCATCTTGCCTTGTAATGGAGAAAAGAGTGGATATTTTAAAACCACTAACATGAATCAAATTTTTGTGTGGTCTTGCTATATGATTGAAATCTCTGAGACATCTTCTAAGATACTGATTCAATTAATGACTGTGCTTTCTCAGGTTTTATAAAGCTGGCATAGTGGATAGCTGGGATCTGGTAGAGCAGAGGTACCAGGCATCACTTGGATATGATTTAGATACCTTTTTAAATATGTCTCTGCTTTTTACCTTATAGCATGTGTGTCTGTAATTATTTTTTAAAGTGCTTGCCCTTTATTAAGCCAGAAAAAAGATTGCTGTTCATTCATTGTTCAGAAGGAAGTTAATTCTGAATAATGCAGTGTGATCCACGAGCTTCCCTGGTATTACTTTCTCTGTAGCTTATCATCAAAGTGATGAATGCACATATGAATAATAGATAATTGATAAATTGAATCACTTGCCTAATTACTGAGAGGATTCAGTTCTTTATATTATTTTATTACTGAAACAGACTGCCCAGTAGACGTTATGAACATTCTCTAGAGAACAATTAGATTTGCAATGAGTTATTTCACTTAAATTGCTTCTTGGAATTAAATGTTTGTTTGTACCACTATCTTAATATAATTCAGTGTCATTTAAATGTGCAGAAGTGCCTTCATTCAGATAACTTGTTACTTTTTAAAAATAGGCTGCTGAGTATTGTTTCTTCCCCATTTGACAGACACCAGATGCAGTGATTAATAAAGGTCATTATGCTACTTAGTCATGGAGAGCTTTTAATGACGATTACCTAAACATCTGCTAGTTTTATCACTGCAGTTATCAGAAACATCTAATAAAATATAGATATTATGCTTTGAAACTCTGGCTTAGGCTAATTTAAATTATTACTTAAGAATGTTTGAATATTCTCTTAAATTTTAAATAATTATGAGACGTCCCCTATCTTTCGGTAAAGCAAACAATCCAAAAATGTCAATGAAATGGTGTTTTGGAATTGCTGTTCTTGATAATCCTGGCTTCCCACTGCTGAATTCTCAGTGTCTGATAGTTATCTATGCAAAATTGGTAGGGAAGCATTGGCACTCTCATGTATTCTGATTGTCATGTCTGATTTGATTTGGAAATGTGGTGTTTGGAGTTGAACTGAGAAGAAGGAAAAAGTTTACCCAGACTCTGCTGGGAGAAAGTTGAAAACCAGGGAATGGATATATTAATTATGGGGTTTTGGAAAACAGAACCAAGTACTGTTTAAAAGAACCTTTTTGTTTTGAGATAATTATAGATTCATAGAAAGTTCCAGATAATTGTGTAGATTCATAGTGCAGAGAGATCCCATGTACCCTTTACCCAGTTTCCCCCATTGATAATGTTTTAAAAATAACTTTAAATATCAAAACCAGGGTATTGACTTAGTGCACTGTTTTTCAGATTTCATCAGTTCCACGTGCACTGGCTGTGTTTGTGGGCACGTATATTTCTATGCAGTTTTATCCTGTGTGGATTTATGTACCCACCATCAGGGTCAAGAAGACAGAATCATCCATCACCCACAAATCCCAGTGTTGCCCCTTTATAGCCAACATCCATCCCCTTCACCTCCCCTGCCCTTCCTTATCTCCTTGTAACCACTAATTTGTTCTCTATAATTTTGTCATTTTAAGAATGTTATATAAGTGGAATCTTATGTTACCTTTGGGGATTGGCTTTTTTGACTTGATAATCCATAGCAAGTTGTTTCACATATCAGTAGTTGTTTCTGTTTATTGCTGAGTAGAACTTCATAGTATGGATGTACCAGGGTTTGTTTAACCATTTACCCATTAAAGGATATTTGGATTGTTTTTCAGGTTTCTTTATTTTTTTATTTTTTTAGTTGTAGATGGACACAATATCTTTATTTATTTTTATGTGGTTCTGAGAATTGAACCCAGTGTCTCACGCTTGTGAGGCAAGTACTCTACCACTGAGCCCCACCCCCAGCCCCTGTTTCAAGTTTTGACTGATGCAAATAAAGATGCTACTGACATTCACATCCAGGTTTTTGTGTAGATATACATTTTTGTTTCTCTAGTATGAATACTCAGGAATATGATAGGTGGATTATAGGTAAGTAAACATCTTGTTTTAAAAACTACCAGAAGACCAATACTATTATTTTACCAAGACTTATTTATTAATATCTAATAAGATGGGGACACTGAGAAATGTGTCCACATGTGATTGTGCTCCATAGAATTCCATGTTTACAGATCCAGAGAACTAAGTGAAAATTTGGCATACATGATAGACAAGATACATAAGAAGTACAAATGGCTAGTAACACATGGAAATATATTCAATGTCACAAATAATTAGAGGTCTGCTTAGTGTTTAAATTACATTTAGACGCAAAATTTTAAAAATCTGGGTGGGTGGCTGAAACAATTCAGATAGATAAACTCAGTAGGGCAGTTTATAGTGGCAAAGTAGTGCTACTTACCTGCTATTTACCTGCTGAGCCATGCTCCATCTTTGTTGTTATGGCTAGATAGCTGCTGCATCTACATCTATAAGTTTAAGAGTCAGACTGGAAGAAAAAGAGAAAGGGAAAATCCAGGCTGTGTGTAATGGCTTACATTAGCTAGAACTATGTCACATGTACCAGTAGCTGCAGAGGGCCTAAGGAGACAGTTTATTTTTAAACTTAGAACATTTTTACTGAAAAGATTTGGGTTCTTTTGGTAAGGAAGATGTGAGAGTATTGATAGGAACCTAGCGATGGTTGTCTGGGAATGCAGATATAAACTGATGATTGGCTAAAATTTAAAACTGAATGATGTCCAGTGTGATGAAAGAAGCCTACACATTGTTGGTAAGAGAACAAATTGTCAAACTCTTCTTGGTAAACAATTGGTTATTTTTAATCAAAATTAAAAATTGTATTTCATTGGCCCACCAATGCTAGTTTGTGACTAAGTATTCTATAGAAATACAGTTCTATTTTATGTGTGTACACAGATTACATATCATGCCATAAGATCTTCACTGTGGTATTGTTCATATAATACAAAACCATTAGAAATTACATGTCAGTGGAAGAAAGGTTAATGTGTTGTGGTGCATCCATACTATGGAGTACAGTATAGCCAGTTGTTTGAAGGAAAAAGCCTGATTTATCTAATCAGACCTGCAAAAATAACTATGAAATATATTTGAGAAATATAAAAAAATTCCAGAACAATATGCATAGTATGGTTCTATTGCCCATGCTCTCATACATATGTTTACATATATCCTTGTGTGTGTATGCAGGTGTGTTTGTGTGTGGTGTGATTATATCTGTTTTGGAGTGTACAGAGGAGAAAGAAGTTATAGAGACACACCAAAAACAGTTACAACTGGGGAGTAGGTTTGGGAAGGGGTGTGGAGAAGGAGATTTCACTTTTCTTTATATATTTCTGTGTTGCTTGAATATTTTACAAGTATATAGGAACTGTTCAATTAGGATATGTAATATTCTACAATGTGGATTTTTTTTTTTTGATGTTTGAAACACAAACTTATGTTTTAATTATTCTGGTTGAAATTACTTTTTAAAATTTCATTTTACTATCTTATGATAAAAGATAGTAAACTAAATATTTTTTACTAGTAATTAATGGCCTCATGAGATATTTAACACTGCTTGAGTGTAGTCAAAGTAGATTTAGATAAATATGTTTTAATTCTTCCTAATGTTTTTTAAAAAACTTTCTGATTCCTTTAGGTAGACAGTTATTTCTTGCACATTTTTAGTATCTCTGCCTTTAATAGTTTTTTTTTTTTTCCCAATATCTTAACCTTTAGCTTCTCATCTTTTTTTGGCTTGAGAGTGAAGCAACCCTAAGCCTGTTTTAATTATCTAAAATTTGTTCTGAATAAAAACAGTATAAATTAGTTTTGTGTGAAAGTTTTGTAAAATATTTGAGAGACTTGTTTGTGTATAAAATAATGAACGTTAGTTTATTTCTGTTTGAATACCTGGTATTTAATGTTTAGAGAGGCCTTTCCCCCTCCTATGTTTACCTTTGGGTCACAGCTGTGTAATAGTTATTTGGGATGCCTTGGTAAATGAAATGTTGCTTAACCTAGGAATCTTTTTTTTTTTTTTTTTTTTTTAAATGAAAAACCCAACAACGTTGCTTCCTCTTTAAGAGAAAATTGTTATGGTATAGGGGCAAGGGGATTAGGGTGTTTTAGGGCAGAATTATATCAGAAAAAAAGCACCTAACCTTTAAAATATTTGTGTTTTCTTTCTGTTCTTTGATACTAAGGTGATTTTTACCTTGACAAGGTGGTAATTAAGCCTAATGTTGTTGTGTCTGGAGCATACAAGTTAGACTAGAGTTTGAGCTTAAGGTTGCTGTTTTATTGTACTCAAAAAAGTGACCAAGTAGACTACTTATTTTTATGGTGCTTTTGAAATTTTAATTCTCTTGCCTCAAAGTAGGAAGTAGAAATTGTTATTTGGGCAATAAATTTAGGATATTAACTTAAATATCCTAAAGCATTTACACATTTATTTGTAATCTTCAGAAACTCCTTAAGGAACCAGTAGATACTACATACACAGTACATGTACATAGGTACACACATACACACACACACACACACACACACACACACACACACTTTCTTAGGAAGCGTTACCATCATGGCTTGGACTTTCAGCTTAGAGAATTTAGCAGTCTTTTATTTTCAATATTTTGAAAATTGTACTGTCATGATTACAAAAGTATATAACCAAATTTTACTTAATGGCTTGTGTTACTTTCTGTGCTTTTTTTTTTTTTTTTCAAGAGTAAGCTTTTTAAAAATCATATCTGCAGTTGAATTACAAAACATGTATTAATAGTAAGCACAATAAAATATGCTTAGTTGTAGACATTATATTTTGAATTTGGACATTGTCAAAAAACTTAGGGGGGATCACTGTTCTATGTTTGTGGCAGATGAGGGGCAGATCTGAGTTCTTTAGATAGCTATATTTAACTTCAGTATAATATGACTTTCAATTTGATTAGGATTAAGTAATATATTTTATATCAATTTAATAAGGTAAGTAGATATGATAATCTATAGAAGTAGGAAGTTGTTTGAAGAAGAAGTGCAGTGTGACTTGATTATGAGATACATGGAAGGGAAATGGTAGGAGGTATATTTAGAGTTTACTAACAGCAAACTGGGACCAAACTGTCAAGGGTTGTTTTTTTTATCTTATAGGTGTCTGGGTATAGACATTAAGAAAACTGCATGATCCAAGTTCAGCATTCAGGGAGTACCTCTCTTCATTTCTGTTTATCCAGAAATGCCTTTACCTTTGCATTCATTTTTTTTTTGTTGTTGTTTGTTTGCTTAAATTTTGAGACAGAGTCTTGCTAGATTGCCCATGCTGGCCTCAAATTTGTGATCCTCCTGCCTCAGCCTCCTGAGTTGCTGGGAATTACAGGCTTGCACCACTGCATCCAGAGGCATTCATTATGAAGAATGTTTTCAGCATTTTTTGAAATCCCAAGTTGCAGGTTATTTTCTTTCAGAATTTGGAGGGAACCATTTCATTGTCTTCTGACTTTCATAGTTTCTTTTTTAGAAATTTGCCTATTAGTCTTATTTCTGCTAATAGGAAGGTTGTTTTTTTTTTTTTCTCTGACTGCTTTTTAAAATTTCTTCCTTATATATAATTTTCAGAAGTTTTTTTTTACTCATGTGTCCAGATGTTTTTCTTGGTATCGAATCCATGTTGGGTTTTGTTGTTTCTTTCAAACCTCTGAATTACCATTCTTACCTATTAATTCTTCCAAAATTACTTCTGTACCATTCTGTGTTCCTTTTATAGGACTATAATCCCATATGGTAGACTATTTCCTTGTGTCTCAAATGTATTTTCCATCCTTTTTTCTTTTTTCAGTCTGTATATTTTTTGATTTGTCTTCTAGATCATTACTACTCTCTTCAGTAGTGTCTAATCTACTTTTAAGCCTAACTAATGAATTTTTAATTTCAGCTATTGTATTTTTCAGTTGTAGAATTTTCATCTGATTCTTAAAAAAAAAGAAAAAAATCTGTCTTAACCTCTAGGTCTGTCTTTGTCTTGTTTCCTTTTCCCCCTCCCTTTCTACCCGCTTTCCTCCCTTCCTCCCTTTTTTTCTTTTTTTCTCTTTCTTCATATACATGGTAACTTTTGATTGAATGCACATAGTACAAACGGAAAATTCATAGAGATTTGCAGAAAAGTTTTTAGCTTCTGCCAGGTAGTTAAAAGAAGAGGCAGGACAATTAGTCCAATAATACTTGAGCTGCTGAAAGTCTGTTTTTTATAAAGCCTCATTTATTTCTAGTTTTCAATTAATCGTAGGGTGTCATCATTTAGGGACCTCAGTTGTAAGTTTGGGGTACTTCCCAGGTTCCTGTCTCCTTGGTGGATCCAAAACTCTAATTTTTATCTTCTTAGGACTCTGAGACTGCTAAGAGCACTGTTTAGCCTTTTAACTTCCTGTTGATATTCTTCGCCTGATTTCTCTTATTCTTTGTGATGTTTGTGGGTAAGCAGAAGATCCATTGAGGAGTTAAGGGACTCAGATTTTGCTTGGCTGTTCAGGCCCTGGCTCATGCTGTACCCTGAGCTCCAGTTTTGTCTTCCTATCATGTAAAACTGAAAACTCTCCTGAATTTTCTTCCGCTTAGTAATTTTTATTTGGCCAGCATTGTGGATCCCTTTTTCCCCACTTGTGTATTCTCTTTTGTCGCCCATCTTCCTTTATTTTTGCAAGACAAATGTGATGGTTGGAGATCATTGGACAATGAGGTGACTTTAAGGATGGAGACCTTAAAGTGCGTTGGGAAGAAAGTTTGAAGGAGCATGGATTTCTGTTGACTCTGGAGTCCTCATATCAGACCTGGGTGATGCATATCTAGATTTCTTAGCAGGAGAGAAATCAATAATTTGTCTTGTTTTAGCCTTGTAATTTTTTGTGTTACTCCAAGACAAATCTAATCAATAGGGCGAGGAGTCAATGAATGGATATAAGTATGTATTCCCATATCATATTAAAGGTCATTGGTTTTTAGCTTTTGATGTAGTTGTGACATACATAACAGATAACATTTACCCAAGTAAGTATTCTCATGAATGAGTTATCTATTACTTCTGTATTTATTGGGTAATATACTTGCCCAAATGGCATCCCTCTAATTTTCATACAGGGAAACATGGAAATTCAAGTTAGTGAGAGAACTGTTATTGTAAGGACTTGAATTGAAGGGTTAAAGGGTTAATTGTTATTTTCAAGTTTTTTATGACATACCTACAAAATGATCTCAACACACTTGGGAGTTATTGTACACCATCTTTTTTTTTTGGTACCAGGGGTTGAACTCAGGGGCACTCTGAGTTCAATCAGAGCCACATCCCTAGCCCTATTTTGTGTTTTATTTAGAGACAGGGCCTCACTGAGGTGGTGAGCACCTTGCCATTGCTGAGGCTGGCTTTGAACTCTCGATCCTCCTGTTTCAGCCTCGTGAGCTGCTGGGATTACAGGCATGCACCACCACACCTGGCCTCTGTACACTGTCTTGAAACAACTTTTTCTGTTGTATTCGATAATGGTTGCAATTTTGTGACAAAAATGTGATAGTGGGACAGTTCATGTGGTAGTGGGGCAAATGAGAAAAGCAACAAGAGATGATTGAAAAGAATATTAAGAAATTAGTGAGAATTTATATGTAGAAGGGTGAAAGAAAAAGAAAAAGCTAAAAACAGTACTAGGCTTTTGAATTAAAGATGAGATTGTGATGCTAATAGTAGAAATAGGCAAATTAGGAGGGGATCCCTTGCAAGGGGATAAATGTTTCCTTACTTAGTGTTAACAGTGTTTAATTGGCATGTTTCCTATTGGTGTGTGTGAATTTTTGCATAATGTGAATTGTTATACTAATACAAGAGGGTTTTCTTGCTCCTATTCCCACCTTAAAGAATATTACAGAATTTCACCAAACCTGTGGTTGCAGTTGGTTATACTCTTATATATTCTATAGCAACCCCTATCCACAGACAATATTACAGGGACTGGTCTTAAAACCATTTGATTTTTACACATGTGGAAAAACTATGACCACATTGAAGTCAGGAATTCCACATAAAGCAGCATTATTTCCTTGAATTAAGATTAACATCTTAGAATTTATGGTAGTATCTTTTCACATTTTTGAGCCATACACTTAAGGATGACTCATTATTCTGACTCACTTGTTTAAGTACACTGTCATTCTAAAACTCTTTCATTCTGCTTTGCTTTTTTTGATTTTTATTTCTCCCCAATGAATAGAATTATTGTAGAAAGTTTCATATTGCTAAATATAACATTTGTTTTTGTCTTAATTGGTGTATAGTGCCACGCTTCTAGGCACATTCAAAGCTTTTACTAATGATGGCTAGTGCTTTATTGTTTGGTCTTGGCAGGAAGTATAGTGTAGTGAGAGTTAGTATTTAAGAATAGTGAGACAGCAGACCCTTGTTACCAGTATGAATGTATAAATACTATATTATTTACTTTAGCAAAAATGTGCACTTATTACATAGGAATGTACTATAAATTTAGTTGTTGCCAACCAAAGCCTATTCCAAGAAGTAAGCATCAGGCTCAGTAAATCTGTTTGACAAAACAATTGAGTTGGCCCTCTTATTTATAAGAATATTTGATCAAACAATACTCCAGGGAAATACTTTGAATAGTCCTGAGAATCTATGATAGGAACTGACTGAAGATTCTACGTAGACAACCCATTGTGGAAACTCGGTGAGTTCTGTAAACTATGTATAGACATCGACTCATAGTTAAGTGAATAGGCTTGGAGTCAGAGTGGCCTGAGGTTGGTTCATGGCAGCACCAGTAAGAGCTACGTAATTTTGGACCATTAATCTAAATTTTAGTTTTCTCATCTGTACAATAATACCTTGTGTCCCCAGTTTTGTGATTAGGATTAAATTAGGTCATTTCTTTTTTATTCATACATTCACAAGTTTATTGTGCAAGCAGTTAGGTGTCACACTCTGTACAACACACTGGTTAAGTAGTAAATAAAATGACGTAAACTAATCTGAGAGTTCAGTGGAGAAGACCAAAAACAAGAAAGTAAACGCATAAAATTATGACAAATCTGGATATTTTCTGTGAAGAAAGACTCTAGGTTATCATAAAACAGAATACTTCCCAGAAGAGGTTGTCTTAGGTTGAATGGGAAGAATGGTAGGATTCAGCCACACAATGAGTGGAGAATTACAGACAGAAAGGAATAGAGTGTGGGATGGCCCTGAGGCACTAAGGTGAGGTAACTTTATGAGCTATCACTTAAAACACATAGCTTCCAAAATAGATGTTATAGCATATTAAAACTCGTTTATGTTGTTCAGAAAGTTCCTTAGGCCCTCACTCAGAGCTTATGGACAATTATTTTTTGTATTGTTCATGTAATTTGGTTATTTAATT
This sequence comes from Tamias sibiricus, assembly GCA_025594165.1. NCBI lineage: Eukaryota > Metazoa > Chordata > Mammalia > Rodentia > Sciuridae > Tamias > Tamias sibiricus. The sequence continues at coordinate 87,526,241 of CM046669.1, forward strand.
TTTATAACACTCTAAAAGTGACAAATTAGGACACAGATTTCCTGAAAACAGGAAGTTATGACTATAATAAAATATAAAGTGGTCAATGAGCTTTAAAAATGTGATGAGCCAGGCACGGTGGCACACACCTATAATCCCAGCACTTGGGAGGCTGAGGCAGGAGGATCTCAAGTTCAAAGCCAGCCTCAGCAATGGCGAGGCACTTAGCAACTCAGTGAGACCCTGTCTCTAAATAAAATACAAATAAAGGGCTGGGTATGTGGTCTAGTGATCAAGTGCACCTGAGTTCAATCCCTGGTACAAAAAAAAAAGCAAAAAAACAAAAAAAAAAGTGAGATATGATGAGTCCTTTCTTTTTTCAGATTTACTGAGGTATAATTTATATATAATGAAATTAATTCATCCATTTGAAGAAAACTGGATAACTTTTGATAATTATGTATAGTCATGTAACTACCACTATATACTGATATAGAAAAATTTCGTCGAGAATCCTAAAACTTCTTGTTTCCTTGTTTCAGTTTGACCTGGCCACTGGCCTCAAGCAATCACTATAATTTTGTATTTTCTCAAATTTCATATGAATGGAGTCATACAGTATGAAGTCTTTTGTGTTTGCCTTTTTTTTTGTGTTGTTGCATATTATCAGGAGTTTTCCCCTTTCTGTTAAGTAGTATTCCAAAGTAAGGATTAACCACACCCCAATAAACCCTTTTATTTCAGTAACACTGTGTTCCTGGCTAAGTTAAAACTTTGTTCAGCATTTTTTCAAACAAATTGGTGCATGGGCCGGGAAACAGCACATCTCTAATCAAAGAACAAAGTTTCCCTGGAACACCTTTTCACCCATTCTCCGCCCCTCCATCTCAGAGCAGTGAGTAACAAAGTTTCATCATATCGGTAAGCCTCCCTCTATTCCAAAGGCTCTTAACTAGCCCGTGGGCCTCTCCATTTGCACCCCGCCCCCAGCGCGTCTGCGCACCTCACCACTCGCCCTCCAGTCCACTTTGACCCCCACGTGTTCCCGCGCTTCTCTGGCTGCGTGCAGCCCGCTCCCATGTCTGCGCTCGCGTCCATCCCGGTCTACTCCTGGTCTATGAGTCTGCGCCCTTCCCCCTCCCCTCGCCGCCACCACCACAGAAAGGAAAAAAAAAAAAAAAAAAAAGAGCAAACTGTCCCTTTCCTAATTACGGGGCTTTTTCCCCTAAGAGGACAAGGATTTCTTAAAACATTAATTTATCCATAATGTTGTGTTTACATTCCTGATAACTCTGTACATGCTAAAGATTTAAATTATCATCCTCATGGTATACACTGAAATGTTCCAGATGCTGCAACATTTATTCAGTACTTATGTTCTTTGTTTCTCTAATATAAGCTCCCGTCCCTGATGATTTTACAACCTTCCCCAGGCTTCAATCTGACCTGACTTCTAATAAAGGAACTCCAAACTACTTCCCCCATCACTTCGCCCACTTTCAGCCTGAAGAAGCCAGATTCAGTCATCGTCCCATTCCCTTACAGTAGTAAGGAGTTCCTAAAATTAGAAGGGAAATGAAGCCAGAATCTCATAGGCAGTCAGCATATATAGGTAAATCGAGTCAGGTTGAAAGCCAATTTGAGTGAGCCAATTTTGGGAAGTTGAGAAACTGTCCCCTGAGGGATTGAAATGCTGATTCCCTCAGAACCCTTCTTCCACCCTTAACAACCTGCCCCAACCTGTTGCCAAGGTAACCCATCTCAGGAATTGCCCCTCCCTACAGGGAGCTATCTCAGATCTTCTGCGGAAACGTTTTCTCAGACCCACCCATTCCCCTTATAACTCCACTCTCCTGCAGTACATAGATCACCTTCTTCTCTGCAACCCTTCCTTTTCACAGCTCGTGAGTACTCTTGCACTCTTTTAAACTTTCTCTCCTCTCGTGGGTATCGTGTTTCCCCGTCTAAGGTGCAACTTGCTCAGACCCAGGTGGTTTACCTATGAGTTCAGATTTCCCATCAGTCGAGGGCCATTACTGTAGACAGAAAGGCTCTCATCAAGGCCCTTCCATGTCCCAAGACAAAGGAAGAGATTCTTTCCTTCCTAGGCCTAGCGGGATATTTCTGTGCCTGGATTCCCAATTTTTCTCTTTATAGCTAAATGGATTGAGGAAAAGTTCCTCCCCGAAGACATTCAGGCTGAGTTTAAGCATCTACAGCAGGCACTGTCACAGGCCCCAGCTCTTCATCTCCCAGAACTTCTTCAGCCATTCATCCTTTATGTCCATGAAATGAAGGTTTTGGCTCTCAGTGTTCTAGGCCAATACAAGGGCCCCCACCTTTGCCTACCTTTCTAAACAGCTTGACCCCACTGTTTGTGGATGGGCCCCCTGTCGTCAGGCTCTGGCCACTGCTTACCTACTTCTACAGGAATCGTAAGAAGCTGAACTTGGTGCTCATGTCACTATTGCCTCTTCTCACCATTTAAAGATTTACTAACCTATAAGAGCCTTCAAACTCTCCTGCCCTGTCGCGTTCTGCTCCTCAACCTCTTTCCAGTCCTGCTCCTCTTTACACCCAGTTTCCCTTCTCCCATTCTCCTTAGAGCCCCCAGAACATGATTGTATAGAGATGCTTCAGGCTTTAAACTCCTGCAAGCCTCTCTTCTGCCCAAACTAATAGGGATCTCCCATTGTCCTTCACAACAAAGTGGAGACTCTCCCATAGTTCAGGGAAACATGAAGGCTGAAGGAGCACTATCTTCTCCTTCTCTTCTGGCTTCAGTCCAATCTACTACCCAGGCCCCCACATTCCCTTCCATACAATCAATCCTCTCCTATCTCCATTCTCTTTTCCATCCTATTCCGAGGGCATAAACCTCCTGGAATTGCCTGACTCAGCCTCCGCTCATCTTTTCGACCACAACATCATTAGATTTAGTCTCTTAGTGTTCCGGCAACCTTTGCCTCTCAGTTGGAGACGGTTACAGAGGTTCCTTTGCGGCCCTTTGGCCTACTTCGGACTTGAGTCTCTCCTTCCCATCCGGGACGGGACACGAAAAACCCTTGCGCAAGGTGGCTCATAGTCCTCCGATATCTTGAGAAGGACTCTTCTCATGATATCCCATGTCTGCCTGGCTCCGGTGACGACCCAGTCACAGACCAGGATCTCCCTCTAATACTTATTTTGAAAAGGACGCTTTTCAGAATATCGTATTAGTCTTTGGAACTTCTTAATCCACCCCGGCTGACACCCTCTAAAGTCCCTTAGATAATTGAAAATTTGTTTTCAACTTCTACTAGCAGTCGAAAGAATGGGCAAAGATTCTTTTATATCCAAGCTTTCTTCCTCCTCTGATCAAACCCAATTCAGTTGTGCTCGTTGCACTAGTCACCCAGAATATATCTACTTCCCTTTACATTCCTTGGCATTTTTATATCCCATATCACCCCATATCTTCAGGGAAGGTAGAGAGGACTAATAAAACTCTTACTTCCCTTGGCCTTCTTTAGGCTCCGAGTCCTCCCAAAGAAACCTTCTTTGCTATCCCCTTTTGAGGTTATGTTTGGGCGACCAGCTCTTCCACCTGGAGTTTCCCCAACTCAAAGGACCCCTACCCAAAGATCTTTCTCTTCCCATCTTGTCCTTCATCAGGCATCAGCTATGGAAGTGCCAAGATTTCATTCTGCCTGACCCAGGTAGACTCACTGCTTCATTCCCATTAATACCTGGTTCTTAGGTATATTTCTCCCCTCCCCAGGACACAGGAACAGTCTCCCTTGTCCCAAAGTGGACAGGCCCTTTCCAGGTTGTGCTGTGCACACCCACGGCTGCTAAGCTTCGTGAAACCTCAGGGAATTTGACTTCTTGGATTCATATTTCCAGACTGAAACCAGCTGATCAACCAACTGGAGATCCACAAAAGGATGACAGACAACTACCTCAGTATACTTGCTCTCCCATTCCCACTGATCCCCTAAAAATTCGTTTCTCTCGTGTTCCTGATACCGACTCAAAATAATCTTTTCTGTTTTTCTCGTTTTGAACTTTTAACCAGCTTTTTCTTAGGGATTATGAACTGTTGAAAAAAACCAACGAATGACTTTCCAACCAGAGAAGACTTAGACTCTTCATCAGCCGAGTCCTGCCCCTATGCTGCCACCCAATGCTCATTATGATGCGCTTTCACACTCTCCATTGGCCTCTTCACCGTAAGTCCCACCTGGTGGAACACAGGCCTATGGACAATAATCCATCTCACTTTCTTTCCCTTTGTTGCTTCCATAATAGTGTTACCTGCAAACTTGCAAGGCCTACAATTTCTACATGCTCTTAGAGGATAGCCGGCTGACTCCCTCAGTGACTTTCTGCAGAAGCCTGGTTTGACACCCTCACCAATATATGGCTTCAAGGAAACTTCATCCACCCCATACCCGGAGAGATTCATCTTTTCCGCGCCTACCTCCTGGGAATTTTTTCCACCCTCGAGACTGACCTGCCTGCCCACATCTCCTCCCCTCATAGTACCCCACGTTGCCCCACTTCAGCTCTGAATCAGCCAGATTGAAACACGATGCCCCGCTTCCTAAGAAAACAAAAAGGGGGAATGTTGGGTTCCGGGCAGGAGGCCGCGCCTCCCATGCAGAAGGCCACACCTCCCCAGGTACTTTGTGAAAAGACTACCTTTCCCAGGTGCCCTGGCCATCACCTCCTGACCTCTGGCAGCCTATAGGGCAAGGACCTACTCCAGAGGTCTGACCACCACTCTGCTATTTAAGCCAGCCCCGGACTGAAACCTCTCTCTGTTCGTGCCTGTCCCTGTTCCTGTTCGTCCTTTTTCCCCCTTCCCTACCCCCCTTCCCTTCCCTTCCTTTCTCTACCTTTCCCCACGTGGCACCCCAATAAACCCTTTTATTTCACTAACACTGTGTTCCTGGCTAAGTTAACTTTGTTCAGCATTTTCTAACAAAGTGCTCTTCCACTAAGCTACAGCTACAGCCCCTGGTTATTTCTTTTTGGTAAATACCTGAGAGCAAAATTGTTGGGTGGCAGGATAAAGTTTATGTTTAACTTTATAAGATGCTTTCTCTCTTTTCTAATGTAGCTATACCATTTTGTATTCTCACTAGTTCTGTTCAAGAGTTCTAGATACTCCATATCCTTGTCAACACTTGGTATTGTCAGTCATTTTAACTTTGTTCATAGTAGTTATCTCAGTGTGATTTTAATTTACATTTCTCTAATGACCAGTGATATTGAGCATCTTTTCATATATTTATCAGCCATTCATATATCTTTTGTGATATGTCCATTTTAGTCTCTTGCTCATTAAAAAAAGGATTGTCTTTTAATACACTGAGTTGTAAGAATTACTTATATATTCTACATTTAAGTCCTTTATTAGATACTGTATGTTTTACAAATATTTTCTGTGGCTTGTCTTTCATTTTTTTAATGCTCTTGAAGAGCAAGAGTTTTTAATTCTGACAGAAATCTGTTTTTTCTGTTAGTTTTTATAGTTTATGCTTATTATAGTTAAAAGAAATCTTTGCCTAACCCAGTGTCATAAGGATAGACTTTCTCCTGGTAATTAGATAATTTTTGCTCTTACACGTAGACCTATGATTTATTTTAGGTTAATTAATTTTTATGTTCTGTATAAGGGGATTTTCTCCCTCCAGAGAGTAGTTATTCCAGAACTGTTTGTTGAAAAGAGTCTTGTTTTTTCCCCATTGAGTTACTTCTAACACCTTTGAGCCTGTGAGATCTTGCTATAATTTGTAATCATCTTTTTCCAGCAAGAATTTAAGCCTGACAGCAGAACCTATTCAGATATGATCAAATCCATTTTGTAGTCCTAATGTTGAATATGTAAATTTAGGAGGTTTTGGGAACAATGAAGGGAATTGCTTTTCAGGGCTAGTTCCAACTAATAAGGAAGTACTTGTTAGTAAGGTAACTTCTTTGAATTTGTACTTGTGAAGAAAGAAAATTCTGTGCCCTGTTAGTGATATACAATTGTCTTTAGCAAAGTGAATTAGAAATATATTAGAGTAAATGTGGACTTGATTACAATCACAGACGTAAAGGGAAACTGGATTAATATGAGAAAAATCTACAGTAAGTACTTATTTTAATGAAAAGGAAAAATAAAGGAATATACACAAGGCAGCCTTTGGGTACTCTTTTGACTTTACATTTAAAAAGGGTTTGAATGAAAGGTGAGAGAAAAGGGTTATATGAAAAAGAATAGTAAATACTTTAAAAAATAATGGACAAGAAACTCAAACACAAATGAATTGAAATCTGTGAACAGTGCAGAGTATGATATAAACACCTTTAGAAAGTGTCTCTTGGGGGCTGGGGTTGTGGCTCAGCGGTAGAATGCTTGACTAGTATGTACAATATGCTGGGTTCGATCCTCAGCACCACATAAAAAATAAATAAAATAAAGGTATTGTGTCCAACTACAACTAAAAAAAATTAAAAAAAGAAAAAAAGAAAGTGTCTCTTGGATCCTGAAGATCAGTAATGACCAGATAGCTGATATTCACAGCAGATCATATAATGTAAATGTGATAGAGAAAGTATATTAAGTCCCAGACTTGTTTGTTTCCTTTTGTTCTCATGGGTGTTCTTTTTAAAGCAGAATTATCTTTAAACAGAAAAGAGGATGGACAGAAATGAGAGTTGAAGCAAGGTGGGAGATAGTACAACCCTTCTAGTTTGGATCTTCAGGATTAGGTGAATTATAGTCTTGGACTGTCTGTTTGGGAATAATTTTGAATTATAATTATTTTGAATTATAATTGTCTTTTAAGGGTAATAAAACATGGAGAAGGTGCCAGAAAACTAAACTTCAAAAGAGAAGAGCACAGGTAGATTCTAATAACTAGAAACTGTTGAACTGTTGCTAATTCTAATCAGAATTCTAGCTTGCTTTTATTAAGTCATACTTTATGAATGGGTTTACAAGGAAATTGTGATCTTCAAGATGTTTTCTGGGTATAAGATAACCAAACTAATAAATGCAAATTCCTTTCTTTGTTTACACTGAGCAGGCAACCTAAGGAACTGTTGATGACAGGTTTATTTATTTTATTTATTTTTTATTTTTTTTTTTGTGGTTACCGGGGATTGAACTCAGGGGCACTCGACCACTGGGTCACATCCCCAGCCTTTTTTTGTATTTTATTTAGAGACAGGGTCTCACTGAGTTGCTAAGTGCCTCGCCATTGCTGAGGCTGGCTTTGAACTCGCGATCCTCCTGCCTCAGCCTCCCAAAGTGCTGGGATTACAGGCGTGCGCCACCGCGCCCGGCGATGACAGGTTTATTTGGTTGTAAAAAAGGTATTCAAAAGTTTTTGGTGAGCCGACAATAGAGCAGAAGAAGGAGGCTGGTCACATAAAGATTCAGTAATAAATCTATGGGCCATATTTAATTTATTGATGTCAGACAGAATGAAGGTCTTTGTCAGTGTATCCTAGGGCTTTAGATTATTTGGCAGTTTTTCAGTAACTAGAATGAAAATTTAATTATAATTATTAGATTTATGAAGGGAAGGGGGAAGGTACAAAGTTGACAGAGATAGTTAAAGTAAGGTTATGAAATTAAGGTTTAGAAAGGTCTTTAGAGGCTAGCATCACAGACCAAAATGGAGAAAAGATTTAGATTAAAATGATGAAATGTCAAGTTTTACACAGAAATCAAGAAAGCTGCTAAACTGGGCGTGGTGGCACTGGCCTGTAACCCCATAGTCTGAGGCAGCTGAGGCAGAAGGATAGCTTGAAACCAGCCTCTGCAACTTAGACCCTCCTGCAACTTAGCAAGACCTTGTCTCAAAATAAAAAAGTAAAAAGGGCTTGCGGTGTAGTTCAGTGGTAAAGAGCCCCTGGGTTCAATCCCCAATACCCAAAACAAAACAAAACAAATAAACTTTTGTTATTAAGAGAGAACTGAGGCCAGGCACGGTGGCGCACACCTATAATCCCAGCACTTGGGAGGCTGAGGCAGGAGGATGGCGAGTTCAAAGCCAGCCTCAGCTATGGCGAGGCACTTAGCAACTCAGTGAGACCCTGTCTCTAATAAAATACAAAAAAGGGCTGGAGATGTGGCCCAGTGGTCGAGTGTCCCTGAGTTCAATTTCCGGTACAAAAAAAAAAAAAAAAAAAGAGAGAGAGAGAGAACTGAGATTTTTATTAAGTAAATGATAATATGAACCCATTAAATTGACTTGCCAGCCAGGAAAAGGGGGAAAAAAAAAGGTGGGGGGTATGCTTGTTTTTAGGTCAAGAGAGGCAATAATGCTGGTTTTACACCAAAATCTTTCTGGGGTATCATGTTGAATTTGAGGGAGTCAAATTTCCAAGAGGACTTTAATCAGTGTCGTGTGTTGAATAGTGTGACATGTCAAAGATATGTATTTATAGGCCTGTTATGTGGAAAAGCCTAATTTTGCTTAGTGCTAAAAGGTAGATACTTCTAATAATAATTAGATAATTTCAAGATGGAATGAGTTGATTTTTGATCTTGTGAGATTTTCATCTCTGGAAGAATTTAAGGAGAAATTGAGTGATGACCTCTTAAAAGAGTTTTTATTGGGACATCACCAGTTATGGGAAACTGAGCTTTAAGGTTCTTCTCAGTTCTTTTAACTTTTTTAAAAAGAATTTACTTTTGCTTAGATACCTCTTGTTTAGATACCTCCATAGTTAATGTTACCAGTACATCTTGTTCTTAAGACTTTGTTAATAATAAATACTTTATATTTATATAGCTTTTAACCTTTCTTAAATGCTTTCATGAGCCTGATTAAATGTGATCCTCACAAGAATTTTATGAGTTGTCAGGAAATATTTTATTAGGCAGCTGTAGCTTTAATGATTTCCAGCATGGACTTTGAATTCTGTATTCAGATGCTGCTCTGAGGCCTGCAGTGAGACATTTGGATACTTCAGAGTGTCCTTTTCCCATGTGTAATTTAGTGATAATGATGGTGAATACAATATAGGGTTTTTGAGTTTACCTGTGATAATATGCTAGAGACCCGTAGTTGATATTTTAAGTGTTAGCTAATCTAAATTATTTTTCTTGTATAAGTGAGGAAACTGAAGCTTACGCAGGTTGTACTACTTACAAGTGGTAGAGAAGTTATTAAGAATCCTGTTGAATTGGACAAAATCAAAATCAGAAATGGAGTCAAATTATTGGTAAATGGATCAATTTCATAGAATGGTATTGATTTGTTAGATGAATCAGTCACAGAGCGCTGTGAGACTGTTGACTGTAGATTTTGGGCAAGCTAGAGTTTGAATGTGTTTACAGAAATACACACATTCCAGGCATAATTGAGTAGGAAAGCTTCTTCCAAAGTGTATTAAAAATAAAGATAACCACATTTTCCAAAAGATATATAGTACTTGATAGCAGTCAAAAGGAAATAGTCAATTAACTTTTTTAGTTTCTGTTGGCATTCCAGTATACTTGTGAAGCAATTTGACCTTCTAATCTCTAGATGTGCTTAGGTTTCTGGAGGAATGTAAATTCAACTGAGGGCTTCTCCTAGAAGAAATATCCAAATCTCCTCTTATGTAAAACATTGAAATAAATAAAGAATTATCTTGCTGAACCTCTGTTCTAACTTCAAATAAGCACCTAATTAAGCCATGAACTGTTGCAGTTTTCGCTCCATGTTAGAAACAGTTTGTGCTGTGCAGTGTGCTGTGGTTGTCCTCTACTGATTGTTCTTTATGCTTTGACATGGATTGCTTCTTTTGCTTCTGTCATTGCTGGTAAGGTATTTTGGTAAATGCATCTCTCTCTCTCTCTCTCTCTCTCTCTCTCTCTCTCTCTTTTCTTTTTTGTTCATTGTGTAAGTATACATAATAGAGATTCATTATGCCATATTTTTATATATACATAACATAATTTGCTCAATCTCCTTTGCGAGGTTGTATCTTGAGGCCACCAGTTGTCTTGATTATCTGTTTTTGTACTTTCAGAGAGCCTTGCACACAGGGAGTTTGTGAAATTGTCGGGCATTGATGATTTTATTGGAAACTAAAGGACCCACTAGATTGGCTATAATAAAATTGGTCAATTAAAGTAACTTGCCATTAACATTGACAGTAATGTAACCTTTTTGCCAGGAAGTTTATTAATGAGAAGGATGACAAATCTTGTATGTAAATATTTTATTGTCAGTGTGCTTGGAAAGCCTTTTGTTTCTATTAATCAGTCATCAAACTTGAAGGTTATGTTCTTTTTGTGTGTGTGTGTGTGTGTGTGTGTGTGTGTGTGTGTGGTTCCTGGGATTGAACTCAGGGGCACTCGTCCACTGGGTCACATCCCCAGCCCTTTTTTGTATTTTATTAGAGACAGGGTCTCACTGAGTTGCTAAGTGCCTCGCCATTGCTGAGGCTGGCTTTGAACTCGCGATCCTCCTGCCTCAGCCTCCCAAAGTGCTGGGATTACAGGCGTGCGCCACCACGCCCGGCTTCGAAGGTTATGTTCTTAAAACAAAACTGTTATTGGCAAAATTATGGTTGGCAAGATCAATATATGAAAAAAGTTTAAAGGAAAAAAATGCCCTCTAAAATATTCTAAAGGCATTTATTAAAACATAATAAATGAAAAGTCTTAGAGGTGTTCATTTCAAAACAACTCAGAGTTGTTTCATTGCTTGGTGAATTGACTAGGAAAGTTGTAGTCTGATCTATCTAGACTGTGGCACATTTTCCTGCAATTTTTGTTATTTGGCTGGTACTTATTTTTAAAATATCTGAACCAGTCCTTAATAGCATAAAATGCAATGCCTTTAGCGTTTGTATTATCCTTTGATTAAGGTTTGCAGTTTTAGCAAAATGCTGACCCTTTTACAAATTATTACAGTGGTCCAGGATATGGTGGGCCTAGTCTTCTGTACATATATTGATGCTTAATCTCCTTTTTCTGCTTATCACATCTCTACCCCTGCTTGTAAGGTCTGCTGGAGGAGAAACTATTAGTTGGTTTTCTTTTGCTCAGAGCAGAGAAGTGGTAGTTATGCATGTGGCCATAATTTCTATCTCTTTGAATTTATATTCTTCCCTTCTTTTGAAGCAGTAAAGAAAGAGTGTGGAGGAAGGCATTATATCCCCCAAACTAAGCTGCCCTCACACCAAAGTCTCCCCCTTGGTTCACATCATAGAGGGTAAGTAAGGGCATAGCAGGGAACTATTTTAAGCCTTTCCTGAAGGGGGATTTTTCTGCTAACGTTAATTTGCAATTGTTAAAAAAATTTGTTTTTGTGTTTTGATTAGCTGGTACAGGTAGATGGTAAATAATTTAAGGTATGCTAAAGATGATGCAGTGAAAACTAAGAGTCCTTTCCATTTAGCCACCTCGTTTTGATCTCCCCCAGGACCATCACTGGTTAACTGGGTATAAATTTTTGTACATACTTGACCCCCAACAGTTCAGAGTTTTGTTCAGAACTTTGCCTTGTGCATACTTAAAATATGTCTTGGAGATGAATTCAAATCAGTACACATAATCTTGCTTCGTGATTTTTAATAGCTGAATTAATGGACATTTATGTTGTTTCCAATTGTTTTTGTTGTTGTTGTTGCTTTCTAAAGTTGGTCATGCTTATTTTCTTGTAAAAGAAGAATTTAGATTATCATTGGAAATGCATTGTTATTCCAGATAGTTTACTCAGTGAGTTGGAGACAGTGTTTAGAAATGTTTTCACAATGAGAAGGATGGCAGATCTTTTAGGTAAATATTTTATTGTCAGTGTGCTTGGAGTATATGCTTTATGGTATTTTATGTGGAAATTGGCATAAACTCATCAAGTATAGCATTCTGGAAGAGGCTTACCCCACTTGTGACTTCTTAAGAGTCTTACTCTTTCCCTGCTATGTAAAAAAATCATTTAGGATGGATTGAACCTTGTGTATGATTTTGGGCCATGTGAATTGAGAGCAGGGCCTTGAGTTGGGAATGGGATGTATAGGTTACTGTAAAGAAGCCCAAATAGGAATTTTCAGAATCCTCAGAAAAGATATCAGTTGGAGCCCAGTGGCAGCCCTTTCCCCTTCTCTCATGGGTCAGTTGTGATAAGGATTATTGTTTTTTGTTTTGTTTTGTTTTTAAAATATTGAATGTGAGAGTGCAATTTCTTTGGAAATTTACATTCTACTACTGCTGTTTTTCTCAGATATATTCACTATCAGAGGAAGGTAGTGTATATAGTAGTAAATTAGATAGGTGTTTCTTAATAATGGAGGAATAAATATATGGATGTAATTAGATTTGTTTTTAAAATTTGCTTTTTGAGAAGAATTTGCATCATTTAAGAAAGACTTACAATTACCATTATCTCAGTTACTCAGTTTTTAATGACCCAGGTAATAATGAGTGAATACCCAAGCGATGATATGGTAACAAAACATACATTAAAATTTTACTAAGCTTATTTCACTTTCTTTGTGCCATCATTCTAGTTTCTAATCCTTTTTTCTTTTTTGCAGTGCTGGGATTAAGCACAGGGCCTCATATATGCTAGGCAAGAGCTCCACCGTTGAGCTAGATCCCTAGCCCTCTTATTTTTTGTGTATACTTAACTTCTGCTTCAGGGATAGATTTTTGTGGTGGGTGGAATATTATGATAAAAGAAAGTGAAGGAGAAATGATAAAAGTTTGAAGACTTTCTTACCCAATAGTTCTATTTGATAGCTACTACCAAAATAACTGTATCTTGTCCAAATGGTGAGTTTTTAATCATTCATTTAAGGGCTTTGTAAATTGTTGCTTTGTAAGTAAAATCCTGTCTGTGAGCTTCCCTGTAGCATTTTAAAGAAGACATCAACTAAGGGACATTATTTACAGTTGATTTCTTATGTGTCTGATTCTCTAAGGAGACCATGATCTTTCAGAGGATCTGTTTTATCCATATTTGTATTCATGGTACAGTAACAATAAATGATGTCCAGCAATGTCTGAATTAATGAATATTATATTGGAAAGATTAATCCATTTTATTTTTCCAAGGGAAGGCTGATCTTTATATACTTTAGGTGATCTTCATTTACTTGCATAATGAGCTGCTAGGTATTCCCAGCTATATACCTATTTTTAGATAGGTAGGTAGGTAGGTAGGTAGAGAGAGAGAAAAAAGAATTATTTGGATCACTTATTATAAAACAATTTAGAAGTTGTTTTATAGATTTCTATCTAAAATCTCAAATGAAATTGGGGAGTAAGTTTAGTTTTCTAGCCAGCACAATATTTTATTAAAAAGCTTCAAATGTATTTGGAAAATTAAAAAAAAAATTCTAACTTATACTGTAATGTGACTTGTCTTTATTTCCAAAAACATTTTATAATAAAATTAACATATGCCTATAATTGCTAATTCGGAGGGAAATAAAGTCTTAGGACAAAATAAAGTTGCACTTAAAAGTATTTGGGGAAAAAAATAAAACTAGACATATTTTCTCCTCTCAGAAGTATCATTCGTTAACAATTTGGCATTTAACAGGATAACATTTTGATGCATTCATTCCAGTTTTTTTTTTTTGTTGTTGTTGTTGTTGTTATGTTTTATTTTCCACAGTAGGTTTATTGGGGGGCCATTTATTGGGGGCCATGGGAGTAACTTTAGGCCTCAAATGGTACAGTTCTGGTGAGATCTGTCATTTAAAACCTCTGTAGATCAGATCTACATAGGTTTTGTTGTATTACCGTAGCAAATCCCTCACTTCAAAAACACTTCCAAGATATTACTGTTTTGTTTTCTTTTTGAAGCTTATTACATTTTTTTGCTTTGCTTTGTTTTTATTTCACTCTTGCCCTGGGCTTTTGTGTGTTGTGATTGTGAGAGGAACAAAAGCCAGCTGGGCATCTAGGGTTACTCACTTTAACACACACATCGAGGATTCACATTTATGTCTCAGGAAAATGACCATTGTTGCATATCACAGCCTTTAACTTGCTTTAGAGTTGAAACTGATGAAATATTGAATTTTCAGTTGCCAAAAATGAGATGAAGCCCAAGGGCAAATTGTCTGCCTTATATTCAAAGAGTAAGTAGAAGGGAAAGAATTAATACAGAATATTGAGAAAAAATAGCAAGGGAGGTAGAAGGACTGAAGGAATGTTATACAATTTAGGTAGTGAGTTTCAACCAATAAATATTTTACATTGTTAAGTAGAGCTGAGATGTCAAATAAAAGGTTGCCTTGTATCTGAGGACTTTCCTCTTCTCACACCCCGCCAGGGTCAATTTCTTCCTCTCTTAGGTTTTCACAGCACATTGCTCCTCCTCCTCCTGTTCATCTTCCTCTTCCTCCTTCTCTTCTTCTTCTCCTCTTCCTCCTCCTCTTCTCCTCTCCTCTCCTCCCCCTCCTCCTCCTCCTAAATTTTCCATGTCATTTTTAAAATTCTAATTAGTTATACATGACAATAGAATGCATTTTGACACATCACACATAAATGGAGTATAAATTCTCATTCTTCTGGTTGTACATGATGTAGAATCATATAATCATATATGTACATAGGGTCATAATGTCTGATTCATTCTACTATCTTTCCTACCCCCGAATCCCCTCCCCTCCCTTCACTCCCCTCTGCCTAATGCAAAGTACCTCTATTTTCCCCTAGTTCCCCTCTCCCTTATTGTGAATTAGCATACATCCGCTTCTCAGAGAAAACATTTGGCCTTTGGTTTTGGGGGCTTGGCTTATTTCGTTTAGCATGATGTTCTCCAGTTCCATCCATTTATTGGTAAGTGCCATAATTTCATTCATCTTTAAGGCTGAGTAATATTCCATTGTGTATATGTACCACATTTTCTTTATCCATTCATCTGTTGAAGAGCATCTAGATTGGTTCCATAGTTTGGCTATTTTAAATTGAGCTGCTGTGAACATTGATGTGGCTGTGTCACCACAGTATGCTAATCGTAAGTCCTTTGGGCATAAACCGAGGAGTGGGGTAGCTGGGTCAAATGGTGGTCCCATTCCAAGTTTTCTGAGGAATGTCCATACTGCTTTCCATAATGGTGCACCAATTTACATTGCTATTCTACTAATAAAGCATCTCACAATGCTCCTGAGCTTTGCCTTTCCCTTGTTGGTGTGAAGCACCACTGTGAGCAGGCTTCCTGGTCTTGATTGATTGTCTGCCTCTGTTGCATAGCTGTAGCCCACAGCTGGCCCTCCATAAGTGCTGCTGAGGAAGCACATGACTAGATAAATTGTGGCTACCTGCAGAATTATTTTTCAAACTTTATCTCAGTGTAAAGCTAAGGAAACTTTATTACTTACTGGTAACCAACAAAATGTCAAAAACAAAGGACTTTTTGTTTCTTAGTCCTGGACAGTTATTTGTTGAAGCACTGTAATGTGGTATATATTAATATGCCTTATACCATACTACAGTGCTAGATTTTTAGTAATTCAGCTTGAAAATGCTTTTTCTTATATTTTGGGTAGTTGTATCAAGAGTTAAGAATTTGTGATATTATTTGCTCTTCCTTTAAATTATGCATATTGACGTTCAAAATGATATTAAAATTGAACTGGCACAATTTTATGGATGTATTCTGAAGCAGCTGTGTTTCCATTGAGGCAGTGATGTAGTAAATTCATTCCCCATCCCTTTTGCTTTATGAATATGTCTTTGTCAGAGAAATTCTAAAGTATTTATATATTTATATACTATAAGTTGCCAGTAGTAGATGTTTTTTAAAGTTTGATCTACTTGAAAGTTAATGAATCTTTCCTCTGAAGAAATATGTGTTATATATAGGAAAGATATATGTGGCTGTTGTTGAAAGGAGTTTGAACAAAATAAATGTAGGACTGGATTCTATTGATTAAAAGAGTGTAAATCAGAGACACCCCCCCCCCCCAAAAAAAAAAAAAAACACACAAACCAATAATGTGGGAGGGCCCTGTGTGAGGAGCTCTAGTGTCTTGCAGCTGGTAGCTAGCAAAAATATTAAAAAATGAAAAACTTCATTGTATCTAGTAGTATATGAAAATAATATTGAGCTACCCCAATTTAGTATTTGGAAAATTTTGATTATAGTAATCAGTTATCATGAAAATGCATTAATATTCTTAAATCTCTGTAGAATGATAGTATCGGTGGAGTGAAATGTTGGAAACATGGATATCTCAAACTACAGAGGAATAAGTAATTTTGAAGAGTCATTATCTTCACATCAAAGAAGATTTTTCTTTTTATTGAAGTAGTAGTACATTGACTTGCAGAGACACAACCAGATCATGTTGCTTTTAGCACACTGAAATCAACTGTCCCACTTCCTATGACAATGTGCTGGATAGTTTCTTGGTAGCTTATAATTTATTAATTTGGAAATACACAAACACATTCTCATTCTCTTTCTCACACCCTCCACTCTTTCTTTAAATTTTGTGGCATTGTGAACAAAAGCATAGATTTTGGAGCCTTCTAGATGTGTGTTTAAATTGAGGCTCCCACACTAATGTGGGCCTTAGACAAGTGCTTTACCTCTGAGTTTCATTTTTCTCATCTGTAAAGTCCATAAATAATTGATAATTTCTGTGAAATGTAAGTCATATCAGGGTTTTTTTTGAATATTAGACAAGATAATATATGTACCCAGTGTAGTACCTGATGGATACTCAAGGTCAACAAATGTGTGCTGTCCCATGCATGCGGAGCCTTCACTTTCTCTACTTTTTCTCTATTCAAAAACACCTCTTTTGATCATCTGGTATTCAAAAACACCTCTTTTGATCATCCGGGCGTGGTTGCACATGCCTGTAATCCCAGCACTTGGGAGGCTGAGGCAGGAGGATCTTGAATTCAAAGCCAGCCTCAGCAATGGCGAGGCACTTAGCAACTCAGTGAGACCCTGTCTCTAATAAAATATTAAAAAGGGCTGGGGATGTGGCCCAGTGGTTGAGTGCCACTGAGTTTAATCCCTGGTACCAAAAAACCCCCCAAAAAACCAAAAAAACAAAAACAAACAAAAAAAAACACCTCTTTTGGTTTCTTATTTACTCAAGGGTATTTCCTTGCATCTTGCTCTTTTTTAATGTTACTTTGAAGATCCCTGTTGACAGATTTTCTTGACAAATCTTGGTTCTTTTGCTTGTCATTGTGTTTATTTAAAGACCTCGTGGAGTAATTAAAAACACCCTGGAGCCTTATTGCCTTGGTCTGAATGCCACTTCTAGAACTTAAAACCTATATGATCTTTGCAGGTTAATTAACCTAATACTTTTCTTGTCTGTTTAGTGAACAATAATGATACCTACCTCAGTTTTGATGTGAGAAGATTATATGAGATAATATACATGAAGAGTTTAAATTATGCAGAATAAATGTTAGATATTACTTAGGAACCAAGCTCTTAGATGCTATTCTGATGGGTGACTTCTGTATTTCTCTAGCACTTTTGATATTTGTTATGTAATGTAAACCTTACTTATTATACACCACATAAACACAACATTATTAACACAATAGTAGTAACAGCATATAATCAGATTAAACACACATACGAGATACTTAAATATAATGTTGCTTAGTATTTATTAAGTGAGGTGTGATGAAAGTAGCTGTAGTGAGCATTTTGTGGTAACTGTGCTTGATCCTAAAAGAAATGATTAAATGAGTGACAATTTCAGTGTGATAGGAACACTTTTATTATCCCATTTATTTAACCAAATAGTTGGCTTTTGATGGCTGTATGGTCCAGTTTTTTATTTTTTTTTAAGGTCCAGTTTTAATCTGGACCATTCATGAACCATTCATGGACTAAATAATATTTCTGTAGCTTAAAGCATGGTAATACAGTTCTTCCTCTGTGCTTCTCAGTTGTACTAGTAATACATAGTTCTTATTTCTTTGTGTCATTTTTGGCACAGTTTGGCTTTTATGTATCACATTTTGTTCACTTTGTTTTGTTTATTCAGAGTAGAAAAATTAACACTAAGTTGAGAATAAGGTATGCCAAACTGTGTATGGAATTAGTTATTTACTGTCAGGGTGAGCAGTCTATGAATTCACATCTATTCCTGTTGTCTTATATTTGTTCTATAAGGAATGGCTGTCTACTGGGCCAAATTCAGCACAGACTTTTATTGTAATGAGTATTACCTTACCTGCTTATGATTCTGAAAGACATGGGAAAAGAGTTGTGAAAAATGAGTAAATGAAGTAGATCCAACAGAATCCTTTCCATAACCATAGAAATTAATTTTGAAGGTAGTTAATGTAGTATCAACTAAAAGCCTAAAATGTTTTAGTAATGTTAATTTTTGTATTCATTTGGTGATTATTGTGTTGATTTTTGCAGTTTCTTGTCATTCCCTGTGATTATCGTAAAATACAACTTAAAACATAATCAGAGGGGTATAGTTGCTTATGATCCCAAAGAATATCACATATAAACTGTTCTTGGAGTCTTTAAAACACTGTTCATCTCCATTTTGCACAAATAATTGACAGTTTCATCAGATTGGAAGGTTACTGGAATCCAGAAAATAGAACTGCTAAGAATTCATGGGAGTTGCAGATGGATTTGTTTCTGAGGAAAGAAATGTAAGGACCAGTGGCAGTGAGAGGAGGCATAATTAGATCACTACTTCAGCAAAGGGATGTGGTGGTTACAAACATGGTTTTGAAGTCAGTCAGCCTGGCTTTAAGTCCTGCTTTGCAACTTCCTTCCTATGAAAGGAAGTTCTGGAAGACTGGATTACTTAACCTCTCCACACCTCCATGTCCCCGCATGTAAACTGGGGATAGTCATAAAACTAACAGCAGGTTGTTGTGAGGATTAAGACTATGCATGTTAAAAGCCTAGTATTGTATCTGGCACATCAGTAAACTCTCAATAAACAGTGTATAACGTATTCACAAATAAGGAGTTTGATACAAACTAGTCATGCCATCTATGAAAACAGTTATACTGCTGGGAAAGCAGCTAAGATATAGTCTCAAGTTTGTCAGCAACTGTAGGCAAGTTGAAGTGAGGAAAATGACTCATAGGTTTGTCTTGGTTCTAAATTGTTGGCAATGTGTCATTCAACCCTGCCCCCATATGTGGGAATTACACTTATATTCAAGTTAGTAATTATGTTTCTCATCAGTAGTATAGGCATTTACATATTGTTATATCATGTCATATCCCTTTTCTCCTTGAGTCATCTTATACATAAATGCATCAGTTCTTGGTCTGATTCTTGGGTTTCTAGGGAGTCATTAGTGATACTGTTTCTTCTCCTTGGGAATTAATGCTCAGGAGACTAATAGGTGGAGATCAAAATGTCTGCTGATTAGAGGACCTGGCATTAGATTTGAAGTGAAGAGGACAGACATGTCAGCCTGCTTAACTTAGATGGACTTGCCCAATGGGTAACTTACACAGCCAAACAAACCCAGACCTGCCTCAAGGGCAGGCATCTGTCTTTGTGTGGAAAGCATATTGCAGAGAACATGTGCCCAGAGACAGACAAGAAAGAGCAGGAGCGGGGCCAGCTTGCTTTGGTGCTTCTTCTTCTTCTTCTTCTTTTTTTTTTTTTTTGGTACTGGGGATTGAACTCGGGGCACTCAACCACTGGGCCACATCCCCAGCCCTTTTTTGTATTTTATTAGAGACAGGGTCTCACTGAGTTGCTAAGTGCCTAGCCATTGCTGAGGCTGGATTTGAACTCGAGATCCTCCTGCCTCAGCCTCCCAAGTGCTGGGATTACAGGGGTGCTCCACCGCGCTCTGCTCTTTGGTGCTTCTTTCAGACCCTTGACTTTAAAAAGTCTTGCCTCTTCAGAGGAGAAGGAAGGGGAGTTCAGGAGAGAGTACTGGGCCTTCTAGTTGAAGGCCCTGCATATGGACTTGAACATGGTAGAAGTGCACACAGCCAAAAGAACAGAATCTTTGGGGAAACAAAGTGAAACTGAAAAGTCCTGTGAGTAGAATGGGAGTGAAATAAAGGAGAACACCCAGTAAGTAGAAGAGAAGGTTGGAACACAGACAAAACAGACGAGTATCTTGTGTCCTTTATCTTCCAAGAGCCCTGTTTTATGAAGGACTTGTAAATAATCAGAAGCACTAATTTAAAGAAATGTATTGTGACTTCTCATTTCTGAATTTTAGAGTCAATAAAAATTTAAATGTCATGTTTCAATAGAATAAAAAATTGAGTAAATATGTAAGAGATAACTAAGAATCTTTAGCAAAAATATGCTTTTTTTGCAGTGAAGGTATATCTGGAAAATAATAGGTAAGTCTAATTTAAATATAAATTTATATGTTAAGTATTATCTTGGTTGAATCGGCAATTATTTCTAGAACTTTAAAAATCATTTTGTTTCTCATCTTTCTGGAAATTGGGAAGTTGTTTTTTTAGTTATAAAAGTATCAAATGACTACCTGATGCTAGGTGCTCTGTGTTTAAGATAATTGGTGATTTACCCTGTTCTTAATGATCTTAAAATTATACGCTTAAAAACAAGACAAAATAAAACAAAAACGCTGTTGATCTTTTTAATTTGCAGAAGGAGGGGCAGGGCATGGAGAGTTAAAGGAACTCTGAAACAGGGAGGCTGAGGTGGCAGCTGGAGGCTGATCTAAAGGGAAATCTCTTTTGAGTAATAGCATTACAAAGGCACTCACCAAAGGGTGCTAGAGAGGCAGCTTGCTGCTCTTAGAGCCCTGGCAGTGCTTTAGAGGGTCTTTGGATCATTGAGGGCACAAGAGTCCTTCCCTCACCTCATTCACTTTACATGCTTAATAATTAAGCTTCTAATTAGAATTTGTTTGAAGAAATGTGTTCTGCAAATTTAATTTAAAAAATCAAAATGATTAAAGCATGATATAATGGAAATGCTGATAATATGCTGATACGGGGTATGAGAAATATTTTGAATGGAAAGGTATAGATCATGTGTATGTTGATAATACTGAAGAGCATTTTAGATCTATTGCATTTAAATGTTTTTATTGTATCAGATACTGCATATTAAACTAGAGGAATATGAAAATGTACATGGAGATTTGTGTGGCTGGTTTGAAGAGGAAATCTGGTCATTTCTGAGGGCTTTTGGGCTTATGGCACTGGTTCTTGTGTATGTATATACAGCATCCATTGGCCCTCCTTTCTTTTCCAGGATTCTCTGTACTATTTTATAATTAAAGCCATGATTAGGATCTTTTGTTGTTGCTGCTTCCAGGTGAACATAAGAAAGAGGGAAGAAAACCATGATTTTCTGAGATTACTATAGTAGGTGAGGAAGAAAGAAGGAAATAAATGTTTGCTTGTTTTTTTCAGGTTGTGCATTTTTTGAGAAGACATTTCTTTTAATGTGAAATTAGTGGAATCATGAGAGGTAGAAGTTGGACTGTGCTGGAGTGCAGGGAAATAGAGCCTTTTGTTATTGAATGACCTCCAGTGGTGGCGGTGGGGCAGGAGGAGATACTGGATCATCAGAGGTGATGCCCTGGCTTGAGATATCTGGAACCTTTAGGTGTCCATATTTCATTTAGGCTTGCACAGAACCTTCACCAGTCAGAACCAATCAGGTTCTCTTACGCTGGTGTACTTTCTTTACTGGGTTGTTTGTTTTCAGTTGTACTTTTATGTTGCTCTGTTTAATTCTGCTCGTTCTTCCCTCAGTATTCTAGCATTGGACCTAGAGCCTGGCAAAATAAATGCTGAAGCTATTAGCTTTGGTGCCTGTAATGATCTTAACATTTTAAAGAATCTTTATTTTTGATATATGTTGGTTTGTGGTACATTAAGAAAGTGATCACAAGTGACTAAAACCAGTACTTAAAAGCACTGTTGATTTTGGTGGTAAGATGAGATGGAATTAAGGAACTGAAGGTATAAACACAAATAACAAATTAAAGTTTTTTCGGGAAAAACAAAGCATTTGCCATCAAATCCATTGAACTGGAAATGAAAACCTCCAGGAACTGAAGCACAAAGCAGCTTCTGGGTTGGGGTATTCTCTTTTTCTTAGGCAAAAAGGTTTCTCTGATGGTGACTCTGCTTTGCATTGGGTGTTAGGTAGTGTTTTCCTCTTTGTGATAGCTACTTTTTCTCTGCTTACTGGTAGTTTCTGCTTTTTCAACTTTAGTCATCATTGCCTGTCACGCTCTTTACCTCACTGTGCTGCTGCTGCTTCTTCTTCTTCTTCTTCTTCTTCTTCTTCTTCTTCTTCTTTTTTTGTTAAACTCCCATTGCAAATTGATTAATTCCCCCAGTAGCTTCCAGTTCAAATTCCCAAGAGAGGACTGGTTAAATGAACTATGTGAATACTTGGGATACTTTACCGCTGTGAAAAAGGTTGAGGTAGATTCACTGGTGCACTGGAGCCATCCTGAACTCCTGCATTCAGTAATGCTGCATTGGTAGCTTGGTCACCATAGTAGGAGTATTTACAGCATGGAAATTAGCAAATGCCACAAGTCAGAGCTTACCCATCCTACCCCTCACTCCAAACTTGTTGCTAAATCCTTATTTGGCATACTACCCGATTAGATCTATAGGTGTTGATGTGCACAATCTCCACAATGTACTGCTAAGTGGAATAAAGTATAGAATTTTTTATAGAATGATTCTAATTTTTGAATAGGAAACGGAGCCTATGTTTATGTTTGTGTATGTATGAAAACATGCAGACTCCTGTATAATGCAGAGAATAATTTTGATAGGTAATAGCAGTTACTTCTAGGGAGCTTAGGTTTGTAATAGGATGCGTATGGATGTGTGCACATCGTAGTTCAATGTTGAACACTCTTTATAGTTGATTCTGATCATTAACAGCCAGTAAAATTCTTATATAATCACAATGTCTGTATCAATTACTTTAGTGTCAAATATTTTGGTGAATTATGTAGAGAAGAAAATATAATCCTAATGGTAAATGGGTCAAAGTCAAATGAATTCTCTTTTTTTTTGTAGACCATCAAGGTCACTGCCATGCCCCTTTGTTCTTAAATTCTTACTCTGTGGCTTTTCTCACACTGTTCTTTGCTTGTTTGGAGATTTCTAGTAGTTCTCTCAGCCTCTCTTTGGTGTCCTTTATATGTAAACTTTTGTTGTATTTGTTTTAGTTCTATCTGTGATCTATATGTTGCTTGAAGTCCACTTGTTTCTTGAAGATACTCTGATTCACAATTCTAATGTAGATGGGTTGCTCTCTAGGCAACTGCACATTTGGCTCCTGGAAATGTCTAATTGTGGCCTCCTACAATTTTATGGATCCTGTGTCTGCCTCACTTTTTGATTCTGTCAAGAAAATTATTCTAACACTTGTTTAAAAAGGCAAGGAAGACTTTAGGACTATTATAGTAGTTGTGTCAAGACTGTCAGAGAAAAGAGTCTAGCTTGGGCTCAATTCCAAATACAGCAAGTGGGCTTAATTTTAAATACAGCAAGGACAAGTGGGAATTTACAGCCATTGAGTAGGGTTGAGGGGATGGAGAGGCTGCCAGTGGGTGGAAAATTACTGAGAGGAGACAGACATGATAGGATTCTTGCTGAAGACAGATCAGGATACTCACACATTAAAGGTGGCAGGAGGTAGTGGTGTAGCCCCTGAAGAGTGCTTAATTAGCATTCATAAGGCTTGGGTTTATAACCAGCACTGCATCACAACAAAACAAAACAAAAACAATAAGGTGGGCAATGAGGAATCTCACCAAAGATTAAGGATGACTAGATATCAAGGATAAGGGGGATCCTCACCAAACTGACTTGGCAGGATTCTTGCTACAACTAGGCTGGGTAGGGCAAAAGCAGGTCAGGGATAAGTTCAAGGCTTTGTCGAGGAACTGACTCAAAGGAGCCTGACTGCAAAATTTGGTCAGGGAGAGAGCATCATTTCTTTTTGTTGCTGCTGCTGTTTTGGTTTTCTGTAGTATGTTCTCAAATGATTTTTTAAAGAAACATTACAAAGGCATTAAAGTTTGAATCCTTATGTATTCATGCTGCTGAAATAAATTACCACAAACTTAGTAGCATAAACAACACGTATTTACCTCTCAGAGTTCTGGAGGTCAGGAGTTTGAAATCCATTTCACTGGGCTGAAGTCAAGAGGTCAGCAGGGCTGGTTCCTGTGGAGCTGCAAGGGGAGAGTTACTTCTTTGCCTTTTCCAACCTCTGAGGTCCCCTGCTTTCCTTGGCTTGTGAACCTTCTTGCATCACTTCAGCCTCCTTTTTCCTTTGGCCTTCTTGCCTCCTGTTCATAAGGATTCTTATGATTACACTGGGCACACCATAATCTCCCTGTTTAACTCTTTAAATTTTACTTATTTATTTATTTATTTATTTATTTTTTAAGATGCTTAATTTAAACACATCTGCAAATCCCTTTTGCCACATGAAGTACATTCACAGGTTCCAGAGATATCATTTTTTTTGAAGGGGAGCATAATTCTTCAGCTTACTGTACTTGGTAGTATGTAAAGATGTTTTTATTTTTCCTCATACTTAGTGTACAGTTCCAAGTTCATGATAATTTTTTCCCAGAACTCTGTAAATAGTGCTTCATTCCTTCGTGTAAGACTTGACATTTTCCCCCTTTCTGTACACTTCTGCGATCTTTTGCTTTTGTTGAATGTTAAAACTGGTTTTAGCTGAGCATTAACTTAATTCATTAGTGTCCTGTTAAGTGTAATTAATGTTTGAAGGCATGCATCTGACAGGACTGTTACTTTTGAAAAGTGGTTTCCAAATTATAGATCCCTGTTCATTTAAGGGAAGCAATGAGAAGAAAGGAATAAATAAAATAGAAAAGTTCATATTGCCATAGTACTTACACTTTTTCATGAACCTTTTGTTTCATCTGTAGGTGTGTGGTGTATTAAAAATGTCCAGAACCCTATTGTAGTATGTATTTGCTTACTGTCTGAATCCAGCTAAAATTTTCACAATGAAAATTATGTTAAGAGGCTGGAGTTGTATGTTAGTGGTAGAGCATTTGCCTCGCATTTGTCAGGCACTGGGTTCAATCCTTAGCACCACATAAAAATAAATAAATAAAATAAAGATACTGTGTCCATCTACAACTAAAAAATATTTTAAAAAATACATTTAAGATATAAAATGTATTTAAGGAGAAAAGCATTTCTATTTAACTTGATTTTACTGTTTTAAATAAAAATTTTCTTAGTTGCTTCTGTGGTTTTATTAAAAGTACTAAAAATGTGGCTAATTTTGAAGCACAAGATTGGAACAAATTATGAAGCCACTTGTTTAAAGCCCCCATTGCTTATTAGATGGAATGCTGGGTGTGGGCTGGTGTGGCTTGTAGTTGAGATCTAGCCTGAAAGACATGTTTTCACCCTCAACAAATATCATCTTTGTTCAGATATCTACAGTCCATGTAACCACAGTGAAGTCTTTTTTCACTCTTGGAACAAGAGAGACTGCATCTCAAACTTTCTTATGCTTGTTTCACACATAGTTTAAAGTGAGCTCCTTCCCCTCATTTTTGTTTCAGTTAGTTGCAGCATGTGTGAGGTACCACCTAGCACCCTTGGTGTGCTTGAGCACTGTAACATAATAATGAAACCTTGGAATAGATAAGTTACTCTATGAGGACTGAAGCAGCTGTTAATTCCCAAGGACAGACTGATTATCCAACAAAGGGTAAAGTATTTTTAAAACTGATTGTTTCATATATATAACACTCATCTGTCAAAGTGTACACTAAGAAAACTGTCTGCCACCAATTTTGTTTTATTGGATTGAATTTGAAACTTAAAAATTAGTAACTTTGTATGAATTTGGAATTAATTTAGTGACATTAAACAGGCATTTAGATATAACATCTATTTTTAAAGAATATAATTCAGGGAGATACCTGATTCTTAAAAGACTTTTTTTTTGAGGGGGTGGGTAGGGGTTTTAAATGGAAGTAGAGGTCTCAAAATTTCAATAGTTGTCAGTTTTTTAAATGCTTCTTAAGATAGTATAGTTGTGATTTTCTTCCATTGATTTGTGCCCAGAGATATTTTCTTGTTTAATATCCTGATATTACTAGGAGTGTTAAAGTAACAACTTGGTGAAGTAAGAGAGTGATATTTAAGAGTAAGAGAGTGAATTTTTTCCCCCACATGGTTTTACTTTTAGTGAGAGGAACTGTTTCTTCAGCTACATTTATTCTAACAACCATATTGCACAAAATTTTGATTACTGTAATGTTTTGGCAACAAATACTATTGTATTTCAAAACAATTTTTTCAAAATAAACTTGTTAATTATGAATTTACCATGCAGGAGGAATATATGATGTAAGTTGATGGCATAATGCCCTGATTAAATTTTTACTTGTTAATGGCATGTGATGTAAGTACCAACAAACACAGCTGTCATTGTTTAGTAGGTGCCTGGAACTTTGTGCATACTTGCACGGAGACACAAGACAGCCATTGGTGTCTTTGTAGTCAATGTGTTGGTTTAAGTTCTTTGTATTTTTTAATAGAATTTCTAAATAAGCTATCAGAATGAAACCAAAAACTTCTCAACTACAGACCTGACCATCAGAAACATTATTGAACTGTGGTTAACCCTGCATAAGGTTACTACTTCTTATTCTGTAGATGACTGCCTCTCGGTATAGATTATTAAACAGTGTCCCTAGCTTCACTATTGGGAAAGATTGACATTCTGTTTAGATTCCTAAGAAGCATCAGATTTGGCTGTATTTTAAAAAATTAGTTTTATTTTAAATCCACTCTCTTTTTAGCACACATTCATTAATATTACAGAAATTTCTCCCCATGGGTAAATGTAAGGATAAGAAATTTCTAAGGGGATTTAAAAATTTAGAACTTACTTACTTGACTAGAGTCAACTGTTCTGGGTCTATTTAAGTATATGATCTTTCTCTCAGAAAGTCAGGATGCAGTTTCATCCAATTCTAGTATGGTCTCTGTTACATAATTACGTTTTCCTTTCTGGAACTCTCTAGCTTGGTGATAATCCTGTGAAGACTTGTATTTTGCATTTTGCCATAGTGAAGTATTTTTTGGGACACTTGGCATTTTCCCCAACTCTATACCATTTCCAGTTCCTGCTTTTATACTTCTAAACTTCTCATTGTTGTGTTGGAAATGTAGTTGAGACTCCTAGGACTAGAAGCAGGAATAAAGGACTGGAATAAAACACATTCCAAGAAAACATTCATCTGTTGAATTTGGCCTTATCACCAAAGAAATCCATATTTAGTGGCTCTGATGGTAGACACAGAGTTTAATAAATAGTCAAGTTCCCTACTTTAAATTAAATTTTTATTCATTTGCTTTCCCTACCCTTTAGTAGAAGTATGAGTAAAGTTTTTAAGCTGGGCAGCAGGAGACAAAGGAATTGCAAGGGTTCATAAGTTTGAAATAGGGTATAGTTATGTTGATTATTTAAAACTTTGGTTTGGTTTAGTTCATTATAAAAATTTAACCAGTCTTTAGTTTTATTATTTATATTGAAACGTACTATTTATTATTCACACTTCCATCAAAGGATAGCACATTTACATTTTATACTCTGAGAAAAAATAGTAACATAAACACACACACACCAAAAACTTTAAAAAATTACCAGTTCTCATTTTTGCCATTTTTACTATTATAAACAACCTGTGTTTGTTTGATTATCTCATTGGCATGAATCCCTCGAGGTGAAATATTGGGTAAAGGATAAGATTGCTTGTAAGATTTCTGATACATATTATTGAATTACCTTCCAGAAAGATTTCATGAGTTTATGTGTTTATCCTGGTGTAAGGAATTGCACATTCCCCCACACTCTTGTCAGCATTGAGTAAGCAGTGCAGTGTTTGGTTAGTCTGAGATAGATGCAATGTGATATTTTAAAACATACTTCTTTAGTTACTAATGAAGTGTATTTTTTCCCCATATCTTGTTATTTTAAATTTAGATTTTATTTTTATCAGAGCTTTACTTAGCTTAGAGATCTAGCAGTCTTTTTAAGACTTTTTTTGGAAATAGCCGATTTCCATACTCCTCACTGCCCACTGCATAGGAGTAACCACTCTCCACCACTGTGGCTCATCTTTTCCTGTTTCCTTTCACTGCTCTAGGTAACATGCCTACCTGCCACTTCCTGCTCTTCAGTTTTGGCATTATCTATTGGCTTCCTGCTTTGGAGAATGAGGGTTTGGTCCTCTACCCAGCACCCTCCTCTGGCCACACATATCCATCTCTCCAACTCTCAGGGACTTGATTCCCTTTACTCAACTCCCTTGTTTTTAACCACACCCTTTCCTCTCCTTGGGAACCTAATTTTCTGGTGCTTTGAGAGAGGGAGTTTCATTTTAGTATGGTTGTTGTTTTAGTAGGCTTTTAGGAGAAATGGATATAAAGGTGTGTTCCATCTGCCATCTTTAACTGGTAATCCCTCTAGTGTTTTTAGTTATCATTTTTATAAAGTGGTGGTTGAAGTTATGGGCTATGGAGTCAAGATTGTCTAGATTTGAATCCTAGCTTTACTTTTTTACTAGCTTTATGACCTTGAAAAGTTGATTGAAATCTTCAAACCTCATTTAACCTTGGTGTGGGATAACTAGTGATACCTGCCTTAGAGTATTGTGAGAATTACATATGATATGCATGGTAAAGTGCTCAATGCAGTGTCTTCTGCCTGGCAGTGTCTTCCTAGCAGACACTCGGTTAAGAATACAAACATACTTATTGCTGCTGCAAATTACTCTTGTGACTTTCTATCTCTTGATCTTCACCCCGTTTTCTTTTGTAATGCTGTCTTTTGCTTCTTGATTGGAAATGCCATTTATACAATCTGTCCTTGGTCTTTTATTTTCATTTATGGTACTTGGGATACATAATCACATCCATACTATTTCATGCTATGGTCTCTGCTTTTGTTGTCAGATTTGTGCCTTTGAAAAACACTCAGTGTTAATAAGAAAGAAGGCTGTGTGTTTGCATGTGTGCATGTGCGTGTTGTGAGCTGGATGCCTGTTGATCAGCTAGGAAGTTGTTATTGTAGTTGATGTAACTAACTTTTCAAGGAGCCTGAAAGGCTAAATGAAGATGTGATTATTGTCATCATGTGATATAAAGTTTTTGATAACTCCTGAAATACATCTTACACTAGTTTATTTTGTGGAGAAATTGCCGTATTTTTAGAAAGCTTTTTTATATAGTCTTCTCATCTTCTGCCACTTTTTAACAGCTTTTTAAAATGGTCTCAGGTTCTGCCCAAGTGGATTTCATCTGAAGACTTAGAGCTTTCTGTTTCAATTTAACTTCTATGAAATTTTAGATCTAAAACTGATTCTTGAAGGCTTAGATTTATTTGTCCTGATGTTTATGCTGTTAATAATTTTTTTCTTTTGAATACATTTACAATATTGAAATGGTAGATATGTTGATATTCTAAAGTTGTATTGTAGATACTTGATTTTTATAAGTTTATTTGATACTGCATTTCAGGCAGCTTTAGTTTTTTTGTTTGTTTGTTTTGATTGTGTTTCATAATTAACTAACTTTGTGATCCTTAAAATAACACTTCATCTAAATTTAATCTCTGCAGATTCGGAGCAGGATGTAGCACTGAAACTTGCCCAGGAACGAGCTGAAATAGTTGCTAAATATGACCGAGTAAGTATCCATATTTACTCTATGAGTAAGTTTTATTAGAAAAATCACATAAATAGAAAGGGATTTGCTTTTGGAAAGCTTAAATTACAGAAGCATTTGGTTTACTTCATGAGAACTTGGAGCTTATCTTTTTCTCTCTGAATTCATCTCCAAATTTTCTCTCTCTCCTTTTTGCCACACTATTATCTTGCTATTCTTAAACACAAGGCTTGGTCCTGCCTCAGGGCCTTTGCACTGGTTATTTCCCCTGTCTGGAATACTTACATCCTGGATATTCTCAAGCCTCTTCTCTTTCAGATCTTTACTCAGATAGAACCTTCTTGTTGAGCTCTTCTCTTACCTCCCTTTTTATTCCCTCCCCTTTCTGTCCCTTGGCACACTTCATTCATTACATTACCATTCTATATATTTTACTTTCTCTCTCTCTCTCTCTCTCTCTCTCTCTCTCTCTCCTAAAATGGAAATTCTCAGGGGAAGATTTTTGTTATTATTGTTTTATTTACTTTTGTATCCTAAAGACCTAGAAAAGTTTCTGACTCATTCTTGATACTCAACAAATACTTGAGTAATTGAGTTCTGACTCATTCTTGATACTCAATAAATACTTGAGTAATTGAGTAAATAGAGTTAAATACCCATTGTATTCATAATTTACACGTGCTGTTGTAAATTTACAATAGACCTTAGATTTTGTATTTATACATTCATAGGTAATTTCCATTAGTATTTTATCCTTGCATTTGAATAGAATCTGATTTTTATTTACTTATTTTTATTTGTTCTTTTTAGATATACATGACAGTATAGTGTATTTTGACATATTATATATACATGAAGTATGATTTACTCTAATTAGGATCCCATTCTTATGGTTGTATGTGATGTGGAGTTACCTTGGCCATGTATTCATATATGAACACAGGAAAGTCATGTTCAGTAGAATCTGATTTTTGATGTCTTAAAAAAAATCACAATTGGGGCCGGGCGCGGTGGCGCACGCCTGTAATCCCAGCACTTTGGGAGGCTGAGGCAGGAGGATCGCGAGTTCAAAGCCAGCCTCAGCAATGGCGAGGCACTTAGCAACTCAGTGAGACCCTGTCTCTAATAAAATACAAAAAAAGGGGCTGGGGATGTGACCCAGTGGTCGAGTGCCCCTGAGTTCAATCCCTGGTACCACAAAAAAAAAAAAAAAAAAAAAAAAAAAAAATCACAATTGTTGATGATTTTCATTTCTTCTTATTTATTACCCTACCTTCTGAGGTTTATGAATTGCAATATTTATTTATAAATGTCATACTTAATACTTGCATTGCTTGCATGTAATTATATAGCTTTTATTTTTGATTATTTGTGAGAATAGCAAGCATGAAATTATAAGAAAGCCATCTGCACCATGCCCTGCTTCCAGGGAGGCATATAGGCAGTATTCAGCTTAAGGTTTTCAGAATTTTCTGGGGTTTTGGGGGGCCTGGGGTAGGGGTGAGGTACTGGAGATTGAACCCAGGGCCTTGCACATGCTAGGTAAGTGCTTTGCACCCAGCTACACGCCATCCTCTCAGAGTTTATTTTTAATTTGGTTGTTTGGAACACAGTTTCCCATTATTGTGTTTAGGTTTTAGCTTGTTCTATGAAAAACCTAGTTAACTTTTTTAACTGCTTAGCTAATGTGAAATTCATAAACAGCACTCTCATTCATTCACACTTCCATGCTATTTCCCCACATATAGTTAACACAAGATTGGGGATTCTTCCATGTTATAACACAGAAATGAGTTTCATCAGTCCTTGCCCACAAGGTGCTCATAGTCTACTCAGAGGAGAATATAAGCAAACATTGTAAAACATATCCAGGTGGAGGTCTCCGCAAGACAGTTGTATGTTTGAATCTAAAATTTGAGAGATTGGTGTGGATAGTCATATGTGGGGTTCCTGCACTAATAAGTACTGATTAACAGCCTAAAATTAAATGGGTAGTAGGCTGAGGACAGAACTCTGGGCATACCAGCAGTTAAGTCATTCATGAAAAAACCATCAGAGGAGGATTTGGAGCGGCATGTGGAGAACCTCTAGGGCACAATGTCATGGAAGAGGGGAGGAGGGAGCGAGCCACACTGACCAATTTGGCCCAAATTCCATTAGATGAGGGCTGAAGAGCGTCCACTGGGTCTAACAATTGGAGGAGCATTTTTTTATTGTGGCAAGAGTCATTTCAGAGCTAATGTAGTTGTGAAGCAAAGCAGCAGAAAGACAAAGTACATAACCTGTTCTTTTGACAAGTTTGGAGGAAGACAAGAAAATGCATTTTCTAAGACATATTCACTGTAAAACTTGTAAAGTTTGGCAGTTCCTCCTGGGTGGCTTTCTTAGCCTCTTTGCTCCTCCTGCTTCATCAGCTTCCCTCAGGAGCTCAGTCTGATCAGCCTTAGCTACGTGTCAGCTGTTGTGACACACAGTATCTTCATAGCTTACAATTACGACGAGCATATTGCCCCAAATAGTTGGGTTTTTAAAAATGTTCTTGATTTTGGATCTTTTTAAAAAAATTATTCACTTTTATAAACTCCTTTGTCCATTGTTTTAGGGACGAGAAGGTGCAGACATTGAACCTTGGGAAGATGCTGATTACCTTGTTTACAAAGTCACGGATAGATTCGGCTTTTTACAGTAAGTCACACAGATTAAAAGCTAACGTTTTATATTTTAATGTTTCTATGGTCACCTATTTATTTTTTGTTATTTTTAATAGAATTTATGTGAGTACAATTCCAGCAATGGTCTTACAATATACTTTTTGATACTAAATTCCTGGAATTTTAACCTTTCGATTTAAGTTGAACTATATTTAAGAATAGAGTTTACTGTTTTGGGGTTTTGGTAAGAACATTAAATGCAATAAATGAGTTGTATTAATAATTTAACAGAGTTAAACACACATGGATAACAGTTATATTTTTAGAATAATTACAAAATATTTAATTTCATATAAATGCATTTTAAAAATAATTGGCAATTAGAACATTAGGGTTATGCAGCCTAAAAATGAGCAATGAAAACAAATGCCATTCATCTTCCCTATTGTAAATGTATTCATGATATTGCTTCTCAAAATTAATCCCATTTATCATGAGTATATTATTTTAAAGAAAGAGTTGAGAGAAGGCTAGACAACTACAAATAAAAAAAACAGTGAAAGTGAATTTTGACTCTTAAAAAACATCCTGCAAGATGATGTGAATCTGCTTGTTATGATTCTGGCATTGTTGAGCCAGCTTCCCACAGGTTAGAGACTTCTGTTCATCTCTATACATTTGTTATATACAGTTTAGGTATTAACTGAATTTTCATTCAAATTTGCTCTTCCAGTTTTGTTTATTGTACATAGGGAAAAGCTAGGAATTTTTATTTTATAACATGTAATTGAATTTTGGAGGAAAAACAATTTCTTGCCGGGTGTGGTGGCGCACGCCTGTAACCCCAGCACTTGGGAGGCTGAGACAGGAGGATCTTGAGTTCAAAACCAGCCTCAGCAATGGCGAGGCACTTAGCAACTCAGTGAGACCCTGTCTCTAATAAAATACAAAAAAGGGCTGGGGATGTGGCCCAGTGGTCCAGTACCCCTGAGTTAAATTCCTGGTACCGAAAGAAAAAAGAAAAATTTCTCGTATACCTCATAGCAATACCTTATAGCAATCACACTTTATTTTCTCCTATTCAGTCAGATTTTATTTATTTATTTGAGTTTATAAATTATTTTGTTGTATTATGTGTTTCTGAGGGTAAGGCAAACAAGCAAACAGAAATAGTTCTAAGAGTTAGCTCTTATGTGTGCTTTATGTGGCTTTGCTGGTCTCTGCTCAGTAAACCATAAACCATTTCATCTGAAAACAAGAATCAATAATTACTTTATGTGCCTTAAGAACATTAAGCCTTTGAAGAAATAAAATATAAGAATGCTTTATTAAGTTTTGGACAAATATTAGACATTACACATCTGAAACTTTCTCCTGAGTTATTATAATCAGAAGACTTTGAATTTCACTGGACTAGCAGAGAAATATTTAACTATGATGAAAATACTGTTCTTAACCTTACCCCTGTTTTAAATCAAACTTGGCCACAAATGTTACAGGGAATGATTACACATTTTGTGGGTCAATATGTAGTTCTGGCATGTAAATGAACTTTTGAAGTCTAATTTGAGCATTAAGACTGTTAAAGCCATTAGTTCTCTGATTTGTCTGCAAATAAGACTTAGGTGGGAAAATTAAACAAATAAAAAACATTTTGGGGTTCTATACTAGATTTTGATTCAGAAAGTAGGATACAACTCAGTTGTTTTTGACTTTTCTAGGTATTTCTGATGGGACTGAACCACTGTAATAATGTTTTTATCGTAAAATAGTCTTAATATAGTGTGAAGTCCATAAGAAAAATGCGTGCATTCCAAAATGGTCTCTTAATTACCTAAATTTTCTTTTCTTTTTGCTGGAAACAACATGAATTGGGTCTTAGAAACAATTATTTTAAAGTTGTTTTTCACTCTGTGCTGAGGTTTATTTGACTCTAGTTGGAAAAAAGTCAATAACTTAGGTTAGTAAAGTATTACTAAATTACTAGTAAGTTAATCCATGAATACTTAGTATGTGCCAGGTAGTGTTCTAAGTCCTATACATGAATTAACTTACTTATTCCTCTCAAAAAGTCTTCAAGGTAGGTGCTTTTAAAAATCTCCCTGTTTTTAGATGGTGAAACTAAATCAGGAAGAGGTCAAATAACTTGCCCAAGTCATAGTGACTGTAAATGTCAGGTTTGGGGTATAGATCTGGGCAGTCTCACCGCAGAGCATAGGTTCTGCACTACTGCTACCACCTTCTTATATTTTTAATAAGAGAAATATAGAATAAGTGCTACGAAGTGCCTAGAAAGAAAATTGAAAAGGGTGGATGATGGGTGGGAGGAAGAATGTCTAATGAGGATACTGTTAGAAATGATCATGTCTGTTGAGATATATACTAAGATAGCCAAGCTCAACACTTATTAGAAGATGAACCAGATTGGTGACAGTTGTCACACTGCCACACTAATTTTTTTTGAAATTTATTCCACGAAGCAGCCTGAAAGCAGGTAGCACAAATGAAAATAATGAAGCATAGAAATGGATTTGAGTATAATGTTAGACTTTATTAAATTTCACCAAAGTCATTGATTTTTGTCACAATGCCATATTTTAGTAAAACTTTTTTTCAGAGGTTGCTGCTAGTGGCTTTTGTTGCATGTCCCTATAGACTGGAGTTATTTTGCACTGTTGAATAAGTCACTTGATGTGGGCATTTAGATATTACTCCCTGTCATACCTTGATTGAAAGAACTTTTCTTTCTGTTATGTTATTTGTAATTTTTGATTGGTTCTGCAATGAAATTGGGTTTTAAGTTTAATGTCAGTACAATAAAATGATGAAAAAAAATTGCAGTCTTCTCTGAAGGCTGCTGAGTTCATATATAATTACAGTTTTGGAAACTTAAATTACTTGTTACGATATGTGAAGGAGGAACAGTGATTAACAAATATAGTATACTTTGGTTTTACAGTGGATTTCACAATAAATATTAAAGCTGTTGCCAAAATGGCCTGGCTCCATTTTGGAACAGCAACATTTTTGTTTAGTTTTCGGCAGTAGGGTGTTATCTCAAGTCTGTGCCTGTGATGGGGTTACAGCTGGTGGATGGAAAAATCGAGCTTGTTGGAGAACTTTAAACATGCTAATCAAAAATAGCCACTGCTAGTCTGTTCAACAAAGAATGCCTGGTATTTGGATAATGATAAATAATTCTTTTGGATCACAAGTTATTAATAGATGAATTAAAAGGAAATTATACCAAAAATAGGAAAGATAAATTAATAACAAGCATCAGATGTTCAGTTACTTGTCAAATTTGTATATTTATGAAATTTAGCAGACTGACTGTAGTTTATCAGGACTGAATAAACATATGAGAACCAAAATAAAGGTGTTTTTGTTTTTAAAGACTGTTTTGCTTGAGAAGGGCTTAAGAACTCTTTCTACTAATCCTATACATTCTGACTAGCTAGGTAAAACTTACTTCAAAAACAAAAATTAAATTTAGTTAATGTATTCAGCTTATTGATTTTAACAAATTAAGTTTCAAATTTCCAAATGAACTTTTATCTCAGTGACAGAAGTATTCTCTCTGAACTTGAGAATCATAGGCACACATACATAGGCACACATAGTAATACATTTCAAGTTTAATAGTGGATGAAAACTATGTCCAGTTAAAGTCTCTCTCTTTCCCCTGATGACTATGTCATTGTTTTTAGTTACTGTATTTCCATGAGATAGAGCTACTCATCAACTTGGTGTTTTGCTTAAAAAAATAACTTTTAGGTGCCCCTAAGCCCTTATTCTCTAAAACAGGGGTTGCCAAACATTTTCTGTAAAGAGTCAGATACTAAATGTTTTTGGCTCTGTGGGCCATATGGTCTTTGTCACAACTACTCTATCTACTGCTGTAGCATAAAAACAAACATAGACAGTGCCCAAATCAGTGAGCATAGCCGTGTTCCATTAAAACTTTATTGATAAAACTAGCAATAGGCCAGATTTGACCCATGAGCTGTAGTTTGCTGATGTAAAGAAGTACTCTGTACTCACCCAGATGTGGTCCTTCCTCTCTTCTGCTTGAAGGATATTTTGGGTGGCAAGGTGTATCCACACACACAGGTACTCATTCATCTCTCTGTCCACACAGTCATCATTCACCAACATTGACCTCAGTGTGTCGGGTGTCTTCTGGACATGGCACAGAGGTCTTGATGAGGCCACTTTCTGCTCCTTGGAAGATTGTACACATTAGCGTCTGCCAACACAGAGGTAGGAGTAGAAGGTTTTGTGGAAAGCAGTGTGTGCACATAGCAGATTCTTTATGAAGAGTTTTAGGGATAAGAAATAATGCAAAAAAAAACTGCATAGGGAAACTGAACTAACATTCTTGCTGTGTCGTCCATCTTGAAGGCTTTTAATTTTAATAATCCTCAGAGTTTCTTTTCTTCTTGAGAATTGCTTTCTCATCCTTCATCCCTTTTCTTCCTGTGTTCTTGTACTAGCTGAAGATCTCCATTTGCGTCCACTGGATTAGATAGTGCTGAGCATTGCTGTGTTAGGCTAAATGACTAAGTGAAAATGTTGGTTTTCTTATCTGTGAAGTGAGAGATTTGGACTCTTTGAGATCTCTTTTTTGGCTATGACATTTTTTCTTGTCAGTTCCATTGCTGTGGCTTAAGGGTTCATCTACTTTGCAAAGTAGCCAGAGTGCATTTGGAATCACTGAAATTATTAATACTGATCTGTCATCCTCCTGAAAGTGAAACTATTTAGTTTAAGAGAAAACTATGTAAGCCGGGCATGGTGGCGCACGCCTGTAATCCCAGCACTTGGGAGGCTGAGGCAGGAGGATCACGAGTTCAAAGCCAGACTCAGCAATGGCGAGGCACTTAGCAACTCAGTGAGAACCTGTCTCTAATAAAAATACAAAAAGGGCTAGGGATGTGGCCCAGTGGTCAAGTGCCTCTGAGTTCAATCTCTGGTACCAAAAAAAAAAAAAAAAAAAAACCACTATGTATATGATGTTTCCATCAGTACTACTTTGAAAGCCACGAAAGCACATTACTTAGTTTACGGAGAGTACATTGTTTCTATATTACTGATGGTTAATGTAAAGGTCTATTTTATGTTAGAGGTGATATTACACAAGTTCTATGCCAGATAAATTAATTTGATCTGTTTTGTATATTTTTTTTAAAAAAAGTGAATTGCTTTATTGTATAGAATAACAGTTTTCTTTTTCATTCACAAATCCACTAGAAGCTTTTTTCCTTTATGGTAATTTTTATTTGTTTGCTTTTATTTTTGTGGTACTGGCCTTTGAACCCAGGGCCTTGTACATGCTAGGCAAGCACTCTACCACTGAGCTACATCCTCAGCGCTATGCTGATTTTTGAAATAGTCAATTATTATAGACCAAAGTTGGAGCCAAAGTGGAGGTAGTAAGGGCTGGTAGATTGACTTGCGTGCCAAAAAAGCTCACCACCTGTTTTTTTTTTTTTAGTTTTTGTGGGAACAATGCCACACTCAGTTGACATGTCCTCTATGGCTGTTTTTGTACTATAGTCTCAAGAGTTGAGTAGTTGTGAAAAAGATTGTGTTGTCCACAAAGCCTAATATATTTACTATTAAAGTATTTACCTTGACAGAAAAAGTTTGCCGACTCCTGGTTCTAAAGCAGCATCATCCAGTAGAACTTTCTGCAGTGATGGAAATGTTCAGTATGGCAACCTCTAGCTACATGGTTAATGAGACTGAATAATGATGAATTTTATTGAATTTTAGTTTACACTTAAATAGCCACATGTAGCTACTATATTGGACAGGGCAGATCTAGAAATTAGAAGATAAGGACATTGTGGTTACAGAATAGCAATCATTTTCTGTTGAATTCAGTGGAATGGAAGCTTACATAACTCTTGTGGTGGCAAAAAATATTGTACATCATTTGTACTTAAATAATTTTTAAAAGTCTGCTCTGATTTCAACTATTTTACATATGTTATTCTCTGCAGTGAGGAGGAGCTCCCATTTCATAATGCAGCTGTGGAACGGGTAAGTTCATTTATTTGTAGTTACTGATGAATCGCCTTTACTGAATGAACCACCTTGGTTATTTTGAGTGCCATATTATCTTGTACAATCATTGTTAAAATTTAACACTAATTATGTCATGCTAAGTAGGGAATTAAATTAATGGTGAAATAATTTTAGGAGGATCTGTGAGATTCTGAAAGATACTTGAAAAAAAAAAAGAAAGATAGCTGTTACTAGAAATGACAGTCTAGTATGGGAGGCTGTGATTTTGCCTAGGCCTTGCCTTAGTCTTTGAAACCAGCCTCTCTGGGGCAGGACCCTGGGCAGGCAACTTTTAAATAGTTTCACAGTGATTCTCATGCACCTTCTGGCAAAGGAAGCACCATTTTAGACCAGTAGCTCTTTGGAAAACAACTGTTCCATGAGATCTAATAAATTTCCTATAAATAACAGCAAAAACCCTTTTATGTGTTCAAGTAAGTATCTTCACACTTTTAGGACTTAGGCAAGTGTTACATAGTAAACATGTCAGCTTTTTCTTCTTTTTTTTTTTTTTTCCTTTTTCTTTTTTAAACCTTTCCTTCGTGTACTTATAAAGGAGCTGGTTTCCTTCATGGGTGTGCGTGAGAAGTAAGACTGAATGTTGTAAGATTGCTCAGAGTCTCCTTCCTCCTTTGCCATTTGTTCTGTCCTCAAAAATGAATTGTAGAATGAAAGCGAAGGTGTCATTTGTGATTATTGTCTGTGTGTATCCGATGAGGGGAGAGGACTGAGTTTCATACACTAGAGCTGAGACTGGTATTGGAATTTGAAAAATATTTTAGAAAATTTTCCCAATACCAAAATTTTCTGAAAATAAAAACTGTAGCAAAAGCTTAAGATGTAGGCAAAACTGCCACGAACATGTGTAGAGACCCTTACAGGCACTTCCTGCACTTGAAAGACTCCTGGTTCTCTCAGTATCATAATCTAGATGCTTTGGCACAGGGACTTCTTTCTTTTAATTATTAAGTAGCAATTTTATGTCTTGCACTAGACTTGCTACTGCATAGAACTCTAAGATGAAATAAAACAGTTTCTGCCTTTGGGAAACTCACTGTATCCCTTGCCTAGAAGAAAGTCAAGAGAGAGGGTAGGTGGGAGATTATTGGTGGCTTTCAAGACGGTAGTGTTAGTGAAAGGAAATGATATGTTGGTGATGGGGAAGGCAGATGCTTTGTCACTGAGGAGTGCATGAGAAGTGACAATAATGGTGATTGCTTTGTAAATTCTGTCTATTGTGAACATTCCACCAGTCCATTTTAAATGGTAGCATAAGGATTTGTCCCCACCCTCTGACTATCACCTCTTTGTCTAGTGCCTTATCTTAACTAACCCTCTGACCCACTGATACCACAAGGGTATCCTACCCTCATGTCTTTATTCCTATCTTCTTTCCTAGCTGAAATTCTGTTTTAGCTATTACAGTTGGTTTCACTTAAGGTTTTTCAGTGACAGTGGCACAAAAGTGACACCCTTCTGTAGAAACATTACTTCAGTTTTTGAATTTTGATCTTTTCCCAGGTCGACAGTATTTCCTTCAGTACCTAAATCTCACCTGTTAACAAGTTTCCCATCACAGTAAATAAAACTCTACTTTTCTAGTTGTTCAGTCTAGATCTTCTAAATTATGTTTGACTTTCTTTCAAACCCCTCATCTCATCTGTCAACAAATACTGTGAGTTTTACTTTCAAAATGTGTTCAGAATCTGATGAATTCTCACCCTTTTTACCTCTGCTATCCTGGTCACTATAATCTGTCTTCCTATCTTCCCACCTCTGCCCCTGCCTCCCTTATCTGTTCTCTGAAACAACCAAACCAAGTTCTGTTAAAATGAATGAGATCATGTCACTTTCTGATCAGAACCTTATGGTGGCTCCCCATCTCATCCACATTAAAAGAAAAGCCCTTTAAATGACCTTCAGAGCCCTGTATGATCTAGCTTCTGTTAGCTCTCTGATGTCACCTATGACTCCCTCCTTTTGCCCACCTGTGGCTTCTTAATATCCCTTGAACATGGTGGCCACATTCCCTCTTTCAGGCCTTTTCTACTGGCTGCTTCCTCTTGGAATGTTTCCCTTCACCAATAGCTGCAAGACTCATTTCCTTCAGGTGTTTACTAAATGTGAACTGCAGAATAAGACTGACCTGGCCATCATATCTGAAATTGAAAACTGTCTCTCCTCTAGTGTTA
This sequence comes from Tamias sibiricus, assembly GCA_025594165.1. Taxonomy (NCBI): domain Eukaryota; kingdom Metazoa; phylum Chordata; class Mammalia; order Rodentia; family Sciuridae; genus Tamias; species Tamias sibiricus. The sequence continues at coordinate 87,566,744 of CM046669.1, forward strand.
ATTATCCTCCTTTATTTTTCTCTTTAGAACTTAATACTATTTTACATATTATACATTTTGCTTATTGTTTTATTTTGTCTGTGTCTCTCTGTAGGATGTAATCTATATGAGCTTTTTTTCTGCCTTCTTCCCCTCCTCCTCTTCCCCCCTTTACCTTCTCCTCCTCTTCTTCTTCCACTTCTTCCTCATCCTTCTGCCTCCTCCTCCCTTTTTAAAAATCTGCTTTGATCATTGCTATATTCCTAGAACTTAGAACAGTGCTTAGCATATCACATCTGCTCAATAAGCGTGGGCTGAGTAAATGGATGTAATGACTTCTTTATAACCCTAAATATACTTACTGATTTAAAGATTGGCAGAGATTATCCTTTCAATTGTTTCAGAAAATGTGCTTTATTTGAGAAATTAAGGAGAGAAGTATTGGATGTTTTTTTTTTTTTTTAAAAAAACAAAAACTATCCACATTTGACAAAATAAAAATCAAGCAACCCAACCTCTTCCTCACCCACCTTTTAAGAAATAATTTCCTGGTCCAGAACATCTCATAGTCTTCAAATCAGTGATTTAGATGACTCAAGAAATGGGACAGTGAAGAAAAAATATAAGACAGAACCAGTAGAGGAGCATGCTTGAATGAAGCTGTTAATTTTGTATTTTTAAAAAATTTCTTAAATTTTTCTTCCCAGCACTTTGGGAGGCTGAGGCAGGAGGATCGCGAGTTCAAAGCCAGCCTCGGCAATGGCAAGGCACTTAGCAACTCAGTGAGACCCTGTCTCTAATAAAATACAAAAAAGGGCTGGGGATGTGGCCCAGTGGTCGAGTGCCCCTGAGTTCAATCCCCGGTACCAAAAAAAAAAAAAAAAAAATTTTTTTTTCTTTTTCTTTTTTTAAATTTTAATTTGTTATATGTGACAACAGAATGCATTACAATTCATATTACGAATAAAGAGCACAATTTTTCATGATTCTGATTGTATACAAAGTAGAGTCACATCATTCGTGTCTTCGTACATGTACTTAGGGTAATGATGACCATCACATTCCACCATTTTTCCTGCCCATGTGCTCCCTCCTTTCCCCTCCCTCCCCCTTTTCCCTTTGCCCTATCTAGAGTTCATCTAATTCTCCTATCTCTCCCTCTATTTTTCTTAAAGACGATACAACAAAAGACCCCCCTATCTATTGCTAATTAGGCTTATAATTAATTGGTTGTTTATAATTAATTTAATGTAATGAGTCACTCATCAGTGAAAAGTGATTATGCATACCTTAATAATTTATTTTAAAATAAGATGTAATCTTATCCTTATTTGTCAAATTTTTATTGGCGCAGGGCTTTGAGGCTATTGATTGAGGTTCTAGAAGGCCTTTCATACATAAGCCACACTTACACTGCATGACCTCTCATATGGTTTTGGCTGCTTTAAAGTGGAATGAGTACTTAGACTCATGCAAAGCAGTCTGAGGCTAGAAACTTTTTAGTTTATCAGATTTCCCCCCAGTTTTTCTGTTTTAAATTCATGTATTGTATAGTGAGTGCCTAGTCCTAGTTGCCATGCTCTCCACTTCTAGGAAACTAATAAAAATTTTCTGTTTACTTTTTAATTTAATACAATCAATGAAGAAAATAGCCTTGCTGGAGGCTCTGGTTTTTACAAAGCATACCCTTGAAGCATATATACTTCTGGCCATTTGGGAAGACTGATATACTGATGTGTAATCAAGTGATCATGGTTTCAATTCTAGCTTTGCAGATGTATTATTTTACATGAGGTAGCTCTCCATTTAGAATTGGGATAGTAATCCTTCCTCATAAGAGGATTAATGCTGATATTTGCCAAGTGTTTTGGGTTCCCCCAAACAGGCAATTAAGCAAATAAACAAACACACTTATTATATTTACTCTGCAGAGAACAATATTAATAATGGATTATATTATTTCTTAGAGCTTATTAATGTTTTTAATAAGGAGAATTTATGTAAAACTATGAATTTTTATAGATTCAGCAATTTCTTCATGTAGTGCAGTATTTTGCCTGATGAATACAGTATTGGAGCCCATTATTTCTTAAGAAATGATGCCTTAAGTTTACATGGTTTGAAATCTTACTCAAAATACATGACCAATGGGGCTTGCCATTTTCAAAGTGTTCTATAAAAACAGACTCATTCCTTCTTATACTTCTAGTCCTCTCCTGACCTCTGCTGGTGAGATCTAGGCATGGGTGGTTTCTGTCAACTTCATCTTCATTCATTTGTCTTAATTGTATGAGTTGAAAACAGACTAATGGTAAAACATGGGGGAAAAAAACAGGTGTTTTTTAATTTGTTATAGTTTTATTTTTTACTATTCTCTCATTTCATGTATCTTAAAACACTTATAGTTACGAAGATGTGTTTGAGTTTTTCTCCAAACACTAAGCAGTTCCTAGTGGATACTGATTGAATTTTTATAGATTCATCAATTTCTTCATGTAGTGCAGTATTTAACTACAATTTCACTTAATTTTGGCAATAACCAGAATTAGCATAAACCTCACAGATTAAGACTCAGTCTCACAAGACTGTCCTGACATCAAGCACAAATCAAAAGCCTCAGGTTGTCACCTGTGCTTCTGAATGATGGACTGTAAATAAGAGGTCCCAATGACCTACTCATCTGGTTTGATCATTAGCTAGAATAGCTCACAGAACTCATGAAAGCACTTTTACTTATTATTACCCATTAATTATTATGAAAGGAAACGGCTCAATAGCCAAATGGAAGATGTATAGGGCAAGGTAAAGGTACCCTTTTTGGGTTTGCCACCCTCCATGAGCTCATCAGCCTGGAGGATCTTTAAATATTGTAGTTCAGGGATTTTTTATGCATGTTTTATGATATAGGTATGATTGATTATTAACTCAATCATTAGCTCCTCTCCTGTTTTCAGGGGATAGAATGTGGAATTGATCCAGGAGCCCACATCATTAGAATAATAGATGCTCCTGTTACTCAGGAAATTCCAGGGACATTAGGAGCAGAAACTGGGGAGTAGAGACCAAAAATGTATTTCTTATTATGTCACAATATCACTAATATTCAAGTAGAATAAAAGCATCTGAACACTTGAATTTGAGCAAATTTCTAAGGTATCATTTTTTTTTTGTGGTACCGGGGATTGAACTCAGGGGCACTCGACCACTGGGTTACATCCCCAGACCTTTTTTTGTATTTTATTTAGAGACAGGGTCTCACTGAGTTGCTAAGTGCCTCGCCATTGCTGAGGCTGGCTTTGAACTCGCGATCCTCCTGCCTCAGCCTCCCAAAGTGCTGGGATTACAGGCGTGCGCCACCACGCCCAGCTAAGGTATCATTTTTAAAAAGAAGGCTGTTTAACTCCCATCCATGGATTGTGTGTGTTTAACTTTTGTCTAAGTTTTTCACCATATGAATAGCAGCAGGGGATTTGGACCTGATAGAAGACAAGCTGTTCAGTTGGACCTGCATAATTAAAAATTTTGTCTCAGATCACTGAAGGATGAGAGGTAACAAAGACCATCGTGAGTTCAGTTTTAACCCTTACACCCTCCTTAGCCTCATAGGAGAGGCCAGTTCTGACTTGGAGGCAACATCAACTTAAGACGGTGGGTTATCATAATAATAAACTTAAAGCAGAAGTTTAGTCTTTCCCCTGAAAACAGCCCTTGGAAGTAAAGTACACAACAGTGTACTGTTTTCTTAGCCAGTAGAGGTAATGGAGAGCTAACAAAGGGAAAAATTGACCAACATTAAGCCCTCTGCATTATTTTCCCTTGGCTACTTGTTTTCTGACATTTTGAGAGAAGTAGATTTTCTCATGTTAGAATTGCCTATAGAGTTTTAAAAATTACAGTAATGAACACATTTGACATACAAGTCTTAATTTGTAATATGGGTCTTTGAAGGGGAGAGATTTTTGATCATATAGGAGGCAGTCTGCCAAATATGAGACAATTAAAGCTTCAAAAAGTATCATATTGAGTTATAAAACATTGAATAAGACTAGAAGCGGTGGCACATGCCTGTAATCCCAGTGGCTCGGGAGGCTGAGGCAGGAGGATTGTGAGTTCAGAGCCTCAGCAAAAGCGAGGAACTAAGCAACTCAGTGAAACTCTATCTCTAAATAAAATTCAAAATAGGGCTGGGGAAGTGTCTCAGTGGTTGGGTGCCCCTGGGTTCAATCCCTGGTACCCCACCCTGCAAAATTGGATGACATGTGTAGGGTATTTGGTATATGACTCTTTATGAAATAATGATGAATCAATTTTAAATTTTCTTGGGTATAATAATGGTACTGTGATTAAAATGTGTTTTTGTTCTTAGGTGATATATACTTGAAAATATTTAGAGATGAAGTATTCATGCCTGTAATTTTTTAATGGATCAGCTACAAAAAATAATAATAAAAATCAAAAAAATAAAAAGCCCTACCCAAACCATGGAGATAAATGAAATCTGGCAAAAGATTAATAATTGGTGGATCTAGGGTAAGGCACATACAAGTATATGATGTGCTATTCTTCCAGTTTTTTTGCGGTTTTGAATTATTTCAAAAGGAAAATTGAGAAAGTAAGATGTTTATATATGAAAGCAACATAATTAATTTTGTGTTTTGCTGCCCTTTGGCAGAATTTTGAAAAGTGTTGCTAAAGTAATGGAAGGATACCAACTCTACTATCATGCTACAAAGTATTTATAATTTACCTGTGGTTATTTCTATATTATAATGATCAAACTATATTAAATGATCAAACAATCAAAAGCAACATTCTGATTTTGATTTAGACTTATTCTCCTTCCCACCCTTCCACCTTGGGACCACAGAATGCTAACAATTACTCCATAGTGCTATTCAGTTGTCTTATATAACGTCTATTTTATTTAAAAATGTTTACATAAGTTTTCTTTTCTAACAGTCATTGCTTTAGGTGATGAAATTAAAAGATGAACATGTTATGTGGTCCCTGTGATCAAGGAGTTCATACTTTAATATTAATAATGTGATTTGGGTCTTTGGGAAGCTAGAACATGAAGTGTTGATTGCTCTAACAATAATAGTAATTCTCATTTTGTGGATGAGACAACTAAGGTACAGAAGAGTTAAATAATTTGCCTCAAGCAAAAATAATAGGAAGAGGCATAGCTCAGATTTGAATCCAGGCCAGCGTGATCCTTAATCCATGGTATGGATACTGAGGGAACAGTTAATTTTGCTTGAGACATGGGTGCATTTGGAGAGGTTCCAGACCTTGGACATTTGACCTGCATCTGGAGAGAATACATAGATTTTGCCAAATGAAGAAAAGAAGAGCATTATAGTCAGAAGTATATCAAATGGTCAAAGAGGCATGAAAATACAGCATGTTTTGGGAATGACAAATAATTCAGAGTAGCCAGATCATAACAGTAGCTGCCAAATGAATCTGGAAGGTTAGTCAGTCAGGCCTTATTGTTAAGGGCCATCAGGTATGATGTGTTGAGTTTGAACTTTATTTGTGGATTATGAGTTGCCTTTGAGGGATTTAAAAGTAGACATGTTTAAAAGTTGTGTTAGCAGCGTGGAGGCTGTACTGTAGATAGGAATGTCACTAAGGAGCCATTGTATTCCTCTAGGAGTTATGTTTACTTGTATGAGGGCAGAGGACAAGGTGGAAAGGAGGCAGGTAGGAACAGCAAAGTGTAGTTTGGGTTTGGGAAACTCAAAACAACGTTGAGATTGCAATTTGATTGACATGGTACATAGAGGTACTGTTAATTCATGTCAGGAAACAGGGGATAATGGCACCATGTTTGGGGAAATCTTTTTGGATATGTTAAGTTTAAAGTATCTGTTGAACTTCTGGGTGAAAATTCTAATATGCTATCATATTCTGGTTTCATCTCTATGTTGTTGAGTCTATGGCAAGTTGATGTTTCTTAGCCTGTTTTTCTAGGGCATTTAAGTTCACATTTGTCACATACATTTTCAATTACTTCACACTTCAAAATAATTTTTTAGAATAATTAGCTTCAGAAGGTTTGGTGAAAAAGTATATTTTATCCACGAATTACAGATTTGTGAGTAGGGGGGGAAAGACGTGTGTGCATTCAAGTCTGGTATAGCTGAACTGACAGCATTATGGAGTTTAACATTTAAACTTGATTATCTACTGATGCATAATTTTAAAATCCTATAGCCTGGGAGCTTCTCCAAGGTATAACTTTTGTTCTTTCTTCCTTCCTTCCTTCCTTTCTTTCTTTCTTTCTTTCCTCCCTCCCTCCCTTCCTTCCTTCTTTCTTTCTTTCTTTCTTTTTTTGATGTTGGGAAAGAAAAGCATATTTAATGATTCTTAACAATTGGAGTGTCTGTTTTGTCCTTGCAGTGTGAAAATGTGTAACACTTGAAATCATCTATATATGAGATAAACATTAGAATACAAAAGTGTTTTTAAAAAAGAATGACTACTTCCTAAAATGATTTGTTGATAATTCATAGTCATAAAAATGAAAGATAGTAAGAAATCTGCTAGAACTCAGCAGGGCTGTTCCTGGCAAAGTGTATGTTATTATGCTTTTGGGTTGGCTTAAATTATTCGGTGATTTTCAGTTGATGGGAAAAGGGATTATGCTTTGAAGAAGTCAGAAGAGGAAGTGTAGAAGAACAAAAAATACCAAATGGCAACTTAGATCAATCTCAGTTTTTCACAGCTTGGCCATCTCTAAAGTCACATTTAGCAGAAACATTAATTAGATTTCAATGCCCCACTGAGTTTTAAAATTAAACATATTTCTGGAACCATCTGTAACATTTTATCACTAATAATATAATAAAGACTATGATTAACCTTTTGAAAAATGAGAATTATAACAGACTGTCTTTTGCTTGCAAGTACTCTTTTATTATGAAAAAATTCATAAATGAATGTAAAAGAGTTAAAAAGTGGAACTGGGAGTGTAATCTGGTGGTAGAATGCTTGCCTAGCATGTGTAAGGCCCTTGGTTTGATCCCTAGCACCACCAATGGGGTAAAAAAAAAAATAGCTAAAAATAACGTAAATATTCTCATTGGTGAGAACCTCCTAAGTTCAGGATTTTCTCTGGGGTTTTATGCTTCTTTTAGAACTAAAAATATTGGCAGTGGGTTTATGCCATCTGCCAACATATAATGCCTGCTTGTTTGAGGCTGGATTGAAGCCAGGCAGCAAGGAGTCGTTGTCTATCCAGGAGCTGTGATTGTCTAGTACACCAGAGAAGAATAGAAACCAGAGATGGAAGATGTGGCCCCTAAGAGTGCAGGTCCTCAAGCCAAGCTGCCTGGCTCTGAACCTCTCTTCTATCCTTAATGAGACCTGTCCCTTAAACAAACCTTTTGTGCCTAGGATTCTTTATGGTGAAATGGAAGTGACTACACCCACTTCAGCGGGTTGTAAAGGGCATCCATCCTTGACTATAAGATTCGTCCTCACAACTATTCCCTTTCCTGCATACTCTCCTATTTCCATTGCTTTTTATTCATAAACTCTGGCCTGAGTACTTAGGGGGAAAAACATCTCTCTTTTCCTGGAAACCAAAGAAGTAAGGAGCAAGCATTTTCTGTCTCACCTATCCATTCCCTACTTCATCTCTGATTTCAATTCCACGTGACATACACAAGATCCTTGCCTACTTTGGCAGCATCACTCCCTGATATTTCCTTTCTTTAAGCCTTTTGGGACTATTATCAGTCTTCTAGGGTGCTGAATCATCTCAGAAATACACTTATCCCCATCTGCCTAGAATATTCTTTCCTGTGTTGCACTTCCTAAAAATCCCAATCATTCAGTTACTCATTTATGGCTCATTTTCTCTGAAACCCTCTGGGTGGATTTGAGTGCTCCTTCTGTGTGATCTTGCTATTACCCTCCCTGCCTCTATCAGAGCACCTGTCGGAGCACTGTGCCTTTCCTTGTCCGTTCCCTCTAGTGTGTGGTAAATCCCTGTAGGGCAACCACTGTGACTTATTTGTATAATTTTTCTCTAGCCTAGTGTTATTTATACATTAATCACACCAAAAGTAAGTAAATGAATAAATAAATAGCCAATTCTTTAAAAAAACAATTGCCATCGAAAACATAATACGCTAGAATATTGTATAATGAGAAATAAGGGAATTCGATTTGGAAGCTGTGATTTCATGGCCTCATGAAAGATATTTTAGGATATATTAAAATTTTCCTTTAAAATTGTAGAATATCAAAGATTTTTGTGATTAGCCTTAAAGTGTTGGAAAATATAAGCAGTTTCATTCCTTGTCTTGGAGCTTTCCTTTTTACTCTTTAGCCACAGAATACTACTGATACAACTACAATATTAGCCAACTTACATTTCACGCAAAGGATATTTGCTACCTAATACAGCATAACATTTTTTAGCAGTTCTTCTTCTTTTTTTTTTTTTTTTTTTGTAGCATTTTCTGTAATTTGTAAGCATAAACAAAACAAAACAAAAAAAACTCCAACAAAGAGTAACAATGAATTTACAATGAATTTCAACTTTATTTTAGCAAAAGAACCTGGAAATTGAAAGAACTACCAAATGGCTGAAAATGCTAAAAGGATGGGAAAAATACAAGAACACTGAAAAGGTAATTTTAAATAATGTTATTTCCACGTGAAACTGTATATATTCAATGTGGATTTCACAATACGAACTTTTCTTCAATTATGAATGTTACATTCATATTCATTTCTGAAATTTTCATTTAATTTGACAGAACGCTTTACCTTAACAGTCTTTATGTTATAAGTATCAGAATACCCAACTCAGTTTGGTTTCACCAATAAGAGGCTGTGTTGGGTGGGTTTTAGGAGTGATTTCGGCTGCTCAATTATGGTGCCAGTGTCTTGGCTTCTTCCATCTCCTCTCTGCCTTCTGCAGTGTCTGCTTCCTCTTGAGGTTGGCTTCCCTTTGAGGTCAGAATCACAGCAGCAGTTGCAAGCTTCATATCCACATGTCACACTGCTCAGGGCTAACCTCTGAACATCTTTGAAGCAGCAGCAGTCTCCTCTTCCAAAAGCAGCTTCTAGCAAACCTCCCCTTAAATCTTTTTGCCCTGCATTGAGTTTGTGCCAAATTTTAAACCAATTAAAGAAATACATACACATCTGTTAATATCACTACCAGTCTTATCGGAAAAGTCTTTAAATAGTGGGAAGGTGTCAAGTTCCTGGTGGTAGAAGTTTTACAAAGTTCCACTTTTTACTTGAAAGGTCATATGTGATCAATGAAACAACAAGACAGTGTCAGTTATTTTCCTTCTAGTGACAGTCTCACTTATTTTGAGAAAATCTGTCAAATACTACGTCAAATCTGAACAACCATATAGTTATGGTTAGTCACTTCTTTTTTCAAGTAATAATGATGTTCTATGAAAAAAAGAAGTAGATTCAAATTGTTATATAAACAGTTTCAGAACTGTTTTTTTCCTGAGGAAACGATTATACTTCAGTGTGCAGCAAAAGCACCATATACACTTCCCACTTTGTCACTTGGCATTTCAGTAAGACATGAACTCAAGATTCAGTTGAATTTTTACTACTTCATCAAGGGTATCCTTAAGTGAAACTGACCTTTTTTTTAAACTGAGAGAAGAACACAGTGATTCCTAGCACAGAACTGTTGCTGCCTTGATTTGTGCCGAGGGATGGTGGTTTTCTCTCCATTGATTGTTTTGCCTTCAGTGCAAAAGTCAGCACAGTGAAAATGGAAAGTTTGGGCTGGGGTTGTGGCTCAGCGGTAGAGCGCTCGCCCAGCACGTGCACGGCCTGGGTTCGATCCTCAGCACTACGTAAGAATAAAGGCACTGTGTACAACTAAAACAAATAAATAAATATTAAAAAAAGAAAGAAAATGGAAAGTTTGATTTTAGTCATTCTGAAAATAGTTTGGACCTCATTAGCCCATACTTTGCAAACCACTGTCATCTAAGCCTCAGTTTCTACATCTGTGAAATGGAGATAGTAGTACAAATTTCAAAGGCATGAAGATTTAATGGGAAGCACATAGCATTGTACACTGCATGTAAGAAGCATGGAGTAAATGTTAATACTGATAGTAGTTTTTTGAAGGAGGGTTAGACAATAAAAAATTTTTAAAGGAAAAATAAGAAATCTTCTGTAGTCCTATAGCAAAAACACAACTGAGTTAACTGTTAGGGTTTTTTATTTCCTCACATTTTTTTTTTTTTTTATATATCCCCCCCCCACACACACACTCTTTTTGTATAGATTTAAATTATTGTATGTCAGCACTTGCCAGCAAGAATTCCAGAGCATCAGTTCCTTGGATTCTAATAGGCGTTACATAGAAGCAGTGTAGCCTAAAGGTTAAGAGGTTAAGAGGAGCTGGAGTCATCCCATCCTGGATTCAAACTCCAGCTCTGCCACTTACCAGCTGTATGACCTTGGGGAAGGTATTTAACCATTTTCTGCTGTAGCGTATTTATCTGTAACATGGGAGTAATTGTACCTACCTCATACAGTTGTTGTGAGCATTAAGTAAGTTAATTTAGTAAATAAACACATAGACTAGTAGTGCCTGACAGTGCGTAGTCCGCAAGTGTTGTCTATTAAATAAGAAAAGGGCTCTCTGCTTAGAGTTGGGAAATCAGAGCCAAAGTTAAGCCAGGTGACTTTGCTAAAAGACTCCTTAATCTTTAATATTCTAATGTAGTGAATTTTTAGAGTGACCTTAAGTTATATGAAACTTTATTTAAACATGCAGATCTTTTGGGAATATGTATCTCACAGGGCTAATATGATTTTTCTTTTTGAGAAACCCAAATATTCTCATTTTAAAGTCAGTTGGACTCTTCTATTATTTTATTTCACTATAAATAAAAAAGAGTGAATAAAAAATGAATTCATTTTGGGTTGTTGATTTTAACTGTCTATTTTGGCATTGGGTTTGGAACTTAGGGTATTTTTAAGAGAAATCAGTTCAAAGTGGACGATTAGGTACAATACCTGTGCTCTTGTTTAATAGTATGCTGTCTCTCAGATTAGCCTGGAGTTGACAACTACTTTACCTTATATCTTTATGGAAAGATTGCTCAAGTGGCAATTACAGGATAAATTTCGATGCATTGCACTTTCACTTTCATCTCACATTCAGTCTAATAAAATGTTTGTAGAATTATATGGCTTTATGTTCTCTTCTAGTATACATATATCTATGGAAATATGTAAGTCTCTGTAAAAATGAGCAATTCTACTAGGCTATTATTCTGACAGCAACTCTGGCTAATGCAGTTCCCATTAAAAGAGATTTTAACAGAAGTATTTCTTTGACGTATAATTTTAAAGCACTCTCCCATAACTGTAATGCTAGCATCATTTGATGACATATATGGTCCAATTTGGTGTGAAGCAGCTTGTACCTTCTGCAAGAATTACTGCTTTCAATTCATACCTTGTTTTAAATTGCATTGAAGTAAAAAGTAGCATGGATTTTTTTTTTTTTATCTCTTCCAAGGGAAGAAAGTATGTTTTCTCTCCACAAATTCCTTACTTTCATAGTAATAATACAGAGAAATTCTAAAAATATTTTGAAATAAAAATACAGCTGTGGTAGAGAATATTTGGAGTTTTAATTTTAAAAGTTTCCATTAGGGTGTGTTGCCTGTGTGTTCTCACAGTGGCTGCCTCCCTGTGGACAGTAGTATTGTATTTTAAAAATATAGTCTATTAAATGAAGTTATTTCTGTTAAGTAAAGACCATTATGGTTTAACTGTCATGACATCATTATATTCTAAGTTCTGCCACAGCAATGTACCTACATATCTTTCTTTGTTGGTCAAATAACTGAATGTCTCTTTGAGACCATATTAGCCAATATCTTATTTTACTGACCAGAAAACAGACCCATTGTTTATAAATAAATTCCCCAAGGTCTCTTGACTTGTTAGCAACATCTAGACTGCAGCTCACTTAATGGTTCTACCTTGTATGCTAGCCTTTCCTTTTGGTTTGTCAATGAAAGGTCAGAAGAAAATAGAACATAGTTAGGAAAGGGAGTAGGGCCCTAAGTTCAGTGGTTTTAGGTTCAGATTTGGGAGACTGGTTGCCATTGGAAGGCAGAGACAAAGGAGCTGAGGAAGCAGGGATAGTTAAAGAAATGGGGAGGCACTACAGAGCATCAGCAGTGCACAGTGCATTTCTATTTCATGATATGTACTTGAAGTTTTGAAAGTTCCACAAAATAGAGCCAGTCCTTCTGGGCTGAAAAGTTTACTCACTGGCAGGCAAAGTGATATGATTAGCATTGTTTTGAGGGCACTAAGTTTAAAAAAGAGGCATTGAAAATAGTCATTTAATGGAATCTTTTTTTTAAAAAGTTTGTAGATTTAAAAATTTTTTTAATTTGTTATATATGGCAACAGAGTGCATTACAATTCATATTACACATACAGAGCACGGTTTTTCATATCTCTGGTTGTATACAAAGTAGAGTCGCCTCATTCGTGTCTTCATACATGTATTTAGGGTAATGATGACCATTGCATTCCACCGTCTTTCCTACCCATATGCCCCTCCCTTCCCCTCCCTCCCCTTTGCCCTATCTAGAGTTCATCTAGTTCCCCTCCTCCCAGCCCCCCTCCACCTCCACACATGGCACCCCCGCCCCCCCAGCCCCCACAGCATATTATTATGAATCAGCATCCTTAAATCAGAGTAGTCATTCAGCATTTGTTTTTGGGGGATTGGCTAATTTCACTTAGCATTAAGTTGGTGGATTTTAAACATATCTGCAAGACTAAAGTAAACTGCTTGATTCTGGGGGCAAATGAACAAAGATAGTAGAAATGAAAGGCAAATTTCAGGCAACTTTTTATTTTTAGTTGTAGGTGGACACAATGCCTTTATTTTATTTATGTGGTGCTGAGGATTGAACCCAGGGCCTCACACATATGAGACTAGCGCTCTACCGCTGAGCCATAGCCCCAGCCCCTTCAGGCAACTTTTTAAAAAAATGTTTTTATTATTCTAATTTGTTATACATGTTTGTAAAGTACATTTCATTTCGTATTACATATAAAGAGCACAATTTTTCAAGTTGCTGGTTTTATATAAAGTATTTTTATAACAATTTTGTCTTCATACATGTATTTAGGGTAATCATGGGAGGCAACTTCAAAATAAAGATTTTGTGTATGAAACCCATAAATGTGTAAAAACAAAATTTAAAGTGGTACCTTTCAAATTGAAGCATTAAATTGTTGTTAAAATCCAATATATACAGGTTCTGTGTTTTGGTTGTTGAGACTGGGTTCTGAAGTCAGACTAACTGAATTTGAATTCTTCTGACACAGTTTACTTTGATCTAGTAACTTAACTTTTCTACATCGTAGTTTTCTCATTTGTAAAATGGTTATGATAATAGTACTAACTTCTTTAGAAACATACTACAAGGACAAAATTTACTTAGAAACAAAGCATAATCTGGGCTTATGGTGGACAGCCAGAAAATGTTAGCGTAATTATTGTTATAAATATTAAAGTCATCATTTGATTCATCATTATCTTCTCCCCTGTTCCCAACTTCATTTCCCATTCCAGGCACATTTATATTATCTTTGTCATTTTCTTTAAAGGAAATCTTTCCCAATTCTCATACATAAGAATTAGTACTTTCCTTCCTCCATTGTCTCTAATATAGTCTTAGAATGAGAGCCACTGTTTCGTGCATAAGTGACCACATTGTAATGGCCATAATAAATTTCATGTTATTTTGATAATTAGACTTGAAGGGGAAATGTAATTACAAGAAGGTGGAGAAGAATACTGAATCTTAAGATTCTTAGGGCAATCACAGTGTACTTTTCAAGGACCCAAGGAGTTAATGATACTGATGATTAGTGCTTTCTTTAATTAAAAAAGTAATGTTTTCCTTGTGGGAGATTTTTCACTATGTTTGTCTAATCAGGTTCAATGTCAAAGGTTTTCCTGAAGAAACATCAAGAAGTGAAAAGAGAAAGGAGGGAAGAAAGGGAGTGTATGGGGTGAGTGGGGGAGAAAGAGAGAGAACTAAGTAAGGTATGAGATAGATGGCAAGGAGTTTGATATGTTTTAGAGGGCCCAGAGAGAAGGTGGTAGAAAAGAGATCAGGGGTTAGACAGCATTCTCTGCACACCGTGAGGACACTTTTAGCACAATGCAACCTTTTTGCTATTTGGAGCACCCTCTAGGTGAATGGGGAGAAGGGAACAAAGTGTGTAACAAGGGAATGTCAGTAACATGTTCACGGCTTACCAGAGCATTAACTATGGTTTTGTGCCTTTTAAAGGACACTTTGGTAATAATATGAACATACTAATGTAATATACTGAGCATTCTTGATGCTTTCTTATTTATTCTTTCCTCTGTGTCTGTGTCTCCCTTTTAGGATCTAAAAAAGGGAGTTGACAATTTTTATCAACTGATTAAAATGCATTAATTAATTGTCATGGATACTCTGAAAATAAAAGATAAACATAACCTGGATTGATTGAAGGGACTAGTCTAAGCTTTTGTCCCTTTGTAACTTCTAGTTTCTTTTTCTTTTAATAAGTTTCATAGGAGAATTTACAAAGGAATCCCACTCCAGCTCCGAGGTGAAGTCTGGGCTCTACTTCTGGAGATCCCTAAAATGAAAGAAGAAACAAAAGACCTTTATAGTGTAAGTATCTAAACTAATGGTTACTTTGAAATTTAAAAGTAAAATAATATTTTTGAGCTATCATGGTGATAGAAGATATTTGTATCATTACTTGAAATGATATTAAAATTATATTACATTGGATTTTGGAGGCCTGTTATTTGTTTTATTGATTGTAATTTAGTCAAATTTCAAACAAATACTTCAGTAAAAATATGATCTGTATCAGTCAATGAGTATCAAGTGCTTTGCTTTTCAAATACATAAACGATCAAAGTACTTAAAATGATCCATCAGTGTTGGGACATTTTTTTAGGAAAGTTTGACTAATTCCTGATTATAGTATCAATAGAGATTTTCAGTATCATTTTTAGAATTTATGAGAAAATAACAGCAGAATTCAGTTAATCCAACAACTGCCTATGTCTGATTTTTTTTTTCCCTTGAAGGTTGAGAGAATAATTTGCCCCCAGGAATATTATTTATTAATAAAAAGTCAAACTTTTGACTGAGTAGTCAATAATGCTTTCATAAATTAGGCAGTGCATTAAATTTGCCTTCTTATCATCTTAGTTATACCCTTTCTAAACCCAAGTTTTAATGTACTAACCTTTGAAAGGGAGTGAGATATTTACATTGAAGACTCTTAGATGCATAGATTTTGAAATATATTTCTTGGAAAATATATGTAAATAAATATATAATGCACTTAAATATAAATTACAATTGAATATATGGAAAAAATTATATGTAGCTTTCTCCAAAGTCAATTATAGGAAGCACTTTGGTGCTCTTTCAGTATTTTTCTTTTCTTTTTCATATATGTATGTAAGTAAAATTTCACTAAGATAAAAAGTAATAAATACTAATTAAAGAGTTACCTATTTCATGTGAATAAAAGTCTTTTAAAATTCAGCTGTTTGGACTTTACACAGGCTGAGTTTATGTCTCAAGATTTTAGAGTTTCAAATTTCAGGCTGTTTATTAGGTGCTTGCTTTTAGTGTCATAGTTTTAGAGCCACTGTTCAAATTGAAGTATGTTTGAGAGAACATATAGAAAATATAACCCCAGCACTTACTACAGTGTGCCTAGCATGTGGTAGATGTGCAGTAATTATTTGTCTAAGGAAAGCAACAGGTTCTTTGTTTTAATGCTGTATTCATTTCCTAGGACTGTTCCCACCAAGTACCACCACCTGAGAAGCTTAAAACTACAGAAACCCATTCTCTCACAGTTCTGGAGGATGGAAAGCTGTAGTTAAGGTGCTCAAGGTTCTAGGGAAGAATCTTCCCTTGCCAGCAGGCCTTAGGGTTCCCTGGATTGCAGCAGTGTCACTTCATCCCTGCTTCCTTTGTCACCTGACCTTCTTTCTTTTGTGTGTCTGTGTCTGATTGTCCTGATGAGGACACTAGTCATTGGATTTAGGGTCCGCTCTAATCCGTTATGACCTCATCTTTACTTGATGTCTTCAAATACTCTCCACATAAGGCCACACTTACAGGTTCTGAGTAGACATGAATTTTGAGGGAACATTTTTTAACCCAGTGTATCTGCTAATAATGGAACTATAGTTTTCAGTTATATTTTATTTTTTTGCATAAAATAAAATTGTCCCATGGCTGGTTAATATAAGGTATAATTTAATAAAAACTGTTCACAGCATAAACAGAAATGACTTGGCTGTTTTTAAGCTCATAATTTTCAGTGTTGTCATAAACATTATTTTTACTTTGAGGTTTCCCTAGCATCATTATACAACCAAGTCTGAGATGGGCGAAATTATTTGGAACCTGGCATATTATGAGCATTCATTCCGTTATGTTTGCTCGATGACACATGTATCCTTTCTTGGAATGAAGCTCTGTTTGAGGTACTTAAGAGCCCGCAAACAAAAACAGGTGCAGCATCAAGGAAGTGTTCTTTTTTGTTGGAGAAGACATGATTGCATAGAAGTGTTTAGCACTAGTTGATGTGCAACAAATACTCTAAAAGTAGTAAAACAAAAAACTTGCTTAGGTTGAAAGGACAGATAAAAGAATGCACATTATGGTTCAGGAAGTCTTCATAGAATAGGAGCCTGAGCGGAGTTCATTTCCAAAAGGGAAGAAATAGAGGGATGAAATTTCAAGGTACATTGCAAACACCCTTTTTGATCCGTTCCCTCAGATTTGGATATGACTGGTTTTAATTTGAAATTTCATATTACTGTATTTTATAAATAACTGTATCTCCTTTGCCTCAAGGAGAGCTGACTGTATTCAGGTAATTTTATGTGTGAATATTATCTAAGTGCTCTATGTGAACTACCGTATTTAATTCTTTCAGTAATATCGAGAGGCAGGTTTTACTGTTATCATCAACATTTTACAAATGAGGAAACAGAACTTAATTAACTTTTCACTCCAGTGTTAGCAAGGAGGTAGGATTTAAAGTCCAGACTGTTCTGGCTCCTGAGCCAGTGCTCTTATATACTGCTTTTTCCTTTTTTTTTTTTAATTGTATCTCATTTGTATTTATCTCTGTTATGTCTAGTATTGTACCTTATTGATGGTGGAGGGTCAGTCCACAATGGATAACAAGCTCGTGTGAGCCTTAGCCTGGCTCCGTTCAATCTTATAGGCCATACTCCTAATTTTTCATCTAAATACCTTCCACTGTACTTCTGCCATAGGTTTATGGGTTCATTAGTTCCAATTTTTTTTTTAGATAAAATGTTTATTCTTATATTATTATAGTACTCATGGATCTCAACCACCTAGTCTCAGAGAAAACTAAAAACTGTTAACCTCCTTTTCTTCAGGAGGTAAGAAATGTGCTTCATTTACTGTATTCTGTGCATTAGCTTGTAAGCATTTTAGGACATAAATAACATTCCTGACCTGTTTTTTTTTTAAACCAGCTTTACTGGGCCTTGTTTCTGTCATGAGACCTTTTTTATGATGGATTATTTTGTCCTCGAGAGAAGCTACTATTATAAATGTGTTTGGGTCTTTTCCCTTCCAACTAAATTTTTTTTAAGGCATTTTCCATCATGTCTAGTCAAACATTTCTTTGTTTCTATGTCTCATCTTTTATGAAGAGGTCTGTAGAACAATAATTGAAACCTCTGTACTTGCCCATTACCTTTTTAAAAGAGAAAATATTTAGGGATGGAGTTGTGGCTCAGTGGTATAGAGTGCTTGCCTGGCATGTGTGAGGCACTGGGTTTGATTCTCAGTACCACATATAAATAAAATAGAGGTAAAAAAAAAAAAAAAAAATATTGAGATCAAATATGAACAGATTATTATTTTTAAACTAAATTTTTTATTGTTTCACCAGCTTTTAGTAGAAATAACAATAATATTTCAGTGGTTATATGATTTTCATACAGTACTACAAATATCTTCTTCTGTCTTCAGAACTCAGGAACATTCTGTGGATACTCTTCAAGTTTTGAATTGCTGTTTTCTGGTGCCCAGGACCCAGCCCAGGGCTTCATCATGCTAGAGAAGTGCTCTACTGGGGAGTCATAGCCGCAGCTCATTCTTTATGTTTTAAAAAGCTATAGATGCTGCCCTTCTCTAGTTCTTACCCCAGAACACAAAAACACTTAACCATACACACACATTATTTGAGACATACCCAGATAGTCTCTATTCTACTTTAAGTCAGGAATTAATATACGTGTGTGTGTGTGTGTGTTACAGAAATATGTATTATCCTTATTTGGTAAATGGATCAATATAGCATGTAAATATCGATGCTTATTTAAACATGGATAAGTACAAATTAATATAAATTTTAATCTTATATTGGATTAAACATACTCATAATTTTAGCTCTCTTCCCTTTGAAATGCCAATAAATTGACAGCAGAGTTTTTTAAAGGCAAACCCACAAGAAGGAAGAAAATGGAAGAAGAAATAACAGCTTCCAATTTTTGGAAACCAGAGTGCAGACAGTCATTTAGTAAACTTAATAAACCTGAGAAAGCTAAATCTTAGGCTGTAGTGGGAAAGTGGAGGAGCACCATGAACCATAGCTGAGATCTTCAGAAGGTGGATGGGAGTTGCTGGCTGCAGGTACCTCTGGAAGTACAGATGAGGCTAAACAGAGGTGCTAGATTTTCTGTTTCAGAAGCAGTTAGAGCTTCTAGGTCTCCTTCCAGCACTGGCCCCGGACTGGAGGTTTATTGTTGGGAGAGGATAGAGCAGAGGGCCTTTCAACTGGGACATAGACATTGCTGGGGTGGGCTGCTCTCATGAAAGCAAAGGAATGGAATATCCTGAATTTGGGGCAGTCTAGCCTTTTGCTTCAACCCAGGTCCTAAAACATTGGCAGCCAGGTGCTTGTCTTCTGACAGTGTTGGAATAGCCTTCCTTGGGGAATGTGGCCAGCACAAGAAAATAAACCCAAAGATCTTGACCTCATGGACTACAGTGCATCTCCCAGGCCAGATCACTCTACAGTGAGGAACACTGTTGTGAAGCCCCACAGCTTTTTAAGTGTCTTACTTGAAATAAAAGCAGACAGCAAAGTATTCTGCTGTTCATTTAAGGAAAGAGGCTAACATGAAAGGCAAATGAAAACAAATGGAAAAAAAAGAAACTTGTAAGAAGCAAACGATAAAGCAAGAAGAAAACTGTTTTTAATATCTTCAAAGAAATAAGGAGATATTACATCCATAAAACAAGTGTAGGATGCTATAAAAAGGAACATTTGAGAATAACAAAGAGCTTATGAATATTAAAAAAAATGGAAATGAAAAACTTAAGAGAAATGAAAAACAATAGAAAATTCCAATTGAGGAAATTTTCCAGAGAGTAAAATTTAAAGGCAAATAGATGGGAAATAATAGAGAACATACAAGAAAATTAGATAACAGCCTAAGAGATCCCACAGTGTAATAATCAGAGTTCTGGAAAGAGAAAATGTGAATGAGGGAGGGGGTAGTGAGTAGATTGACAAAAGAATTACTGAAGACAGTTTCTTGAGCTAGGAGGTGTATATGTTTCTAAGAAAAAATATATACCAAGTGTCCAACTCTATGGATAAAAATAGATTCAAATCAAATAGAAAAAGGGGAAACTTCAGAGCAAGGAGAGAGCAGCTCTTACTATCTTTCAGAGAGGAAAATGAACTTGCATATAAAGGGACAAGAATTCCCCTGGCAAAATGGGAGACCAGAAGACAATGAAACAATACCTTTGGAACAAAAATATTTTCCAACTTAGGATTCTGAAGCAGTCAAACGGTTAATTGAGAGGTTAGACTCATCAGACATTCAGGGTTTCCAAAATTTTATCTTCTTTCCACACACCCTTTTATAGGAGCTGCTGGAGAATGTGTTCCTCCAGAGCAAAGGAATAGACCAGAAAAGTGAAGATGGGAGTGAAAATGGGAGAGCCAGAAATCAGGGGACACTAGGGCAGAGCAAAACAGAGGGAAGCCCCAGGTCAGCTGGGCAGCAACCCTGAGGCCAAGCAGCCCACCTGGGATTTGTCTTCAGGAAGACAAGTCAGTGGCATATCTGTTCTATGGAACATCACCAAAGGGGATTTGTACCATTTATAGTGAATTTGATGTTGAATGAGCTAAAAGTATGTAGAAAATGAAGCAGATCAAGAAGCACAAGGCAGTGCTTAGCTCCAAGGAAAATAAAAATACTGTTCTGGAAAGAAATGAAATCAGTAGGTTGCTTGGCTCAGTCATGAAGAGCTTTTACACAGTCTTAGTAAGGCCGACTCCAGGAAGTCACCCAGCTGGTTAAAAATCTAACTGTACAATGGGAGAGAAGAGGGAAGGAGGAGGAGTTGAATCAGTGGAGACACTGAGGGTAGGAAAAGGTTTAGTATACCATTTTATATTGCTTTGATTTTTTTTTTTAAGGTACAGGAATTATCCTAAGAAACAACAAAAAGGAAGTTTTTTTTAATAAGAATCATTTTACTGTAAATCATGGACTTTGATCAAGTGATTTTCATAAAATGTATTTTTTTTTCTTCTCTTTTTCTTCTCCAGAAATTAAAACAGAGAGCACGGGGTTGTTCACCTGATATCAGACAAATAGACCTTGATGTCAACCGTACATTTAGGGACCATATTATGTTTAGAGACAGATATGGTGTTAAGTAAGTAAAGTTTAATATTATCAAATGTAAATAGCATTTATAAATAGTCTTTATCAAAGCATTAAGTTAAAATATGAGCATTTGGAATGTCTTATGTAGATTATAATTTTTATTTAGATCCCGAAGATTAAAGCATTTGCAGATCATTTGAGTCCATTTTGTGTGAAACTTAGGATCTAACTTAACTTAAAAATGTTAACCTTTGACATTGTAGATGCTATAAAATTGGTGAAGAATCATTTTGTGGCTTGAGAATTCTTAGGAATACATAGATACTTTTATGAAAAGTTGTAGAAAAGAGAGGTTGTATGTGTTTGAAAACTGTGTCAGTGATAAATATAACCTTGACCTCATGCATAAATGAAACATAAGGAAATGAATATTAGGACTACACACTAGTATATCATTGCTATGACATTTTATGAATGAAAGATAGAATTTTGCTGACTTCTGTATTTGTCAGTGTCCAACCAGTGAAGTAGAACCCAGTAGGAAATATATGTTAAGAGGTTGACTTGTCCAGTTTTTGAGGGCTGGCTTTCCAAGTCCAAATCTAAAAGGAAACTCTCAGGAAGGACAAGCTAGAATTCTTGGGCACAAGCTGAAGCTGTTGTCCTTAGGTGGAATTTGTTTTTCAGGGAAGCTAGGATGAATCCGGCCTACTAAGATTTCATAGGATATTCTTCCCCCAGTTTAAGTCAACAGAATTTGGATTTTAACCACATCTACAAAGTGCTTTCACAGTAACATCTTGATGAGTGTTATAGTATTCAGTAGCCTAGCCAGGTTTCTACACAGAACCAACTGACACAGTCCACCTGTGCCAACTGGCTACTGACACACATCTTCTTAAGCAATTCTTAATTTCTAGATAAGACATTAGTAAAGTCATACTTCTATCTAACATGATACAGCAATTCTGCTTACAACTGAAAACACTCTAACATTTTTCCCATAAATGGATATCAAGTCCTTGGGCCATGTTCACACCTGCTTTGCTATCCTGAACTTAAATACTGTCACATAGTCTAATTATCATAAAGAAGAAGATTTTGTTTGTGTACGCTCGCGCACGTGCGTGCACATACCCACACTCATACCAGAGTGAGGAAGAAGTGCTTGTAAAACGACAGGAATTTATCCAATTTCCCATATGGTCATAGCAAGTATTTATAGCAACCTTCTTCCACTGTCCATTCCATGTATCATTTGCCCTCATCAAGTACTACTGCTGGTTATAGTTCTTTTTCGGGTAGGGTAACCCAAACCTTCATTGCTGAAAAGTCTGGATTATTGCCAGTTCTGCCTGAATTGGAAAACATCAATAGCTTTCCATTTACTTTAATCACAGAGTTTGGTGATACTAAAAGATGTCCCAGTGTTCTGCATTCTGGACATATTCCTCCTATGTCTGTTATGTAGTAGCAATAATTTTTCCCCTTAGTAATCAGGATCAATCCCCCTCTTCGTCTGTTGAGGCATAAAGAGCCCATAGTGGCATAAGGAGCTCAAAGTGGTTGTGTGGCAGTCCAGTTTTATGGAATCAGTGTTATGTTTCCTGGTGGAAACTGCTGTTTTGAAACTAAGATATCTAAATCAACAGAGCCTAAGGTTGCAGGGATGGGAAACAGAAAACTTCCTAGGGAGTCATTTGGGATAACACTGAGTAGAGCCACTCCTGTTTCAACCCTTTGAACCTTGATACCTGGATCCTGGCTATGGAAAGCATAACAAGCCACCTTCTCTTGGAGGCTGCTATAGAGCATGTCCAGCTTTCTGGAGGACATTGCTCAGCCCTGCTAAGTATTATACTTAGTTGGTGTTGTCAGAGTCTTCAGAAGGCCTTGCCTCTGTTTTGTTAAGCCAGTGGCTTCTGTTGATAAGTTCAGTGAAAGGTGGCAACAGTGTAAGACATTTTGAAGTCCTCTGTGTTTTGGATATAAATCTTTTGTCAGAATGAAGCTATCTAGTCTCAAATTTATACTGTTGAGTACTGTTTCCATATGAGCTTAGGAGAATTTCTTTATTGCAATTGTAAATCTTATCTGGATTATTTGTTTTCAGTCAGCCTGTTTATTTTTCTAAGTTTATAATTTAAAAAATATGAAATAACTAAGTTGTTTAATGTAAATTTTTATTTCTGTAGGCAACAATCCTTATTCCATGTTCTTGCTGCATATTCTATCTATAATACGGTAAGTTGGAGCATGCCCTGCTCTCTACTTGTATTCCAAGAAACAGGAGGTTCTTTTTTGGCACTCCCTACCTAATAAGGCCCTTGTAGGCACATTTCTTCATCCCAGGACCATGTGGTCATCACTGTGTCTTAGTTCTGTGGATCTCTTTATGGCTCCTGTGGTAACCCTGAAGTCTTAGAACAGAAGTGACTTAGAAGTGGAAAAAACAAGATATGACCATAGTACACCTGTGAATCTCACTTTTTCTCCCTCCCTACAGATTGTTTTATTATGTTTTATTGGTATTTGTTGTTACTTTTAAGCAAACAGGTCAGGGAATGAGGAGGGTAGGACAGGAAGTTGGTGGCTAGATTAATTTTTGCTTGACTCAATAATTCTTCATTAACTCCTAGAAGGTTTTCTTCCAATATCACGTTTTATGTATCAGATGAGGTCCAGTATGAGTAGACTAAAACTAAACTTTTTAGTAATAAACATACTACTCTTAAGGCATGTACCATTCTGGGGAGAGACCTAACATGGGTGTTAAATAAATACCTGTTGATGAGATTCTAGGGAGGAGAACCTTTGAACCTTGGGATGTTTGAGTTCTATTGTAACTAAACTCTTTACATTAGGAGAGCAGAAATCAGCTTAAACTGGGGAAAGGTCAAAAGGGATTTACTAAAGGAACTTCTCATGGAAATGAAGCTGTAGCTGGGCCTCATGGGAATTGGAGCTGAAAGGTGGGAAGCATTCAGGAGGATAGCTATACTTTCTATCCCTCTCTTTGGTGCCACATGGTATCTCTGATTATCTCTGTGAATTGTGTATTCTACTGTGTCTGTCTCCAGATGGCTTCCTTTGCCTGCTTGTTGGTTATTCATGGCTAAAATTCCACTCACAGAATAGCATACTATTCAAGTACATAACTCCACGTGATTGTAGCCTTTCTGGCTTTGTTCATGCTTCCTAGAAAGAGTAGAGTCTGATGAGTCCATGCAACCAATTAATTATTCTCCTGGTGTCAGGTGTCTTCATCTGGTCCATCAGCTGTGGTTCCTGTTACAGAAGCATGAATCACTAAGGCCATATCAAAGCAGGGACTATGAGGAGAGTGGGTAGTTCTCAGAGGGGCGTAGGCTGTATGGGCACCCAAAAAGTATCTACTTAAGGGTCCAGAAATATAGAGGAAACAAGATAGCAAATTTGGACTTGGAGGAGGAGAGAGATTGCTAGCATCTGAGCAAAAAGGAGGAATAGTGAGCTAAGAATCATACATAAAATGAAATAATATTGGTATTCTTTAGAGAGAACATAACAGTATCAAACAGAAGATTATTTTAAAAAAACACTTAAACTTTGTCTACACCTGTGCATTTATTCTTGAGCACAGTTTTATTCTTTTATCATATGTAGCATTATGCTGTAAAGATTGTAATATTTTTTAATACCTTTATTTTGTTTATTTATTTTTATGTGGTGCTGAGGATCGAACCCAGTGCCTCACAGAAGCAAGGCAAGCACTCTCCCATTGAGCCACAACCCCAGCCCCAAGATTGTAATATTTATCTCTAGAAATGCTCACTAAATAATCTCTCTGTGCATTTTATGATATCTGTAGTTGGATTCTGAACTCCAGTGTCTGTGCTCTCTTTTGCTCTTTAGGAAGTTGGGTACTGTCAGGGGATGAGCCAGATCACAGCTCTACTCCTCATGTACATGAACGAGGAAGATGCCTTCTGGGCCCTGGTCAAACTCTTCTCAGGCCCCAAACATGCCATGCATGGTAAGAACACACATATCTTATCATAAGCAATAAATAAGAGAAGGTAAAAGGTAAATGAAAACAAAGTCAAAAGATGCCTGGTAGAATTGAGAACAACAAACTTAATGTCTAAGAGCTTGTTTAGTTAGTATTTGTTTCTAATTACTTCTTTTGTTTTTTGTTATTAAACTTTTTTCTAAAATTTTCTGTTCACATTGATTTTTTTCTTTGTCATTTCCCCAAAGTATATTGTTGGTATTTTAAAATTTTTAAATTTTCTTACTTGCCCTCAGTCAGAAGAAACTAATTTAGGTCTGGAGGAATTTAGGAAAAGCTATATTATTTGGAAGAAATAAAAGATACCTTTTGATCAAAACTTTTAGAGAGTCACGCAGTTACCATTTCAGTTAAATGTTACCTTTGACTAGATATGTGATGTATAACTCCTTGTCGAAGAACATTAACTGAGAAATGACATGACATTTAGACATTTAAAGGAAAAGTACATAGTAACACAGTAGTTTCATATTTCAAGTGTGATTTTTAGTTCTTCCAGCCATAAATTTTGTTCCATTTTAAGTAAATGGATGATGACATGTTTTGGGCATTAGATTATTTAATATTCCAAAACCTGTGTAACTTTTGGTTTTCAGATTAGCAGATTGTTTTTAATGACCTTTTTCTAGTATTTGTCAAGCATATTCATTAAATTTTATTTTGGAGAGTTTGGATTGCAACTTGTTTTGGAAATAAAAATGGCATTTATATTAAGGTAAAGTTATTTTTTCCAATTCATCTATATGGTATTATCAAATTAAAAGTTGTAATACCAGTTACTCTAAGAATGGATCCACCTACATTCACTTTTTGAATATTTATGCTGTATGTTGTGGGGAACCTTTCATGTAAAGTGCTGTTTTGACATTTTCAAAGTTATGGCCTTCCATAGTTCATTGTATATTAAATCTGACAATCTTATCAAGTGAATTTCGTGGGGGTATTGTGTGTGGAGGGTGTGAGGGGTGTGAGGTGTATGTGTGTGTTTGCTTTAGTCTATCTTTTAGTGTTCCTTGCCAATTAGTTTAACACATGTTAACTGCATGTTAATGATTTCTGGACTCCATACATAAGACATGTTATTATATTAAGTTGACATCCAGTAGGCAGTATCATTTAAAAAGACATCTTGAGGAAAAGGACTCTTCCTTATCAGTCTTTATTTTGCTTCCCTATGCAGTGGTATTGCCGATTTGTCTTCGAGTGCAATGAAGTATATAATTTAAGTGATATATAATTATGTAGAAGCCTATCCAATATTACAAAACAATAATTTCTTGTAAACCTATTTGCTAGCAATTATTGTCACCAGTCTAATCTGTAAAGCAATTCTATCCTAACATTTATACTTTCAGTGAAGTATTGGTCATTTTTGTGGGTGAGTTTGTACTTAGAAATATTTGTTTCTATGTCTGCTTATGAATTTTTATAGATAAAGTAACCTGCCCTTTGCATTTCCTATGTTAAAGTGGTATCACTTGTAAATATGTGAAATGAAAGATAAGGCTAGAAAAGACAAGATTTAAAATACTGAGTCTGGGATATCAATGAAAAGTGAAGAAATATTAGGTATTTTAGTATCATTGAGCTAGTTATTACTGAGGTGCATTGACTTTTTCAAAAAATCAGATTTTTCTTGAAATTTTTCCAACTCCCATTCTTGTCAAATTGACCATGAAAATGGCACTGATAGATATAGATTTTTTTTTATGAAATCATTTCACTGGAAAATATTACTGAGAAAAGAATAGAATCTGTCTCTGGAAATTTTTACACATACCTTCAAAAACTGAGCAATAGTTAAGAGAGAATTCTGCCCAGATTGTAAAGCAGTGTTTCCCAGTAGTGTGTTCCTGAAGTTCTTGAAGAAACAAAGTTTTGTTTTTTGGAAACAGATGTTTTATGGGGGAAAAATAGACTCCAAGATCAGATTAAGTCTGGGAGATTGAGATAAGCAATGCAAAATGTTTCATAAAATCTAAAAGATGTTAATTAATAGTTAATATGCATCATAAATATCCAAGAACAACATGTAACATACAGTATTTCCCCCAGGTTCTTTTTTAAAAGTGTAGAAAATCTATTAACATCTTTCAAAGTTGCTTAGAAACCAGGTTGGAAAACACTAAGGTGGAGAAATAAGAGTCCGTTGAATTTATATCCTTTTAAATGGATTGTATAAATATCTGAAAGGAAACTGGTGAATAAAAATAGATGTAAAGTTCAATGAATTAAGTATACAAATTAATACTAACAACCATTTATAGCTAAAAATCTTACAGATGATATTGTATAATCAGTTGGGATAAAATATGATTTTCGATATAACATTGTTTTAGCTGATGTTAAATATAGCTTAAAGAAAGTGTTGAAAAGTGATAAAAGCCGGGCGCGGTGGCACACGCCTGTAATCCCAGCACTTTGGGAGGCTGAGGCAGGAGGATCGCGAGTTCAAAGCCAGCCTCAGCAATGGCGAGGCACTTAGCAACTCAGTGAGACCCTGTCTCTAAATAAAATACAAAAAAGGGCTGGGGATGTGACCCAGTGGTCGAGTGCCCCTGAGTTCAATCCCCGGTACCACACACACACACACACACACACACACACACACACACACACAAAAAAAGTGATAAAAACTTTGGAAACATGGTACTAGAGAAATTATTAAAGTAAACTTGAAAAAGTAACTAAATGTTTATGTAGTACATTAACAGTAAAACAAAATGATAAGTAGTTAAGATTAGAACTATAAAAAAATCCAGTAATTTAAGATATGGCCCAAGATCTTAAAAAAAAAAAAAAACATAATCTTGATTAATAGCCTCAGTTTCCTTTTTTTTTTGGTTTTAGTCTACTAGTTTTCCTTTAATTCAGAAATATTCTGCCTTTTACAGAAAAAAATGTTTTATAAAAATATAGGTGAATGTTAACAACAAATCCTAGCTAAAAGTCTTATTACCCAAAAGTTTATATACAGTTATTGTTTTGGTGGGAAGGAAAATTATCTTGGTAACTACTGGATGCTTCTTTTTTACTTTTGATAGGAATGAAAGAAATATGTTACATTTTTAAATTGGGGTGTTTTGTGGATATTGTTTCTGAAGTACTGTTTTTATGTTTGTATTATAGGCTTTTTTGTACAAGGTTTCCCTAAACTCTTGAGGTTTCAAGAACATCATGAAAAAATACTGAATAAATTTCTGTCCAAGCTTAAGCAACATTTGGTAGGTAGATGTGATATTGACTTAATACCCACCTGTTCCAAGAATGAAACTACGATGATATTTGGTCTTTGGCCCCAGTTACCTCATTAATTTATAGTATTATCTGTTTCATTTACTATACAGTTACAATTCCCAGTTTGAAAAACATTAGATTTGTAAAATTTAATATTGATGATCTATCACAATTTTAATTAATAGATTCAGATTTTTGTGAAGCTAATAAGTGGAAACAATGAAGTTTTTAAATGATATGTGATTTCTTAGTTACTTTGGAGGTTTTTGAATTGTACGAAAAGGATTTTAAGGGTCTTGAAATATATGTGTGATTTACTATAAGATATAATACTTTAGTAAAACAAAGATAGTTAATTGCAAAATATATTAGTGAAAAATAAATGTATTACAGTCCTTTCATTAGAAATTTATTCTGGGGTTAATAATGAAAGGTAAATTTTGGGGGAAAAACTAAGAATAGGAAAAGAAATCACAAAAAAGGTTGTAAAAAAAGATTTAAAAAAAAAAATTTTTATTTTTTACTTATTTATTTTCATGTGGTGCTGAGCCACAATGCCAGCCCCAAGAGATGGTTTTTTATGTTTAGCCTTGATTGACAGCTATCTCCAATAGCCTTCCTAACTCTGTATATTGTATTGTCGTATTTTGTTGTCTACAATCCAGAAATTGTGATGTCTTTGTTTTTTCAGGATTCTCAAGAAATCTACACAAGTTTTTACACAATGAAATGGTTTTTTCAATGTTTCCTTGATCGTGTAAGTATTTATTTACAAAACTCAATCATAAAATTCTAATCACAAGGTGAGGCAAACTGTTAACCTTACTACTGTTTTGTTTTGCTTTTCATTACAGACTCCCTTTACACTAAACCTCAGAATATGGGATATCTACATTTTTGAAGGAGAACGAGTTCTTACTGCCATGTCCTACACAATCTTAAAATTACACAAAAGTAAGAAAATGTTTTAACTGAAGATTTCATAAAAATCAAGACTTATGTGTCAGTCCCCACTGGGCTTTCCATTCATTGTCTCAGTGGTAGTTTAAAAAAATTCTTGAAAATCCATGGGGAAGTTATCTTCAGTTGATAGAAGCTGTCTATGGCAAAGATCTTTGGTTCTTTTCTCCTTATAACAGTTTCATTTTTACACTTTAGTGGTAGAATGAAATTTGTTGTTTTCACTAATAATAATATTCTTAAGTATTGGTTTTCACTGGGTCTTCTTATTCTTTTCATTGGTCTGAATTTCAAGTTTGTAATAGAACAGAGAGAGCTTTAGCCTTGTGATTTAAGGGTGCTACAGAGAATATTTCTATTACTGTTTCCTTCATTTAGGAAAAAGAGCTTCCAGTTCCACGTTGTAAATGGGGAACTTGTAGATCAGCTCTGCTTGACTGTGTCATGGCCTCTGAGGCAAGTAAAGGCAGTGCCTGTAGTTGCACAAATGTAGCAAGGATTGGTTTTTAAAACAAAACAAAAAAACACATTTTAGTCTCAGTGGCAGTATTTCAAGGGCTCTGTAAATTGAATTGCTATGCCTTACTTTAAAATCAAGAAATAAGATTTTCTTCATGAAATATGAAGAATCATATTCACTTTAAAGTCTCAGTTCAATCGTAAGTATTACTTATGTGACTCTTCTTAAAGCTATACAGAGGTGTGAATCACTGAAAACTTTAGAATTTATGTAGTACTTCTAATCTAGACCATACCACGTAATTTCACATTCAATGTATACTCTACTCTCTCACGTTGTCCTTGAACGATCTCCTCAGCATCCCATCTGCAGTGTGAGCCAGTTGAGTACGTGGGGTTATGTTTATGGTTTTTCTCTCTACTGTGCTTGGTATTCTAAATACGTGCTAGGTATTTTGATCAAGGATTGTTTTGTTACTTGTGTGAACAGAGTGGACTTCAGGAGGGCCAGATCAACCATACTTTTACCTAGGAATAAGAATGCCCAGGGCTGGGGTTGTGGCTTAGCAGTAGAGCACTTGCCTAGCACGTGTGTGGCCCAGGTTCGATCTTCAGCACCACATAAATAATAAACACATTATGTACAACTAAATCAAATAAATAAATTTTTTTTTAAAAAAGAATGCCCAATATAAGATACCTTTGTATTGTTTACTTTTTTAAAGAAAAGAATTCAGAAGTGTGGTGATTCTTTTCCCTTGTATTCAGTGTCTGTTTCCTCAACACACAGACCAAAGCACCACAACAAAACCTTTGACTACAAATTGCTGACCAAGACCCAGGGTTCTATCTTACAACCAGGTGAAATCCCTCTTTTTTCTCTTCCTGCCCCTTCTCCACTTCAGTTACTTCCTTTCTCTCTGGATTATGAATAAAATGAGGTGTGGAACAAAAATAATTTTTATTAAGAGATGTCAATGTTCCCCAAACACTGAAAAAGTAGAAACATATTTCTTTATAGCTCTTTTTTCCTTCTTAAATAGTTTTTATTTATATGACCCTTGATCAATTTTGACAAGTAAAAAGTTTCTTTACCCTTTGTGAATAAACTTTAAGTATAGCAATTACTTTATATACTAGCATATCATCAGACTGAATAAACTGTAGAAAAATGTGTATGCTGCTCTGTATTTTTCTTGGTTAGGGAAACAAAGCTCAAGGGCTTAAATTAATTTCCTTTATCACCATGTGAAGCCTCAAAACCTGAATGGACTGGGCGTGGTGGTGCACGCCTTGTAATCCTAGCACTTGGGAGGTTGAGGCAGGAGGATTATGAGTTCAAAGCCAGCCTCAGCATTGGTGAGGCACTTAGCAACTCAGTGAGACCCTGTCTCTAATAAAATACAAAAAAGGGCTGGGGATGTGGCCCAGTGGTCGAGTGCCCCTGAGTTCAATCCCTGGTACCAAAAAAAATGAAAAATAAATAAATGAACGGTAGTTGAGAGGCAGGGGGAATGGAGAGATGTTGCTGAGCCTTAAAAAGTTTCATTTGGACAGAAGGAATAGTTCTGGAGATCTATTGTGCAGCCTAGTGACTGAAACTAATAATATTAGTGAATATTTGAAAACTGCAAAGTAGGTATATTTTCAGTGTTCTCATTACAAAAATAAATAGTTTGATGATGGATATGTTAATTAGGTTGATTTAATCATTCCACAATGGTATACATATACCAAATCATCTTTGAAGATCATTTTGTAATAGACCATATTTTACACCTTAAATATACACAGAGTTTTATTTGCCAATTAAAAAATAAAGAGTAAAACAGAAAAATCTCTTTTGGGGCACTTACTCAGTGGTTAAGAGGTTTTGTTTTTTCTCTTTCTTCCACATTGCCTTAATATTTAGAGACATTGTTACTAGAGGTTCATGGCAAAGTAGTGGTGCATGCCTGTAATCCTAGCACTTGGGAGGTGAGGCAGGAGGATCGTGAGTTCAAAGCCAGCCTCAGCATTGGTGAGGCACTTAGCAACTCAGTGAGACCCTGTCTCTAATAAAATACAAAAAAAATGGGCTGGGGATGTGGCCAGTGGTCGAGTGCCCCTGAGTTCAATCCCCGGTACCAAAAAAAAAAAAAATAAATAAATGAACGGTAGTTGAGAGGCAGGGGGAATGGAGAGATGTTGCTGAGCCTTAAAAAGTTTCATTTGGACAGAAGGAATAGTTCTGGAGATCTATTGTGCAGCCTAGTGACTGAAACTAATAATATTAGTGAATATTTGAAAACTGCAAAGTAGGTATATTTTCAGTGTTCTCATTACAAAAATAAATAGTTTGATGATGGATATGTTAATTAGGTTGATTTAATCATTCCACAATGGTATACCAAATCATCTTTGAAGATCATTTTGTAATAGACCATATTTTACACCTTAAATATACACAGAGTTTTATTTGCCAATTAAAAAATAAAGAGTAAAACAGAAAAATCTCTTTTGGGGCACTTACTCAGTGGTTAAGAGGTTTTGTTTTTTCTCTTTCTTCCACATTGCCTTAATATTTAGAGACATTGTTACTAGAGGTTCATGGCAAAGTAGTGGTGCATGCCTGTAATCCTAGCACTTGGGAGGCTGAGGCAGGAGGATCGTGAGTTCAAAGCCAGCCTCAGCAATGGTGAGGCACTTAGCAACTCAGTGAGGCCCTGTCTCTAATAAAATACAAAAAATGGCTGGGGATGTGGCTCAGTGGTCGAGTGCCCCTGAGTTCAATCCCCGGTACCAAAAAAAAAAAAAAAAAAAAAGTGGTTTTAAATAGCAAGAAATGAGAAACAATCTGAATGTCCATAACTAGAAGACTAATTAAGCAAATTACAATGCATTCATTACATTGCACTATTATGTTACTATGAATAATGATGGTATAAAATCATATCTGTTGAAGTGAGAGATATCAGTGATATATTATTGAATGGGAACAAAGCAAGAAGGTGAATAACTTGGAAAATATAATTTAGTTTTGTGAATTGATACACATATGCACATGTGAATGTACATATCTATGAGCAGGGTATTGGGTAGTAAGTATGATCTTAGTAGATTTTTTACTTTCTGATTTGTTTCTGAGGTTTGAAATTTTTTCCAGTGAAACTACTTTCATAAGCAGAAATAAACTCCACAAATTAATAATCCTTTCTCTAAAAAAGTTCTGAACCACTAATAAATACAGACTTAAAAGTGGATTTGCCGGGGCTGGGATTGTGGCTCATCGGTAGAGCCCTCGCCTAGCACATGCGTGGCCCAGGTTCAATCCTCAGCACCATGTAAAAAATAAAGGCATTATGTACAACTCAAAGCAAATAAATAAATATTTTTTTAAAAAGTGGATTTGCCTGTGATAGTGGAGCTTTAAATCAGTAAAAGAGAAAGGCCTCATGTCTTCTTGGGTGCTTTTCTATGTCTGTTGTCTCAGAGAAGCTCTTGCTCTGGGTTACTATTAATGCCTAGATATGGTTACTCTTAAACCAGTGAGAAAGGTGTTTGACAGTATTTGCCAGCTCCTCTTTTTCCCCGGTAAGATTAACCTGCATTTCTTGGTGACCATTTCAGCATCAGAAAAAAAAAAAAAAAAAAAAAAAATTTTTTTTTTTAACATTCACCATATGAAAGTTGTATGTGTTTTTTTCAGTGCCCTTTAAAAAAATATGCTATACCCAAATAGAATGTATAATCTTTTCAACCTAAAGTAACTATTGACTTAGCATTTGCATTTATGTCATCCTTTCTTAGAACATCTAATGAAATTGTCTATGGAAGAACTGGTAGAATTTCTTCAGGAGACTCTAGCAAAGGATTTTTTCTTTGAAGATGATTTTGTAATAGACCAACTTCAGATTTCTATGGCAGAACTAAAGCGGGCAAAATTAGACCTCCCAGAACCTGGTAAGAAATACCCCAATATTTTATATCTAAATTATAATTAAGATTGGAAGACATGGTACAATTAACATAGATTATTTTTTTCAAAGCACAAACATAATACTTGTGAAGAAATAATATAAATGAATGCCTTACCAACTGTCTGTGGCTTTGTTTTTTATTTAAAGAAAAAACAAGTAAACATTAAATCTACATCTCCTAATGGAAAAACTGTACTATTTCTACTTAAATTTATAAATTTGGTTGACAAATAATATTGTTTTTTTCAGAAGTAACTATGGTGTTATTTAAACTAATATAACAAGCACTTTTTATTTTCATCATCTCATTTTGTGAAATCATACAATAGCAGAGCAAGTAAAGTCCCACTTTATAGATGAGAAAACTCATACTTAAATAGGAAGCTACAGAACTATCAAATTGCATTAACAAGAGAAGAGTCTGGATTTTCTGATTATCAATCCAGGGCTCTTGAAGGTAATATATTTTATTCACTTACTTCAAAACATATTCCAGGACCTACTGTTAGGCTTTCTGCTGGGAAATCCTCTGAGAATTTGAAAACTGAAGAGAAAAATGTGTTTTTACTTTCAGGTGCACATGGTTGAGATTATTTACACAAATGATAACAAGCAAATTGAATGGAGCAATGATAGAGCTAGGTGCAAGATAAATGGGAAGGGTAGGGGGGCTTGAGAGGGAGAGAAAAGAAAATGTAGAAAGATCACAGTAGGAGTAACTTTTAAGAGTTTTGACCAGATAGTACTTGACAATGTATGATATCCTGAGAAAAAGTTATTTTTTCCTCTTTCCTTTTTCACCTTTGTTGCAGTAGAGTACCGCTATGGTAAGAGGTTAGGGCAGTGGAAGATCATGGGTGAGAGATGAAAAGTTAGTTATTTAGGCTCTCAGGTAGAGGTGAATTTGGCATTTCCTGATCCTCGTGTTATCATCAATATATCTATACAGAAGGAAAGCAGAATTACATTAATAAAAAACACATTTCCCTTTCAGTAAAAACTAAGATGCTCTGATTTTACTTACTTAATTGAGAAGGGTTTAATCAGCACTTCTGTGAGGTTTTGGGTCATCAGGATTGACTAGAAAACAACCCCTCATAGCATACACAGTTAGGTTGAGCACAGGCCTTGTGAAACCATCACCTTTGCTAAGTGAGGTCAACCCGTACTTATTCAGTATAATAATGTCCATTTTCTACTAATTCTTTCCTGTAGTAGGAAATGCACTTGAAGCAGCAATTACTATACTCTTGCTATTGTGATGCTTATTTTTTCAATGTATTGTCCACTTTTTAAAATAATTTAAAGCAAGTTTTAGTAAAATACATACATAGAGAAAAAAAATGCAGAACTGTTTAAACCTGAGATTAAAATTCAAAACCTGTGTAATGGAAACAGGATGGTGATAATGATTTAGCATCTAATTAGTAGCTAGTATTTTACAAAATGTTACTATGTAGCACATACTACAGGGACTCCCTCATGTAATCCCTAAAAATAACTGAAAAAGTGATGGGCCTCATTTTACAGATGTGGAAACTCAGCAGTTTATAAGAGCTTTTAACTAAGAAATGATAGAGTGGGGCAGGGATTAAAGGGAGATGGATGGATAAGCACTGCAAGAAGTCTGGGCTGATGCTGCTTGATCATCCTGGCAGTGAAGGGAGCTGAAAGAAGGTGGCACTGCTCTTTCCAGCACAGCATCTCTCCTTCTGTAGTGCTACTACTGTGACATTTACTTCTGGATTTTTTTATCACTTGGCCTTCCCAAATTGTGAATGACTTATGGAACATTAAGATAATGATATGAATATTGTACCAAGAAATTTTAATGTCACTTCTGTCCTCTTAAAAAATGTGAGCCAGGAGCAGCTTCTTTGTGTTTTTCTGTTTTCATACCTGTTAATTCCTCCTCATTACTTTGTGTTAGTTTGTTGGGTTTCCAGAAAGAATTCATTAGCATTTTGAAATTGCATTGATTTAAAGATTTAGGATTTCGGGGGAGGGGGGAAATGTCCTTATTTTTAAAACTGGGGTTTTTACTAAACAGCATTTATTTTTAGTTATTTAGGATTACTCTGATAACCCTCAGTACATTTTGTTTTCTTCATGTAAGTGTTACTTACGTATTTCTTACCAGCTGACTCCAGCCCCTAATTATGTCCCATGTGAAAATGTGAACACTGACACTGTGGGTGGATAGCTCTACCAGAGCACCATGGCCTATGGTCACATGCACAAGGTTCACTGCTGTGGCTGTCATCAAGATGAGGAGAACGTAGGCAGAGTAGTGGCCAGGGGCCCCTGGGTTCCTCAAGGGGTGATTTTATCTTTGGCTATTATAAGTTGCATCTTTTTTTCTTCAATTTTTTTTTTCTAATTAGTTAGACATTTGGCATTTTTTATATTTTTGTAGCCACTACATTGATTGTTTTCTTTGATTTTTAGATATACAATTATATCTTCAAAGAATAGTAGTTTTTCCTTTCTTTTCAGTATTCATCCTTAATTTTTCAAGTCAAGAAATCCAGTTATTTCTATTTTTTACTGTTGATATTTTTGTATATTCATTTTATTTACGTATACTTTGTAGTTTCTATTTAACTTCTTGAAAACATTTTTTATTGTAAAAGTTTTCAAACATACAAAAAGTAGACTACCTTCCCATGAGCCTATCACTCAGCTTATTGAATGTTTTTAAAGTGAAAATAAAGACATCAGGATACTTCACTTCTATATCCAAGAAACTAGGACCTTCTTCCTAACCATGGCACCTTTGTCAAATCAACAAAGAAACAGTGTGATTCCCTAATATTAGCTCACGCCAGTTCCTGTTGAATGTTTCTACTTGTCCCAAGACTGCCTTTTTTGGGGGGCAGGGGGGATACCAGGGTTTAAACTCAGGGGCACTAGACCACTGAGCCACATCCCCAGTGCTATTTTGTATTTTATTTAGAGACAGGGTCTCACTGAGTTGCTTAGTGCCTCGCTTTTGCTGAGCCTGGCTTTGAACTCAGAATCCTCCTGCCTCAGCTAGGATGCTCTCAAGCTACTGGGATTACAGGTGTGCGCCACTGCTCCCAGCCCATACTGCCTTTTTAACTGTTTTTCTCAACAGCGTTTATTTGAGAGTCACCCTTTGCGTTTGATGTGCTTTTTCAGACTCTTTGACTCTTCACATGGAGCAGTACCTCTCCTCTTACCCACCCCACCTGACCTTTCTCCCCTCCCACCCTCCCTTCCCTCTCTCTTTATTTCTTCCCTCATTCACCCCTCCTTCCTCCCTCTTGTTCTTTCTCCTTCCTCCCTTCCGTTCATCTGTCCTTCCTTCCCACCCTCCCATTGCCGTAGAGGTCCGTCCAGTCATCATGTGTAATGTCCCACATTCTGGAGTTTTCTAATTTCTTTAGTGATGTCATTAAACTTGTTCCCCTAGCATCCCCTAGCATGTCCTGCAAACTAGAAGTTAGATATAACTATTTAATTAGATTCAGATTAAACAAGAGGTACATAGTGACTAGGTTTTTTGTTGTTTTACTATGAATGATGCTGAGTTTGGCAGTTAGGACCAGATTAATTAAAAATTTTAATTAGAAAACTTTAATAAAAAAAAAAAAAAAAAACCTTTTCAATTAGCAAGTAATCTGTGGCATAATACTGTGACATTGTTCAGATAGCCAGTTTCGTTTAACCTTTCCCTTGATGGATCTAGCCTCCATTGATAATCCTTGCCTAAATTAAATTTTGGGGCAGACTTCCTGTAACAAAGTACCTTCTCTCCTTTATCAACTGTAGCTTTTTGGTTACCTTAAATTGTAATTCCTACTGAAAAGGTAGAATAAATGTTTAATTTTTTTTCTTACTGATCTTTTCCTCCTCTGTTCTATTCTATGAAACTGGTGGCAGAGTTTTTGTGAATTAGTGAAAGTCATTTTGATTAGAAACCCTGTGATTTTCTACTGTGCCTGCCAAGTTAGCCAAAAGTTTTAGCTTATGGCATATATAGGAATCGAGAGAAGATTTTTTTCTTAGAATAATTGAGAGCCACTTTCAAATTTATCTTTAAGTATCAGAAAATATGAAGCTGAAGGAATCTTTTTAAGTAAACATTTTGTTGCTTTTGGCTCTGATAACATGTACTTTTTTCCCCTAGAGAAATTTGGATTTTTTATTTTGCTCATAGAAAATGAACTTTACTAGCTTCCACATTGCATTTTCCTTCCTAGTCTTTTGTACTAGTAGTGACAGTTTTGATTGGAACATAGGAAGAAGACCCTATTCATGCTCACAGTAGCACTATTCACACAGCATAATTTGAAATTATTTCATGCTCAGTTCCAGAGATGCTCTGTCTCAGTTCTTCTCTGGTCTCTGCTTCCCTACCCATTCCTTCCATCCCTTTTTTCTTCACTGGTTTGTTTTCTTGAGCTACATAAAGTTGTTTATTTTGCACTCTGTCCTTGGGCAGTTCATTTTCCCAGTCAGAGCAGTCTCAGAAGATTTCCAGATCTATATGCCCATCCAAGATCTTGGTCCTAGGAACTTCTGAGTTCCAACCTGTTTTGCATCTTCACCTGCCTTCCCCTCAGATACTGCGAACTGGATGTTTAACTGAGTCAGCTATCTCCCCACCCAATCTCTGAAGCTTTCTCTATTTCTCTTATATATTTCCTGTTGTTACAAGGTGGTCAACACCCATCTTTTCCTTCTCCCTCTGCCTCTACTTCCTGGCACCCAGTTAGTTACTATGCAGTAGCTCATCAAGTGCTTTGTCTTTTTGTTCTTAATGTCTCTAACATTTTTCTCCCAGAGTAGCAGCAGCATAAACTGGGGCCCCAACTCTAGTGTCCCTTCCTCACAGAACTGGTGTGAAATTCACATTCCCTCCTGGCTCAGTCCAGTGCTTATGGGAGAGAACCCAAAGTCCTTGGTTTGGCATACTTCTTTTCCACTTCATCCTTCCAACCTTACCAGAACCATTAGACAGCATAATAAATAGTAATAATAACAGGAAACTGTTTTGAGTTGTATGTGATAGACTCCTTGTTGAATGATTTATATGCACATTACTTATTTTCCCCCCAAGAACCCTTTGGAATGGGTATTTGTTAATACAAGTTTGTTTTTGTTTTTTTGTTTTGTTTTTACTTTCAAGGACAATTTTCTATGCATAGGTTTATTTAGATTTTTAGAATTAGTATTTTATATTTTCAAGTAGAAAATTAAGAAACCTATTTTTTTAAATGTTTAATTCAGTTTAAAAAGTTAACATAGAGCTGGAGGTGTGGCTCAGTGGTAGAACTGTTATCTAGAATGTGAGGAGACCTGGGGTCCCATCCTCAGTATTGGAGGGGGCGGGTGGAAAGCCTAGTATTTTTAAATTTTTAAAATTTTTAACATTCTCTTCTAAAGAAATTTTAGTTACAATTTAAATTGTATTTATAAGTCTGATATGTCCAATATTATTTAAATATCTGTTTTCACTTTGAAAACAAAACCTCCAATTTTATAACTCATAAATCTAATTCACATCTCAGAATATGTCAAATCTTAAATCTCTTAAATATTTCTATACTGTTTATAAGTCTAAAATCAAAAGCTGAAATCATGACTCATTTACATAAAGTATCTTAAGTTGGCATGAAAAGGCTAACCATGGCCAAATTCTCTTAAATATTAACATGTAAAATAAACAAGATATGAAATACAAGCTGATCCCTTACTTAATACAAAAAAATACAGAATTGATCACTTGTTTGATTCTCTTAAACTTGTCCGTACTTAGTTCTAGATCTTCAGGAATTGAAAGATTTTAGTCTTTTCAGATAAATTTTGGGATACCTAGTGAAACTACAAACTAGGACACCTTTTGAGTTCTTGGCAGTGACCTGTTGCCGCCTGAAGCGCTTGGAGCAACGGAGCCACGGGAAGAAGTTCAGAGGCAAACTGGAGACAAACAGCTTTTTATTCTGATAACTTTTCTCTCTGGTTCTAACAACGACTAACACACGCCACACACACCACCAAAAATGGCTCTGACCCGATCAGCAATTTCGGCCAAGTCACTCGAGATCCTGGGACAAGGCCTGTGAGACTACGGAAGGCGACAATGCCCAAATCTCCACAGCTCATAGTCAACCGCAAATCAAGCCATCTCCCCAAACAGGGCTCCTGCAGTGACCCACCTTCAGGCTGCCTCACTTTCTGTTTTCACGAGGTTGGTGCCATTAGGTGGTTTTATCCCTTGCTCTAGATACCTTAGATTCCATTTGCACTCTGCATCCTCCTTACTTTTCAAGGATGACTGCATCTTCCCACGTGGTGGGTTGGATTTTGTGTTTCTTTGGTCTTTATATCTACCTTGTACTTTTAGAGGTCTTTGAACCTTATGAATTAATGTTCTTTTCTTTTGTTTCTTATTTGTTAAGGCCATAATTCTTAAATTAATTGTCATTTATTTTAATTTGTAGTAGTTTTCATTCTGATTTTGCCATCAGTTATTATCAATAACTTGTAGAAGAGGAAACTTGGGCTTCCAGGTTAAGTACTTGCCCAAGGTCCCACATTTAGTAAGTGATAGGCATTTTAGTTGACCCAATCCTGATTCCAAAGCCAGTGCTGTACATGATACCAAAATGGCTACTACTTAGAGGTCACAGTTTGATGGGGGTAAGGGTGGGGAGGCTGCTCATTCATAGTAATTTCCTTTGAATATGCTTTTCCTCCAAGAATGTTCCTAACAATTTTCCAGTTGTTTTTTTACCATTCTGCTAAGTTTTCACAATGTGGCTTCAGCATCTTTACTTTACTGAAGCCTTCCCAGTGAGCACCTACCTCTCCAAACCCAGGGAATTTGATTACTTGTATTTTGTTCCTGAACTGAACTCCTCTGCATGCTCCTGTCTTCACACTTCCAGTGCTTGGCCCCTTGTGTTAGTCCATCTCTTGGATGGAGTGGGTTCCTTGCACAATTCTGCATTATTGGCATAAATGGAGTGGTTGGCATAGATCTGACACTCAAGGTTTGTTTGTTCCCCCCACCCCGAAATAAATGAAGTTCTAATTTTTTTAGATAAGAAAAATCTGCGCCAGGCCCGGTGGTGCATGCCTGTAATCCCAGCACTTTGGGAGGCTGAGGCAGGAGGATCGCGAATTCAAAGCCAGCCTCAGCAATGGCGAGGCACTTAGCAACTCAGTGAGACCCTGTCTCTAGATAAAATACAAAAAAAAAAAAAGGGGGGGGGGGGGGGGGGGGGCTGGGGATGTGACCCAGTGGACAAGTGCCCCTGAGTTCAATCCCCAGTACCACCCAAAAAAAAAAAAAATCTGCTTGGAACCACCTTATGACCCAGCTATCCCACTCCTTGATCTTTACCCAAAAGACCTGAAAACAGCAAACTACAGGGACACAGCCACATCAATGTTTATAGCAGCACAATTCACATTAGCTAAACTGTGGAACCAACCTAGATGCCCTTCAGTAGATGAATGGATAAAGAAAATGTGGTATATACACACAATGGAATATTACTCAGCAATAAGAGAGAATAAAATCATGGCATTTGCAGGAAAATGGATGGAGTTAGAGAATATAATGCTAAGTGAAGTTAGCCAATCCCAAAAAGCCAAATGCCAAATGTTTTCTCTGATATAAGGAGGCCAATTCACAGTCGGGTTGGGATGGGTAGCATAGGAGGATTAGAGGAACACTAGAATGGCCAATGGGGAGGGAGGGCAAGGGAGGGGGCAAAAGGGTGAAGGAAAAAAAAAAAAAAAAAGATGGTAGAATGTGATGGATATCATTACCCTAAGTGCATGTATGAAGTCACGAATGGTGTGAATATACTTTGCGTACAACCAGAGATTTGTAAAAAAAGTGCTCTATATGTGTAATATGAAATGTAATGCATTATGCTGTCATTTATAACATCTTAGAATAAAAAATAAATTTAAAAAAAAATCTGCCCACAAAAGGTTAGCCCAAAGCAGTTTTTTGAAGTGATGAATCATTCTGTGTCATTTGTACACACAAGTCAACCTTACTGTATGTTAAAACTTCTGAGTCTGGAGGTGTGGCCAGTGGTAGAGTACTTGCCCAGCATGCAGCACTTTTTGAGGGTTCGAGTGAGTTTTCACTTTTGTTTATTTAAACCAGTGTTCCACACACTGCATTTTTTACATGTGTGTGAATTGAAACTCCAGGGAACACAAAATGTAAGTTGTTAAAATTAAATTATTTCACAGATTTGTTGAATTGTATGGTCTGAATAGGTTTACAATGATAAATTTGTTAATAGTTTTCTCCTTTCTATTTCCCTTATCTTTTAAAAGCTAATCTGCTGAGAAGAAAGTCAGACCTACAAGCTTAACTACAATAACTTCTTTTAAATTATAGCTATAACTTAGAAGCAAACCGTATCTCTTTTAATCACCTTGTTCAAGGCTATAGTAAAGTTTGAACTGTGTGTTCTTCTGGCCAGTAGGTACATTGAACAAATAAAATTTGTGATTCAGTTACATGTATGAAATCAATAATTTTGTGAGAATGTTTAAAAATTCAGTTGGGCTTAATATTTGATCTGGAGAGGGATAGGGTAACAGAATAGTAGAACAATTCTCCCAGCAGTCACCTCCAACCATTTCTTAATGAAAACTGCTGGCACAAAGTACATGTATTCAGTTGTTGCAGTTTAAAAGTAGAACGATGCTCACAGGGAGCATGCTCAGCACTTTATGTAATTATGTCTCCTTGGGTGCAAAAAGCTGTTAAATGCCTCCAAGGCAATTCACCTGCGGATCTTGTAGTTGATGTGCTGTCCACTGGGTGGTGACAGAGACCTAAGTAAGACCAAAGGTGGATCAGCCTGTAGGGATTTAAGGAGGGGATCCTTTCCTTTATCTTTGGAGAAGTTAAAGTATTGTTCTGTTGGCTTCTTCTTTACTTTTCCTTTTTTTTTTTTTTTTCCAAAGAGAAAAACAATGTTTGAATTGCCTTTATTATAAAATGTATCAAGTTACATTTCATCTGTTTTGTTTTGTTTTGTTTGTAATAGATCTCTTAATTATTAACACTGGCATAAAAATACCTGCCACCTAATATGACCGAACACTGGTGAAAAATACCATTAATGCGATATCTTCACAAAAGCCTTCCCCTTAATTAGGGCAGTAATTCTTCAACTCCTGTGCTTTGAGGAAAAAGAAGGGGAACATGACATTTTAGACATGAAGCTGAGTAAAAACATGAGTGAAATGAGCAACAGTATTATTATATCTATTGAAAAGCAGCCAGGATGAGGGCACAGGTGATACCTGTGAATCTGCTGCTACACTGGAGTCTTTTACTTACAGTTAGTTGCCTAGAGGTGAAAAGAAACATTTAAACCAACAAAGACCAAGTACAGCACTATTGGTGTGCGTGTATATGTATGATAGTTCAAGCAGGTGAAGATAGCTCTAAAAGGAGATTGTACTAAAATGTTTAATGATTTATTTGAGTCAACTTATGTGCAGAAAAAAGTAGAGAATATCATTCATATGTAAAATAATTCTGGTGATGACAGAGGGGTTAGAATGGGGAAAATTTGAATAAATATTGATAAGAGGAACTTGAAGGCAGGGGAAGCCAGGGTGTGACTAAGAGACTGGTTACTTGTTGGAACAAGGATGTTCTGGAATATTCCATTTGACTAGGTGAACTTGAGATGAGATTGCTGTGACTGTCAGTCATCTTCAAAAAATTGCAGAACCAAACAAGTGTTAAA
This sequence comes from Tamias sibiricus, assembly GCA_025594165.1. Lineage (NCBI taxonomy): Eukaryota > Metazoa > Chordata > Mammalia > Rodentia > Sciuridae > Tamias > Tamias sibiricus. Next base: position 87,609,914 of record CM046669.1, read on the forward strand.
AGGAAGGAGATGAGAAAAATGTAGTTCTTCATTTTAAAAGGAGCAAAAGTTAGATAATGTAAATTCTAGATCAGTAAATGTGATATCTAAGGCAAGAGTCAATAAATGGATTAATTGAAAAATGGATTTTTGAGCACTTAGCAACCAAGTAAGGTAACCCAATAACATGGTTCCAAGAAGAATTAACCTGATTAATAATCTGAGTAATAACAACAGTTACTAAATACCTGCTGTATTCCAAGAAATATGCTAGCCTTCTTTTTCATATAAACTCCAATCCTTACAGCAAATCTACAAAACAGATGTTACTATCTTCATTAATAAATAAGAAATCTGAGACTAGGAAAGGTTACATTACTTATACAAATTCAAGATGGCAGAGCCAGGATTCAAAATCATGTCATTTGTCCCTGTTGGCCGTGCTGTTCTCACTATGCCTTGGACATATACAACATTTGGGAAATAATGTTTTTGAAAAGGGTCAGCAAGGCAATGTGAGGACCAGAATAGCAAATCCATTTCCATTACAAAGTTCTGGATAAGGGAAGTAATCACACATTTTATTTTGTTCAGTTAGTTTAAATAAAAAATATTGCTTAAATGTCTGGCCACCACACTTTAAAAGAGTACCATTTGGGGATGGGGTGTGGCCAGTATTGGAATGCTTGTGTAGCATGTGCAAGGCCCTGGGTTCCATCCCCAGCACTGCAAGAAAGGGCAGTGGGATACCCTTTCATGTCCCTCATCATCAAGAAGTAGCTAAAGCTAAGTGTTTGTGGAAAACACTTTGGAAAGCCAACCTCAAGTTCACCATCCCAGCAATATGGAATCTGCAAAGTTTTGAAAACTCTAGATTCTTCTATGGATTTGTTACTGCCCCAGTCTAGCTTCCATGTTTGCTTCATTCAGTTGTCTTTTTGATGTGGTTATATAAAATAGATTTTAATTGGTATAGTTGGTTTTATTACATTGTTGACATTAAAGATGTTCACCAACCATAAGAGTAAATTATCATAAATGATAAAATGTGACTTTTTGCTAACAGAAAAGGCAATCCATAATTTTTAAAAATAGAAATAAATCAATTTTGAGACTTAGAATATAGACCTAAGGATAACTACTCTTTGAAACAGCTAATTTCGTGTGAATTAAGTTATCATGAATTGTGAATTGATGAAGATTGAAATATTTGAAGCAGACTGTGGGCATCTGCAGGCAGGCTGAAGAGCTCTAAGCCTCCACCCACAGTGTGGTTCCAGGGAGAATGCATGCAAGGCACAGTAGCTGCTCAGTTTGAGATCTGTTTTATTCTGGCTTTTTTTTTTTTTTTTTTTTTTTTTTTAATTCTGCTATGGAGGGTTTTTAAAACATTTAACATGATTTTATGTGAACTAAAAGTTGGTGGTTCTCTCTCCAGGCTGCCAGAAGCCAGTGATTAGAGAAGAGGGACAGCTGAAAAGGCTCAGCATGAAGATCTTTGTAGCAAATCTAGTTTTGTCCCTGTGGTAGCACATTTTGTAGGTGTGACTTCGCCATTCCCTGGTGCTACAGTTTTCCTTTGCTTTTAAATGTTTATGTTTTCATTGGGTTCCTACTCACCAACCTGAAAAGGGTGTTCTGATGCTTGGCTGATACTGTTATCATGGTGGACTATCAACCAGCCATTAAATTAGCCAATCAGATTACTATATGCTGCTTAAAAAATTGTCAGAGAGAGGAGACTAAAGGAAAGTTCATAAATTCAGTTTTTCTATTACATAGGTTGGTTGGTTTGATTATTTGGTGGTGCTGGGAATTAAACCCAGGGCCTCACACATGCTAGGCAAGTGCACTGCCACTGAGCCACACCCTAACCCTCTGTTATGTAGGTTTTTATATCTTCTTGATAATCTGTGTTTGTTGGGATTATTTGCTAACAGGGAAGGAGGAATTAATATATTTATTAAATTGATAACTATTTGTAGAATGATAAAACTTTTTGGAGATTCTAGAGTAGTTTTATATTTGTTGCTCATTAGCTTTTAATGCAGTGGGCAGAATAACTATCTGTGGCTATTCTTGATTTGGGCTACATTTAAGTCAACTTTCTCAGTTCCATGAATTTCATGTGTTGACTAGTGAGAAGCCAAACTGCCAGTGCTTTGATCATTTCACATAACACTCATAAAGCAAAGAAAACTATTCTGAATAATAAGCATTTTACAGTTTGCGTTATCACTTGAAATAATTTTTCTACATATCATAAAATCATTTTATTTCAAAAAGACACAAGAGCAATGTTGATATGCCAACTATTGCTGAATGGTATTTGTCACTGTCCTTAAACCATTTTGTTCATTCCCTTACAGTGCACATCTAAAACGCCGAGCAAGCATGTAGACTCTACTTATCCCAGAAACAACCTCTTCTCACTACTTTTCACCCCACTTATAGTGTAGGGGTAAAGAACAAAAATTCTGGAATCAACTCTGGGTTTGAATTCTGGATCTGCTGCTTACTAGCCTCGAGCTTTTCAGCAAGTTAATCTTTGCCTCAGGCTTCTCATCTATTAAAAATGAAAAACGGTAGTGACCAGTGTTCTCTGCCATATGTACAGCTTTTGAGCAGTGGCTGATTCATAGAGAGTGCTTCATGAGTATTAGCAGTTATTGTTACCATTATCATCATTAATTATTACCACAGTCTAAGTCTAATCTACCATTTAATGTGACCTTTCTAATATACACATCAGATCATGTAACTCCCTGCTGTAAAGCCTCTAGCATTTTTCATTTAACTCCACACAAATTCCCAAGTCCTCATTGTAGTCATTGTCCTTTGTAACTTGACTCTGTGGGTCCTCTGGCCTCATTGGGTGTGTGTGGGGGGGATGTTCTCTGCCTTTCTCCCTCTCTAGACCTTTGTTCAAAGGGCCTTGTTCTTCTTCTTCTTCTTTTTTTTTTTTTAATATTTTTTAGTTGTTGATGTACCTTTATTTATTTATTAATTAATATGTGGTGCTGAGAATCGAACCCAGTGCCTCACACATGCTAGGCGAGTGCTCTACCACTGAGCCACAACCTCAGCCCAGGGCCTTATTCTTGATGGAATTCTTCGCTGCCCTGTGCTACCTGACCCTGATTATTTTTCCACTTTTTTCCTAGCACTATGTACAACTAGAATCTGAGCTCCAGAAGGACAGGGCCTTTCCCTGCCTTGTTCCATCTTTATATTGCCAGCACCTAGAACAGTGCCTGGGACCTAGTAGTTTCTGTACGCATATGTTGAATGGATAAACAAATGAAACAGAATTTCATTGCCACTTCTGATGCTTTTGTGCTTTTAAATATATAAAACTCAAGAGCTTACATAAATACTGTCAATATAAATTCAGTTAAAACCATCAAAAGTTCCTCTACAAGTTTATGAAAATGGCACAGTGGAAGGCAACAGTGAAGTGGGATAAAAATGACTTTTCTGAGAATGCTTTTCCATGTATAAAACACAGGCAAGACCATGTCTTGTTGGGGCCTAGGGCTCTGAGGATCTGCTTCATCAAAGGAAGAAGAAAAAATGGGCATAACTGGGAGCTTGCTGATAAATTGACAAGGTTTATTAACACCAAGACTTGAGCCTCTAAAAACAAAGACATGGTCTGTGTGCTCACCACTAACAGGGATGTTGCTCAGCACAAAAGCCATTGTAGAGCATATTAGTAGCTATTGTTGGATTTTTTTTCAAGTGACAATGCATTATTTTGTATAACTGGTGAAAAACAAGTTGAAATTTTGCAAATGGAGTCTATTGTTGTTTTTTCATGATGGTATTTATTGACTACCCATAATAGATCAGCTTAAAAGACTTCATACTAAAATGGCCAGTTTATTCAGCCTTTCTTCAACTCCTCATGAATTTTCTGTTAATTACTTAAAATATAAAACAAAATGTATCTGATATGATTTTCTTTAATTTTTTTTCTATTTTTGCATTTAAAGTAAGACCTTTTTAGAATTTAACTTCTGGTTAGAGAATACTTTTTATCAGGAAATTATCCTAAGGAAGGTACTCAATAATAATAATAATAATGGTGGGACAACTTTGACACTACAGTAGGTCATCAGTTGAATTTTAAATTTGACAGATGTGCTTGAAGTTGATAGGGAAAGTTTTACTGAGATTTTGAAACCATTTTAGTTGAATAGGTTAAAGTAATGTAATGTTAAGACACTGAATTACTGGCTCTGCAGGATTGCGTTAGGAATGGAAATAGAACATCAGCTTTGCATTCCTGGAAAAAACATGTAACAATATGTCTGAACAAAATACAGGAATCATGTTATACAATTGTGTGAATCTTGTCCACAAGGTTACAAACTCTTCCTACCTATACATTGCCTAATAAGATTTTGAGTTTTGTTATGTTTTAATATTTGTCTTTCCAGAAAAAGTACTTCTCAACAGTCATTAAAATTCCATGGTATGGAAGTATGTGTATATAAAAAAACATGCAGTTATTAATAATGTGTATTTAAATCAGATATTATTTACTCAGATATTTATTTTACTTATGAATTTATCTTCCCCTTTAGGTAAAGAGGATGAATATCCAAAGAAACCTTTGGGGCAGCTTCCACCTGAATCTCATTCCATTGGTGTTAATCACCTGAGCAATGGACAAAGAAGTGTTGGCAGGCCCAGTCCCCATATAAGCAGCAGAAGAGAAAGTGGATCATCGCCTTCCAAAAAGCATGAGCACTCACCCCACCATCAGAGTAGAACTGGTACTCCAGAAAGAGTCAGACAACTCAGGCATAAGTTGAAGGATGAGGATAGTAAAAATCTTAATGAGGCAGCTTTTCAAAGAAAACCTGCATCGGGTCCACAAGACAATTCCAGGCACTATAACCATGCAGCTGCTAACCAAAACAGCAATGCTACTTCAAATATCAGAAAGGAATTTATGCCCAAATGGAATAAACCCTCAGATACTTCAGCTATTGAAAGGACTGCCAAGTATGCCACTGAAGGCAAAGGTAGATCAGTGCACCCTACACTTACAGTCACCATCCCAAATTCTACTGATCCTCGGATATCAAACACAAGGCAGAAGATGAAGGTTTTGGATGCTGACGATGGGAAGAGAGGCTCCAACGCATCCCAGTATGATAACGTACCTGGGGGTGAGAATGAAAATGGAACTGCTGCTGAAGAGGCACTAGAAAGGGCTTACTCTCACAGTCCAAGGAACATTGTTTACTCTAACAGTCCAAGAAAGCATGCTGAGCCAGGTTCTAGTCCATCAAAAGTATCCAACAAGTTTACTTTTAAAGTACAGCCTCCAGGCTATACAAGATATCAATCCCAGTTAGAAGGGGAAGATCGAGGAACTGTGCACCCACCATCCTACAGCAACCCCCCTATTTACCATGGAAATTCTCCAAAACACATCCCCACTGCTAACAGCAGCTTCGTACCTCCACAGATCAGCCCTGGGACTCAAATTCATCCTTCCAGAAGACCTTTCGGTTCTACTCTGTCAATTGACATTTCTCCAGAGAAATCTTACAGCCGCCCAACACCTCTTGTACTACCATCCAGTCGAATAGAAGTCCTTCCTGTTGATGTTGGTGCTGGGGGATACTCCAGCAATTCAGGGTCACCAAAGAATGGAAAATTCATCATTCCTCCAGTGGATTATTTGCCAGATAACAGAAAATGGTTAGAAGTTAGTTATACATACAGACCTGAGATGCACGGACAATCATGGACCCCAGATTCTAACCGTAGCCACTTAAGCAATTTACCAAAATATTCAGCCTTTCAACACGTACCCTTTCAGGACCATAATCTCCCAGCAGTTTCAGTAGATAGTCCAGTGCGGTATAAAACTTCACCAGCTGTAGAAGATGCCAATCCAGCTGGGTATCAGTATGCAGGGCCTTCACCTCCAGCATATCACTACAGAAAGCGGGAGGGGCTTTCTGTTCAAGAATCAGTATTGCTGTGAGAATTTATGTATACTTGCAAAAGACAAGAGAATAGAAACCATACGAAACCTACATTGCTATGTTTGTAATTGCCAAAGCAGTATTTTATACTCTTGTAAACAACTCGCACAATTCTGATGTATATTAGTAATAAGGATATATAGAAGTTCTCATCCCCCATGTAGATGCTGCTTAAGATGAGCATTTTAAATTGCATCATCACTGAACCTGTTAAAGAATTTAACCTGGAAACATAGCAATATCATTTAGAGGTGCACGCACAGTAATGATCCTTTACTCAGTTTCATTTATATCTTTCTCCAAAAATTGAACATTTTTATCCTGTTGGCCCATTCTATTTTGGCTAATGTTAACAAACCACTGAGAAACTGTAGAACAGATGTTTTTTAAGGCTATATATAATATATCTTTTAATAGATATTATAGGCATCTATACATACACATTTGAACATAGACCTGAAGAAAAAAAAAACTTTTTTTAAACTACTTTTAATCTAGGTCCATGGAATAATATGATATTTTTCTTTTTCTTAACTTGTATTTTAGTCTAGCACTCCCCAACCCCCCCACCCCCTCACTCCACACTCATGTTTTTAACCTGCGACCTAAACTGACTAAAAGAGTTTTCCCTGAATTTGTTAATAGGGTATCTCACAGAATGCTTATTGTTATCCTTCAATGGCTGCCATTTTCTTTCAATCTGAAAACTAAAGACATGGGAGAGAAAGGTTGACCACTTACTGGTGCTTAAAAATTGGAGCAGGTAGGTAAGTTTATGGCCAAAGGCACAGCGCTCCTTGTATCCATTTCCCCCAGATCATTCTTAGTGTTTTTGTGGGCCTGGCTCTGCTCTTTTGCAATGCTCAGAGCACACCCTTCCTTGCCAGATACCAAGGATGCTGCAGGAGAAGTTGCAACTTAGTGACCATGCAGCACCAGAAGGGCAAGGTGGAAGGCCTTTGAAGTTCATTTGAAAGAAGGATCAATGGTCTGGTTACTTCTCAATTCTGCCTCTTAAATTCTTGCAGGGCCTCACCTTGAAGGGCCCAAGGCAGTTGTTTACATGATCATTTTCTGACATTTTCTTTAAAGAATGTAATCAATGGATATTGCTGCAGTTATCAGGCCATTACGTTATTCATACTAAAATTGTAAAAAAAATGATTCTAACTATTAATAGGCATCTCAGATCTTGATCTTTTTAAAAAAATATAGTGTGACTTTCAAACTTTCAAAACTATTTTTTCTTTTTCTGTGAAAAAAATACAGGTTCATGGTTAAAAACAATCAGTGATGTCTTTAAAAATATTCTATTACACTACAATTACCAAAACACTGACAAAATTTTGGGCACTCCAAGAAAATAGAACTTTGTTTTTAATTGGAGTACTTCTTTTCAACATTATTGTGCTCATATTAGAATACAAAAAGTTAGAAAGTCTAACATAGATGGCTCTTCTTGTTGCAAGTTGGGGCTTTAAAGCTTTTGAGGTACAAAAGTGTGTCTTAAAATGCAAATAACATTTGTTTAGCTAGTGAATGTGACAATATTTTTATGTATATAATGAGTCTAATGTAATTTTAATCAACTTGGTAATGATGTTTTTAAATGACAAAACAAATGCAGTGTATTAAAGCTGAACACTACACTGAAGCTCAAACTCCTGATAAAATAACAGGTTCTTGATTTAGATCATGTGAAAGCTGAGAAATAAATGTGTATAAAAATGTTCTAAGGATAATAATTCCAATTTTAAAACTATGATTCTATGACTTGTAATGAACCAAGCTGTACATTTAGTTTATGAAAGCAGCACCCAAGCTGCTCCAAAATATATATATATATATATATCAACAGTGGTAAATACTGTAGATTTTATATATATGTGCAAAATATATATATATATATATACACACACACACTATTTTCTTATGTCATCTATGACATTTTTATCTGTATACTTTTTTGATGTGATTGTTTTTAACATGCTAAAAGTAATAAGCATATTTTGTTTTGTGTCTTTTATGTGCATTTTTTTAATATGGCAAAAGTGCTGCATCCCTGATGCTTCTAAGGCTACTTTTCTAATTGAGTGATGTTGCCCAGTGTTCACCACATTACTTTATATGTTGCAGTTCTGTGTTTTATGTTTTATTAATTTCCAGTAATTAATCTAAACTCTATTTAGAACTACGTCATATTTCCCTTATTTAATGACATTATGATATTATTTCTAGTCTTCCCTTTTACAAAATGTAGCTATGTTCATTTTTTAAGCAGAATTTAATTTGAAATTATTTGCCACAATATGGTTTTACTCTTTCAAATATATTTTTTAATAAAAGTTAATGAAATGATGATAAAAGATGAAACAATATTGGCAAAGAGGGTCAAAATATATGGAGATTGGTTTTAGTCTGTAATTACATGCACAGAAATGGTGCCTAGTCAATACTTTGCTAAGATCTCTTTTCCTTTCACTTTCATGATGAGAGAAAACCATGCCATGTCTACATGTATATTTTGCTGTTGATTACACTCTTTATGACAGTTGTGCCCAAAATAATAACTATTTTGGTATTGTTTTTATTTTTATTTATTTATTTATGTATGTATTATATTTATTTGGAGAAGTTAAAGAAACTAGATCCAGGACCTCAAAGGGTTTTAAAAGTTTGACTTCCTTTTTTTAATAGGATTATTTAAAAATGGATAGCTTCTTAAATGCAAATATCAAAGTATAAATGATAGAACATTTTTTGACATCAAAGTATCAATGATAGAACATTTTTTGAAAGAATGCAAAGAGTTTCCTTCAGTCCACAGGACATTTTTGGAAAAAAGATATAATTATTTTAACATTCTTTTTTCATTTTAAGGAGATTCTAATACTAAATTGTGTCATACTCAGTGTAACTTTAAGGTAGACTTGCATAGTTATAATGGCTTCAGATTTCTTGGATCCTTTTATAATGTAAGCACAAAAACGGTACCTAGTCAGTACTTTGCTAAGATTTCTTTTCCTTTCACTTTCATGATGAGAGAAAAACATGCCATGTCTACAAATAACAGATCTATTCACAGAGGACCTCCAGCTTCCTCTTCTGAAATCAAATTATTATTCTCAGTTACCCTTTAGAAACACACCTTTATTTTAGTATGCATTTGATGTAGGCACTTACCTTAATTTTACTAAGATTATGATTTGAGGATTTGGGTTTTTATTTTTTTATGTTTTTATTTTTTGGGTGTTTTTTTTTTTTTTTTTTTTTTTTTTTTTTTTTGCTTACAATTGTCCTTTAGTAGATTTTAAGTGTCTATAAATAAGAATAGTAATGCTTATTGGCCAAGTAGAAGGGGTCAAACTTTATCTGTTGATTGGTTGGTTGGTTTTTGCCACTGATCCACATTCCCACATTCCCAGTGCTTTTTTTTTTTTTTTTTTTTTTTTTTTTTTTTTCCTTTCTTTCTTTTGAGACAGGGTCTTGCTAAGTTGTTGAAGCTGGCCTCGAACTTATGATCCTCTTGCCTCAGCCCCAAGTCACTAGGATTATAGGTGTGTACCCCTGCGCCCAGCCAAACTTTACTTTTAAGATGACCCAAGTTTTTGAGAATAGGAGAAAGAAATCTGTTTAACATCTATTGATACATTTTACTTTCGGAAGAATGTTTACTTATCCATTAAGCTAACTGCCATCATCTTATAGATGAGACAACTGAGAAAGGAATAATTTCAGATTTCTTAGGAGTGGATTTTGACACTTGATTCTCTTTAGAATTATCTGGTAAATTTAAAAGTTTCTTTTCTGCTGGGATCCCATCCCAGACCACTACAATCACACTATCTGGATGGAATCCAGGCATCAGATAATACTTTTTTTTCCCCTAAAACTTAAAGTTTAATTATTAAGTTCTCTTTAAAAATCCCTCCAAAGATTCCCACTGTAAGCTCAAAAATTCTCAACAGATTAATAGTTTGAGTTTAAAATTCTGACCTCAGGAAAGCTAGGAAAAACTCTACAGGAAAGATTAAGATTGCCAGCCATCTTTTGTAAATTCTGATGAACTACTGCTGGTTATGGTGTGAATGACTTCACATAGAAGGTAGTATGACCTTGTAACTCTCTTTTGCTATTTATAATAGTCCTTCAAAACAGAGCTTGATAAAGATTTCCATTTTCCTAAACAACCTCTGGCTCCCACTTTCCTTAAATGACATGTTTTTAAAAGCTCAACTACTGAAAGCTTAAGAGCTGAGAAAATGCTGAATAGTTAGCCCTTCATTGGAGCAGTCAACATGTTATTGAGCATCTTCAAAGTACCAGGGAACTGTGCTGAGTTCACTCTTAACCATGTGAGACAGGTTTATAATATTTGTGTCTTAATTCAGTGTTCAGTGTTGGAGACGTGCACAGGCTTCCTGTGGACACAAAAGGCCAAAAAGCGCCACCCCCCCAACAAGCGTAGGAAGCCCTCGTGAGGGAGTTGCCTCAGCTGAGCCTGAAAGGATTAGAATAGCAGACAGGAGGCAGTGAGAAAGGGGAAGTTCTGCAGAGGGGTGAATGGCAAGTGCAGCTGCTTGCTGCATGGTGATGTGTGAGATTTTGCCCCTTTGATGTGTTTGTGGAGTGAGGTTACAAAGGAGGGAGAAATCCCACAGAGACCAGATGTGGAGGGCCTTATATGCTGCTGAACCTGATCCTGGCAGGTTTTGCCATGCTTTTGTGTTTTCATTTCCTCTGGTCCTTGAGGCTGTGGAGGCTAGGCAGATGTGAGGGAGTGAGTCTGGAGCTGGTTGGGAAGACAGGAGGAATCCTTTATCTAAAAGTGCTGCCGAGCTTAAAGCCAGGGAAGAAGCATCAAAGAAAAGGTGATTAATTTGAGAACTGATTATTAAATGAAATTGGCAAGACTTTAACAATTGAATGAAAGCAATCCTAATAATCCTAATAAGGAAAATAGCTAACATTGAGTGCTCATTATGTGTCTGGCACTGTGCTAAGCATTTTGTGTGTATTAGCTTATTTAATTCTCACAATAACTCTATGATGTGTGTACTACTATAATTCCCAGTTTACAGATGAGAAAAGTAAGCACGAAGTTTAGGTAATTTTCCCCTAGTGACACAACTGGTAAGTAATAGAGCCAGGACTTGAATCCCCAGCCTGTTTCCCTCCCTACCCCTGAACTGATTAAAGGAGGCGTAACTTACCTATCATAAAATTCACCCACTTCAATCTTATGCTTAGAAGATTTTTTTTAGTAATTGTGTCATTATCACAACAAAATTTAGAACATTTCCATCACCTAAAAAAGATCTATTGTGCCTATTTTCAATTCAAGCCTGTTCCCATGCTTAGTGCTCAGGCAACTACTGATCACTTTCTGTCCTCATTTGCCCTTTCTGGATACTTTCTTGAAGTGGAATCAGACAATATAGGGGTATTTTGCCTCCTGTTTCTTTCACTTAGCAATGTCTTTGAGGTTCATTCTTATATTGTGTATCAGTAATTTACTTTTTATTGCTGCGTAGTATTCCATTGTCACCTTGTGCTTATTCATCAGTTGATAGACATCTGGATTATTTTCACATGTTGCTGTGACCATTTGTGTACAAGTTTTTATGTGGACATATGTTTTAACTTTTTTGAGAAACTTCCAGACTGTTTTCCAAAGCAGCTGCACCATCTTGCATTTCTATCCACAATGGAAGAGGGTTCTGATTTCTTATCAACACTTGTGATTATCTGAGTTTTTAATTATAGCCATCCTAGTGAATGTGAAGTGATATCTCATGGCTTTGATGTGCATTTCCCTGATAGCTAATGATGTTAAACATCCTTTCATGTGCTTATGGGCCAGTTGTATATCTTCCCTGGTAAAATGTCTGTTTAAATATTTTGCTTTCTTTTTAATTGAGTTTTCTATTGAATAATAAGAGCTCTTAATATAGTCTGGATATAAGTCCTTAATAAGATGTGATTTGCAAATATTTTCTCCCAGCCTGTGACTTGTCTTCCATTGCTTACTGATGTATTTTGAAATGAACATGTTTTTAATTTTAATGAAATCCAATTTATTAGTTTCCTTGTATGAATTATGCTTTCAGTACTGTATATCTCTGCTTAACTTGAGGTCCCAAAGATTTTTCTCCTGGTGTATTCTGGAAGGTTTACACCTTTGGCTCTTAAATCTAGGTTTCTGAGCCATTTTGAATTAATTTTTTTAGTGCAGGGTAAGAGATAAATTTCAATGGATGGCCAGTGATCTCAGCACATATGTTAAAAAAAAAAGACTGAGCCCCTTCCCCATTGTACCTGTGTTAGAAGTCAATTGAGCATATATGTAAGAATTTTAAGCTCTGAATCATGAAGTATACATCCTCCAGTTTTGCATGTTTTCATATGTGCAGAGATGGAGAAGTTAGCTTTTCTTACTTGGCTATTCTGAGTCTTTTTTATTTATATATAAATTTGAGGGTCTGCTTATCTGTTTCTGCAGAAAAAGCTGCTGGAGTTTTGGTAGGGATTATTTTGTATCTATATATCAATTTAGAAAGATGTTCATCTTAACAATATAGAGTCTTCCAGTCTGTAATCATAGATTCTGTCGCTCCGTTTATTTTGATCTTCTTTAATTTCTCTCACGGGATTTTGTAGATTTAGTATATGTCTTGCACAACTTTTGCTAAAACAGTTCCCATTCTCTCGTGAATGGGCTTTGCTCTGAAACAGCATGCTCTGCTGTTAGGAGAGAGAAAGACTGGTTTTTGTAGTTCATGGGTTGAGTGAAATGGGGGTAGGGTGGCCACTATTTGGTGAAAAGAGTGAGGAGAAAGCAGTTTAGGTTTAGTGGGAAAGTAACTTCTGTTCTGACATGTAGAATTTGTGAACTGGAGATTGACAGGTGGTGTGTGTGACAGGCAGTTGGCTATTCTAGAGAGAGATTCGGGAATCACCAGCATGAAGGAAGGTCGAGTCAGGAGAGTACTCACCCTGGAGGAAGACGAGCAGGCAAAGGGCGGGAGAGCCTAGGGTGTTGACCCAGACCGCGACGTTGCCCAGCACTGTGCCCATTAAGTTACCAAGCGGGGGTAATACCGCGCAGCAGGGTCATCGATGAAAAAGAGCTGCGATGTTCCTGTGTGTTTGTCCATTGGCAAATCAGGGAGCAGGTCATCAGATCTTCACAGTGGGCTGTTCGCGCCACTCTAGCGGTGTGACCTCAGGTGAGTCCCTCACTGGGCCTCGCTTTCCTCAGCTATAAAGCATAGTCATTTAAGAGGTGCCACAGGAGAGGGGACAGTCATGGGCTGATTCCACAACACTTGAGTACCCAGTTATTAGAGTCAGACTGAGTTGGGTTTGGACTTTGCACTGTGGCCGATCACTATTCCCCATCCTGCTGAACTCATGTGACAAGATGCGTCCTTGTCCCATTCTGATCCACTTCCTCGCCTATAGAATGAAGGTTGTAGTTTTTATTTCATAGTTACAAGGATTGAGTTAATTTGTATCAAGTGCTTGGCGTAGTGTCATCACACACCAATAATTTGTGATATTATCTCAATCTCATGCCACCATGGTGCTGGGTTTTAGTGTCTGAGGGGGATATGACCTTGTTTTCATTCACGGGACTGAGAGTCTACAAAGGAGCACCGGGATAAAAGCAGTACACTAACACGTCATCCTGAAAAGGAAAGTGCCGTGGACATGATCTGACAAGACGTTGCTGTGGCTGGAGGAGCAAGTTCTTCAGGAGGGAGGAAATGAAGGACGGTGTAAGATGCAGCAGAAAGGCCCGTGATGTGGAACTGACCCTTAGGAGCTCTTTGCTGTCATGGCATCACTCTTAGAGCCACAGTCAGATTGCAGTGGTTGCAGGCATGAAAGCCTTGGATGAGTTGAGATGGACAGTCACTGAAGAGTAGCTGGAGTGAAGGATGGGTAAGTTATGGACAGGGAGGAAGGGTATATTTTGATGGAAAACATGATGCTAATTAGAAGCCAATTTGACATCAAAATTCTTAAGTACCTCTACAAGTCATCCCTTGGTTTTATTCCAGTTGGTGACTTCATGTGTTCCTAAGTATTAAAACACCAATTATTAAACTTTCTGTAATTCAGACTTGACTTTATTTGGAGGAAAATCGGCATAATCTGAATATGAAGCAGGCAGCATGAAGAAAGCCCTAGTTACTGCCTGTGAGCATCGTTTATTTTGTAGAGCAGTTATTTAAATGTTGCTGCCACAAATAGTACGTGAAGTGGAGATATGATTTAGAAATAGCACATATGCAAAGATGAAAAAGTTTTAACTTTGTCTTAAGCTAAATATGAGTCAGCAGTGAACTGTGGCTCCCAAGAAAGCCAAGTCCATCTTGAATGAGTTAATAGGCTCTGCCAGAAATTCATGGTGTTCATCTGGGCGTGTCACTGAGCTAGCTTCTCCAGGACTTGCTTCCTGATGTGCACACTCTCAAGGTAGGGATAGGAATTTGAACAGGGTTCTGTTCCCAAGTCTGAGAGGAGGGTGTGCATGCCCTAGACCTGTTTGTCTCCTCTTGCTGGGGACATACGGTGGGTTCAAGTGCTAGAAAACCCTGAGGAGGAGAGGTCAGGCATGTGTCAGGGAGCAAACAGTTGGGCCGGGAAGGCAGACATCAGTCTTGTGGTTACCACTTGCTGTGGCAAGGACCCAGAAGGAGGGTCACCCAGGGCCACAAATGCCTTTAGTAATAATTCTCTCAAGGCTGAAGATTACTCTCATGGTTTGAAGTGGTCTTGTGGGTGATGTCACCATCATAATGGGCAGAGGAAACTGCCTGGTAGCCATGAGAGATGAGGCCGTGCTCTAGTACAGTCTGGGAGCAAAGGAAATAATGACTTAAGTTCTGGAAGTTCCAAATGTAAAGACAGTTTTAAGCAATCAGCCATGTCTGCACACATGAATGATACACTAAGCAGAGTTACCTTCAAAAAGAAGCAACGAAGATGCCCCATGCAGTTGTTGTCAGTTTGGTAGAGTGGACTGGAGGCCATCAAATTTACTGGGTTTGCCACTCATCAGCATGACCTTGAGCAAGTCACATTCTGTTTGTGGGCCTCGCTTTTCTCAGCTATAAAGTGTGGTCTTGAGAGTTTGAAAGGACAGTGGACAGTATCACAGTGGACCCCAGTCAAGGCTTAGAGAGTCACTTGGAGAGCTTCCAAAAGTGCTGCCCAGGCCCATCCCAGACCAATTAAATCAGAATCTCTTGGAGTAGGGCCCAGGAATTGGGTTTGTGTTTGTTTTTTTAAGTTAAACATTGATGTAGCCCAACATTTCATGGTTCAGTAATCTAATCCTTAGAACCTAAATTGTTCTTATAATCCAATTGTGTAGGAATATACTGCAAGAAATTGGCACCTCAGGCTTGAAACCCTTGATGAAAAACAGGGAATGACCTCCCTCTCTTACCAAGCAAAGTATCTTGGCCTGAAGAGAAAGAAAAGAGATGTGACCCCCCCCCACACACACACACACACCTCTCTCTACACACATTTTCTTGATTTTTCTAGCTTCTATATTTTCTTTCTGTTACCATCAGGGAACTACCTAAAATCCCATCAAGGGATTTTTTTTACTGAAGAGTTTTCTAGTGCTATAATGGAAAGAACACAGACTTGAAAACAAACTTGGTGGTGAGTCCCAGCTTCTCCACAAACCTTGCTGGATACAGTCACATGAATAAAATGGGGATGCGAGGCCTTCCTGGAACGCAGGAGCTCAGTGAGTCTTCAGTGGGGAGGCAGGTGTTGATGCAGAGAAAGGGCTCATGCCATTCACATGGAAAGAGCTTTCAGTGGGCATGGTGGCACTTGCCTGTAATCCCAGCAACTCAGGAGGCTGAGGGAGGAGGATCGCAAGTTCAAAGCCAGCCTCAGCAACTTAGGCACTAAGCAACTTAGCAGAACTCTGTCTCAAAATAAAATAAAAGGGGCTGGGGATGTGTCTCTGGTTAAGCACCCCTGGGTTCAATCCCTGGCTACAAAAGAAACTTTGTTCCCCTTTGTAAAATATCCCCAAATGAATACAGGCCAAGAAAACGTATCAATAAAGAAGCACAGAGTTATTCAATATGTGCTACATCCCCATTAATTAGAGAAATGGAAATCAACAATGATTGGCAAAGGCAATTGACAAAAAGAATGTTGATCATGTCCCACTAGGGAGAGGAAAATTGCCCTCCAAAAATGTATTACTGTACCAGTGTCAGAATTTATATATCATCTTTGTTCTAGAAATACTACTTCTATGAAACAGAAATACAAGCATAAAAAGTACATGTGAAAGGATGTTCATCACATCATTCTTTGTGATAGAGAAAAAATGTCCATCAAGAGATGATAGGTTAAATAGTATATCCATATAAAAAATACTACTCACCCTTTAAAAATATGTAGGTAGCTTTTTAAGTACTGATGGTGAAAAAAGGTATCTATGATTTATTGCTAAGTGAAAAAAGCCACAAGACAGTGTCCCTATAGTCCTTAGTTGGCTTTCCTGCTTCTGGCTTTGCCTTAGGCCATCCTTGAAGCATTGTAGTGTTAGAGGTCATGAGTGGGTTGGAGATGGGATTTGCTAATTATGAGCTTGAGAGCCATGGCCATTAGGAGGGTGGTGAGAGGTTCTGTTTGCACAGACTCTGAAGAGAATTTGAGAACCAGTGGCCAGGCACCTGGGACATGAGTATGAGCCACACTGAAACAGAAGACAGGTGAGCAGCAGCCAGGGCCCTAACCAGGGGAGTGGGTGTGTCCCAGGCAGGGGGGATGGGGATGGAGTGAAGCAGAGCATGCTCTCCCCACCTGGGTCACAGGAGTGTTGCCAGAGCTTTGTGAAATCTGGTCCTCGAGGACGGGGCTGTCGCTGCTGTACCCTCCCCCTGAGCAGGCTTGTCCTTTCCTTGACTGGAAGAGGGAGCATGATTAGAGATGTTCTAGGGACAGCCTCGAAAGCAGGTGGCCAGAGGCCCTGGCGTCCCTGGAAGCTGAGGAGCACAAGTAGAAGCCAAATTCTGAGTGCTCCTGGGCTGGGTTAGCCTAGGCACGAAAGGGTGCTTCACTAAATTTACCACTGAAGCTGAAGGTCAAAATGATGCCCGGTGACTGGAAAGTCTGAAAAGCAATAATGATAATAATTTTTAAAGGCATGTGACTCAGAGATGTGAAGACCTCAAAATATGGAGAAAGCCTCAGATCAGATGCCTCCTGGTCTCTTCATGCTGAATAAATCAATGTTGGGCTTACAGGCTTCTGTTTAAAAGCATGTCTGGGAAACCAGTCTTTTCATCACTGGCTGACCTTGATCAGAAACAACAGGAAGGTATTTATTGATTCCAGAAAGGCGGTGGAGGAGGTTTTAAGCCTGGATTGTCCCATCTTGTAAAAAAAAAAAAAAAAAAAAAAAATCACTGGACAGCCTATTTTGGATTTCATGGATCAGCAAAATGTTCTCTATGATCTGGGCACAGTCACAGAGTTGTTGATTAGAATTTTGTCAAATGTGTATATAAAAAGAAAAATAATATTGTAACATAATAAAAAGAAAACAAGAGCATAAACTCAAAAAGCAGACCATCCTTTAAATCGAGCAGATTTAGCTGTTTAAAAAATACTCTGTATCGATTTTTTTTTTTTTTTTAAATCTTCTTTGCAGATGGGAAAGAACCATATGGGTCAGCACCAGGCCACACACAGCATTAGAACTTCAGTACCACATGATGTGATTGGAACATGTGGTTTATAGAAAATTAAATTTTATAGCCAGACCAGATGCTAAGCTTCTGCCCAGAATCAATACACTATCAGAAGTCCTGGAGACTGATAAGCATACCATAGCTATTAATTTATGGGTAGGTTTCTGGAAATAACTTCAGAGAAGGAATTGAGGCTTGAAAGGGCTTTTATAATACCAGATGGGGTACGTGAGCTTCATCAGAGTCCTGAAAAGGGGACTGTACAATGTATGGTGTTTTTTTTTTTTTTTTTAATTCACCATAATCTATGGATGAAGTCTGAGATAAACCTAGAGAAGTGAAGGAAACCAGAACTTAACCAAAGTGGCATAAGAAATGATAATCAATGCAGAGACAACCAGAAGCTCTTCTGTGGTGAAGTGCGTTGATGGGCAGCAGGGACACCAGACCTGTCCAGGGTCTATTCACTGGGCAGCTGCATGTGAGAGCAAAGGCCAGAGGCTAGACCCGGCCTAGCCCAGGAAGTATCCCACAGCTGAAAGGCTATGCCAGGACCCCACAGGACATCTTAGGTCACACCAGCACAAGGAGGCTTGATTCTGTCTCACGGTCATCTTACAGGGGCAATCCTTTGAGATCAGTATTTTACAGATGAAGAAATGAGCCCAGGATAGTGAAGTGACTTGCTCAAGTTCACATGATGAGGAGGGACCAGGCCTCACATTTCCTAACTCCTGCTTCATCTCAAAAAATGGATATTGTACAATGTGCTCCCCACCCACAGCTGACAACCCAAAGGATAGGAAGCCAGATCAGTTTAAAACCGACCGACCCAGTCACAAGATGGTGTTTTGGTCCTGTTAATAGGAGTGAAAGTAGCTCGACAGAACTGTAAGTCTTAACAGCATCGCCGTGTGGATTGGTCCATGTGATGTGGTCCCTAAGTCACTTACACATTTGTTCAACAGTGTCATTGGCAGTCTACCATGTGCCAGTAAGTATCCCTTAGGATAAACTTTAGTTTTGTTCACTATAATTATAATTAAAAAACAAAACAATCCTAGTTGAATCCTTTAGTAACACTTGCTTAGATTATTGCAATTATACAAATAAGGATTGGAGGGTTCGTTTTAGCTGGAAGTTAGACTAGATTCTGTTGCCCGGGTCACCTCATCTAAAACCTTAATATGCACACAAATCGCCTGAGCATCTTGCTCAAGTGCAGATTCTGATTTCATAAATCTGCCATTTGCTCTGAGATCCTGTGTGCTTTATACCCCAGGTAGGTTGGTGCTGTTAGTTTAGGGGACCACACTGAGCAACAAAGATCAAGGCCAAGGGTCCCTGAAAAGAAATCAGGAAGAAGTTCAAGTTTCTGAGTACCCCCACCACACCCACGGGAGCCAGAGGCGGCTGCACAAATGGCTCACGGAGCACAGTGGTTTCCTGGGCTGAGATGATGGAGCTGAACTCCCGGGATGGCCGTCGTCTTCTTCCTCGGGGTCTCCACAGACTTCATTTATTTCACAGGCTCAGGACCTTCCAAGGCCCTGGCCTGGCTGTTGGAGGCCAATGGGGAGCTCTTGAGGGAACAGGACACATGGTTCCTTGGGGGCTTCTTGGGGCAGCTTCCAACAGGTAGAAGAAGTGCCCATGACATTTCCTCCTTAGCACATCATTTCCTTCCTGCCTTACATGCAGTTAGGCCAAACTAGGCGAGCAACAGCTCTTGGGGGGACCACACCCGCCCCTTGTTTACTTCTGTATGCTCTCTCTACGGGAAAAGGAGATAATGAAATTTAGCTTAACCAAGCTGTGGGTTGGAAGTTATAACCTACCTAATTCCTTAATTAAGCTATCAATTAAGGCTGTGTCTATGCCACCTGCTATGCCTGGGCCTTGTGCCATGTGGAAGTGCCAGCTCTGATAAGCCTGTCCCCACACAGAACCCAGGGCTCAGTCAATCTACAGTCATGGCTCTCCTGCCTTCCCCTTGGCTTTCTCTTAAGGGATTTTTAAAAGATCCACTTGGAGGCAAGTGTCCCCACTCATTTGCCATGCACAGAGTCCAAGACAACCCGCAGATTCTGCTGGGCTGTACCTTCCTCAAGGAGACCATTTGTGGTGGCCCTCTGCACAGGGCCCAGCAGCCTTTCTTGCCATCAAGGCCCTGAGTTCAACCCCATGGAGAGCCTTAGGTAGAGAGCTCAAAGGGAAAGGAAAAAAAAATGGAGCAGAAGACTGAAGTATGATAAGAAAGATCCATTGCCAATTTATCTCTCTAATCTAGTTGAGTGTTCAATAGCATTTGTTGAAAGAATACATGGGGGAAAACAAAAGCAGGAAGGAAAATAACTATGGTGTAAGAACCTGGGTGTCCCCCCAAATGCCTTAGTTGCTTAAGGCTCTTGTCCTAAGCATGCCGACGCATCTGCAACGTCCCCCCCGAGACGGAGAAGAGCAGCTCATTCTGAGGGGTCATAGCCAGCTCCTCAGCTGCAGAGGGGCCTCCTTCAGGGCAAAGAGACTCCAGTATCATCCAGAGTCTGGACAAAGACCACTTTCCTGGGACCCCAAGCTGTTGGTGTCCCCAGGACCTGTGCATTGTCCATGTTTACCCTGCCATGAGTGGGGGGCAGTGAATTATGCAGGAGACATGCATGTCATTGGTCATGCCAACGAGCCTCCTAAAGAAGTGGCCTTCCAGAGGGAAGACTGGACCTCCAGTCCTGCTCTGCTCTTTCCCTTGGGCAATGTCTAGTCTAAGAGTTAAAGTGCACTCCCATTTTCCAATGAGGATGATGCCCAAGGTTGCTAAAAGTTGAACCACTGACCAACAGTGGCTCTGCCATACACTGGCTAAATGAAAAATGAAGGAAGGCACCCTTCCCTGCCGAGGAAGTACCACAGGTCTCTGCTTCAGTCAGAAGCTACACAAGCCTCATACACCATCAGCTCAGGTGTTTTTCTAGGTCATCTGAAGGAAAGAATGAGCGCCCTGCATTTCCTTCTTGCTCCCCTCTCTTTCTCCCTCAGTGAGCACGCGCTGAGCACTTGCTTCATCTCGGGCAGTTTCTGGGCGCTGGAGCACAGCAGTGTGGGAGCAGGGAAGCCCCAGGCTCTCCGGTGCACACGTCCCAGGCAGGAAGCACACAAGGCAGAGCCCCTGGGGACTGTCAGAACCAGAGGGCTGCGGAACGACCAAAGCGTGGAGGAGGGAAGGAGGGCGTTGGGTGAACTCTCCGGGAAGACCACCCTGAGAAGTCAGCCGTGGGGAAGAGCCTGGAAGGAGCGGGGCAGCAAGCCCTGTAGATACTCCGAGAAGACTCTCTAGGGCCGAAGGAGGGCCAAGTGCACCGATTCTGAGGCAGGAGGGCAACACCAGCCAGGCTGAGCCAAGACTGCAAGGGGCCGGAAGTAGAGGAGAGCTGGAGACCTGACCCAGGAGCCAGACCCCAGGGTCTGGCATCAGTTGCCTGCACAACCACTGAAACAGCGCATCATGCCCTGGCGCACTCTGACCTCTGTTGTACCCAGCTCCCTGTGAGTGGCACTTGGGGTACCTGGTGCAGAACTTGTGCCAGGATCATGAATTTGCTACAACTCGGCTTTGATCTAAGAGAGATGGGAGGCTTTTGAGCAAAGCAACAGAGTGATCGCTACCACAGTCGCCCTGCTGCTGCATGAGAAGCTGTGGGGGTGGGGAGGTGAGTGGCGGCAGGAGAGGCATCTGGGATTCTTGGCTGTTAACAGAGGAGCATCGGCGGTGGCTCAGACAGGCCCCTAGCAGTGAAGGGGGAGAAAACTGAAATCTGAATATATTTTGAAGACAGAACTAAAAAGCATTGCCTTGGATTGAGTGGAGGGTGAGAGGAGAAGAGGCAGGGATGACTTGGGGGTTTTTGTTTTTGCGGATCTGTTTTGTCAAATAATCTAAAGGGTGTTAACCACAGAAAATCTGTCGTCTTACGTTTTTCTAGCACATCTTGTTTGACATCAGACCCATTTTCCTGTAATCATCTTGGGTGAAGAGTATTTCAGTGACCTCCTTAGGAATACACTGTCCTAGACCAGAGCTGCTCAAAATGTGACCTTGATCTAGGGCCAGTTGGAAGTTACCCACATGACCATTGAAACAGTGCGCCGTGTGCCCTGGCACACGCAGGCCTCTTATTGTACTCGCCTCCCTGTGAGTGGCACTTGGGGTACCTGGTGCAGAAATTGTACTATAGATACTATTTCATCAGAAGGGAGTCAGGAGCCTCAGTGAATTCAAACGTACTTCTAAGCAGTATTCGAAAACCTCCTTAAAGGAAATCAACTACCTGGGGTGTTTGGCTGACGCCAGCTGATTAGGGAAACCTGTTCTGGGGCCTGGCTTGAGTGAACCAGGGAAGGACAGGCAGTGTTGCTCTAGTTGGTGCCCTGAAGCTCCCTCGTGCAACTTGGAGTCTTCTTCCAAAGGATCTGAGTTTTTCTTGTCTTTCACGAAAGGCCATCTTAGCCCTAGGTGACAGGCAAGTGCCAAAATGCAGAGCACTGACAGCTGGAGAACTTAGTCACTGCCACTCAACTCTGGGAACCTGAGTCCCAGCGGAAGCAATGCCCTGCCCTGTACAGTGTGGTCTGCTTAGGGTCCAGGCGTCACCATCTGGCAGCAGATCCGGGCTGATAAAGCCCAGCTCACCCTGGGGGATTTTCCACTTTGTGGCCAGCAGTACTGACCTCCTTCTGACGGGCTGGGCAGATCCCATGAGCCCAGACCCCAGGCGAGCATTTTTTAGCACTTGACTGGTAGAATATAGATTAGAGAATGTTTCAAGTGTTATGTAAAAATGAATGAAGGCTGGGCTTCAGCTCATTGGTAGAGCTTGCCTGATGCACGTGAGGCCCTGGATTCCATCGTTAGCCCTATGAAATAAAGCAAAAAGAATAAAGAGAGAGAGAGAGAGAGAGAAGTGACAAAGACTCAGATAAATTTGGGAAACAGCTTAGTAAAGGGAAGCATTTTTTTTTTTCTTTTTTGGAAACAGGATTTCTCAGAATCTATAATATGCCACCAGTAGCAGCCTGCATATCCGAAAAATATGTAGCCGTTTGCGCATCTTGTTTGACATCATGCCCGTTTTCCTGTAATCATCTTGGGTAAAGAGTATTTCAGTGACCTCCTCAGGAATATACTGTCCTAGACCAGAGCTGCTCAAAATGTGACCTTGGACTAGGTCCATTTGGAAGAAGATTTGTCACCCATCGACAATGAGGTAAGAACAGAAATGACCAGCAGGTTTTCAGATGTCTTCATAGCAATTTGACTTGTGTAATTTCTATATCTTTTTAAAATAGTGGGGCTTGTGTTCCTTTGTTTTACTAACTTCACTTTCCTAGAAATTAATTTTTAGGGCACTTTACCAAAAACAAACCAAAACACCCCATCCATTTGAAGCACAATGAAGATTGAAACACTGGTCCTTTCCCTCCCATTTGAGAATGTCTTCACCAACGCCAAACCACAACCAGCTCTTGCTAACCAGAGCACAAAAGTTAGCCCAATTGCCTGGCCACCTGGCTTCCCGCAGCCCTAACCCTACACGGGGCCTCCTTGCCTTGGGTCGCATCTTAATCGGCCTGTGATTTTGTCATGAGTGTGGATTCTCAGAACCCCGGTCCCCACTGTGGGCCATCCACTCCTTGATGGGGCTCGAAGCATCAGGAGCCCTTGT
Source organism: Tamias sibiricus (assembly GCA_025594165.1). NCBI lineage: Eukaryota > Metazoa > Chordata > Mammalia > Rodentia > Sciuridae > Tamias > Tamias sibiricus. Next base: position 87,633,362 of record CM046669.1, read on the forward strand.
TGGAGAGGGATTCCTGGGAGGAAAGACAGCCCTCAAGTGATGTGTCGTGTCACAAGCAGCTCTGCTCACGTGCCCGCCCCTCCCACCCCGGGTACGTGACTGACAGCCTCTGAAAACTTCAGAACACATGACAGGCTTTCAGGAATGGAGCCTGCCCACAGAAGATCAGAGCCCGGGAGGAGCTAAGCACGTGGGTTCCACAATGCTTTGGCTTTTGTTCTCTCTCATCAGGTTGGTCATGTGGCTTCTTTTTTTTTTGTTCCTCTTCCCAAGAGTTCTCCAATAGAGGACTTCAGTCTTTTAAAAACAGTAATTTTTGTAACAATGGTAATTACTTTAATTGGAGTTCTTTAAAGGTAGCTCCTTCTCGCCCACCTCCTCTACAGCCGTGAAGCATGTTCTGATATATTGCATTACTCCAAATCAGAGCAGTATTGTTCCTCCTTATAGCTATTAATGGGCAACAGAGCGGGGGAGTCAAAAAACTTCCCAAACTTGCTATTTTTCAGTGTAGAATAATTGCAAGTAATTTTTCTTTGTTTCCAGGTACTAGTAGACAATCAGCTTTATAAATGCTCATTGCATGGGGGGCTGGCCCACCATGAAGGTCCTTCACGCAGCATTAGGACTCTCAAGAGTCCCTCCTGGCTCCCTTTGGTCCCATCAGCCTCTAGAATCTATGTGGTGTTCTTGTTTATAGGGAGCTTGTGCTGTTGTTAAGTGACAGCAGTTGGCCCTGAGTAGGGCCTTGTACCCCCAGATAGTCCCATTCTTTAGAACATTGTTGGAGCTGCTACACTGTATGTAGGCAAAATACCATAACCCTGTTTCTGTACCTAGAAAGTGAGGGACAAGGAGCCACCATGGGAGGAAATGGGGTGGGTGGGAGAAGTTGGAGAGCGGCATGTGGGTGACATCTTCCTCATCGCCTCACCTTCTTCTGTTGTGTGACGTGGAGCCAGAAATGGCACGCTCTTTAGTTCTTCAGGTTCTGTGCATGTCAATCATCTGTGCATGTCAATCATCTGTGCATGTCAATCATCTGATCTCCTGGCTAAAGCTGAGCAAAGCTGTTTGAAATGTCCCCAACAGGTGCATGTAGACAAGGAAAACCAGGGACCTTTGCCTCTCAAACTCCTCCTTCCAGAGTGTGAAGAACAAAAATGAGTCATTTATGGTCTGTGTTCTTGTGCATTCGTAGTTTCAGGTCCTTGTGATGCCCCCTGTCCATATTTTAGGAAGATTAGAAAAAAGTTTCCTCTCCAATTTTCTATCTATCCATCCTATTTATCCATCCATCCCATGCTTATATCTCCATCCATCCATCCTAAGTTTCTATCTCTATCATCTATTTAGCATTATCTAACCATCATCTGTCTACCTATGCATTATCTGTCCATCCATCCCTCCTATACTTATATCTCCATCCATACATGTGTCCTTCCTATACCTCAGTCTGTTACCTGTCTATTCATCCATCCATCATCTATTTACCTATCCATTTTCTACTGATCTATCATCTAATGACCTATCCATCATCCATCTGTCTGTCAGTCTGTCTATCTATCTGGAACCTATCTATCCATCAATTCTTCACCTGTCCATCATCTGTCTTGTCTATCTGTCTATCACTATCATTCGTCACTAGCCTGTGTATCCAGGCCTCCATGGTCTGCACCTGCCAGTGAAGCCATCCATACCTTTCCACAAATTCCCCACCTACCCGACAATCTTATCAACTCTTCATCTTGGGTCCCTCCCTGCCCAGGCTCTCAGCCTTCCTGAACTCTCTGGGGTCTGGGTTTGTGGTTCGGGGGTCTGGGTTTTCTTGGGCAGGTGTGTCATGGAGCCAGGCACTGTGCAGCCACCCTGGCCCCTCAGGCTGTGGCCCCTTTTGCACTGCGTTTCAAGTATGAGACAGGCTTCCCTCAAAGTCCCACACCACCACAGAAGCCATACCGTCCTGAGAGCCAGGGACCAAAAAGGGGAAGGAGGCCCAGCACAGGTAACTCATAAGCCAACTAGATGTGGCTACTTTAGAGCTTCCTGGTGAGTCTGTCTTGGGGCTCGTCTCATCCAGGCACCCCAACTGGCCTCCAGGTGGTCTTCATGGGAAGGAGCCCTCTTCCCCCGCAAGGGGCTTTGTATACAGTCCCGACGTGGGCCTGGCCTCGCTGCCACCTGGGCCCAGCTCTCCAATCCCCATTTCCTATCTCAAGACCAGTCTTCTCCCAGGATGGCTGACGCAGGAGTGCCCGCTGTGTTGGACGGCCACCTCCGCCTCAGGACTGCTCACTTGCTTTCTGGCCCATGAGAACACAGCAGTCTGGCATCAGCGTTCACTGGGACACGAGCCTAGGGCAACGGCCTTCCCATGCGCTGAGAGACAGTGCGCCTCTCCTCAGCCCCAGAGGAAGATGGTGCCTCCTGGTGGATTCTCCAGCCCAGGCCTGGCCTCCCACAGAAGCAGCACAGGCCAGCTGCTGCCGCTGCTCTCCCGTTCCCTTGGACTTTTCAGAGATCTGACCAAAGGCTTTATAGTCTGTTAGGGCCCAAATTGTGTGCCCCCCTGAAATCCCTGTGTTGGAGTCCTAACCGCCAGTGGGACTGGACTTGGATTGGGGTGTTTAAAGTGATAGCGGGTGCAGTGATCCCAGCCACTTGGGGGCTGAGGCAGCAGGGTAACAGGTAGCAGGAGGGCAGCCGGGGCAACGTGGAGAGACCCTGTCTCTAAATAAAGAACTAAATAGCTAAAGTTAAATGAGGTCACGGGGTGGGGCTTTAATCCAGCAGGACTAGTGTCCTTCTAAGAAGAGGGGGCCACGGGTGCAGAGTAGAGGCCACGTGAGCAGGCACTGTGTACAAGTCAGGAGGAGAGGACCCCCTCCACCCCAACCCAGAAACCAACCCTGCTGGGCCCTTGACCTGGGCCCTGCAGCCTCCAGGATTGTGAGGAGATGAGTGTCTGTGTTGAAGCCACCTGTCTGTGGCCTTTGTTGTGGCTGCCCCAGCAGAACCAGACACAGTCACTCTCTGGGACTCAGCATCTGACCAGCTCCCCCACAGCGCCTCTGCGTGGTTGTCACCTGGGATCCCTCTTCATTTTCACAGAAATTTCACAGGTCGAGAATTCCCCAAACCAGCTGCCTTTCACTGAACGGTCCTTCCTTTGGCTTACCTTTCTCTTTTTGTATATTATTAGAAGCAATGAGAAGGAATCAGATGCCCCCTTCAACACGGCCTGCACACCTCCTTAGCTAGGCCACCCAGGGTGGAGGTGCTGGTGACCTTCTGCCTGTACTCCGCGACCGTCCCTCACCACACGTTGTTCTTCCTTTAAAGACCTTACTTGGGGCCTCCCCGAGGCAGGCGTGCTCCATTAGCACTGTCCCCTTTCTCTGCAAGTTGGCGTCGACACTTCCTCCAAAGTCCTCCCAGCTCCATTCAACTGCCAGGGTCCGCAGCCGGGCCTGTCCTTCCAGCAGCACCCCTAAATAAGCCACCCCAACAAATCGTCCCCGCCCACGGCTGCTCTAAGCAACAGTAAACATTATTTTGCACAGTTTGGGCAGCACTGAATCTGAAGCTGTTTAGCTGGTTGCCTCAGGCTCCGGGTCCCTCGGGAGGCGGCAATCAGGACCTAGGGAGGGATGCAAGGTCAGCCTCCGCGACGGCAGAGTCCTCCAGCTAGAAAGGCAGCGACTACTGGTGGCAGGACCTGTGGGCCTCCGCTTGAATGTCCTTAATGGCGGTTGGCTGTCCCCAGAGCAAGTGACCCAAGAGAGAAAAGGAGCAGCCATGCATCCTACAAGAACTAGTCTCAGCAGTCACGCTGTCATTTCCAAACGTCCTACTGGTGACCCAGGCCAGTCCTGTTCAGTATGGGAGGAGATGCACAAGGGAAGGAACACCAGGAGTTGGGAATTGCTAGGGGACCTATGAACTCCGTGGGAGCCCAGAGACCCCTGAGGGTCTGTCCCCCAAGGTTCTGCAGGAAGTAGGGACATGGAAATTTTAATAGCCCCAAACTTATCTGGGAACTTCCTCATCCCCAAACAAGGGCCCCTTCTCAGGAAACCCCTGCCTGCAAACTCCCTGCCCCTCTAGCCCGCTTCATTTGAGCTCCTTCCTCTCTCTCCTCATGGCAGGAGGGAGGCTGTGGATTAGCTTATTATACTCAGTTGTACACACAGGTCACAGCTCCAAAATTGTGGCCAGAAATGGAAGGTGCTGGACCTTCAACAGATGAACAAATAAAGAAAATGTGGCATATATACATAATGGAATATTACTCAGCCTTAAAGAAGAATGAAATTATGGCATTTGCTGGTAAATGGTTAAAGCTGGAGAATATCATGCTAAGCGAAATAAGCCAGTCCCAAAGAACCAAAGGCTAAATGTTTCTCTGATATGCAGATGCTAATTTAGAATAAGGTGGGGAGGGGTGCTAAGGAAAAATAGAGGTACTTTGGATTAGGCAAAGGGGAGTGAATGGAGGGGAGGGGGTACAAGGACAGGGAGGAGAGCAGAATGAATCAGACATTGTTACCCTACGTGTGTATATGACCACACGACCAGTGTGGTTCTACATCGTGTACAACCAGAAGAATGAGAAGCTGTACTCCATTTATGTATGTACGATGTGTCAAAATGCACTCTACTGTCACGGATAACTAATTTGAACAAGTTTTTTACAAAAAGAAATGGAAGGTGCTGGAGGAGGAGAACCTCAGGCGTGCACGGGGACTCTGGGAGTGCAGGAGCATCCGCCACCCCAGGCTGTCATTCCGAGCGTCTTCATGCCACCTGTCGTTCAAGGTGCCACTCCACTACTGCACTCCTTCTGCACCTTCCAGAGCAGATCACTGATGAGAAAATGGAAAGGCCACGTCACTCTCTCCAGGTCCCGTGGCTTGTGGCAGAGCCAAGATCTGAGAGCAAGCCTTTCTCGGCAGCCGTGGCATTCCTCGCACACCGGGCGGCCCCGTGTCTGTGAGTGGCCTCTCGGCGGTGTCGAGTGACTGCGCGGACCCCTGCTGCCGCCACTGCTGCTGGCCCTCCGTACCATCACCACAGCCCCTTGCCCCTTGGCCCGGACCACCTTTGTTCGTGATGGTTAGAGGGACCTGGCTGCGCACCATCGTGACCCCTGCTTCCTGTCCCTATCCACCGGAACAGCGGCTCTTGCACCTCTGTCCTGTCTCTGAGCAGCCGGAGCTGGAGGAGGGCCAGCAGATGGGGTTGCCCACCTGCTCCTGCTCCTGCAGGCACACTGGGAAGTGGCGGCCTGCTTGTGCGTGACAGGTGAACCACGAGAGTTTCGCTAACGTTATAAGGAGCACGTGTGGACTCCGGAGTTGACTACATCGTGGCTAGCTGTGTGTGACTTGGCAGGTGATTTAACCTCTCTGAGCCTTCCCATCCTCATCTATGACATGAAAGTAAGGATGCCAACCTCACAGCAGTGCTGTGAGGGCTAAATAAAAAGAATTTAGTACCATGCTAGACACACTGGAGGTGATTAAAAAGTTTTTATTTAGGAAGCTGGAAAGTTTTTATGTGGGGGATAAGTAGTTTTTTTTAAAAAAAATTTCTTTTTAATATATTTTTAGCTGTCAATAGACCTTTATTTTATTTATTTGTATGCAGTGCTGAGAATCGAGCCCAGGGCCTCACACGTGCTAGGCAAGCACTCTACCATTGAGCCACAAACCCAGCCCCAAAGAGCAGGTTTTATGGGTGTGAAAAATTAAGTTTGTCTCTGTAGCTTGATATAGGAAATTACTGCAGGATTCCCAAATTTCTGTGCCTTCCCTCCAAAATACAATAGGACTCTCTCCAGTCGGTCATGGGGAAGTCTTTGGACCATGCAGATTGCTCAGTCCATTTGGCTAACTTGAATCCAGATAAAATCAGCAGTTTCCTGAAACATATCCCTGCGATTTCAGAGAAGTCCTCTTTCTTATTGTTTTTTGAAAGGCCATTTTTAATTCGTTGTGTCTTTACCTGCGTTTCTTTACCACACACCAGGCCCCAACGGGCCCTTCTGAGGATGATCATCCATTAGTCCAAGGCTCCTCAGTCACCTTTCCCTTTGCCCCCAAATCACTTGTGACCCCTCACCCAGCACAGCAGTGGTATATAGTAAGTGCTCAGGAAACCTAGACTGACTCCAGATAGGTTCACTTTTCACCTGCTTTGCCTCTGTGACACCCCTCTTCCAGCCACCTGCTACTGCAGTTGAAGCAGAAATTCCTGCTTAGGAACCTTGGCCTCCCTCTGGTGGCTTCCAGGTGCCCTGTTCTGCCCGGCCTCCTCCAAGTCCTGAAGGGTGTGTATTTTTTCAGCCCTGATGAACTGTTCAGGCACTCAATTAGAAAGGTGTGCTTACACATCCAAGTGCAATGAGGAAAATAAAACTCCCACGGAAATACCGCCTCCGCTCTGATTCTGTCATAAATCATGAACCTCACCCAGCCTCGCAGCCTGGACTCCGCCCTGGCAAAGGGCTCAGTGGAGACCCTCTGTTTCCAGCGCCTCGTCGGGGTTCAGCAGGAGTGAGCCATGTCAGTACGGTCTGTCATCAAGGGCTTCTTTGCGATTCTTTACAGTCCCTTTCCAGAGACCTGCAGGGAAAAGAAAGATTTTAAAATTGAGGACAAAGCTTTGGGGGGAGGCTGCAGGGACAGGGGACTCTTGGTAGCCAGCTCTCAACACAGATCTGGTTTTCTGTGCCAGGTGTCCCCAATATGAAGTATCCTCGAACACCACTGAACACTGAGCCCTGACAAACGCTGCTTTCTGCCCAAAGCACTTTGTTCAGCAGCTGAGTGTGAGCTGGGGACTTGGACTTGGTGTGTCCTCGTTCCCAGACACCACTGGCCGGCTTTACCTTTCTTGTTGTTTTTTTTTTTTTTTTTTATTTTGTGTTGTTTGGGGTTTTTTTGGTACCAGAGATTGAACTCAGGGACACTCAGCCACTGAAGCCACATCCCCAGCCCTATTTTGCATTTTATTTAGACACAAGGTCTCACTGAGTTGCTTATGGCCTCGCTAAGTTGCTGAGGCTTGCTTTGAACTCGTGATCCTCCTGCCTCAGCCTCCCAAGCCACTGGGATTTACAGGCAGGCGCCACCGAGCCAGGCTCATCTTCACCCTTCTTGAGGGAGTGTTCCTGGGCCTGTGGGCCCCTCAGTGAGGCCACTCTGGTTTGCCAACAGATGCCCTTGACATTGAGTTGCAGCCTGGCCCCCCAGGGTGCCAGTGGGCAGCGGCCCCGGGGCTCATGCTGACAGGCCAGAGCGGTGTGTTCCTTCCTCTAGGAATCTGTTGCTCCACACGGATGCGGCGATGGCCCCGCAGCTCCTGGTGGTTATTTATTCATACGTGTTCTCAGAGCCCTGCGTGGCTGCCAGACGGTTTATGGCCTCTTAAAGTCTCGGAGTCTCTGCTTTTACGGCCCCTGTTTGTTGAAGAGAAGGGCCGTTTGGGGAAATGATGGGCTCACCTTCTGCCTGGAGGATGGATGGAAGATCAGCTTTGCCTTTTCACAGGGAGCCTTCACGCAAGCCGGGCCTGGGCCCCACCAGCCTGCCTGGGCACGTGGACTGTGCGATCGGGACACTGTCCAGGGACGGCCTGGTGCCGGCTCTGTGCTGGCCTTGCGCTGCGTTTCCGTCCTGCTGCAGCGAGCAGCTCAGGGGTTCCCTGAGGACGGGCCGCGGGACACCGTCTGGATGCAGAGGGATGTGTCCCCCGAGTCACGTCCCCGCGCTCCCCAGCCTAGCCGTGTTAAAGAGCATTAGATGCCAGATTGGGCGTGGTGCCAGCCGGCCGGCGGGACCCCTGGGGGTAGGAATCAGGTGTCTCGTGAGCCCAGGCATCCCGGGGGAGCCAGGCTGCAACTCAAGGTCAAGGGCATCCGCTGGCAAACAGAGTGGCCTCACTGAGGGGCCCTGAGGCCCAGGAACACTCCCTCAAGGAGGGTGAAGATGAGCCTGGCTCGGTGGAGCCTGCCTGTAAATCCCAGTGGCTCGGGAGGCTGAGGCAGGAGGATCACGAGTTCAAAGCCAGCCTCAGCAACTTAGTGAGGCCATAAGCAACTCGGTCTTAGTCAGCTTGGCTGCTGTGTCCAAGTACCCTGCCTTCAGCGTTTCATACCCAAGAGACATTCATTTCCCACATTCTGGAGTCCGGAAGTCTGAGGTCGGAGTGTGAGCAGGTCGGGGTCTCGGGAGGGCCCCTTGCTCCCAGGTGGCGTTCTGCTCATCCTGTCCTCGACAGTGGAAAGACGGCCACGGGTCTGCCGGGCCCTGAAGCCCAGCACTGATGCCATGCGTGAGGGCTCTGCTCTGGAGCCCCCATCACCTCCCGAAGGCCACCATCTGTCATCCTGGGGTCACTTCTCAACACATGAATTTGGAGGGACACAAACGCCCTGTCTGCACACGGGTGCCGTGGTCGCCGTCACTGGAGAAGGGCGCTCAGGAGTGTGAGGTCCTGGCGTGGCTCAGTCCCACCTGTCCTTTCCTGGGGCCCACAGATCCCAGGAACAAGAGCAAACGGGACACCAGGACGGCTTCGACGACAGTTGTCTGTGTCCCGGGCTGGGGGGACCCTCCGGCCCCGCCCTCTCCCTGCAGTCACAGCCTGAAATAGGACTTCACCTGCCTCCGATCGATCGTGGGCCCTGTGAGTGAGGGCTGCCGAGGGAGGCGGCCAGCAATGAGGCCAGCTGCCAGGCAGTGCGGGGGCCACGGCCACCACTCCCCACGGGGTGACATCAGGGTCATTAGTACCTGCTTCGCGTCTCAGTTGCCGTAATCGGGGCTAATAGGATCACCAGCCTACGCGTAAGCGAGGTAAAGGAGGTAGAGTGCTCAGCACGGTGGAAGGCCCCCCGTCCCCCAGATAGCCATGCCCTAAGCCCTGGAACCTAGAAAGGTGTCGTGCTTCATGGCAAATGTAATGAAGGTCATGGGCCTTAAAATAGGGAGATCACCTTGCAATATCAGGGTGGGCCTAATGGAATCAGACGGGCTCTGTTATGGGCTGAACTGTGTCCCCCCCAAAAAATTCACATGATAAAGCCCCACCCCCCCATACTTCAGAATGCAACGTGTTTGGAGATAAGGCCCTTAAAGAGATAACTGAGTTTAAAATGTGGCTGTTTGGGAGCTGGGGTTGTGGCTCAGCGGTAGAGCGCTCGCCTTGCACGTGCGCGGCCCGGGTTCAATCCTCAGCACCACGTAAACATAAATACATTAAACATAAATGCATTGCATTGTGTACAACTAAAGTAAATAAATATGTGGCTGTTTGGGTGGACCCTAATCCCTAATCTCTAATCTGACTGGTGTCATTATGAGAAGAGATGGGGACACAGACACACACCAGGGAAGACCGCGTGAGGACCCAGGAGAAGCCTGCCTTCTGCAAGCCAGGAGCAGAGCGCTCAACAGGAACCGATGCTGAGCCTCGACTTCCAGCCTCCACAACTGAGGAAATGAGCTTCTGTGTCAGCCGCCAGGTCCACCCATAGTTCCCTTTTCCATCGTGGTTTCAACTTAAAACAGAAGCAAGCTGAGCTGGGCACGGTGACATGCCCCTGTAATCCCAGTGGCTTGAGAGGCTGAGGCAGGAGGATGGCGAGTTCAAAGCCAGCTCAGAATTCAGCGAGGCCCTAAGCAACTCAGTGAGACCCTGTCTCTAAATAAAACACAGAAAAGGGCTGGGGATATGGCTCAGTGGTTAAGTGCCCCTGGGTTTAATCCTTGGTACCAAAAATAGAAAAGAAAAGAGAAGCAAGCTGAAAGCATAGAAATGACATTGCCTGCATCCACACAGGAGCCTCTCAGTGCGTCTAGTCCCTTGTTTTCTTCATCCTGAGCAACATGTTAAAGGGACAGGAAAGTCACAAGCACCTGCTGCAGCTCCGTGGACCAGGGGAAGCTCTGCCCCCTTGGAATCGGGCCTCCCGCAGCCCAGCAGGGCACACCTCTGCTCAGGCAACTTCACCCATCAGAAAGGAGACTACCTGCCTTTTGCTGGGGATCTCTGCTGACCCAGGAAGATCTCTCCTTGCACCAACAACAGGCTCCTGCCAGCTCAGCTGGACCTTGCCTAAAGGGGGGGGGGGGGGTCGCCTTTGTGCTGTGACCCTCTGTGGCTGTGCTAGTCAACACAGCTCAGAACACCAGGCACCTGGCCAGCACCAGAGCCCATATGGTGCCATTTCTCAAAAGCCCATGCAAACCCTCCCTCTGCCTGTGGCCCCAGCATCTTAGAGAACAACGGTGTTAGGCAGGGATTTCCAGAGAACCAGAGGCAGAGGGTAGACACACACACACACACACACACACACACACACACACACACACACAGAGATTTACACTAGGAATCAGCTCCACGATTATGGAGGCCGGGAAGTTCCGTGATCTCTGTCTGTAAGCTGATGACCCTGGAGAGCAGGTGGCATTATTCAGTCCAGGTCCAAAGGCCTGAAAACCAGGGAGGCCAAGGATGCAAGCCCCAGTCCAAGGGCAGGAGAGATGGTGAGGTGTCCAACTCAGGCAGTGGGGCAGGAAGAAAAGGACCAATCCCTCCTTCCTCTGAGTTTTGTTCTATTCAAGCCCCCAGCCGATTGTATGACGTCCCCCCACGGACCACCGACTTTACTCAGTCCATGGATTCGACTGGAAACTCATCCACAGAAACCTCAGGGATGGAGCCGGGCATGGTAGCGCACACCTGTAACCCCAGCACTTGGGAGGCTGAGGCAGGAGGATCGCGAGTTCAAAGCCAGCCTCAGCAATGGGGAAGCACTTAGCAACTCAGTGAGACCCTGTCTCTAAATAAAACTACAAAAAAGGGCTGGAGATGTGGCCCAGTGGTCAAGTGCCCCTGAGTTCAATCCCCAGTACAAAAAAAATAAAAAACCTCATGGATGGGGCTGGGGCTCAGTGGCAGAGCGCATGCCTAGCATGTGTGAGGCACTGGGTTCGATTCTCAGCACTGCATAAGAATAAACAAAATAAAGGTCCATTTGAAGCAGCCCCAATCAGGGAGATGGCTATTGCGGCTAGCTGGAAGCCATAAGTTCCACCTGATAATAATCATATGCATGTGACGCACCTGTAAATGCGCGTGACACACCCGCAAAGCTAAAGGTATATCACCGGGTGAAAGCGGTCAGAAGCGGCATTCATTCAGTCAGTCGTTCAGTCGCTCAGTCGGTCGGAAGAAGAGTTCAGGTCAGAGAAAAAGAAAAGAGTCAGAGTGGCCAGAACGTAGTCAGAAGAAGAAATAAGAGTCAGAGTGGTTAAAGAGTCAGAGAGATTGCTGAAAGAGCCAGTGTTAGAGTTTTGAGAGATTGCTAAAGCCGAAGAATAAAAAAAAACCTTCTTTCATCTTCATTCTGCCTCCGAGTTTTTCTCCTGCGGCGTTGTTGCTCCAAGTCAGAAAGCGACATCCATTGACAACTAAAAAATGTTAAAAAAAAAAAAAAGACCTCATGGACATACCCAGAAATCATGTCTCACCAAGTAACTGGGCACTCCTTGGCCAGTCAAGTTGACACACAGAATTAGCCATCACACCCACCCCATCGTCCCCACATGTCAGATCCAGTGGAGGAAGTGGAAGGGGTCAGGTGCCCACGGTGGCACGTGAGAAGAGAAGGGCGGGGCCCAGCTGACTGGGTCCTGGGAGTGCGGGATGTGGCTTGTCCCCGGGGCACTGTGGAAGAGGAAGTGTCACACCATTAACATCTTCAATCCTGCCCACTAGAATCTGGCCCCATCAGTGCCAATGAACGTGTACCCAGCGGTGCCCTTGCTACAGCATGGACGGGGCCCTGGTGAGTGTCCTGGAGGTGGGCACTGCCTGGGGCAGGAGACACCATCAGCCTGGGTTGAAAAGCAGTCAATTAAGTGGGATTAACCAGGAAGCCAGCCACTCCTATCTGCAGTTATTATCATCAAAACCTAATATCTGTGTGTGATTGTGCCATGTGAATTCCAGGTCATTTCCTCCCTCTTTTTTTTTTAAGACTCTGAAATTCGTGCTGAAGAAGCCACTGGGAACAGATGATATTGAAGTTTTCTTCAAAATTGCCCACTCGGGCCCCATTCCATTGGCTTCTGCTTTCATACAGCACCTTCGGGCCGTGGCTCTCTACCAGGCCCATGCAGTGGGGCCGCTGGGTAGGACTTCCATCCCCTGGTCAGGATGATGGTGGGGCTGCAGTTTCAGCTCCTTCCCAAGGTGCAGGTGGCCTGGTGCTGGAATCTTCTTTTACATGACATCTGATGGCTTTCTTTGGATATTTGCTATCACCCATTTAACCCATCAGTCTCTGACCCAATGGGGAAATCTCACCATCTCCTCTCCCCGCCGTGGGCATCTATGGGTTTGCCCTGTCTGGGTGAGGTGAGGGAGAGTTGGACTGGATGGAAATTCTTCTTTTGCTTTACTTGTCTTCCTTGGAAAGCTGGCCACAGGTGGCAGTTCGCTTAGGGTTATGTTAAGCTACAAGTAACAGGAAGCATAGGTAAATGGCTGGGACACAAATGGATTGATTTTTCTCACATCACCAGATGCTTAGAGGTTGCTATTTGCTATCTGTCATGGGTTCCTTTAGTCGGTGATGCTTACTTACTCCAGTAGATGGTACGTTTGTGTCTCCACAAAATTCATATGTTGAAACCAACTCCCGACGTGATAATGTAAGGAGGTGGGGTCTTTGAGAGGTGATGAGGTTATAGGGTGCAGCCCTTATGAATGAGATCAGAGCCTTCATAACAAATGATAGATAGGCTTGGGCTGATGGGCCACCTCCCCAGTGGAAATTTCCATGAGAAATAACCTGGTTTCATTTTCCCTGGCCAGGAGCCAATTGGCTTAAAGGTTGCTCTCTTCCCCAGGCAGGAACCAATCAGCTTAAAGGTCGCTCTCTTCCCCAGGCAGGAGCCAATCAGCTTAAAGGTCACCCTGTTCCCTGGGCAAAGAGCCAATGGCGTTAAAGGTCACTCTGGTACACCCCCCACCAGAAATCCCTACTTAAAGCTCCTGCCTGCCTGGAGCTCAGACACAACAGCTCCTCCCTGCTGAGAGGAGGCAGCCACTGCAACAGCGGCACCCACCTTCTGTTCAGAGCTTGCACACTCCCCTCTCCCTGACTCCTCTCTCCCCATACTTCTTCTACCTCCGACCAGCCATAAAAGCTTGTGAATAAATCTCTTGGCTGCATAGTTGTCTCCGGTGTGATTTTTGTCCTTCAACAAAGACTACTGAGCGCTCCCTCTCCCCTTCCACCATGTAAAGACTTTGGACTTCTCAACCTCTAGAACTGCGGGAAATGATTTCTGTTCTATGGTATTCTTTTTAGCAACCCAAACATACTAAGGTACTTTCCAAATTCTTTCTTTGCCTCAGGGTTGCAAAATAGACACTACAACTCTGGATATCGTGTCTGTATTCAAGTCAGAAAAAAAGGAGCTAGGGAGTGGAATTAGCCATGTCCATCTCTTTAAAAAGACAAACAGAATAAGTTTCTCTGAGCTCTCATTGGTCAGAAGCAGGTTCTGCAGCCACCGCTATTGCAGGAGAATTTGGGAAAGTGAGAAGGAGGATTGTCATGACTCATTATCTGGCACCAGGCATGTGGCCAGGGTGCAAAACAGGAAAAATGGAGAAGGGATGTCGTGCAGGCAACCAGTGTGGATGGCCTGAACTTACTTTTAAGAATCACATCTCCATGTAAAATATTTTAGATTGGGATTCATTTCTGATATCATCTTTAGAGCAAACAGGCTTTTCCCACTGGCTCTCTTAGGTAAACAGATTCGCTTCTACAGGGACGTTATCAACACCCCGCTGAGCAACCCTGTGGTTTGACCTTGGCTTGCCACCTTGGAGGCAGTTGCTAATACTGCATATTCACCAGCTGTTCCCTTCCAAACGTTAGCATATCTGGGAAGAATAGAGCAGGTGGGCTCGGCTTTCAGGGGGGAGCTAAGGTATGAGGAGCGGCGACCTCCTTTAACAAAGAGCATCCTTCCAGTGGCAGCCACACGTGTGTTTGTAAGAAGGCCTCGGAGAGCCGAGGGACAAGTGCTGGTTGCCCATGGTAACCGAGGTGAACTTTATTTCTGATTGGATGGCTTCAGGAGGAGGTGGTGGCAGCCTGGCTGCCGGGCTTTTAGGCAGATTTTTTTTTTTTTTTTTTAATTATGCAAAGGAACAAAAACCAAAGGGTGAGGATGCAGAGCCCGTGCTCTGGGGCTTTCTGTTTTCTCTGTTAATTATTAGTTAAGGAGGACTTTTTCCATGTCAGGCTAGTGGAGAGGAGACCTATTACAGGGTGAAATGTTGCCCCCAATATTTCTAGCACTAAAAAAGTTTTTTTTCAGTCCAAGGTAGTTAATAGCTGTTTATAGGGGTAGAGTGTTTGGTGAGTTGGCAACACAGTGTTCTTATAAATAAAACCCAAGGTGACTTTAAAATAATAAATATGCATATATATTTATATTAAAACAGAAAAAAGAACCACTGGCCAGCTCATAGCTTTTCCCAGCATCTGAGGCTGGAGGGCTGCTGTCCACCAGGCACTGCGCCACCTAGTGGCCACTGTGCGCATAGCAGTGTCCACAGGAACCAGCTTTTTTCCTCTGTAGGGTGGGCGGCAGCGCAGCTCTTTCTGCATGATAACAAAAGATACATCAATATACTAAGTGCATGTATAAAAGCTCAAATGGTACGAAAATACTTTGTGTAAAACCAATGACTTGGAAAACTGTATTTATATGTAATATGAAAGGAATTGCACTCTAAAAGCATGTATAACAAATTAAATTAAATAATAAAAAAAAAAAAGATACATAAGCTGATTTGCTCGGCCTGAATTTGGAATTCTGAATTTTGTTTTTTGAATTTCCTCCTTCTTCTCCTCCTCAACGCAGCCTTCAATTGGCTCCTTCTCATCTCTCATCGTTGAGCAGAAGAGGCTGAGCTCTGCTCCCTGATGGCTGAGGACATGTCACTTTACTGGAGAGCTGGCAGTTGTAGGACCCTGAAGCACCACTCCCCACTCTGGCCCATTCCCCACACTGTCCTTCCTAAGGGACTGGAATCCATAGGGCCTAGTGAGGTGGAGCCAAACCCGTCCTGTCTAGCTCCTGTGGAATTCCCTGCCTAAATGGCCCCATGCTTATGTCTAGATCTCAGGTAGTCCTCATCACTGGGCTTTTACTCCTGAGGGCAAAGGGCACCCTAGACATGCACAGCTCAGACCCAAAGACGTGACCAGGTGCTGACATGTCTACCTACATGTGTGCAAGGCCCCTAATGGGGGTAACAGTGTGACCAATGGGGAAGAAAGGGCAGGCGGTGCCCAGGCTGCCTAGTTTCAATGTGAAACTCCAATAAGCCAAGGATCCTAAACTGAGAATTGACCTTGCACATTAATGTGAAGTCTAAGTTGGATGGAGCATACTCTATTTAAAAATTTGTTCCCTCAATTTATCACTTTTAAATACACATATACTAGTATGTGGGCCTCTGTCTGCAACTTTGTTCCATGAATTAATGTTAATTCTTAAAGTATAATAATGTTATCATTACATTTTTTAAAAGTCTATCTTTTAGAGATACATATTAAAGCATTTACAGATGAAATGAGCTTGTATGGAAAAAACTGTGGGGTAGAAGTGGGAGAGATTATGTGGACAAAACAAGATTAGCTACAAATTGGAATGATTGAATTAGGTTACAGGGACTATCATTGTGCTTTTCCATGTGTTTGAAATCTTCCAGAATAAAAAGCCCCAAAAAGATCTATTTTTTTTAATCTTCATTTTTTAAAAAAATGGATTTTTTTTTAAAGAGCAGTTTGAGGTTCACAGCAAAACTGAGAGGAAGACATTGAGATTTCCCATATGCCCCTTCCTCTACATGCCTAGCATCCTCATGATCAACATTTCCCACCAGAGGGGTGCATTTGTTTTAAGTCCATAGTTTACATCCGGGTTCACTTTTCATGTTGAATGTTATTTGGGTTTAAACAAATAAACAAATATAATGACATGTATCCTACAAATTTTGTTAAGTTATATTTTCATGTCGCTTAAACTATAATTTCTCTTGAGATTTCTTCTTTAACCTATGGGTTACTTAGAAGTGTGTTGTTTAATCTCCCAGTATTTTGGAATTTTTCAGCTATCTTCTGGTATTGATTTTTAGTTTAATTTTATTGTGGTCCAAAAGCACACATTGCGTGATTTCTATTCTTTTAAATTTATGAAGGTGTATTTTTATGGCCCAGAATATGATCTGTCTTGGTGAATGTTCCAGGTAAACGTGAGACAAATGTGTATTTTGCTGTTGTTGGATGAAGTAATTTATAGACGTCCATTATATCGTCCACTATATCTGGTTGACAGATGGTGGTGTTCAGTTCAAGTTTGTCCTTATCGATTTTATGCCTCCTGGATCTGTCCATTTCCGAAAGAGGGGTGTTGAAGTCTCCAACTATAATAGTGAGTTCATGTATTTTTCCTTGCAGTTCCATTGGGTTTTGTATTATATACTTTGATACTTAGTTGTTAGATGCCAACATATTAGGATTGCTATATCTTCTTGGAAAACCAACCCCTCTATCATTATGTAATGTCCTACTTTATCCCTGATAACTTTCTTTGCCCTGAAGTTGGCTCTGTCTGGAAGCTTCTCCAGTGTTTTTTTAAATGGTATGAAGGTGGTATATCTTTCCCCATCTATTTAATTTCAATCATATGTCTTTGTATTTATAGTGAGTTTCCTATAGATAACTTATAGCTAGGTCTGGTTTTTTGATCCACTCTGACAATCTTTGTATTTTAATTGGTAAACTTAGATCATTGACATTCAAAATGATTACAGATGTGGTTGGATTCATAGCTACCATATTTGTCACTGTTTTCTTTTTGTTGTTTTTGTTCTTTGTTCCTATTCTTTTTTTTTCCCACTCCTTTTCTGCCTTGGGATTTTAAAAAATATATATTTTTAGTTATAGATGAACACAATTCCTTTATTTTATTCATTTATTTTTATGTGGTGCTGAGGATCGAACCCAGTGCCTACATGTGCTAGGCAAGTGCTCTGCCACTGAGCCACAGCCCCAGCCCCTGCCTTTGGGATTTTAATGGAACATTTTACATGGTTCCATTTCTCTCCTATCTTAGCATGTCAGTAGTATTTGCCCCCAACCCCTGCTTTTTTTTAGTAGTTGCCCTAGAACTTGCAGTATGCATTTACAACTGATCCACATCCACTTTCAAATAACACTGTACTCTTTATGGGTAGTGTGAGTACCTTACAACAACAGAATAATCCTGATTCCTCTCTCCTGTCCCTTATATCATTGCTGGCATTTCACTTACATGTGAGTGTGTATGTATGTGTGTGCATCAACATTTACATCTACATCTATGTACATACGTAATTGAGTACATCGTTGGTCTTGCTTTGAATAAACTATTAATGTTAGATCAAGTAAGAATAAAAAGTAAGTTATCTTGTGATCACTTATTCCTTCTCTGATGTTCTTACTTTCTTGTTTTACATTTATTTTAATTATCTTTACCTCTGTTTTTTTTTATTTGTTCTTTTTAGGTATACATGACGGTAGAGTATATTTTGACATATTATACATACATGGAGTATAGCATGCTAATTAAGATCTCATTCTTGTGGTTGTACATGATGTGGCATTTCACTGGTTGTGTATTCACGTATGAACAGAGGAAAGTTATGTCCAATTTATTCTATTGTCTTTCCTATTCCCATGCACCTCCCTTCCCTTCATTCCCCTTTATCTAATCCAAAGTACTTCTATTTTTCCCGCCCCCACCCCGGCCCCCATCGTGGGTTATCATCCACATATCAGAGAGAACATTCAGCCTTTGGTTTCTTAGGATTGGTTTATTTCACTTAGCACAAGAGTCTCCAGATCCATCCATTTACCAGCAAATGTCATAATTTCATTCTTTTTATGTAAACTTAAATTTCTGAACTATATCATTTTCCCTTTCTCTGAAAAGCTTTTTTTTTTTAAGAGGTACATTTATTTGTTTTAAGGTAGCAATTTTTTTAATAATTATTCCAGCACCTTTTTTTTTTTTTTTTTTTTTGTGGACACAATACCTTTATTTTATTTATTTATTTTTATGTAGTGCTGAGGATCAAACTCAGGGCCTCACACGTGCTAGGCAGGTGAGCGCTCTACTGCTGAGCCACAATCCCAGCCCTGAAAAGCTTCTTTTAACATTGTTTTTTGCAAGGCAGGTCTACTGGCAACAGATCCCCTCAACTGTTGTCTGATAAAGTCTTTATTTTTTCTTCACTATCGAAGGATAACTTCTCAGGGTATGGCATCCCTTTTTGGTGGTCTCTTTGAATTTCCAGGTCTCTGCCTACACTGCCCATCTGTCCCTGCCTGCCTTCCCCGCTGTCCACGAGAGCTCTTAGTGTCACACTCGGTTGTTTTTAAATTCCTCAGTTGGATAGTTCCACCACTCTTGTCATATCTGGGTCTGGCCATGATGCTTGTTCTGTTGTTTCCTAACTATGGTTTTGTGGGTATGGTTTGTTTCTACATTGGTTTGTTTGCTTGCTTTTTCTTTTTGTTTTTATCTCTCAGATGTTTTATAATTTTTTATTGATGACAGACATGACATACTGGGTACAAAGAACTGCTGCAGATGGGCCCTTGCTGATGGGGTGGTAAGGTGCGATGGGAATGGAAGCATTTTACAGTGCTGTGATTAGGTCTCTGTCTGCTCGTGAGCCCAGCACCCTGGGCTGCGAACTTCGCAAGTATCTCACAAGTACCTCTCAGTGTTTCCCGGCTCAGGTGGGTCAGGATGGCTTGAGTGGGCAAGAGTCAGGTTATTTCCCCTCCTCTGGGGGAGGCTAGATTCTGATAAAACCCCAGCAGGGAGGCTCAAGTCAACTCATTTCTCCTGAAGGCAGACCTGGCTGGGTAAGGAACCAGAAGGCTTTGGTGTGCTTCAAAATGGTTTCTTTTCCCTCCTTCTGCAGAAACATAAGCATAGGGATTTTTCTCTGCTATTCACTATGAGAACCCTATTGAGCTCTTGGAAAAATGATTCACAAAATTGTGGGGAATCCCACAAGACTAGTACCCTGACACTCTTTTTTCTCTTAGACTTGTCCACACTGAGCCTCCAGTGATTTGTCCATTAGTTTTTTTTAACCTCACTCCATACTGGCATCCCAGGGAGATTTGTGTGTGTGTGTGTATGTGTGTGTGTGTGTGTGTGTGTGTGTGTGTTTTGAACTCAGGGGCACTCGACCACTGGGCCACATCCCCAGCCCTTTTCTGTATTTTGATTAGAGACAGGGTCTCACTGAGTTGCTAAGTGCCTCACCATTGCTGAGGCTGGC
Organism: Tamias sibiricus; assembly: GCA_025594165.1. Lineage (NCBI taxonomy): Eukaryota > Metazoa > Chordata > Mammalia > Rodentia > Sciuridae > Tamias > Tamias sibiricus. The sequence goes on from CM046669.1 coordinate 87,652,805, forward strand.
TTTGAACTCGTGATCCTCCTGCCTCAGCCTCCCAAGTACTGGGATTACAGGCATGGGCCACCGCGCCCGGCCCCAGGGAGTTTTCTGCTGCTGGGATTTCATCCATGGAAGTTGTGATTCTGTTCTTCCTATGTGTCCAGCACTGTGCTAGTGCTTTATTTAGAGACCATTGAACTCCATGTGGCAGACAACAGTGGCTTTCTTTTACAGTGGGGGAGGAAATTAAGGCTCCACACAGCATCCCTCTGGGGCACAGAGCCATTGGGGCCAGGGAGTGAGACTTGTGCCTAGGACATTGGGACAGCAAATCCTGTGTGTTTGCACCTGCACTGTTCTACCTCCATGGAAAAAGTAACTCGCAGTGGCTAACTGGGCAGAGGTGGCTTTGTGAGTGACTTAACCGGCATGCACTTAGCTGAGCTACCTCTAAAGTTCTCTGGTCTGTGGTTTGAGTCAGAGAAAGCAAGTGGACTTAAACCCCCTAACCTCAGCATGATTTCCCCTAAGACTGATGAATAAATAGTATAAAAATCACCTTCTGGAATTGCATTTCCTGCAGTCCTTCCCCCACCCCCCTTACCCACCCAGTAATGCTTTCCCATTGGGCCCAAATCAGGAAAATGGCGCTCTGGGGCAAACTGCAAAGAATTCTCCTAAATCTACCCCGGGGCTTTAGTGAACTAATTTCAGGGTGGCTAGAAACCTTGACTTCTGAACAGTTCTGAGTTTTACAGCAAGACTTGTTTCAACTAAGGCTCGTGCACACCCTGTGAGTTAGAGAAACCATGATTGTCCCCATTTTCGGAAGGGGAAAACTAAGGTTGGGAGGCTCAACAACGCACCCAAGGTTACAGAGTTTTAGTGGTGGAGAAAAGTGAGAATGTCAGGTCCCCACCCCCTCCCACACCCCCCCACACACACCCCCCTTTCAGCCCTTGCTTCACGGCAAATGTTGGCCTGCTGTGCTGGGGAGTCCTAGCATCTTAGTGAGGGCTCAGGCTAAGCTGCTGCAGCAAGGAGACCCCAGGATGCAGTGGCTCAAGCAAGATGGGATTGTGCTTACTGCTCGTGGAACAATCCAGAGATGAACAGGAGCCCAGGGCCCTTCTCGCCTGTTGTGCCGTGACCTCCAGGTTGTGGCCTTCTCTGGTTGTACTGTCATGCTCCTGCTCCTGCCCACCAGGAGGAAGGAGAGGGCAAGAGGTGTCCATTGAGAGCTGTGCCACCCCTCTGCTTTCATCCCACAGGTAAGCACTTATCACAAAGCCACACAAGCTGCAGGGGAGCCTAGACGTGGGTCCAGCAGGAACTTGATGGAGGGAGGTCCTACTAAAAGGGGTGAGAGGAGATTAGGGGACAGAACCTGTGTGACAACCCGCAGCCTCTGTCTCATTGGTGCTCCTGGCCACTCAGCTCCCCAGGCACACCTTTCTTCCCGCATAGATGTCACGCTCTTGCTGTCCACAGGGGCCATCCGGGTGCTTCATCCAGCCTAATGACCAGCATTTCTGAATGGTGTGTGTCTTCCCCACGCAGCCCAAATGCAGCTCCCCACCGTCTGGTGTTGTCGACTCTGCCTCACTCACCCCTAACTCAACCAGTTTTTCAGTGGTGGGAGGATTGTCCAGGGGAGGGCCAGATTCAGACCGCTCTGCTGCACAAGGTGATCAGGAACACTAGGTCTGTAACCCATCACTGCCCTTCTGATCCCCGAGGATGGAGTTGGGATCACTCCGTCTTATCTGCATTCCTGACTGTGTGGAGACAGAGTAAGAAGAAAGAAAGGAGCTAGCTGCCTTCCTGTAATTCCACCTAAACGGAGGCTAAGGCAGGAGGATCACACGTTTGAGGCTACCCTGGGCAACTTAGCAAGATCCTGTCCTGTCTCAAAATAAAAAATTAAAAGGTCTAGGGATGTATTTCAGTGGTAGAGGGCTCCTGAGTTCTGTCCCCAGTACAGAAAAAATAAAAGAAGAAGAAGGAGAAGAAGAAATAATGAAGGATAAGTAAGGAATTCCCTTATGAAAACAATTTGTTGCCCTCTTGTCCAGAAAAGTACTTATCAGTTCCAAAAATCAGGCAGCTCATCAAGTCAGATCAGGTAAGGACATTAATTAGAGTCCTGTCTTTCTTCGGGTTGACCATTCTAAACAGGGTCCCCAGCTGTCCTGGGACTGGCCGATAGCCGTAATAATCGACAACCTACCACCTATTAGACATCCTTCTCCCACTAGTTATTCTTTTAAGGGATTTACATGCATTCTCATTTAATCTTCACAACATCTATGGGGCAGGCATTAAGATGGCTGTTTTGCATATTAGGAGACTCTGCCCAAGACTGTAATTTAGAGAACTTTCTCATCAGTCTGCTAATCCCAGGTGTCCCCAGCACAGGTGTCCTTAAGAGGAGATGAAAAGCTGGCCAATTATGGAAGCACAGCAAGGAGCTGTGCTAAGTAACTCCATGAACCAGGAGTCTGCTGGAGGATCAGTATGTCTTTGGAACCTAGCAGTCTCTGTAGAGGGGAGCCTGCGCGTCAAGGGAGACAATGGCTCTCTGGAATGGAGCAAGACGACACTAGACCTTTCATTCATGTTGATTTTCATCTTATCCTCTAAGCATTACTTTTGGGTATGTGTTCTATTACATGCACTCTGTAATTGTCCCAATAGTAAATATACATTAAATATATACATTAGGTATATAAATAAATATAAATGTACCTTAAGTTTTATGAATTAATTATGAGCAGATGTACACAGATAGTAGGGATTTCTGGGCATTTTCTCATAATGGAATGCTTGATCCGAAAAGCTGGGGAATCGATTATTGCTCTCTATTGCTGCTTCCCTGTCCCCCAGCCCCAGGCGGAGGGAGGAGTAGAGCTGTGGCCTTTCTGTGGCAACAGCATTTGGCACCCAGGCCAGGGTGTGCGATTCTGCCTGACACCCTGCAGCAGCTGGGAAGGGGCACTGGCTCGACCCTTCACGGCAGAACGAGCTTTCTCACAGCCAATTACAAATCCACACAGAGCTCAGAGAAGGTGTAAGCCTTTCCCAAGGCTCCCCCAGGGCCCCCTTCCCAGTGTGCAAAATGTGCCTCCCCAGGGACCTTTCTCTCCCCTCCCCTGCTCTCTCTCAAGTTTCCAGCCCCACCCAGAAGCTATTCCTTCAGTTCAGCGAGCAAGTCTCTTTTGCTGGATACCAAATTCTTTCAATTAGAGGGCCAGCAAGAGCGGCCACCCACCTTCTTGCTAATACAGCCCACTTTCTTTTTTTTTTTTTTTTAATTTTTTTATTATTTATTTACTTATTCATCATGCACAAGTATAGTATCTTTTTACATACAACTGCTTGTATACAAAGTATATAAGTACCATTCAGATCTTCAATCATGCATTTAGGATAATGATATCCATCTCATTCAACCATCAATTTTTTTCCAACCCCCCCCTTACTCCCTCCCTCCCCTCCCTTTCCGTTGACCATTCTAGTGTTCCTCTGATCCTATGTACCCCCTTCCAACAACACTGTGAACCAGCCTCCTTATATCAGAGAAAACATTCGGTACTTGGATTTTTGAGATTGACTAATTTCACTTAGCATTATATTCTCCAACTTCATCCATTTACCTGCAAATGCCATTATTTTATTCTCTCTTATTGCTGAGTAAAATTCCATTTTGTATATATACCACATTTTCTTTATCCACTCATCTACTGAGGGGCATCTAGGTTGGTTCCATAACCTAGCTATTGTGAATTGTGCTGCTATAAACATTGAAGTGATACAGCCCACTTTCTTGTCTGCTCGGACTGCCACGTTTTACCACAGTTAAATGCGACCGACTGGGTGGCTCCAACAACAGGCATTTCTTTCTCACAGTTGTGGAGGTTGGATGTTGAAGATCAAGGTGCCTGCCAAGTCAGTTCCCGTGAGGAACTTCTCCCTAGCTTTCAAACACACAGCAGCTGCCTTCTGACACACACACACACACACACAGAGAGAGAGAGAGAGAGAGAGAGAGAGAGAGAGAGAGAGAGAGAGAGAGAATCTTTTTCTTCTTATAAGGCCACCAGTACTATTGGATTAGGAGCCCACCCATATGACTCATTTGACTTCACCTCCTAAAAGCCCTATCTGCAAACACCCTCATAGCCTCACTTACTGTGTTTGTGAACAGCGATGATGGGCCGCTGCTGCCTCATTAGGGATTGTGTGTTATCCCCAAACGTGTGCACGGAAGTCCTAACCCAGTGCCTTGGAATGTGACTATTTGGAGAGAGAGGGGATCGTTACAGAGGTAACCAAGTTAAAAGGAGGCCTGAGGGCGGGTCCTTATGCAACATGACTGGCGTCCTTATAAGCACAGGAATTTGGATACAGAGACAAGCTCACAGGGAGACAGCACGTGACCGTGAAGAGAGAGATCTACCAGCCATGGAATGCCAGGGCAAAACCACCAGAGACTAGGGAAGGGCTGTGGAGCCTGACTTCCCTCAGGCCCTCAGAGGGAACCAACCCTGACCCCACTTGGATCTCAGGCCTCCACCCTCCACATCCCCCTCCTGGGCAGTGAAATGCTGGGTCGGGGGGGGGGGGTGCTGCGTTCTCTATTCTGGTCTCTGGCTCTCCAGGATGAAGGCTTTCCACCATTCCTACATGATTTCCAGCCGTTGTTTCTCTCTCCTTCCTCCAAGCCCAACCTGGCTTTCTCCTAATGGAAACCCCCTGTCAGGGCCCTTCTCTGCTACCTCGCGCCTTGTTGAGGAGAAACTGACTCCCTCCAGGGCACCATAGATGGCATCTCCTGAGTCCAGGATCAGGACTTGAGTGTTCCTGATTTGTGAAGATATCTACACAAAGACATGCAAAACCATGCGAACTAAATCACATTGGGTTATTTACTTTACGATTTATATTCAAAAGAGTGAAATAATACAAAACTGAGACTAATATATAATATTAATATAAATATTATAATATAAAACTAACTATATAATAAACTAATATAAAACTACCAGGATAGTCTGTGAAGTCTGTCCTCCACAGACTTGGACGATCTCTGCATTGCTCCAGGGACAGTCCCTTTCTGGGGTAGAATCAACAAGTATGTCACACAGAACTTTCCAGATTCAGTATTCTCAGCTCAGCTAACTTTCCTTATTTCTAAATTCTGTGACCTTCATCTTCCCTCCTCTGAATCATCTCTCTCTCTCTCTCTTTTTTTTTTTTTTCTCTACATCTGTTTCAAAATAGAATGCCACAATCTCTGATGGCAATCAAGGGGTGATCATGTTTGGAAATGTTTGGGGAAAATAAATTAAATATTTGCCCCACCTAAGTGAGGCAGCAGGAAGAGATTCATGGCCCAGGTGGCAATCCTCCAGAGAACCGTCTCTTACCCACAGTGTGGCCTTGAACACTTACTGGTCCTCTTTGAACCCCAGCTGCTCACCTGTCAAACAGAGACCACAGTAGTGTCTACTCATGGGGCTGAAACGATTAAATGAGTTAATTCTCACACAGATATTTAATAAAGATTACTCTGTGACCTAATCACCTTATTAGAGATGCTCAATAAGTATTGGGAGTTTGAATAAGCACATAACTCATGCTATCTTTTCCTTCTATTCAATTGCAAATTTAAACACTTCAAAGATAATGCCCAAAACACTATCCTCTCTGGATATTTCAGTGTGGGTCCAATCAGGAGACAGAAATCATGTAATGATTTGAACAAGGGAAGGTAAGTATAAAAAATTGTTAAGCACTAATAAAAGAGTAATTATAAAGATGGAGAGAGCACGCCAATGGACACCCTAGAGCTAAGGTACAGTGTCCAAGGAAGGACAAACTTGGAAAGGGGTTACCTTTCACTGATAAAGGTGCAGTTGTAAGTTGCTAGATGGCATAGGCGTCTACTGGGTAGCTTTGGCTAGAACTGGTCCACGTCATTGAGCAGCAGCAAAAGCCCTCCAGGACACAGGTAAGCAGGGCCTTATGGTGAATGCAAAAAGAGGTCAGGGCACTGCTGCTGGCCTGAGGCCTGGAGCACAACCATGTTTGCATTGGGGCAGCTGCAGCAAGCTGGCCATGGAGCAGACCCAAGGAACTGAACACTGTGTGCTAGTGCAGAGTACCACTGGATATCCCACACTTCTTCCCCAACCACGCACAAGCACCACCGAATAGCAATGCAACAGGAGCAAAAAAGGGCAAAACCCAGTGCAGTGGAATGAGGCCCCCCAAAGGCCACCTCTTGTAAGGGCCCTCTCACTCACGCCCTCTACTGACAAAGATTAACAATGCACTTGCTGTGGAGGAGAAATGCTCAGGGAAATCATCCCATGACCACAGAGCAGATTCTGAAGGGTGAGTTTGGAGCAGACAGGCAATAAATAGATAATGGAAGTCCTGGGTAAGAAAATTGTGGTGTTTATCCGCAAGATCGAATAACATGAAGTAATTAAATATTATGTTTTAGGAAACTCCTAATTTGCATTTCCTTGATGGTTAGTGATGTTGAACACCTTCTCACATACCTAGTGGTCATTTGTGTGCCCTCTTTGGAGAAATTTTTATTCAAGTCATTTGCCCATGGTAATGGTTAATTTGAATCGTTCACTTGATCAGATTAAGAGATGTCAAAGATTAAGAGGCTTCTGGGTGTGTCAATGAGGGTGTGTCTAGGAATGATTGGCATGTGGGATAGTGAATCGAGGAGGAGACCCTCCCCAACTGTGGGCAGCACCATCCAATAAGTTGGAGGCTTGGATGGAATAAAAGTTGGAAGAACAAGGAAGCAGCAGTAGATGCAAGATCTATTCTTCTTGAACAGGTTCTTTTTTTTTTTTTTTTTGGTACTGGGGATTAAACTCATGGGCACTTGACCACTGGGTCACATCCCCAGCCCTTTTTTGTATTTTATTAGAAGCAGGGTCTCACTGAGTTACTAAGTGCCTGGCCATTGCTGAGGCTGGCTTTGAACTCGCGATCCTCCTGCCTCAGCCTCCCAAGTGCTGGGATTACAGGCGTGCGCCACCGCGCCCGGCTTGAACAGGTTCTTGATTGCTGCTGTGATTGCCTGAAAATATCAGACTCTTGCTCCTTCACTCTTCCAAAGCAGACTCTGCTAGTGATTCTCCAGGGAGTTTCCAGAAGCCTTCAGTCTCAGACTGGGGTAGCATCCTTGATCCTTCTTGTTCTGAGGCTTCAGTCTCTCTCTGTCTCTCTCTCTCTCTCTCTCTCTCTCTCTCTCTCTCTCTCTCTCTTCTTTCTCTCTTTTTAGTTGTAAGTAGACACAACACCTTTATTTTACTTATGTGGTGCTGAGGATTGAACCCAGGGCCTCACACCTGCGAGACAAGCACTCCACCAATGAGCCATAGCTCCAGCCCTGGCTTCAGTCCTCTTGGACTGTACAGCTACTGGTTCCTCCGGCTCTTCAGCCTGCAGACAGCCACTATGGACTACCCAGCTTCTGATTGTGTAATAAATCCCCCTTTTATAATCATACTTCCTGTTGATTCTATTCCTCTAGAGAACTCTAACATACACCCATCTTAACATTGGGTTATTTATTTATTTATTGAATCGAAGGAGTTTTTTTTGTATATTCTGAATGTTAACTCCTTATCAGATAAGTGGTTTGCAAATATGTCCTCTCATCCCATAGGTTCATTTTCATTGTGATTTTCTTTGCTGTGCAAAAGATTTACAGTGTGATACAGTCCCACTGGTCTAGTTTTGCTTTTGTTGTCTGTGTTAGTCAGCTTTTCCTGACTGTGACCAAAACACCTGACAAGAACAATTTAGGGAAGGAAACGTTTATTTTGGCTCACAGTCTCAGAGGTTCCAGGGCTGGCCAACTCCATTGCTCTGGGCCTGGGGTGAGGCAAAACATCATGGCAGATGGGTGTGGAGAGGAAAGATGCTCAGCTCCTGGCAGCCAGGAAGGAGGGAGCAAGAGGAGGGCTCAGGAGAAGATAGAGTCCAAGACCATGCCCCCATTGACCTGCTTCCTCCAGACACCCCCCTATCTGTCTATAGTTACCACCCAGTAGTCCATTCAAACTATTAATCCATCAAATGCATCAATCCACTAATGAGGTTATAGATCTCATAATCCAACCTTTTCACCTCTAAAAACTGCTACATTTACCTAACACATGAGCTCTTTGGGGGACATTTTTAGATCCAAATGTAACAGTTGTCCATACTTAAAAATTGTTATATTTAATTGTCAAGACAAAAGTCAAGAGGCTTCCTCCCTAGATTTTCTTTTAGGAGTTTTATAGTTTCAGGTCTTACATTTAAATCATCAATCCAATGTTGATTTATGTTATTATGATATATGTCCAATTTAATTCCATTGCATGTGGATATCCAGTTTTCTCAAGATCAGTTGTTAGAGAGACTGTCCTTTCCCCATTGTGCTTTCCTAGCACCCTGTCAAAGATCAGTTGATCAACAGATACGGGTTCCTTTCAGAGCTCTCTACTCTATTCCATTGGTTTCTGTGTCTGTTTTTATTCTGGTACCATGTTGTTTGGATGACTGTAGGTTTGTATGTATTTTGAAATCAGGAAGTATGAAGCATCCATCTTCATTCTTCTTCCAAGATTGCTTTTGCTACTCTGGGTCTTTCTGGGCTTCATATGAATTTTATGATTTTTTTTTTTTCTGTTTCTATAAACAGTGCCATTGGGGTTTTTATGGGGATTGCATTGCATCTGTAGATTGCTTTCAGTGTTGTGGACATTTTAGTGGTATTGAATCTTACATATTTTATTCTTTTTGATGCTATATTGAATGGGTTTTTTCATAATTTCCTTTTTGGACAGTTTATTATTGGTATATGGATATGCAACTTGTTTTTATATGTTGATCTTATATTCTGAAACTTAACTGAATTTATTAATTCATTCTAGTAGGGTTTTGGTGGAGTTTTTATGGTTCCCTTGATTAATTGTATCTGCAAACAAATACAATTCTAATACTTTCATTAGAATTTGGATGACTTGATTCCTTTTTCTTTACCAATATCTCTGCTTAGGACTTCCAATACGATGTTAGAATGTGTGATATATTTTTCACACACACTTTAACAAGTGTGGGTGAGAACGTAGATAAATTGGAAACCTGTACACTCTCAGTGGAATTGTCAAATGATGCAACCATGATGGAAAACGGTTTGGAGGTTACTCAAAAAATTAAAAATAGAACTGCCATATGACCCAACAATTCCACTCCTGGGTACATATATCCAAAAGAAAATAAAATCACTATCTTGAAAGATATATCTGCAACATGGGTTGAACATAGGCTCATTGTAGCATTATTTATAATAGCCAAAATACAGAATCAACCCAAATGTCCATCAAAAGATGAAAGGATAAAGAAAATGCACTATTTACATGCAATGGAATGTTATTCAATCTTAAAAAGGAAGAAAATCCGGTATGGTGATGCCACCTGCTTCACTTTTCTTGCTCAGGATTGCTTTGGCTATTCTGGGTCTCTTATTTCTCCAGATGAATTTCATGACTGCTTTTTCTATTTCTTTGAAGAATGACATTGGGATTTTGATTGGAATTGCATTAAATCTGTATAATGTTTTTGGTAGTATGGACATTTTGACAATATTGATTCTACCTATCCAAGAGCAAGGTAGGTCTTTCCATCTTCTGAGTTCTTCTATGATTTCTTTCTTTAGTGTTCTATAATTTTCCTTATAGAGCTCTTTCACCTCTTTCGTTAAGTTGATTCCCAGGTATTTTATTTTTTTTGGTGCTATTGTAAATGGCGTAGTTTTCATCATTTCCCTTTCAGAGGCTTTGTCACTGATGTACAAAAATGCCTTTGACTTATGGGTATTGATTTTGTATCCTGCTACTTTGCCAAATTCATTTACTAGTTGTAAAAGTTTTCTGGTAGAGTTTTTTGGGTCTTCTAGGTAGATTATCATGTCATCAGCAAATAGTGCTAATTTGAGCTCTTCTTTTCCTATCTGGATCCCTTTAATTTCTTTCGTCTGTCTAATTGCTCTTGCCAGAGTTTCCAGTACTATGTTAAATAGCAGTGGTGAGAGGGGGCATCCCTGTCTTGTTCCAGTTTTTAGAGGGAATGCTTTCAATTTTTCTCCATTTAAGATAATGTTAGCTCTGGGCCTTGCATAAATAGCTTTTATAATGTTGAGATATGTCCCTGATATTCCTAGTTTTTCCAGTGTTTTGAACATAAAGGGGTGCTGTATTTTGTCAAATGCTTTTTCTGCATCTATTGAGATAATCATATGATTTTTATCTTTAAGTCTATTGATGTGATGTATTATGTTTATTGATTTCCGAATGTTGAACCAGCCTTGCATCCCTGGAATAAACCCCACTTGGTCATGGTGCACTATCTTTAAATTATACTATAGAGCAATAGTAACAAAAACAGCATGGTATTGGCACCAAAACAGACTGGTGGACCAATGGTACAGAATTGAGGACACAGAGACTAATACATATAATTTCAGCTATCTTATATTAGACAAAGGTGCCAAAAATGTACAGTGGAGAAAGGATAGCCTCTTCAACAAATGGTGCTGGGAAAACTGGAAATCCATATGCAACAAAATGAAATTAAACCCTTGTCTCTCACCATGCACAAAATTCAATTCAAAGTGGATCAAGGACCTAGGAATTAGACCAGAGACAATACGCCTAATAGAAGAAAAAGTAAGCTCCAATTTCCAACATGTCGGATTAGGCCCCAAGTTCCTTAATAAGAATCCTGTAGCACAAGAACTACTACCAAGAATTAATGAATGGGATAGATTTAAACTGAAAAGCTTCTTCTCGGCAAAAGAAACAATCAGTGAGGTGAATAGAGAGCCAACTAATTGGGAACAAATATTTAATACATGCACATCAGATAGAGCACTAATTTCTAGAATGTATATAGAACTAAAAAAACTTAACACCAAAAAAGCAAATAACCCAATCAATAAATGGGCTAAGGAATTGAAAAGACACTTCTCAGAAGAAGATACACGATTAATCAACAAATACATGAAAAAATGCTCAACATCACTGGCAATTAGAGAAATGCAAATCAAAACTACTCTAAGATTTCATTTCACTCCAGTCAGAATGGCAGCTATCAAGAACACAAACAACAATAAATGTTGGAGAGGATGTGGGGAAAAAGGCACACTCATACATTGCTGGTGGGACTGCAAAATGGTGCAACCGCTATGGAAAGCAGTATGGAGATTTCTTGGAAAATGGGAATGGAACCACCCTATGACCCAGCCATCCCACTCCTGGGTCTATTCCCAAAAGACTTAAAAACAGCATATTACAGTGACACAGCCACTTCAATGTTTATAGCAGCACAATTCACAATAGCTAGGTTATGGAACCAACCTAGATGCCCCTCAGTAGATGAGTGGATAAAGAAAATATGGTATATATACAAAATGGAATTTTACTCAGCAATAAGAGAGAATAAAATAATGGCATTTGCAGGTAAATGGATGAAGTTGGAGAATATAATGCTAAGTGAAATTAGTCAATCTCAAAAATCCAAGTACCGAATGTTTTCTCTGATATAAGGAGGCTGGTTCACAGAGTTGTTGGAAGGGGGTACATAGGATCAGAGGAACACTAGAATGGTCAACGGAAAGGGAGGGGAGGGAGGGAGTAAGGGGGGGGTTGGAAAAAAATTGGTGGTTGAATGAGATGGATATCATTATCCTAAATGCATGATTGAAGATCTGAAATGGTACTTATATACTTTGTATACAAGCAGTTGTATGTAAAAAGATACTATACTTGTGCATGATGAATAAGTAAATAAATAATAAAAAAAAAAAAAAAAAAAGGAAGAAAATCCAACTATTTTTGATGACTTGGATGAAACTGAAGGACATTATACTAAGTGAAATCAGCTAGTCACAGGACCAATACTGCATTATTCCACTTATATAAAGTATCTAAATAAATGCATAGAAGCACAGAGTAGAATGGTGATTGCCAGGGGCTGAGGGGAGGGGGAAAATGAGTGATTGCTCAGTTGGCATAAAGTTTCAATTATGCAAAATGAAAAATTTCTAGCAATCTGCTATGCAACATGTGCAAATTGTTGATGATATGGTAATAAAGTGTACTAAAAGTTTTGTTCAGGGGGTAGATCTCATGGTAAGAGTTCTTTCGACAAAAAATAAAAGCAAATTTAAAAAATGAACCCATAAAGGGGCACAAGGAAACTTTGGAGGAGATGGATTCATCTGTCACCTTAGTTGTGATGTCACACTTAGTTGATGATGTCACAGAAGTATGCATATGTCCAAACTCATCAGATTCTGCCCATCAGACTCATGCATGGGTTAAAAATCAAATATACCTCCACAAAGCTGTTTTTAAAAAAGAAGTCTGTTTAATGCTTTGAACAACTCTTCATTATCTCTCAGGTGAGAAAAGTGAATTACAAAAGGAATTAGTACAGTGTAATCTTAACTTTATAAAAAGAACAAAGGCTTTGGGGAGGCTGAGGCAGAAGGATTGTGAATTCATAAGCCAGCCTTAGCAAAACCGAGGCGCTGAGCAACTAGACCTTGTCTCTAAATAAAATACAAAATAGGGCTGAGGATGTGGCTCAGTGGTCGAGTGCCTGAGATCAAGTCTTTTTTTTTTTTTTTTTTGGTACTGGGGATTGAACTCAGGGGCACTCGACCACTGGGCCACATCCCCAGCCCTTTTTTTTGTATTTTATTAGAGACAGAGTCTCACTGAGTTGCTAAGTGCTTCGCCATTGCAGAGGCTGGCTTTGAACCCGCAATCCTCCTGCCTCAGCCTCCCAAGTGCTGGGATTACAGGCGTGCGCCACCGCGCCCGGCTAAAGATAAAATCTTATATTTTTAAAAAATGCCTTTTCCACCGCCTGTCACTGTTCCCCTTCCCATTTCTTCCATTATTGGATGACAGTGAGACGCATTCCCTCTCCTTCTTGTTTTCAGAGTTCCCCCAGTGACATTGGAAAGAGCCCTACGCTGTGCTCACGTAAGGGAGGACATTGAGGAACTGTGATTCCCTGTCCTGTGGGATCAGCACCCAGCAGTGTTGGTGTGAAGAGACACAGCCCCTGGTCACTGATGCCGGGTAGACACTGTTCACTGGTTCCTTGCTGTTGGACTTCCACCACGCACCCCTATGTGGTCTGCAGCATCTCCCTGTTTTCACTGAACATTGTTTTGTGGATCATAGTTCAGAAAACGCTGCTAAAATTATGATAATTGTCTAAAAAAAAATAAACATTTAAACATTTCTAAATAGTAAAATGCCCATGACCTCTTAGCATCTTTTCTTATGCTGGTGATTGGCTTCTGTTATAAACCAAAGTGTTTTCTCATAAAAACATCACTGCATACATGTACGTGTACATACATGTATTTATACACGCATGCGTGCGCGCTGACAAAGACTGGAGGATTCTCCCCCATAATGCAAGCGGCTGTCAGGGTTGAAATTGTAGATGATTTATCTTACCTTTGTGATTTGCTCTAATCTCCAAAATTTCTGTGATTGTTTCTTTTGTATTAAGACAAAGGTCACTGTGGATTGCTTTTTATTAGTATTTCGTTGCTGGAAACCATCTGCCAGACACCACGCTGCAGGAGGGCTGGGCATGTCAACCCCCCCCCCCCCATCAAGGTGACTGCAGAGGGGGTGTCAGCACCGGATTTCTTGATGAGGCAGCATCGACGCAAATGCCAGCCAGGGAAGGTTCCCTGACCCGCTAATGGGCAGGACCTATTTCCTCTGAAGGGGCGAGCTGTGATTCCTCAGCGGATGAAGCCCCGACCCTCTTCTGACAATTATTACTTGGTGTCAGAGGGCCGCCATGCTGAGTTGTGCCAATGTGACAGCAGAAGATAGAGCAGCCCCCATCAAAACACGGTCACAAAGCCCCAGCGGAGGGTGAAAGGTTCCAGAGTTTTCCATAAAAAAATAACCACCTCCTTCCCATGCTCTCTTGTGGCTGGCCTTCTAGACAGGCTCTCCCTGGCCCGCAGAGACTGCTGGACCAGAAGCTCGCCAGTGTCAGTGCCATCTTGGGGCCTGGCTTTGAGCCAGGAATGTGTGACAAGAGAGACAGGCTTCCTGGGCATCTCTAGGACACAGCCTTTTTTTTTTTTTTTTTTTTTTTTTTTTTAGTTTTAACAATAAAAATCTTTAATCTAATAGGCATATGAAAGTATATCCAAAAGTAGATTTAACACAATTTTAAGTACAAATGGAATACTTATGGAGAGTGATCATGCATCATATTTTCACACCATAAAACAAAAAGCATTGAAGAGTTCAAATCATTCAGAAAATAGTCTTTCACAATAAAGTGACTAATTTAATATGTAATACAATAATGATAAATGATTAATAATTTAAATACATACCGTGAAATATTGGTGGTTCAAGGAAGGTATCACATTGAAGTTAATTAGAACTAGATGGAAACAAGATTTAAAAAAAATAATAATTAGGACTAGATGATAAAATGCAAACATTCAATCTTTATGAAATACTTTTTTTCTTTTCTTTTATTCTAAGTTGTTATATATGACAGCAGAATGCATTACAATTCATATTACACTTATAGAGCACATTTTACATATCTCTGGTTGTATACAAAATATATTCACACCATTTGTGTCTTCATACATGCACTTAGAGTAATGATGTCCATCTCATTCTACTGTCTTTTTTTTTTTTTTTTTTTTAACCCTTTTTCCCCCTCCCTTCCCCTCCCTCCCAGGACACAGACTGTTAATCTGGGGCTTGTTCAGAGAGTAAATAGAAGTGGCTTCTTGCTCCCCACAGTGACAAATGACTCATTTAACCTTCAGGCTTACTGCAGGCATAGGAAGAAGGACACAGGGTCACTGCTGGGTGCCCACCCTTCCTCCTACTGTTGCTTATGACGTAGTGACGCTGAGCTCTATGCTATGCTTAACCTTTTGGAAGGGAACTGATCTCTGAGGAAAGCAGGGGGTCCCCAAGTAGACCAAGGGTGAAGGAAGGCCTCTCCCATAACAGGTCTCCTGGATGAGAGGCCCTTCCCAGCTCCAGGAAGCAGCTCCACAGGCAGAAGCTAGCAGAACTTCCAGGTATCAGCTCAAAAGCACCAGAATTCTGACTGGTGGCCTCTGCCCAGCTCTGTGTGCATATGGGGGTGACCATGAGGAAATGTACCCACTTCCTGCCAATACGAGGACCTGCTCTCTGTGTGAGAATCACGTCACTGGAGATGAGCTAAGAAGGAGCACAGCTGCTGTGGCGGTGGCCAATATTTCTGGAAGGTTTCCTAGGTGCCTGAAAGCAGCACTTTGGATGGATTGTTTTATTGAGATCATTCTTACAGCATGTGCTTGAACTCCTCCTGTGTGTGCACCCGGTCCTAGGTGCTGTGATACAGCAATGGGCAAAAGAGACAAAGTCCTGTGGATAAACACAGCAGGCTGTTACTCAGCCTTAAAAAGGAAGGAAACTTCCAAGCTTGCTATAATATGAAGGGGAGCTTGAGGACATTAGGATCAGTAAATTAAACAAGTCACAAAAATGCAAATATCACACAAGACCACTTACAGGAGGTTCCTAGAGTAGTCAGATCCACAGAGTGGTGGCAGTCAGAGGCTGGGGAAAGAGGACGTGGGGAGTCATTGTTTAATGGGGGCAGAATTTTAGTTTTACAAGATGAAAAGAATTCTGGGGGGCTGGGGTTGTGGCTCAGTGGTAGAGCGCTTGCCTAGCATGTGTGAGGCACTGGGTTCGATCCTCAGCACCACATAAAAAGAAGTAAATAAAATAAAGGTATTGTGTCCATCTACAACTGAAAAAAAAAAAAAAAAAAAGAATTCTGGAGATGGTGATGTTGTGTGGCAGTGTGAATGTCCTTAATGCACCTGAACTATTTCCTTATAAGTGACAAGATGGCGTACTTTATGTTATAGATACTTCAGCATAATTTAAAAAGAGAGAGACAGCATCCCTGCTCTTAAGGGGCCCGTGTTCTGGTGGGGATGTTTTATGTTCCAGTAGGTAACATTTAATTTAGAATTAAGAATAATCACTTAATTAATTAATTAATTAATTAATAATCACAGTAATCCCAGGGATGACTGAGAATTCCTGGCACAGAGAGGTGAAATATGCCCAAGTTCACCCCAAGTGCGTTTTTGAACCAGGCCTCCTTGCTGCTCCTCCTGGCACAACCTGAGCCCCCCCCCCCCCGTCACCACCCATGTGGGTTCTAATGATGCACATTTGCCTGTAGTCATCTCTTCTTGCCCATCTGGCCCTGTCTGTCTCCCCATGCCAGGCCTGCCCGGGTCTGCCTGTCAGAGCCAGAGTCTCCATCATCCCCTCTAGGACCCTTTCCCAGAAGCCAGAACCTGGATCCCTGGAAGTTCCCACCTGATGGAGGTGGCTCAGCCAACCTGGTTTGTAGGACCTGAAGCTCCTGTTGGTCCAGAGCCTTGTGTAGGTGGAACCCCAGGGTCCCCTTCCTCTCACCCTTTCCAGTGCCCCTACCCCCGTTCTCTCATAAGGCCTTTGGTCCTCTGGCATGCAGCCCTTCCTGTTGCCTCCATGTCCTGTGTCACACTGTCACTTGCAGAGCACTGAATTACAGATGCCGCATCTTCCATCCCCACAGTCAGAAGTTGGAACAGAGACACAGAAAACCATGTCCCTTTCAAGCGTGCCTGTTTTTAAGTTCTCCAAGGATACTGATGTCATAATCACTAGTTCTCCCCTTGTCCCTTCTCACTAGTCTGCCATCTTCAACCTTCAGCAGCCGCAGGGGCAGGCCTAACAGGAATTCCAAGAAAGAAGGCTAGCGGTGGAGAGCCCTAGAGACAGACAGGCCCCAGGCTCAGGCCCTGCCAGGGATTGACAAGGCTTTGTACACTCAGACCTTAGGATCACTGAAGGCTTTAAAAGTATTGATACATAGGGGCTGGGGTTGTGGCTCAGCGGTAGAGCATTCGCCTAGCATGTGCAAGGTGCTAGGTTCGATCCTCAGCACCACATAAAGACAAATAAATAAAATAAAGGTATAGTGTCCAACTACAACTAAAAAAAAAAACATTCTTTAAAAATATTGACACACAGCTCCCTCCTCCTCAAGCCTTTTTAATTTATTTATTTTTGTTGTTTCTCAAATGTGATCCTTTTAAATACAAGGCAGAACTACATGTTGAATTCTACTGTCATTTATATTCTTCCGGATTCTACAGATGTTTTATCCCCAAGTCTTTTTTTTAGAAAGCTCCTTGGGTAATTCCTTTGGACCACTGGGAGTGAGAACCGTGGACTCTCAACCTTGACCACACATTTGGATCACCTTGGCAGCTTTAAAAAATTACTGATGTCTGTGTCCTGTCCCCCAAGGTTCTCTGGTCAATGTTTGAGTGACACTTGGGCAACAGAGTTTCTCTGAAAGCCCCCAAGGATGCTCTCATGAGACCATGACATCAACTCTAAGCCAGACTGTCAGCTCGCTGAGGCCAGCAACTGTCTGTCTGCCAGGGCTGAGTACCCACAAGGCACAAGGCCATAATACTTGGAGGGACTCCTGGAAATGTTTTGATGTTCATTTCTCTTAAAATCAGAAGGGAAAATACCCCAACTTTTAGATTGAAGAAAATGTTGTCAGAGATAACATATTCATCCTTTTTACCAATACATAAAATATGATTTTAAATATGATTGGAGGAGGAAGCGTCCACCAGGGTCATCTGGTAGCTGTTGTCTGTTTTGCGGCAGAAAACTACCAGAGAAGGACATCTAGTAGTAGGGCCTGTGAATCTCTGTGCCTTGGTCTGTCCCTGTTCTCGGTCCGTTTCTGTTCTCAACAAGAGCTATCGGTTTTATTTGATGTGAAGCAGAAGAGTATAGCATGGATGTTAGGAAAACTCAAACCAACAAATCATCCCACATAAGGAAAGATATTCCCAACCAGAGGAGGGTTGGGGTGAGCCAGGTGCTGGGTATAAAACCTAAGGAACCACTCAGTCTGGTCTGAGGGTGGATGCCCGTCCAATTTGCACCTGCGACACCTCGAGGGCCTGACCCTAATCTCTGCCTTGTTTCTACAAGTCAGTGTGGCCTGCCCTGGTCAGGGGATGTTTGAGATAGCAGGTGACTGTCCTTCTGAGATTCTCCCAGCCTGCCTTGCGTGGAAGCAGGGAAGAGATACGGTAACTGGGTGGGATCCATTGCTGTGGACCAGGGCAGCCTTCCTGAGAAGGCAGGCGAGGATCCAGGCCTTTGGCTCATTTCAAATAATTGAAATAAAAAAGCAAACCGACTATAAAGAGTTTCCTGGGACCCCAGAGAGTGTGACCTCAACCAACCATGCTGAGCTTGGATGTCCATGGCTCTCAGCAGGGAGAAGAGCTCTAAGAATTCTGTGGTCAGAGCCTCCCAGGAGGCCTGCTCCAGGCGACACCTGCCTCTTTGCTGTGGCCTGGTTGAGAAGCCTGTGCAGGGCCAGCGTGGGAGGAGAGCGGCCTGGTGTGACTGGCTCCACCAGGAAGTACAAAAGGTCGGTCCCATTCGTGTTGGGGCTGAAGAACGGCCCACATGTGTCTTCCAGACACGTGCAGCAGCACCCGTCATAGTCCCGGCTGTAGTCAGGGCCTCGTCAGGAGGGGAGGACAACTCTCCCTAGCACCACAGCACAACAGAGCCTCAGGGCCACTCTGGGGACAGAATCTTTGCAAGCCGCGGGGTTGGCAGCAGCCAGGCTGGTGCTTTCACACCCCCAGTGGCTTTGTTATCGCAACAAGCTTGTGAAGGAGGCAGGGGCTGGCGAGTTGGAGCCTCTGTGGGAATGTGGCCCGGGGCTTTGTGCTCTGTTATGAGACGTTATTAGGCGAAGGCACGTGGTGCAGCCGTTGCTAGGAGCCTCCTCCCTCTCCCGGCCCCCACGATACCCTGGAAGTGGTTGACCCGATATTTAAGCTCGGCCTGGGCACACATGAGAGGGTGCCACTCGAGTCCAGTGGCCACTTCCTTTAATCAGTGAACACCTGCTAGGCAATCATCTGTCCCAGATGTCCCCAAGTGCTCCACTCATTTGGGGGGAAGGGTGACACCATTCTTTTACCAACCTCTACAGCCACCTGAGATCCCATTTGCCTGCCACTGTAGGAAAAGCACACAGTCCCCACTTATTCCAAGAGTCATTCTCTCCTAGAATAATTGGGGTGGCCTCCGTGCTGCTGGGGCGCACTGTGCAGCCTGCCTTTCAGACACTTCCCGGGGCAGGACTTGCCCTTTGTCCTCCAGCCTCAGCTCCTGAGCAGCCAAAGTTCTGGGTAGTGGCCCACGGCCTCCATCTCCTGAAGTGCCTGCATTAGCCCAGGACATATTCCTGGTGGCTCGGGACAGTAGAGAATGGGCAACAATTTAAAACGTAGCCATCCCTGTCCTAAGGAGCCCCTGCTAGCTTCTCTGCCCCTGGGAACTCCCCACTCACCTTCCTGTGGGGCTGTCGCTCCAGCCCCCCGCCCAATCGTTTCAATCCTGCAGGGGAAATGTCAAGGTTTGTCTTCATTTTATTTGTTTAACTTGCTTTTTCTGTGTGTGTGCGTGTGTGCCAGAGATTGAACCCAGGGATGCCTAACCACTGAGTCACATCCACAGCACTTTTTGCTTTTTATTTTGACACCGGGTCTTCCTAAGTTGTTTAGGGCCTCACTAAATTGCTGAGGCTGGCTTTGACCTTGCAATCCTCCTGCCTCAGACTCCCCAGCTGCTGGGTTTACGGGCTTGTACCACCACAGTGGGGCAATTGCTATTCTTTATTACACTGAGCATTCAACTCTATTTCACCTAAACTGTAAACTGGGTGATGCTGGTTTTTCTTTTCTTTCCTTCCTTCCTTCTTTCTTTCTTTCTCTCTCTCTCTCTCTCTCTCTCTCTCTCTCTCTCTCTTCTTTCTTTCTTTCTTTCTTCTTTTTAAGGGGCTGGCATGCTTTTTAAACCCAAAAGATTCAGGAAAACCCAGCAAGGGTTGGCATTATTATTATTATTATTATTTATTTTTCAAAACGAAGGATCATCTAGCTTGAAGCTCAATTTTGTCACTCACTGAGAAGGCAGAAGAGGCTGCGGTGGGCTGTGATGGAAACAGCAGCTTTTCCTTCTGCACAGCAGTCTTTGAGACCTGCCTATGGACTTGACCCTGAGACAGACCCTGGGCACCCAGGGAGAGTGGTGGGTGGATACCGTGGTCATGGTCGCCTCTGTGGGTGCTGTGCCTCCTCAGGAAAGTGACCCAGTCGCTGAGCTGGTGTCCTTCCTCTTTGCTGCTCTGTGGAAAGCTTCTTTCACGGCAGATCCGTATTGAGTTCATCTTTTGGCTTCCGAGCTGGTCGCCATATCCCGTCCTTTGTGGCTCTTCTCCTTGTTCTAGATGGGGGTCACATCTGGTTTAGAAAACTGAAACTCCCAAGGAGACCATCACTGAATCTCTGTAAAGAGCAGAATCCAGTTGTCCTCCCACATCTTGGCTGAGGTCTCGGGGAAGGCAGGGCTGCAGTGATTGTGTCTGAGTCAGAGAGGGCAGGCCAGGAGACTGGCTTCCGGAAGGGGGCTGGTCACACAAGCACACATACACTTATACATACGCACACCAGACTTGCTTGTACGCATGCACACCCACATGTTCACATATGCATGTGCACACATCATGTGTGGACACACAAACATGCACACCTGCCTGTGGGCACACATGCATGTACACACTCACACAACCTGTTTGCACCACACAAATGCATATACATACACGTATGTGCACACATGCACCTATATGCACATGTATGTGTGTGCATGCACATGAACATACACACAGAGAGACATATGTTCATGCATGTATACACCCATATGCACACACAAATGCACCCTGAAGCTGGCTTTGCCAAGTCGCTGTCACACATAGATGGGTCCCCTGAGATCTGGGAGGACCAGTGCAGCTTCAGGCGGAGCAATTCCTGAATGTTTCTCTGCCCAGGTTAGTAGGTCTTGTGAAGATGGCTCCAATAGAATGTGGTGGCCCCAGGCAGGCTTTCATGGGATAAGAAGAAAATGAGGGGATTTGAACTAGGTCTTACAGATAGGTGGAATGGACGTAATAAATAGAAGAACTGTGGAACATTTTTTAAAGGGAGTGACTGAATGACCAAAGGACTTAAAATCAGCATACTGCAGTGATGCAGCCATGTCAATGTTTATAGCAGCTCAATTCACAATAGCTAGACTATGGAACCAACCTAGGTGTCCCTCAATAGATGAACAGATAAAGAAAATGTAGTAGCCCTCACTCGCTGCAGATGGTCTGCCTTGCAGCGTGCACTCCCTGCCGACGCCCCACAGAAATGCTTTGACTACCCACAGTCCTTCGCCAAATGAGACCAGTATCTAGGGCACTGGCTCCTCATCTCACTCGGGCTTATGCCAAAGATGTAAAATTTGGTGCAGATGCCCGAGCCTTAATGTTTCAAGGTGTGGACCTTTCAGCCAATGCTGTAGCTGTTATATGGGGCCAAAGGGAAGAACAGTAATTATTGAACAGAGTTGGGGAAGTCCCAAAGTAACAAAAGATGGTGTGACTGTTGCAAAGTCAATTGACTTAAAGGATAAATACAAAAAATATTGGAGCTAAACTTATTTAAGATGTGCCCAATAATATAAATGAAGAGGCCGGGGATGGTACCACCACTGCTATTGTACTGGCATGCTCTATTGCCAAGGAAGGCTTCGAGAAGATTAGCAAAGGTGCTAATCCAGTGGAAATCAGGAGAGGTGTGATACTGTAATTGCTGAACTTAAGAAGCAGTCGAAACCTGTGACAACTCCTGAAGAAATTGCTCAGGTTGCTACTATTTCTGCAAATGGAGACAAAGAAATTTGCAACATTATTTCTGATGCAATGAAAAAGGTTGGAAGAAAGGATGTGATCATAGTAGAGGATGGAAAAACACGCAATGATGAATTAGAAATTATTGAAGGCATGAAGTTTGATCAAGGCTATATCTCTTCATACTTTATTAATACATCAAAAGGTCAGAAATGTGAATTCCAGGATGCTTATGTTCTGTTGAGTGAAAAGAGAGTTTCTAATGTCCAGTCCATTGTACTTGCTCTTGAAATTGCCAATGCGCACCAAAAACCCTTGGTCATAATTGCTGAAGATGTTGATGGAGAAGCTCTAAGTACACTTGTTTTGAATAGGCTAAAAGTTGGTCTTCAGGTTGTGGCAGTTAAAGCTCCAGGTTTTGGTGACAGAAAGAACCAACTTAAAGATATGGCTATTGCTACTGGTGGTGCAGTGTTTGGTGAGGAGGGTCTGACCCTGAATATTGAAGATGTTCAGCCTCTTGACTTAGGAAAAGTTGGAGAGGTCATTGTCACCAAAGATGATGCCATGCTTTTGAAAGGAAAAGGTGACAAAGCTCAAATTGAAAAGTGTATTCAAGAAATCACAAAGCAATTAGAAACCACAACTAGTGAATATGAAAAGGAAAAACTGAATGAATGACTAGCAAAACCTTCAGATGGAGTAGCTGTGCTGAAGGTTGGTGGGACAAGTGATGTTGAAGTGAATGAAAAGAAGGACAGAGGTACAGATGTCCTCAATGCTACAACAGCTGCCGTTGAAGAAGGCATCGTTCTGGCTGGGGGCTGCGCTCTGCCTTGGTGCGTTCCAGCCTTGGACTCACTAACTCCAGCTAATGAAGATCAAAAAATTGGTATAGAAATCATTAAAAGAACACTCAAAATACCTGCAATGACCATCGCTAAGAATGCAGGTGTTGAAGGATCTTTGATAGTTGAGAAAATTCTGCAGAGTTCCTCAGAAGTTGGCTATGATGCTATTTATGCTTGGAGATTTTGTGACTATGGTGGAAAAAGGAATCATTGACCCAACAAAGGTTGTAAGAACTGCTTTATTGGATGCTGCTGGAATTGCTTCTTTGGTGACTACAGCAGAAGTTGTAGTCACAGAAATTCCTAAAGAAGAAAAGGACCCTGGAATGGGCACAATGGGTGGACTGGGAGGTGGTGTGGGAGGTGGCATGTTCTAATTCTCAGAATAGTGCTTTACTATTATTAATGACTGTGACAGGAAGCTCAAGGCAGGGTTCCTCACCAATAACTTCAGAGAAGTCAGTTGAAGAGAATGATTGAAAAACAGGCTGGTTGATGTTTAAGAAAATCACTATGACCATCAGTTACTGGTTTCAGTTGACAATATATAATGGTTTACTGCTGTCATTGTCCATGCCTACAGATAATGTATTTTGTATTTTTGAATAAAGACATTTGTACATTCCTGATACTGAGTGCAAGAGCCTCGTACCAACGTACTGCTTTCAGCTTAAATCACTGAGGCATTTCTACTACTATTCTGCTAAAATCAGGATTTTAGTGCTTGCCATCACCAGACGAGAAGTTCAGAAGCAGCCTTTCTGTGGAGAATAAGAAATGATTGTGTACAAAATAGAGAAATATCCAATTATGTGACGACCTTTGTGTAATAAAAATTTGTTTAAAGTTAAAAAAAAAGAAAATGTAGTATATATACTCAATGGAATATTACTCAGCTTTAAAGAAGAGTGAAATCATGGCATTTGCCAGTAAATGGATGGAGTTGGAGATTATCATGCTAAACGAAATAAGCCCATCCCACAAAACTCAAGGCTGAACGTTTTCTCTAATATGAGGATGCTAATTCACAATAAGGCGGTTGAGGGGGGCACTAGAGAAGAATAGCGTTACCTTAGATTAGGTAGAGGGGAGGAGATGTGGGGATAGGAAAGACAGTAGAATCAAACAGACATTATTACTGTATGTATATATGCGACTACATGACCAATATGATTCTGCAACATGTACACTCAGAAACATGAGAAATTATATCCCCTCTATGTATGATATATCAAAGTGCATAAATGCATCCTACTGTCATGTATAACTAATTATAACACATAAAAAATTAATTAATAAAAAAAGGGGAGCAACTGACGGTATAGCTCTGAGGTGGGCACGTGCTTAGCATGCATGAAGCCTTGGCATTAATTCCAGCACCAAAAATAAATAAGTAAATACAGGGGCACTGTAGCTAAAGGTTGGTGCAGGAGTTAGCAACTCCCGTGAGAGCAGGCTGGCTGCATGAAGGTGGCAGGTACATGGGACAGCAGATTAGAAACAAGCTTAGGTGGACAGAGTGGGGCCAGCAAAAGGGGGCCTGAAAGTTTGGACAATGGAATGGGTGCTAGGAGACACAGATGTTTCTCAGGAGGAGCAAGAAGAAAAAGAGTGTGTTCTGATACTCTCTTGCTATTTGCAAAATTGTAAGCTAGGTGTTTTACATTTATTTCATCAATTCTGTCAGGCAAAGTGGCCTCCTTCCTATTTTCACAAACGAGGTAACTGAAGTTCAGAGAAGTGATACAACCAGCGTATGTCTTCACAGCTTGTAACTGATCCAGCATTTTCAAACAGCTCTCCCAGTTCAGAAGATCATGCATGTTACCCTGACTCACACTGTGTCCCAAGAAGAGAGACAGAGCTAAAATTAATTGAAAGAGAGATTAATCTAGCTACACTGAAGACACAGACAGATTGGAGGCTGGGGTCAAGGGACTTGCTATTGAAATAAACAAGAGTAAGATGAATGGACAAGAAGAGCTGGGAACATCTCATCACACCTGAAAGCAAGGAAACTATCAAAATGGACACAGGAACCAAAGTAGTTCCTACTGGCCCAGGACGAGGAAGTTCAAACATCATTTAGGGCCTGCAGGCATATGCCTGTATCCCAGTGACACAGGAGGCCCAGGCAGGAGGATTGCAAGTTCTAGGCCAACCCCAGCAATTAGCGAGACCCTGTCTTAAAAAGTTAAAAGGGAGGCGGATGTAGCCGAGTGGTAAAGTGCCCCTGAGTTCAATCTCTGGTACCAAAGCAAATCAACATCAATTAGCATAGTTACTGCCAGAGACTAAGATGCTGTGGATATGGTGAAATCCAAGCCTTGAAAACAATGCTAAAAATAATACCCACATTAGCCAATTTTGGAAAGCATTAGGGAAACAATGCATGCTTTGGGAAATTAGTACATGAAAAAAAAAAAAAAATTGAGTATTCATTCTGCTTTTCCCATTCCAAGTTTCTCATTTTGGAAGCATTCCAGCTAACAACCAAGGAAAGAATTACTGGGTAAGGTCATGACCATTTGGCAACCTCTGAAGCATAAATGGGGATCTGAGCAAGAATCACAGAGGCCTGCTGGCATCACACAAAGAGCCGACCAGATACGATGCACCTCTGGTGGAAGGGATGTCGCCATCTTTGAAGTTTCCTGCTCCAAACGCCCATACCTGAATCAGATTGATCTAACTCTGCATATCAACTTACAGGAAGTTCAAGGGACAGGGGAGCACATTCAATGATGCCTCAGGGGTGCAACTGGCAAATCCACCTGCAGGATCACTGACTGGATAGTTGATAATATTCAGAGATTGAGACCATCTTTAAAAGGAATGATAACAGTACCACAGACACGTGGTGAGAAAACTCTGGTCTTTTGGAGATATATTTGGAAACATTTCATGGGTGAAACGATAGGATATTTGGGAGAGGGGTCAGGAAAATGGGAAGAGTGTATGGACGAAGCAAGACTGGCTCTGAGTTAAGAATGGTGACATTTGGGCGATTCAGGCCCATTAAATCATTTCCTCCACTTTCGTCTATGTTTAAAAATGGGCACTGAGCGGAGGGCTGAGGGTGCGGTGGTGAAGATGGGAAGCAAAGAATGCAGGAGGCGTTTGTAGACAGGGACCATGAATGAATCAGAGCTGGATCCAAGGCACAGAGTCGAGGGAGGAGCACAGCTGAGTCTGAGCCCTGAAATCCCCTCCATCAGCGAGTTGCCGGGATGTGGCCTGGCATGACCCGGGTTCCCGCAGAGCCAGGCCCTGACTGCAGAGAGCTCCTGAATGCCCTCAGGGGAGCTGGGAATGTTCTCAGCCCAGCTGGGAACGTTGTCTGCCAGTTCTTAATGATCTGCTCACTACTCCTGGCTCCAATGTCACCTCTTCTGTGAATCCACCCAGATCCCCTCAGGCGAAAGCAGTCACCCCCTCCTCCGGGCTCCCCAGGCACCTCGCAGACCTCCTTCCCTGGTGGCAGTCTGACGTGCATTTCGGCAGTTGTGTTCAGTCCTTCCCCACTGCCCTGGAGGGGGCCTGTGGGTTATGAAACTCATCCCAGCAGGTGAGCCCAGTCAGGCCTCAGCTGTAAATTGAAGCAGAGAGTGGAGGGTGGGGTGTGTGATTCTGAAGCCTTGCCCATGGTGGGGACTGACACTTGTGTTCTTCCCCCATGGCCAGGGAGGGCTCAGTCTGAATGGAGACCCTAAACTGTTGCCATGGTTCCCCGAACTGCTGGCTTCTAAATCCGCTTCTAGGAGTCAAGTGCATGGAGGACCTAGGACAAAAGTGATCCTGAAAGTCCTTCCCATCTGGGTATTTTCTGGGCCTCTCGCACCCTGCTCTGGGGCTTCAGAAGGTGAGAATCTGTCTCTGGGCTGGGCTCTGGGCTGGACCCAGGTGCTGCTGTGGAACTGATGGTGGAGGCGACTTTAGCAGGTGCCACAGGGAAGAGTGCACCTGGAGGGAGCAGAAGGTAGGACGGCCCAGATGTCAGACCCACGATCGCAGGTCACTTTCTAAACCCCTCCCTGGGGGGAGCTGGGCTGCCTATACGCCGCTGTGCGGCTGCTACTGAGACCAAGTGGACTCCCTGGGAGCGCCAGTGTCTTGGCCACATGCCAACCTGTGTAATTACATTCAGCCTGTTAAACTCCCTCGCAGTCTCACTTGGATACTGTTTTCATTGAATTTGCTTTTTCAAATCAGCTTTCAGAGTGACATCTGCAGACAGCACGGTACTTGAAGCTGCCTCATAAGGAGACACAGAGCAGAGCTCAGGACTTGCCAACACAGGCTTCTGGAGCTTCTGGCCACTCCCCTCGCCCTGCTGCAGAGGCCAGGACCCCTTGGGGATGGGACAAGGAGGTGGTAGAGTCCTCCCTGTCCATTTGTCCTCCAGCTCAGGGACGGTGGCTCATGAAGGTGTCTGGGCAAGCGAGCTGCAGTCTGAGCCACAGACTCATGGTGTGAGCCTCCCTGGCTGTGTGACTTTGGGCAGGGTATGCCATCTGAATCGGATGCTGCTGAAGTCACTTCTAATTTTAGCATGATGCTTTTGGGACACTTGGAATTGTCTCAGTACTATGAAATCGAGTGTCTGTCTTCAGCCAACAAATAGAGGTGGCCAGCCAAGGCTCCCTGACTCTGTGGCAGTCAAGCGGGGACAGGATGAGCGTAGCTGGGGCTTCCTGCGGCAGGACACCTCCTAGCCAAAAGGATCCAGACAGCATCCAGTCCCATCATGGTCCAACCTTTCAGAGATGCAGACTCTTCTTAGAACTCCGTATTAACAGAGAGAAAAGTGGAGCTGCTTGGTGGAATCTGCCTCCTTCCTCTGTTGCTTCTGCTGTTCTCATGGGCATTGAATCACAGGCCTCTGGCAGTGTTTGTTGTCTGTGGTCACGGTCCCTGTGGGCTCTGGGCGTAGGTGAAACCAGGATAACTGCACCACACCCAGACACACGGCCTGTCGTGGAATCCTTGAGCTCCTCAGAGCACAGTTTGAACCCACTGATTTATTGTAATCCCCCTCACTCTGCAAATAGGAAACAGGCTCAAGGTCAAACAGCTTGTCGGGAGACAGTCCAGGACCAGAACTCAGCTTCTAGTGCCATATCCGAGTTTTACTCACAGCAAGCCCACCTTCTGTTGCTTCCCGTGATTCTGGACTCCAGGTGCAGGGGGTTGGGAGATTTCTTATCATCTTCGGTGCCTAGTGTCTCAGCTGCCCATGCAGATTTGCAGAGTGCTATGAAATCGTGGTCCTGTGAGAGAGTGAGTCACCCAAGGTCCTGGAGACTGTGAGTGGCTATTTGCCATGCCTGTGACACAAGATGGTGTGCCCACCAAGAGACAGCCCAAGTTCATACACAGGTACTCTGGTAAAATAAACTGAGCGGCCTGGCTTAGCCAAGAGTTCCGAACGTCCACATATACCTGCGGGTGGCTGGAATGGCATCTGACGTGGAGGACAGATGCCATCCTGCTGGCCTGGGTGCGGAATGGACCTATCTGTTTATTTTCTACCAGGCAATCTAAAAATTCTCCCCCTCTGTAATGTCCTATGCAGCAAAGACTAGGTAACTCCTCGCCAAAATGGTCAGTGCCAGATTCACTGGGCTTTCCTGAGCGTGGCGTGAAGTCACCTGTGTAGGATAGTGAGATTTGTTGTACTGTCCTAAATATGATTTATTAACCAGGAACTTTCCTCTAAGATGAGCATCCCTAGTGCTCAGGAGAGGAGGACAGGGGGAGAGTAAGAGAGATGGGGCGCACAAAGTGGGAAGTGGGTGGCTGGTGGGGACCCAGGGGAGGGAGGGTGTTATGGAGTCTCCTTAGTCACCACCTGTTCCTTTTCTCTACCTGGTTGGGTTTTCTTTTTTGGGGGGAGGGGTCTTCCAGGGACGACACTGGAGGAGAGGTTTCTGAGTCACAGGGGCCTCCCGAACCCTAGTTATGCTTCATTTGGTTGCCATGGTGATGGCTTCCTCCTGGCCCCCCACCACGTGTTGTAACGAGGCCAGTTAAGGCCAGGGGTTGTGAAAGTGTTCTGACCCACTTGCGGCCCATCCCTTGTGGGTCACTCAAATGGCCGGCTTTCTGGATGCTTGGTGAACTCTTTGCAGGATATGTGGTGGGGGCGGGCAGCTTCGAAAGAGGGGACTTTGATGAGTCGCTGCATCGTTCTCAGTCCTCAGCTGGCCCCAAAGAGGTGCTACCACCTGAGAATGACAACAGCAACAATGCACTCTAGCTGGGGACTGGAACAGGGTTGGGCTGAGCAGTCTCAGGTTGCTTTGCCTTATATCACCTGCCTGCAAGGGAAATGACCTACAGCAGGTGAGTTAGGAAGCCCCTTCCTGTTTCCATGTGGCACGAGTGATTTTAACAGGACCAGTTAGAAACCATTTCCCTTCTGTGTGCAAGGACCTTGACAATCCTAATATGTGGCAGGAACCAGTCTGCTATTGTCCTTCAAGAAAAGACTTGCCAGTCTACACAGTTAGGGCTGCTTTTAGCTTTCTGCTTGTTTCTAGAACTCCCAGATCTAATTCTTCCTCTTTATTAGATCTTGCTTTCTTAAAGTGATCTAATTTCTAAGCAACTGAACAAGATTGGAATAGGACAGGTGGGCCACAAGGGGCACTCCTTTCCCGCTATGGCCCCTGGGGGAGGCGCCAACAACTTAGAAAGTGCTTTGAGCTCAAAGCTTTCCCAGTTTCCAGCAGCTGCAGACGTGTGGAGGCCAGGCACAGCGCCCGCTGCTGAATGCCAGCAGTATCTTGTAAACTGCTTATTTCCAGTTGTCAAGGTTCTTTGCACCCCTGGAGGGGGGCGCCTGGCTCAGAACCTGTGGTCCCTGTGGTCTGCATCAACACAGACCAGGCTGCTGCAGCAGACTTCACTTTTCCTGGCAAGCAGCCCCCAGAGCTTCCACTAGCTTCTTCTGGGTCCAAAGATCTCACATGCTCTGGCCTTTGGATGGGATTAGCAATGGAAACTTCTGGAATGATAAATTCCAGAACTCCGGATGTCCTTCACTGGAAAGTGCAATTGAATGTCTCTTCTGCTTGGGAGTATATCCGGTGAATTCATTCTTCATGCTCCAGATCTCCCCTCGTTTGGAGAAAGTTCTTCCAAAACACTAAAAAACTTTGGGGCTTTAGTCAGTGACCTTTTCCTCCCAGTTTCTCTGTGGTGAAGCAGTAGAGGGGCCACTTTCCCTCCTTTCCTTGCTCATGGTCCATTAGTGGGAAGAGCTGTTCCATTATCTGAGCCCTAATGAACCCACTAACTGGAATGAGAAGGGCCTGTGGGGGCGATTTAATGTGAAATTCAATGGCCCAGTTACTCTAGTGGGCTTTAATCTGGACCCCAGAGCCCACAGAGACACGTGTACCGTGGCAGTCAGAGAGGTGGTACCTGTGCTGGTGTTGGGGAGGACCAGAGGCCAGGAGGAGGAGGAGGCGAGTAGAGAAGGAGGGAGGACAGAGGAGCTCAGCTCCAAGGCAGTGCTGCCCATTGCTCTGTTCATAGTTATACCCCTTCAAACGACCCAGGCCCTGACTACAGTTCTGCATGCTCTGTGGTTAGCAGCTTCAGGGGCCTTAATCACACTCCTCCCGCTTTTAGACTTAATTCAAAATGTTCTGGAGAAAACCTTTGGCTTGCCTGTGGGTAGCTCGATGGCCTACTTGCATGTGGTAATAGGTGTTCAGGCTGCTACTCCAGATGCCTAATAGCCAAGGGGCACAGGCTGGTCATCTTGGGACAAATCTTATATATAAAAAAAAAAAACAGGTCCAAGTTGAATGCCTACAGCTGAGTGGGTCGGGTATTTTTTCCATTGATATATTCCTTTATTAATTCATCCAGCCAACCTACATTCACAATCAGGAGCTTCACATATTCCCTCTACACAAACCCCTTAATTGGGGGTCTCATTGCTTCAATTATAGGCTCTGATTGCGCTTGGGAAAGTGGAGTTGTTCCTTCTCTTTCCGGAGGCCAGAGTTTCTTGTCTCTTCAGCAACTATGGCTCTTTCTCAACATCTCTGTGTTCAAATCTTTTCTGTGGTAAAAATTCCTTCGGAATCCCCAGCCTCTCCAGCGTCAACGTCTCCTCTCCTCCCGCTCCCAGCCAAACCTGCTCCTGCCAGCA
The DNA here is from genome assembly GCA_025594165.1 of Tamias sibiricus. Lineage (NCBI taxonomy): Eukaryota > Metazoa > Chordata > Mammalia > Rodentia > Sciuridae > Tamias > Tamias sibiricus. The sequence continues at coordinate 87,683,738 of CM046669.1, forward strand.
AAATCGGGCTTCCGGCCCTACACACCCCTGAAACTGCTTTCACACAGGTCAACCGGGTGAACCCATCCAGCACGCTCCCCATCCTTCCGCCTGTGGCCATGGCGCCCATCGACCTCTCCTTTCTAGGAATATCAGGTCTATAGGCTCCTGAGATGTCATGTTCTCTTCGTTAACTCTTGCCTTTCTGGTCGCTCCTTTACTGACTTCTCTACTTAGTCCTTAACCGTCCTAGGGCTCTGCGCTCTCTCCCTCTCCCCACTCCCATGGTTTTGGTTCGCCTTCCTATCCCAACAACCACCTAAACTATATCCTCCACCCGGGACTCTGTTGTCTCTGTAGCTGTCTATTTTGATATTTCCACTTGGACAGCCCAAAGGCATGTCAAATTTCACATTTCTGTTGCCATCTCCAAAAATCAGTGTCTCCCACACTCTTTTCCTCTTACTTCCCTAATTGCTCCTGAGCTTCCCTCCCCACACTCCTCACAGCTACTCAGAGTGGAGGATTCTTTCCACTACCTGCCCCCGCCCCAGTGTTGGAGTCCAAGTCACCTTTACCTGTCTCCTGAACTTCCCCATATCCACTCTTGTTCCCTCCAATTCATTTCCCACGGTGTAACCCAAACGATCTTTCTAGAATGTAGGGATGGTCATGTCATTCTTCTGCTTAAAGCCCTTCAACCCTCTCAGGGTTACCTTTAAAATAAAGTGTAAAGTATTTAATCTGACTGATTAGACCCTTCACAATCACACCCTGTTCTTCTCCAACTACTTTTTTCTTTCTAGAATATTCTTTACAAGATTGATCTCTTGGCAAGCCCACAGTAGGCTTTTATAGACTTAATTGTGTCCCCCTCCCCTCAATTCACATGTTGAAATCCTAATCCTTAGTACCTGAGAGGTGAGTGCCTCTGGAGATAGGGCCTTCAAAGATCTAAGTTAGAATGAAGTCATTAAAGTGGCTCTGATCCAATCTGACTGGTGTCCTTATAAGAAGAGGAAATTAAAACAGACACACAGAGAGGGAAGATCATGACACTAGAAGAAGACAACCATGGGCTAGCCAAGGAGAGACTCTCAGAAGAAATGAACTTCTCTGACTCCTTGAGCCCCCCACCTCCCAGTCTTCCACTCTCCAGAATTATGAGGAAACACATTTCTATTGTTTGTACTACCAGTCCCTCTTCATTATAGCAGCTCTAGCAAACTCATACATAGGCTTTGAAGGCTGTTTAAATTTTATCTAGTCAAGGAGGACTTTTTTGACTCACCCTCATAAATTCTTTCCATGCCTTTACGTTTCCTTTGGTAACTCTTCTCACACGTGGCAGGATTTCTTCAGCAGCTGTATTCTTTGCCAGTCTTGGAGGTTCTATGAGGGTGGAAACTTGTATTTGTCCTGTTTATGACCACATTGCTAGTGCCTCGCACATTGCCTGGTATCTGGAAGACATTCTAGTAAGTATATGTGCATGATCAGCTGAATAAACAAGTGAGCCAACTTGAAAGTATTAATAGGGGAATCCTCTGAGCCAGAAGACTGCCACTCTGTGCAAACTGCCTGGACCACAGAATTGGACCACAACTGCTGGGTGTGAGGGAGACAATGGAAACCTGGATGCCTCAATCTTGTCTACACCCTTTATAGTACTCATTGTTCAGGAGTCAATTGAAATGAAATCAAAATTTCAAAATACCATTGAAAGGAACGGTAGTGTGTATTCCATAATCAGATCCTATTTGACCTCTTTATCAGACCTCTGTAGTGAGGTGCCTACCTGGTAAAAGATGGATAAGAAGCAGCATTAATGGAGGGGGAGTTCTGGGGAGAGACAGTCAGAAGGAAGGTTGTGGCAAGTACAATTGTCTTCACCCATGCTCATTTTTCCACAGGATCTCCCTGGAATAAGAAGAGTCTAGCAGGCTGCTCCTGTCTCACAGCTACCAAAGATGGAAGGGGAGATTCCAGAGGGTTCCACATGTCCCTCAGTGCATGTCTCTTTAGACCAGATTTCTCTCTGAAATTTGTCTTTTCAAACTCAGATACCAAGCTTCTTTAGAAAAGGAAGGCAAATAGGTATCTGGGGTCCTCCTTTGTCCCTTTTCACATTTTCCCTTCTTACTCCTTTCCCAAACCTTCCCTTACCTCAACTTCTCCATTTTCTCTCTAGCCTCAGAGTCTAATGGACGCTGTCCCAGACTTACAAAATGTGACCCTCTCCTGCCGGCATCGGGCTGAAGTGGGCATGGGGGCCCGCCAAATTCACTCTTGGGAAGTTGGACATGGGTTCAGCAATGGCCAGTTGGCTTCTGCAAACAGCAGGAGTGAGGGACAGATGTAGGCAGTCTTAAGAACCCAGGGTTTTTGTGTGCAGCCACCTGGGCCTAGAAGTGGACAATGCCGGGCTGTGGAGAAGGTAAAGGTAAAGGGGGGGGGCAGGGAGGAGTGGGGGTGGGCCAGCAGGGAGAGACTGAGAATGGCCTGGGCTTCTGGAGATTTCTAGTTCTGTTCTAGAATGGTCATGAGGGCCATCTGCACAGATTTCTGTGGGTCACCCAGCCCCTGTCTTTACCATGCCTGCCACCTTTTTTCTTTTCAGTTGGTTTAAGTTGGTTTCTCTTAAGTAGGATCAAAGGCATTTGCAATCTTCTACTTCTCTTTCTTCAGTTTCCCTTTCTCTCTCTCCCCCTGGCCCTCCCTTTGCTCTCTAATCCTCTCCTCCCTCCTTTTCTCTTCCATTCCTTTCTAGAGACTGCACCTGACAGGATCGGGGCTGGACTGCAGACACCAGCTGTCCTGCCGTGGGGTTCTTCTCAAGCCCTGGGATTCGAGCCTTTCATGTTCAGCCACGTGGCAAGAGGCCTCCTCTTCAGGCTTGGCCAAGGCAGTCTGGTTTTCTTCTCTGCTTTCCCATAAGTTCTATTCCCAGACCTCGCTCTGCTTCCTTGAGCTAATCAACGTGTTTTTCTTGTGTTTCCAAGTTCAAAACCACCACCCCCTGGCAGTGGAAACAAGCACTTATTTTTATGTATTAAATCTGGGGCCGTCATCAGACACATCTTGTATATGTGGCTTTTCCCCAACTGATCCTAAAAGAGAGATTGAATCCTATAGAGGGTCCTATTGTCCTCACTGGGTAGCAGTGACACAGCATGCGTATGTGTATCTACATTACATATAGAATTGAATCACAGTAGTGCAATTTTAATCAAAGAGGGAGAGAATAAAACCCTTTAAGATATTTTGCTTGATCAAAATTTCTAGGCCCTATACTTCACATTTGTTAATCCTCCTGGAAGAAAAGTGCTACAGTAATGACTACAGCGTGCTGGGTTTAGCCTGTCTTTATTGAAAATGTTTTTTTTTTTTTTTTTTTTTTTTTTTTTTTTTTTTGAGTTTAATTTGAACAGCAGCATCAGCCAGGCTCACTTTAATTACAGTCTTCCGTTTCTATTGCTAGTTGCATCAAGCTCGGGAGAGTCGTAGGGTGAAGCAAGGGCTGGGTACAGGCAGGGGAAGCCTTCTTTCTGGGAGGATTTCAATTGCTTTTATATATAGTTTTATAGTTTTCTTTTTTAGTGAGCCTACGCTTCACATACAGGGTGAACAGTTGGATTTCCAGCACAGGGCTTGGTGTGAAAGCCTATCATTATTTATTTTTTCCCAATGACAAACTTGATCCGAGTCTTTGTTGTGGAGGTCCCCCACCCTCCCCGTGCCCCTGCTGGCCCGCTGAGTTATGGGAATCAAAGTTTCTCATACAAATAGAGAAAACAGGGATGCAAGCAGGTGCTGCCTTCGGTTGGTCCCACAGCAGCATGCTGTTGGATTCTACTGACTGTCCCTGGGACACTGTTGTCCCTTCGGTCACCTTACTTCTCCATCCAGTCCTGTCTGCATGACCCTTCAGGCCCCTGTTCAGCCTCCACTGATTCTGGACATCCACTGGTGTTGGACATCAACTGTCCCTTGTCCTCTGGCCCCAGCACGGTGGGAGCATCCTCTGTTTTTATCCTGGACCAACCCGAGAGCAAACCTCAATAAGAATTCCCTCCCACAATAACACCAGTGAGCAGAGAGTTAGAGGTCAACTGAAGGAGACAGACATGGGGTTCTTACCCCAGAAAACAACTTAGAGGTTCACTTGATATTTAAAAAAAAAAATTTAAAGTTATAGTCGGACACAATACCTTTATTTTATTTAGTGATTTTTATGTGGTACTGAGGATTGAACCCAGGGCCCTGCATGTGCTAGGCGAGCGTTCTACCACTGGGCCACAAACCCAGCCCAGGATGTTTTCTTTCTCTACAATCTTTCCTTGGAGCATATTTTTATTTCCCTGTCCCCAGGAAGGGCCCAGTGCAGGTAGCCATTCTCTCCTCGGCAAAATGCGGAGCAAAATGCAGAGCTAGTACGAACATCTCACAAAATTCCCTACAGACCACAGCAAAACCAAATGAGTTTTATTGAGTTCACTAGACCCATTTTTTCATAAAAGCCGGCTTTCTGATCATCTTTGATACATAATTACGCGATCCATCATAAGTGATGTACCAAAATAGTTCTTTCAAAGAGGTTTTTCTGCCTACAAGGATAATAATTCCTTCTTCATTGTTGATTTTTTAATTGGGGGTTGTAAATATCATGACTTTTTAATATCCACTTGAACGTCCCCTCCCTTTGGGTTCCCATATTGTTCTATCCATGGGTTACTTGAGGAAATTCTTTCTTCCCCCCTCCCAGTGCCAGATGCTACTCTGGAAGGATTGCTAAGAGTAGAGAGGAAGGGAGGCAGAGGGGGCCGCACTCCACCTGTCTCCTGCCTGGCCTCAAAGTCTCCCCATTGCCTCCCAGGAAAAGTCCACACCCCTTCGCCTGGTGGGGTAGAGGGCCCTCCACCGTCTGGCGTCACTTGGATTTTCAGTTGTCACCTCCTACCATTTCTCTGTCCTTTCCTCCCACCAAGGATTCCCATCTAATGCCATCAGTAGAGTGTTCTTTAATATGGCTCCTAAATTGTTGGCTTCTAGAGTGTTCCAGGATCTTCCCCTCCTCACAGCCCACATCTCCTCCCTGGAGGGGCCCCGTCTGGCCCCTTCTTGCTGGCAGAGCGCTGAGGCAGCTCTCCCTGGGGAGAGACCCTAGGAGGGTCAGTGTGCATGTGGGCGTGGCCTCTTTCCTTCTCCTAAAGCCATCAGGATCCACTCATGGGGCTCCAGCTTGATGACTTTTTCTGGTCCTCATCACCTCTCAAAGACCCCACCTCCCAACACATAGTCAGGTTCAATTTCCAACCTCCTGATGCTTTGTGATGGGGATTCAATTTCAACATGGGCTTCAAATGCAACCAACCACACTTAAGCTCGCAGAGGGAAGGAAACCCTGACACCTGGTCTCCTCTGTTCTGCCAGACAGGGGGTTGGGCCCGGGAGACATGGGGCAGCTCTGAGCTCACTGAGAACTGGTTCAGACCTGTGACCCCAAGCTCTTTTCTCACCAACCCATATCTTCCTCAACACCAAAGATATATGCAGCACAACTTTGATACCATCCTATCCATCATGTAGTAATGAAAAATGGGAAGGTAAATCCCAGCACTTGGGAGGCTGAGGCAGGAGGATGGCGAGTTCAAAGCCAGCCTCAGCAATGGCGAGGCATGGAGCAACTCAGTGAGACCCTGTCTCTAATAAGATACAAAAAAGGACTGGGAATGTGCCCCGCCCCCTCAAAAAAATGGGACGGTAGAGTAGTGAGTTGGGCCCTGGGCTCCATGTCCCAGGAGGAGGGGTTTGAAGCTTTCTCATCCCACCCTGTTTGGGGCAGTTGCTAACCTCTCTCTCTTTGGGACCTCTTCTCTTTGTGTCTCTAAGACCTAAGCTTGCAGCATCTCTCTCTTTCTTGAAAATTTGTATAGCTTCTACTTTTTCCACTTCTACTCAAACTAACCATGAAGATTCCGGAAGGCCCTTTGGTGGTTCGTGGAGCCTGAGGTTGTTTGTTAACTGTGTCAGTTTTTCTAGCAAACTCTTGGCAAAGTCATGCCGAGACTCAGAACAAGCCCTCCACAATTTTTTCCAGTCTCATTTCCCACTTGTGGGTCTTTTCTCCCCCTTTCTGCCAGGGGGTAAGAAATTTTACTTGCATTTTTCCCAGAAATCTTGAATAAATTCATGTTTGTTTGTTTGTTTTCTAAAAGCCATCTGACATGGGTAGATGTTTGTATCTCTCCCGCCTAAATCATGTGTTGAAGTCCTAACCCCTGATATGATGATATTTGGAGATGGGATCTTTGGAAGGTGACTGGGTCATGATGGAATTAGTGCCCTTATATGCAAGAGAAATCATCTCACTCCCTACCACATGAGGCTATAGCAAGAAGGTGGTATCTGCAAACCAGAAATAGGCTCTGACCAGGAATTGAATCAGCCAGCACCTTGACCATAAACTTCCCAGGTTCCAAAAACATGAAATACAAATGTTGTTTAAACCACCTGGTTTATGGTATTCTGTGATAGCAGACTCAATGGCCTAAAACATCTCTGCTTGAAAATATCGTGCCAGAAAAATTCATGGAGTCCAGAACCAAGATTCCAGCTGCCCACACCAGGTCCCTCTGGCTCTGAGAGGCTAATCTGATTGCTGTAACCATGTCCTAGACCAGAATGGCTCTGCAGAGTGGCAGGACTCTTCTTCTTTCTCTGTGGGCCCCTAGATGTGATTCAGACATGCTCCCCTTTTTATATAAACCTGAAACAGGCTTCTTATCATTTCACCCCAGAGTGTGAAGCTAAGAGTGGGAAGAGAGAGCCCAAAGGACTGTACCTTATTATTTCTGGAGCCATTGAACTTGACTCATCACCTACACTAAAGACGATTCTCTCATCTGGGGTGACTGGCGCTGGGGGTTGGACTTATCCTACACCTGTGACTGCCAGCCAACCTCCACTGTCCCCCTAAAGTGAACAAAGCCATGGGCACAGGAGAGACCAAAGGTGTTCAGGAGATCTTAAGGCCTTGGAGGTGGGGATAGAAGAAAACTCAAGACATTCGCCCACACCCAGTCCCAATTTAGCAACCTGTGTTCTGTCACCATCCAAGAGTATGGCCCTCTTGGCTCAGTCCTTGGGAGGACATCTCATAGACCCTCATGAGGGGCCCTCTCTGATCATCTAGCTATTTCTTTCCTTCCCACCCAATTATTTTTCTGCCCTCTTAACTCCTTCCTTGTCTTAGTCTGTTTTGTGCTTCTATAACAGGATTCCTGAGATTGGGTCATCTAGAAAGAACAGAGATTTACGTCTTGCAATTCTGGAGGCTGGGAAGTCCAAGGTCCAGGGATGGCATTTGACAAGGACCTTCTTGCTTTGTCACTCCATGCAAGAATGCAGAAGGGTGAGAGAGCACATGAATGAGTATGGAGGAGGCTGCAGGCATCTCTTTATCGGGAACTCCATCCCATGATAACTAACCCGCTCCCTCCATGCCAGCATCAGTGCGTTGAGGGAGACAGAGCCCTCAACACTGGATTGCTGCTGCAAGGCCCCACTCCCAAACGCCCTTGCACTGGGGATCATGCTGCCAACCTGGGGAACCCGTTCAAACCCTGGTTCTCCTCTTTCTCCAAGACTCCCCTCCTGCTGCTCTTCCTCTTACCCAGACTCCACTAGAATTTGAGGAGTTTCAAGTTTCTTCCACTCTCTTGTGAGCTTTTACCATTTTGGGTCCAGCCTGGGGTCAGGCATGCCATCCATTCTGCCACCTGGTGAATGAATGTCGTGGTGGTGGTGATTCTCTGCTCTTATTTGTAATTGTCCTTTCCTCTTAAATACTTTTAAGTTCCTGAAATTAACTGGATATGTCTCCAATTGCAAGGGTTTATTTCTGCCAAAAAATCCTTGTCAGTTTTACATTCGAGACTCAGAGCCCCCTTACTAGCATAACCTTGACTCTAAATTTTGAAAGGGCAAGGGTTGGAGCTAGGTCACACTGCCGCACTTCAGATACATGACAACCGAGAGGCGGTCTTCCCTGAGACCTGTCGTTTTTATTTTATTTTATTTTATTTATTGGTACTGGGGATTGAACCCGGGGCGCTTAACCACTGAACCACATACCCAACCCTTTTTATGTTTTATTTTGAGACAGAGTCTCACTAAGTTGCTTAGGGTGTTGCAAAATTGCTAAGGCTGGCTTCGAGCTACCTCCTACCTCAGCCTCCTGAGCTGCTGGGATGACAGGGGTGGGCCATGGCACCAGGCGAGAACTGTCATTTTAAAGATGAGAAGCCTGAGTCTTACTGAGAATTATGAATCCTGCCGCCAACAAATCAGGGGCAGAATTGGAAGTGGAACTCATCCCATCTGGCGTTGTGGATGGACACAGTTCACCTGGGCACACATTTCCACTGGGATGGAGGCCAACCTCTTGCCCCCCTCACTGTGGACACCTGGTGTCCCCTCCAGGACCTCTACTGGGGTTAGAGGCAGCCCGCTCACCTGTGTGGAGCATTTCTTTCCTTTACTGAAAGAAAACGTGTCTCCTGTTGTTCTTGCCCAGAACAATAGGAGATTGTTCAGCCTCTACCTCTTGGATTCAGCACCTCTTCCACTGCTATAAGTTCTCATGAAAACCTGCTGGCCGCCTTCTTTCTTTCTCCAGGTGAGATGACCCTATTTCCCTCCATGGCGAAAACCTCTGTCACCTCTGGGAATACACTTTGGGGTTGCCTTTTCAATCAAGAAGAACTACACCCAACACTTCTGACAGATGCGTGGGGATTTTTTTCCACACAGATCAATTCTCAACTCTCTGAACACTGGTGTGTGCTCTACATTCAGTTGTGACCCTAAGTACCTGGAGTTAGCGCTGACCCTGCAGGGTAAGGGCTCAGTCCCACAAGACCAACCCCATCTCAGAAGCTAATTGCAAGTAGTGGGTCCCCAGGTTACCTGTGATTCTGTCTGACTTGGCTACAAATCAGGGATCCCCATGAAGCTCTTCTCATTTTCCATAACTGCCTATGCTGGCTCACAGCACCGAGAGGAAACACCTCGGTTTACTGGTTGGTTATAAAGGATGTGATAAAGGATACAGATGAAGAGCAAGACGAAGAAATGCACGGGGCAAGGTCCAGAAGGGCCCTGAGCGCAGAAGCTTTAGTCCCTGTGGAGCTGGGCTAGGTCATCCCAGCACGTGGATGCGTTCACCAACCTGAAGCCCCCATCCTTGTCTTTCAGAGATTTTTTTAAAATATATTTTTTAAAATGTAACCATTAATTTATTTTTTTATGTGGTGCTGAGGATCGAACCCAGTGCCTCACACGCATGCTAGGCAAGCACTCTGCCACTGAGCTGCGACTCCAGCCCCTCTTTCAGAGATTTTTGCGGAGACTTCATCACACTGGCACAATTGGCTACTAACTTAACCTCCAGTCCTTCGCCCTCCCTGGAAGATGGGGAGATGGGAAGTTCCAAGCTTGTAATCACGGCCTGGCCGTTCTGGTCACCAGCCCCACCTAGGAACCTACAGGAGTCACTTTATCAGGAAAAAAAAAAAAAAGATGCTTTTGACATACAGGAAATTCCAGGGATTTAGGAGCTCTGTCAGCACCTGGGGTCAAAGACCAAATGGTAGTGTGAAGAATGCAGCTGTGGCCACCCTGTCACTCCGTATGTCACCAGGGTTTTAGGAGTTCTGAGCCAAGAACTGGGGGCACAGGGCAAATACATATTATGCCACACCTTCCTTCTCCCTTCCTGGAGCTGAAGGCCAGGTGTTGTCTGGTGGGCCCTGAGTGCACGGGATCCCAAGTGTCCTTGGTGGCCACCCTGCACTGTCCTCCACTTCCAGGCCACCCAAGTGTAGCTTATCAGGAAAAGAGGCCGCCGCGCTTGGGAGTCCAGCACCTGGAGCTGTCACCGCCTGCCACCGCTGCTTCTCGGGCTGTCGCTCTGCGCTGCGCGGCCAGGAGCCCCGCCAGCCAGGAGAGGCGGGAGCCAAAGACGCAGATGCGGCCGCGGTTGGCACGCGGGAGGGCGGCTCGGCCAGCGGAGCGGACGGCGCCTGGAGCAGACAGATAAAGACGTCGTCGTGAGTGGGAGCCTCTCCGCCGGCCATTAACAGGCAGGGACGGCGCCGAGGGGCCCTTCCCTGGTGTGGCCGGGGCGCTGTGCCATGGGGCCTGCGGAGGTGGCCAGCAGCATGGTTCTCACAAAAGGCTGCGCAGTTGGCATTTCCAGTTGAAAGGCGGTTTTTGAAGGGTGATTTCTTGGCTCCTGTAATGAACGAGAGAAGCGGAGGTTTCAGCTTGGCAGACAGAACTCCTCTGGCCGCTCTCTGCCTTCAAGTCTTAAAAAAAAAAAAAAAGAAAGGAAAAAAAAAAAAAAAAACTTGGAATAAAAAGAGCCTTTAGGTCGCTCCAGTTTTCAGATTTTTTTTGGTACTGGGGATTGAACTCATGGGCACTTGACCACTGGGCCATATCCCCAGCCCCCCCCCCCCACTTTTGGTATTTTATTAGAGATAAAATACAAAAGAAAAAAGATTATCTCCCCCAATAAATTATCTCACTGAATTGCTAAGTGCCTCCCCATTGCTGAGGCTGGCTTTGAACTCGCGATCCTCCTGCCTCAGCCTCCCAAGTGCTGGGATTACAGGCGTGTGCCACCAAGCCTGGCTAGTTTTCAGATTTAATGGGAACTCACAGGGCGGAAAGGAGGGCCCACAGCCCCCCACCCTTGCCTTTGGGAAGCACCAGCCCCTTCCCTGGTTTCCCTGCCTACAGCTCAGGGTGGATCTTTTTCCTGCTCCTGAAACCCCCAAATCCCAGTGGAGTAAAATCCACATGCCCCACACTGGCACCCGGGGTCTCCAGTGGTAGCTGGGTCAAAATAATCCCAGTCTCTGAAGGAACACTTCACTTGCCATGGAGGCCTGGTCTTCTTGCCCTTAAATGCTATGGGGACCGAGTGGAGGCCACAGAGGCCATCTCCCCGGCTGTCATTGCACTGAAGTCCAGGGCCACAGCTCAGGTAGCCTCCAGCCCTACCATGAGCTGCTCCCAGCCCCACTGGGTTTAACCCTCGCTCTTTGTCCTCAGAGTCATGGAATGTCTCTGTTACTATATAAAGGAGGTCGCTGGGGCCAGAGAGGGCAAGACGTGTGGTCCAGGTTACACAGCAGCTGCTGTTGAGCCAGGAGTTCATGCACTAGAGGAGCAGAGGTTACGCCTCACCTCTGTGGCCCTGAAAGTCCATTCTGTGCTGGGCATGCTGTGGCCACCCTCGCGTGCTGCTGCCTTGATTGATTTCCTCCTGTCTCCTTTCGGTGGTTTCTTGTTGGAAGAAATGACTCTGGCATGAGCAGATCTCGTCGGAAGGAGGACCCATGGGGAGTGGGAGAGTTCTTGTGCCTCTGCCCAGAGGCCTCTGCCCTGCTTCTGGCTGATCCCGAGGCCTGCTCTGTTGTGGGGGTGGGCTGTCCCAAGGCCTTGGGCAGGGGCCGGGATACTTCCTGTGGTGCCTCTGGCTGCTGCCCCTGGTGATCATAAGTGATTATCTCCCCCAATAAATGTGAAAGATGGCCCCTCATCAGACAGTGAATCCACAGCTAAGCGGATTGTGCTCATTTGCCAATCTCCTGTGTCCTGTGGGCCCGATGGAGAGGGCCGCACAGGGCCAAGCCGCAGTGAATGCAGGGTGCATCCCAGGATTCATGACCCTAATTACTTTTCTTCCAGGGGCTGAGCTGGCGGTGGAGGCTGCAGGAAGAGTGGGTTCCTTTCTTCCCTCTCATGCGTTCACCCACAGGAGTTCTAACAAGGAGTTGATTTCCAGTCTAATAAAAAACAGCACGTTAGAGCCAACAAGCCCTCGGGGGAGAATCTGCAGATCTGGGGCCCCAGGGAAATAGCATCTGTGGAAAACCCACGGGCCTAGTGAGAGTCTCAGGCCTGTGTTCTAGTCCCACTCCCACTCCCAAAGTGCTGCGTGATGCTGGGTAAGTGGTTTGGTTTCTCTGAGTCACTACTTTCTTTTCTGTAAATAAAGGATGATTTTAGTCCTGGCTATAAAGGAAGTGACAGAGTGATTCAGGTTCCTAAGGTCGTAATAGGTTTTGCTTACTGAATATGCACAAGGGCAATGCTCACAGCAGCGTAAGGAGTCAGTGTTATTATTTCCACTTAGCAAGCAAGGAGCACAAAGCTCAGAGGATTCATGAGAAGTTCAGTAATTTGTCTGAGAACACACAGCTAGTGAGTGCAGAGCCAGCACGGAAACCCAAGCCTGTCTAGTCTACAGCCAGGGTCACTCACACTGGACTACCCTGCTTCCTAGCACTTGATCTTGCAGGTTTTCAATTTTCCAGATCAGAAAAATAGAGCCATAACTGGCTCCACGCTCTCTCACTCTGATGCTCTAAGGTTTGGGGGAGTTTAAGGCCCTTTGGAGGAAAATTCCAGATTTCAGCATATCCCCTTGATACTTATTTTTCTACCTGCTGCTTGCCTGCAGGATGGAGGTGGCATAGCAAGGGACAGTGGCCAGGGAGACCTGCCTTGGTCTGTGGATCTGTTCCTGCCCAGCTCTATGTTAATGGAGAAAATTCCTCTAAAAGCCCCAGGATTGAATTCCTCATCTCTAAAAAATGAGGAGGTTGGATCAGACCATGGTTACACCTCACAAGTACTTGGAGAGGTTTGTAAAAAATCCAACACTGAGCCCAGTATAGTGGCACATGCCTGTAATCCCAGCAACTTGTGAGACTGAGGCAGGTGGATCACAAGTTCAAGGCTGGTTGGGGCAACTTTGCAAAATCCTGTGTCAAAACAAAACATTAAAGAAAAGGGCTGGAGATGTAGCTTAATGGTAGAGCAGCCCTGGGTTCAATCCCCAGTGCCATGAAAAAGAGAGAGAGAGAGAGAGAGAGAGAGAGAGAGAGAGAGAAAGAGAGAAGGAAGGAAGAAAAATAAAGAAAAACAGAAAGTAAGCAATCAACTCACTCATGGGCCAGTCACTGGCCTGTTCCCAGCTCCTTGGGTGATTTCAGTTGCACATAGCTGAGAACCACTGGCCCAGGGACTTCCAGGGTCCCCTACCACTCTTAAATCTATGTTGTTAAAATTCATTGAGTGTCCAGCCATAAAGAAGCATGAAATTACGGCATCTGCCGGTAAGTGGGTGGAACTGGAGATTATCATCGTGCTAAGTGAAATAAGCCAATCCCTCAAAACCACAGGCAGAATGTTCTTTCTGATATTTGGATGCTAACACACAACAAAGGGGGGGGAGGGGAAGAATAGAGTTCACTGGGTTAGGCAAAGGGGAATGAAGGGAAGGGAGGGGAGTGGGCATAGGAAAGAGAGTAGAATGAACTGGACATAACTTTCCTATGTTCATATATGAATACATGGCCAGTGTAACTCCACATCATGGATGACCACAAGAATGGGATCCTAACTAGAATAAGTTATACTTCATGTATGTATAATATATCAAAACACACTTTTCTGCCATGTGTATCTGAAAAAGAACAAATAAAAAATTCATAAAAAATTTATTGAGTGTCTACTATCATTCAGACTCAAATTAATTTGACGTAGGATCTAACCTGAAGTTAGATTCACACCAACGTCGAGAGTGGAACAACAGGGTGGGGAGATGTGGCGTGAAGGCTGGGGCTTGTTTCAATCCTGGTCCCACGCCAGCTTGCTCCCTGTGCAAACAGACGCCAGTGTCCCTCTCCCACTCCATTTCCTCATCTGTCAAATCGAGTGTCACCTCCTCTACAGAGATTTGCAGACTTAAGACCCGGGTGCAGTGGTGAGCACGTGGCAGGCTCTGATTTGTCAAGCCAGGACGCGTGGTGACATTGCCCTTCACAGATCCTCTTCTTTCTGTCTCCTCAGCGCGTCACAGCACCATTATGTGGGTTGAAATGAATGAAAATTCCACATGATATTTTTCAAAAATGTAATTTGCGACAACACATGAAGAAGTAAGTCTCCCTGGAACGGGCAGTCTCTTTTTTCAAACTAGGAAGGCTGGCCCTTGGGCACGTGCTCCTTTCTGGAGCCCAGTATTTTATATGTTGGCAGAAATGACACAGATGAGGGTGTCAGAGCCCAACAGACGTTGGCCCAGGTTCCACACCTGCCACTGGACAGCTACGTGACCTGGGGAATGACCCTCCTGTAACCTTTATCTGCTCTCTGTAAAACGGAGAGAAACTAGCTTGCCAGAGCTTTGCGAGGAGACACGGTGACAGGCCGCGGGAGGCGTCTCGCTTTGCCACATCTGATTATATGGAAGAGGCAGCCTGGGCTCCGGCCAGTTCTGGGGACACGACAGCTCCACATCTGACCTTCCTCTCAAAGGCTCCTGGAGAAGGTCACAGCTCTGTCCTCCTTTGATCCCAGAGCATCCTCAGGAGAAGAAAGCCAGAGTCATGGCTGGGTCTCACCTTCCCATCAGACACGCTGAGCAGTCTTGTTCTGCAAGCAGAAAGGGAGGACACTGGGACCAGCATTGCTATAGATGGGACTCTGCTGTCCCCCCAATTTATATGCTAAAATCCGAACTCCAAGGGGATGATGTTAAGAGGGAAGGCCTTCAGGAGGCGATTATGTCATGAGGGTGGGGTCCTCGGGATGGGATTAGTGCCTTGATGAAAGAGTCCCCAGAGCTCCCTGGGGTCGGGGGAGGGGGAGAGGAGGAACGCCCATCAGTGAGCTGGAAGGGTTCTCATGAGACACCATGTTGACCAGCACGTTGGTCTTGGATTTCCCAGCCTCTGGAGCTAGAAGAAATACACTTCTGTTGTTTGTAAGTCACCTAATTTGTTGTATTTTGTTATGACAATCTGAAAAGACCAAGAAAAAGCACAGTTAAAGGAAACAACCTCCCTGTTGATGGTTTTTCAGTGTGATTTTCACTCCTTTGCTCTTCGTTTACACAACAAATATTCCCGAGAGCATTTTGAACCTGGAACTCCTCTAAGTCAGGGGTGAATCCACCTTTTCTATGGAGGGCCGGACAGTCAATGTTCAGCGTATAGCTGGCCATATGGTCTCTGTCACAGCGGCTCGACTCTGCCGCTGTGATGCGAAGCCACCACGACAGTACGTGAACCAGTGAGTGAGTGTGGCTTCACTCAACCAAACCTTGATCCGCAGGCCAGATATGACCCAGTGCCATGGTTTGCTTGGGACATACCAGGACCGCAAGACTAAACTATCAGAGCCAGGGTCCATGAAATTTAAAGTCTAATGGGGGAAGACAGACAATAAACAGTAAATACAATACATAGGTACATTAGCGAGGATGTCAGAAGGTGAAGTTGTGTTCCAGAGAAGCAGAGGGGGCTGGCAGTGTGTGCCGGGCACCAAGGCGCCGTCTCTTCCAACTCTGCATCCAGTGGCTCACGTTGGTGGCTGGCCAGGGGCCAGGAGGGGTTGTCTACACCACAGAAGTCAGCAGTGACCATTACTCAGGGCACTGGGTGTTAGATCAGCACACCACTGGTGCAAGTGGATGGATGGAGAATGCTGGATTTACATTTTGAAAAGACTGATCCTGGGGGCTGGGGCTATGGCTCAGTGGTTCAATCCTCAGCACCAAATAAATAAGAATAAAGGTGTTGTGTCCACCAACAACTAAAAAATATTAAAAATTAAAAAAAAAAAAAAGACTGATCCTGGAAGGCTTCACTGACAAAGTGACCTCTGTTTCTTTCTTTTTTTTTTTTTCTTTTGGTACCGGGGATTGAACTCAGGGACACTTGGACACTGGGCCATATCCCGAGCCCTTTTTTGTATTTTTTGTATTTTATTAGAGACAGGGTCTCCCTGAGTTGCTAAATGCCTCGCCATTGCTGAGGCTGGCTTTGAACTCACGATCCTCCTGCCTCAGCCTCCCAAGTGCTGGGATTACAGGCATGCACCACCGCTCCTGGCTAGGAAGTGACCTCTGAGTGAAGGCTCAAGGGAGGCTGGGGTGAGCCCTGTGGTACCTGGGGAAAGAGTCCTCCTGTGAGGAGGTGTGTGGCATGCTGGAGACCAGCAAGGACATCAGTGCAGCTGGGAGAGACTCTGTGAGAGGGAAGACAGCAGGAGACCAGGGCCCACAGTGTGGGAAGGCAGGCCATTGCCGGGAGGGGGGCAGGGCTGCTCCCCACAGGCTTCAACAGAAATCCAGGTGCAAGCTGGTGACAGCTCTGTTGCCGGTGATCACAGTGGAAGTGTTAGGAGTGGTGGCACCCACACGACACACTGACGAATCAGATGTCAAATGTGAGAAAAAGGGAGTCGAGTAGCTAAGAGGACGAAGCTGCTGTGAACGGAAGGCAGAGAGCAGATGCAGACCTGTCCTGACAGAAGTTCAAAGGTGGAGCTCAAATCCTAGTGAACACGTGGACCAGGGAGTTGGACAGAGGATCCTGGGGTTCCGAGGGGGTGATACAGGCTGAGGATGCAGAGTTGGGGGTGTCCACAGTGGGTGGTGTTTATCAGAGATCATCAGAAAGAAGAGTACCAACAGAGGGGAGTCTGGGGTCAGCCTGGGCCCACCCATGTTTGGAAGTTGAGATGTGACAGGGTCACCAAGAGGACAGAGGACAGAGAAACTATTTTCATTTTCAAATGAAACCATTGGAACTCATGATGCAGAGGCCAGCTCACGTCCTGCCCGCTGGGTGCCTCGGGAACCATGCCAGCTCTCTTTCTCTCCTTGGGAGCATGCCCAGTGGTTCCTACACAGCCCATTCCTTTGGCACTCTGCTGTCTTGGGCCAAGGATGTGTCCCAGGAGAAAGTCTCACGATGGGCACATCCTAAGCCCACTGTGTTCCCACATGGAACCCAAACCACTGATGGGGGACTTGAGGTTGGCGAGAAAGACTGTGGGGCCTGTCCGTTCTGAGCAGCGTTTACTAGCATCTAACACATGCAAGAAAAGGGGGAATGAGAGTCTCAATGTGGAGAGAGGAGAACCAAATTGTTCGGACAAAAATCTATCAGATCACAGAAGGGGAAAAATCAGCTGGAAAGAGAATGCCTAGCTTCCTGAGGGTGAATGACTGTCCCTGACCTCACCCGGTACCTGAGTCCCCTTGCAGGCAAGGTCCATGGAACCCTGGAGGCTGTGGACTCACTAGGCAAACCCTCTCTGTCCCTTGGCCTCTCTTTGTTCCTTGGTAAATGCAGGAGATGGCATCTGGCTTACTCAATGGAGTGTGGGAGCTCTAGAACTGGAACCCAAGGAGAGGTGCCACTTGGTGGCCCAACCTGCTTTCTCCTGGCCCTTTTCCCTCGATGCTCCAGTTACCCAACACTATCACGGGAATTCGCAGAGCTCCTGACCTCACCACTCCTCCTGGAAGTCGGCCATCCACAGAAGCACCGTAGTCATGAGGAGCCACTTCTGAGCCTCCCATCAAAGAACACGGGACTTGTCCCCAAGGTGATCTCCAGGAATACGATGAAGAGCAGAGATGCCTCACTAGCTACCTGACCCCTGAGACCAGCCTTTCTCGGGTCAACTATGCTGTTCACATTTGTCCTTGAGAGTTCATTCACAGGGAGTGTTCTAGATCACTTTCATTTTTCTTCAGTGTGGCCACTGTGATCAGGAGGTTCCCCCGGAAGTGCTACTGGTCCTTTTCCCCTGGGAGCTCCCTCTTCATTGGGTGTTGTCCTTTGGAGCATTTCCCCATCAGTGTCTCTGCCTTTCTGCCCGTCTATCTGTGCCCAGCCTTCGAAAGCAGAATCCACGCCCTCTGCTTCTCTGTACATCTGAGCTCTCTCTGCATTGCAGACAGATGACTGACCTCTCTTTAAAGCTCAAAGTGCCATGTGATTTTTCTGAAAACCAGGACTCAAAACAGTGCCCTGCATGTGGCTGAGCTCAATGCTTGTTTGAATAAAGGGAGCCCTTTGAAAATGCCCTCTCCTGGCTTCTCGCCTCTACAGAGACACGGACCTTTCTGACCACAGCTTTCCCGTGGATTTTATCCTCCACAGCCCGCAGAGGAGGTCTGACTCTCTCAGCCCGCCTCCTGTGGTTTCCGTCTCCCGCTGGTCCAGATGTATGTCACACTCAAGTCATTCTGGCTGTTACCCACCCTTTGCCCACCCAGTCGCAGACCTGGGCAAGGACCAAGGCTGAGGGAATTGGTCCGGGCCTGGATTTCTGTCCTCCAAAACTGTGAGAGATTAATCCTGATTATTTGGAACTCTCAAGTTTGTGGGGGTTGTCATGGTAACCCTGGGAATTGAGTACAGTGTGCTGCTACGGAGGTGCACTCACCACCTCCTTCCTTCCCTTTAAAGACAAGACCAAGCTTACTGAACTTTTGGGGAGGAGGAGCAGAGAGCATTTCCTCCAGAAAGCTGGAAGGTGACTGGGTGGAGAACCCAGTTGGAGACAGAGAGGGCATACAGTGGACAGGCTGAGCAGGGCCAGGTTTGGGGATATGGGGTAGGGGTGCTGCGAGGGAGTGGTGTTGAAGAGTTAATGAGCCTCTCTCCATCTTTTCTGATCCTGCCAATGTGACATGCTCCCTGTGGGTGGAGGACACAGAGTGGACTCCATGGACTCAAGAAACCAGTGGACTTTCCAGAGTCCCCAGGCTCTCCTGAGCCACCACAGGAAGACTTCTAGAGATGGCTTAATCGGGCCTGGACCTGCTGCCTCCCTGTAGGAGGGGTGAGCGGGTGGGGCCAGCCCATCTCGCTGGGACAAGAGGGCGCGGTGGCGCACACCTGTAATCCCAGCACTTGGGAGGCTGAGGCAGGAGGATCGCAAGTTCAAAGCCAGCCTCAGCAATGGCGAGGCACTTAGCAACTCAGTGAGACCCTGTCTCTAATAAAATACAACAAAGGTCTGGGGATGTGGCCCGGTGGTGGAGTGCCCCTGAGTTCAATCCCTGGTACCAAAAAAAAAAAAAAAAAGAGGTTGAAACGTGCACATCTATCCAGCAGGTACATGGCTAACTCGTCACCCTGGTCTATGTGATGATCTCAGGACCAGGGAAGGGCTGAGAGAACAGCTGTGAGGAGGCCAAGGTGGTTGGGCAACCATCCCTCCTCCTAGCCCCCAGCTCACCGTTCACACCACCGAGGCTGCCTCCCATTCCCGATTCCCAGCTATGTTGGCCGCTCCTGGCCTTCCCCATCTCGGCCAATGACAGCTTTCCTCCCTTCAGCGCCGCTTCCTCCCTTTCCCTCACAGTCTCCATGCAATCCCCCAGGAAACTCAATCAACTCTGCCCCCAAGGGACACCAGGAATCTGGTCACAGTTCCCACCACACCATACTATCTCCTGCATCCAGTCCACGTTGGTGTCCTGCCTGCATGGTGACTGTTACCTCCTGACCTCCCTGACCAACCCTGGCCCTGACGGTCTGTTCTCAACGTGGCAGTCACACGATCCCACCACCCTGGTGCCCATGTCACCTGATAGGGGCCTCGCATCTCTTGGACTAGCTCTTGATGCCCTCCTCTCCAGCATCTCGGTGTAGTCTAGGGCCCAGCAAAGGGCTGGCGTGCCCCTGGCAGAAGGATGTCAGTTTCCCTGCAGCCTCTGCAAGCACAGCTGAGCAGGGCCCCAGCTAGGCAGGCCTGATAGAGCAGGTGGGGGCTGAGCAGCTGGATCCGAGGACAGAGTTGGGGTGGGGACATGGTCACAGGGAGGTGATCAGATGGCCCTGACTGCACCTGGAGTATGGGGCATGGGTGTGACAGGGCAGACATCGAAGGGTTCCAGTGCAGTTTGCTTGCTGCAAGGAGCCAGATGCAGGGACTCCTGGTAATGAGGGTGTGCTTGGATCTTTATAATATCACCTCCGACAGACACGCAGTGGCACCCGCCTGGCGTCCTCAGCAGTGTCCTCCAAAACGGAGCTTGCTGGCTCCAGATTATTTTAAATGGTGAATCTAGAGATTTCTGGGATCCTGACCCTGACTTGGTTATAGCAGAGGAAATAAGGTGTGTTCCCTCTTCAGATCACCACGGGGCAAATTCCAACTGTTTGTGTCATTTTTATGGGTCTCAAGAGCCGGAGAGAATCAACCCTCTTCTAGAACTTGTTACTATTGCTGGCTTTAAAGATTGGATTAAAAAACACTGGAGCGGGCTGGGGATGTAGCTCAGTGGTGGAGCGCTTGCCTAGCATGTGTGAGGCACTGGGTTTGATCCTCAGCACCACCTAAAAATAGACAAAATAAAGGCATTCTATCCATCTACAGCTACAAAAAAAAAAAAAAAAAAAAAAAAAAAAAAAAAGTTAAAAAACAAAACACTGGAGCCTTAAACTGAAGAAGCTGACGAAGCTGAGCTACGTGCAGCAGCTCCCATGCCTATCAGGGAAAGGGACAGGGCACTGGGCACCTGGCATAATGGTGGTGGTCTGAGCCTGGTCCTACCCAAGCTGGGGACAACTTGCTGGGACCTCTGGATTCCTTTCCCAGTGTTCCTCCCATGAGTACCTTACCTCCACCATACCCTCACCCCCAGATGAAGCTTAGTCAGGAGGAGTGAGGTGTGAGCTGGGGCCCAGATCTCCTGGTCATTCATGTAAGGATCCTTCCTTTTCTCCTGCAAGCAGTGGTAAGCTTAGTCCCTTTCTGTTGCTATAACAAAATACCTGAGCCTGGGCCCTTTATAAGAAAAAGAGGTTTATTTAGTTCACAGTTCTGGAGTTTCAAGAACATGTTACTGCTTGGCTCTGGTGAAGTCCTTGTGGTGAATGGCATCACAGTGGCAGGACTATGTGCAAGAGTCGGAAGTGGCACATGCAGAAGAGGGATCCAGGAGAGATGCTGGCTCCTTTATGACAACCCATTCTTTGAGGAACTAATCCAGTGCTGTGTGATCCCTTCCAAGGGTCATTCATTGCCTCCTGACCTAACTGCCTTCCACCAGGGCCCCACTTCCTGAAGGTTCCAGCACTCCCACACCACCACACTGGGGACAAGCTTCCAGCATATATACACCTCTGGGACAAACTCAAACGGTCTCCAAACAATAGCCTACACCCAGGAAGAATACCAGGCGGGAAGTAACATTATTGGATTTGCCTTTTTTAAACAACCCATCCAAGGCCGTGTGGAGAATAGCTGACCAGACGGGCCCAGGGGAGGGCCGAGGCGGGAGTCTGGGTGAGGACTCAGGACACAGTGGCTCAAGGGAGACGAAGAGGAGCAGGAGAGACTCGGGAGACATTTTCAGGAGTAAACACAGGAAGGAGCCGGGAGGTGGGGCGGGGAGCGAGGCTTCACCCACAGACCTCCACCTGGCACACGCTTGGTGGATGGGGCCTGGCACCGGACGCGTGGGATACGCACGCATTCCCAGTCCTGGTGCCAGCCCCTCATCCCCACTTCTGGGGACGACCCAGTACTGGCAGCGCAGATGTCTCAGTCCCCACCCTTCATGCCTGGGGCCAGGAGAAGCCAGGGTAAGAGAGCAGGAAGGCCCTTCCATCAGCCAGGCCCTCTCTCTTGATTTTTCTTTTTCCATTTGAAAATCCTGCAGATGTCACTGATTGGCCACGCAAGAGCTGTGACTCTCTAACTCCACGTAATGTGTAATTATAGCAACACAAGCATAAAATTACCAAGGACAAGGAGCTGCAAAGTAATTATATGATTCTTTGTTACTTGGAGGTTTTTTTTTTTTTTTTTTTTTCTTTTAAAGTTGATTCCATTAAAAGCACCAGTTTGGGGTGTTGGTGGGGTTGGGGGGTAGGTGGGGAGAACAGGTGGCCGGTGGGCAGGAGGACGAGTGACACTGAGGGGCAAGTTCAGCATGACCAGGGCTCTGGGTCAGGGGGAGTGGCCTGGATGAGGTGAGGGAGAGCGGCGTGTCTCTTCAGTCCAATGCTCCTGTGTCCCTCAACCCTCCTGAGCAAATAGCACCACCCTAGCACTCCAGGGTGGGGCAGGGGCAGGGGGATGGGACAGGAGGAAGAGGCTGGGATGGACATTTCTGGGTGGTTCTGGACTCTCCAATGCAGGAGCCCTGTTTGGGGAGATGGCTTGAATTGCGGTTGACTATGAGCCATGGAGATTTGGGCATTGTCGCCTTCCGTAGTCTCACGGGACTTGGCCCGGGATCTCGAGTGACTTGGCTGAGATTGCTGATCGGGTCAGCGCCATTTTGGTGGTGTGTGCGGCGCGTGTTAGTCGTTGTTAGAGCCAGAGAGAAAAGTTATCAGAATAAAAAGCTGTTTGTCTCCAGTTTGCCTCTAAACTTCTTCCCGCGGCTTCGTTGCTCCAAGCGGCCATCACTTCAGGCAGCAACACTCCATGAAGGGGTGCAGTGCACTGTGACCCCTGTACCACAATGGCACTGCACCCCGAGGGAACTCCCACATGACCTCAACACTACATACCACTACACAAGCCCCCAGCCCTCTGCCACACCTGCTTCCCACAGATTCCTCAGCGTCTGGCCTTGCAAAGACCCAGAAGCTGACATCAGAAGGGAACCTTGGGCTTGCCACCCATCCTCAGGACCAGAATACCTGTGACCGTGAGAGGGAGAGGGACTGTTCTGCCCGCAGCCTTCCCGGCCCCTCTGCTGCCCACCCCCGCCCACACGCTCACTTACCCTCACTTACCCTTTGTGGTATTGTCCTCCTATCCTCATAGCTCCCTGGTCCTTGCAGCTGCTCTGCTCGTGACAGTCCCCCTCCAGCCCCTGCTGGGCACTGTGGTTTCCCTTCAGGCGTGTGCACAGGCGCCAGGCTGCCCTGCCTAGGTCCCAGCTCCACGATGTGAACACAGCCCTTGGTTTGTGAAGGTTTTCTGGCTGGTGTGTTGCACTGAAGGGGAACTTGGCTCCTCCAGAGGCAGGAAATCCAGGGAGAGGGGGCCGTGGCGTCCCCTGCATTCTGAGTACCCGGTTGAGAGTGTCAACTGGAGGCCAGCCTGTGCCTCCAAAGCTGCCCTGGAGGGGCCAATTCAGGGGGTCCCGTCCACCCTCGGGTCCTTGCACCCCACACTACTCATCCACTTGTTTGCACCGTTAATTTGTGCTTAATTAACCTGCGGGTCAGCTTCCAGCACCAGTGTCCCTGTGGGTCCTCGCTCCTCAATGGGTCTCACGGCCACTGAGCTTCGCTGTGACCAGCCAGCACTCTGTTCTCAGGGAACCGTGTCCCGGGAATGTTCTCAGACATCATGCGTCGCAACCGCTTTCAAGGGCTCTCTCCCTCGGGCCCGTTGTGGTTTAGATTACAGCAATTATCCTCAGAGCAGCTGTGCAATTCACAGGTCGCCTCCATTCTGCCCGCTAATGGCGTGACACAGACCCACACTTAGCGCAGCCCACCAAGCCGGAAGCAGGCAGACCCCCTCGGCCCCGTCTGGGTGCTGCAGCCCAGTGACAAGGACCCTCTTGTTCCCGTCTTCTGGGTTGACAGAGGGTTCTTTGGCTTCCTTTGACTTCCTGGTCACACGCCGCTTGGGGCAGGTTTGCCGGGGCTGATGGACAAATTACCCTCTCTGCCCTTCAGTTTTCTCAGCTAATAAATGAGGATTTGGGCAGGATTAAAGGGTTTAATACAGGTAACAGAAGAGGAGCGTGGTCCAGATTGCAGAGACAACCACCACAACATTGGCTGCTACTATTTAGAGTGCAGGTGGGGTGCTCAGCGCTCAGGGGTGGTGGGATCCCTGCCTTCACGGAGCTCCCAGACAGGACACCTGTGCGTCTCCAGGTACAGCCAATGGCTGAATCCTGGGCATATGCTGGGGAACCTGATTGCAAACTGATCATCATTTATACATTTCACATGTGGTCAAGAGGGGAAATTAAATTGTGAAATTAAGGTTTACTTTATCCAAGTAAAGCATGCCTATGGTCCAACAAGTTAAATAGTGCTAAAAAAGTGAAATCAGAAGGAAGGAGTCTCCTAGCCTCTATTTCCAACCCACCATCCTCCTGAAAGGAGGCTTTGTGGTTTCTCCCAGGATTAAATGCCACGTGCCTACATAAGTGGTCTATATCTTAGGTGTCAATTTTGCAGAAGATGAGGATCTTTGTCTCTCCCTGCCTTCCCCTCCCCTATCCTCCCACTAGGTTAAATTATTACAAATGTTCTATTGCAATTGCAAATATTTTTTCATGGCTGAGCCAAATAATCCATCATGGCAATATTTTATTTCTTGTTCAACTTTTATTTTCTTGGAGTTAATAATGACATTACTTTGTCATCCGTTTAGATTTGTCCTCATCTTGCTGAGAGTATTAGAGGAAGTGTCTCCCCGAGCTTGAGGAAACTTGTTTAGAAATTTCTGTATTCTCCGAGTTTCATTTTTCTCTTTGTTTTGGTGTCTCTCATTCCCGTTGATGGCATTACTCAAACGCCTGGTGATTCAGTTCATTCATAGCTACAAGAAGTGTGTCCACCAGTTGACCTCTTTGGGGCTTATTGTCTTGGGCTTTTGTGGAGAAGGGATGGGTGATTAGCAGGGTTTTTCCTTGGGGACCGGCCTAGGTCTTTTCTCTGAATGTTTTGGTTTCTCACTGGGAGGGTAGCTGTGTTCACTGGAGACCTGGAGCTGGGTTGATTGTCCTGTGGTTCAGTATGAAGCCTGGACTTCATCCCCTATGCCTGGTCCCATCTCCTTTATTCCTGGTGACTGTGGGTGCCCGCTCCGGTTCAGTGTCTTACCATTCCTGGGAGGTAGTAGAAGACTGGTTACTGACAGGAGGGGTTAGAGCCTGGGAGTCTAAGTTCTCCTCCTAAGGACGTCCA
Organism: Tamias sibiricus; assembly: GCA_025594165.1. Taxonomy (NCBI): domain Eukaryota; kingdom Metazoa; phylum Chordata; class Mammalia; order Rodentia; family Sciuridae; genus Tamias; species Tamias sibiricus. The sequence goes on from CM046669.1 coordinate 87,708,499, forward strand.
AACAATTTTCTTCCTTTCACATCTTCACTTATCCCTGTTGCTGCATTCTGAATGTTTGTGCCTCCTGCCCAAATTCATTTGCTGAAACCTAATTTCAGTGCACTAGTATTATGAGGTGGGACACTCATGAATGGGATTAGTGTCCTTGTAAAAGAAGCTGAAGGAGAGTTTGCCCCTTCCACCATGTGAGGACATGGCTAGAAGGCACCACCTACGAGGAAGAGCGCCTTCTTCAGACCCTGAATCTGTTGTCACCTTGATCTCAGATTTTGCAGCTTCCATTAAGTTTCTGTTGTGTGTAAGTTGCCTGGTGCAAGCTATTTTGTGAAAACAGCCCAGAGACCACTTGTCTTCTATTGTACTTGTGCTTCTGGTCCCTGAGGCTTTCTGGATTTCTTCAGGTAAATCTGCTTTCTTAGCCCCACCCCTCCCTGCCGGCTTTTAGTCTTGTCCTTCTAGTTTGGTCATTTCCAGCCACTTTCTGCTTTCATTTTTTTTTTTTTTCTGAGTTAACGAAAATTTCTCATTTTTGTAGAAGATGAAGGCTGAATTTCTGACTAGTTTTTCTTTAATATTCAGGTGACTTTTTCAAAAAGTTAACAGAATCACTAAGCATTAGGGAAATACAGATCAAAACCACCAAGATATCACCTCACACCTCTCAGAATGGCTATTATCAAAAAGACAAGAGATAACAGTAGTAGGCCAAGGATATGGAAGAAGGGGAACCCTTGAACACAGTTGGTGGGAATGCAAATTACTATAACCGTTGTGGAAAATAGCATGGAGATTCCTCTAATTTTTTAATTTTTATTTTTTATTAGTTCTTTTTACTTATACATAATATTAGGCTTCATTTTGACATAATTATAAAAGCATGAAACATAATTTGCTCAAATTCAGTCTCCAGTGCTTCCCTCCTGCTCTCTGTTACTTTCCTTCTACTCTACTGATCTTTCTTAAAATAAAACTGTGTTATTGGAGCTGGTGGTATAGCTCAGTGGCAGAGTGCTTGCCTTGCATGCACAAGGCCCTGGGTTCTATCCCCAGCATCATGGAAACAAACAACTAAAAAAGGAACGAGCATATGATCCAGCAATTCCATTCTATTCCCGTCCAAAGAAATTAAAATCACTCTCTTGAAGAGATATCTGTACTCTCATGTTCATCGTAGCATTGTTCACAATAGCCAAGAATCTACCTAACCCTTCATTAACAGATGAATGCTAAAAAAATGTGATACAAGCATACATGCACTGAAATATTATTCAGCCATAAAAAAGGAGAAACTGGGAATGGAGCTCAGTGATAGCCCTTGCCTAACATGCATGAGGCCCTGGGTTTAATTCTCAACACTGGGAGAAAAAAAAAAGAAAGAAAGCTTGTCATTTGCAGTGACATGAATGAACCTGGAGAGCATTTTTGTAAACAAAATAAGCCAGAGAAAGACAAATAATGTCTGGTCTTGCTTATCTATGGAATCTTCCACAAAACAAAGCCAGAAATAGAGACTGGAAACATGATTTCCATGAACTTAGGGTGGGGGGAAATGGGCAGATGTTGGTCAAAGGGTACAAGCATTCAGTTATAAGATGAAAAAGTTCTGAAAATCTAATGTTAATGTACTGTATACAGTGTACTTGAAATTTGCTGAGGGTAGAGCTTGTGTTCTCTCAAAAGAATAAAGGTAATTATGTGAGGAAAGGAGGGAGTTCCTTAGCTTGAGTGTGGCAATCATTTCACATGTTTGTGGGTTTCCAGTCACCGTGTTGCACACTTTAAACCTATACAATTTTATTTGTCAATTATACCTCAATAAAGCTGAAAAAAAAAAAAAAACAGTTGAGAGAAATATCTTTTTCTGTCTTCCTGAAACTAGTTGGAAACCATATCAAGCTGGGGATTGCTGAAAGATATGTAGACCTTTCATAAAATCTAAATCTAAAATATCTCCTTGAATTTATCCTGAGCCACAGAGAATCACCAATTGCATTAGAGTTCTGAGTTGCTGACTTCCTTGTGAGGCCACCTATCTACATTCAGTCCCCAAGTCCTCACTGTTACATGTCCTGTGAAGAAGATTTGGAGGACATTGGTCATTACATTCAACATTGTCATCTTGAAATGATCTACAGGAGAAATTTTTGGTCTATCTTTGTATACAGTCTAGTTGTTTCTTTGGGGAGTGGTTGGTTGGTTTTATTTTATGGTCTATCGGATAGCTTTCCCTTTTAACATTGGCTTCTAGGTAGCTCAGAGCACAATTTTTCACTTGCTTTTAACAAACTTATAGAACTTGCTTTTGTGCCAGGCTAAGTTTTGTTGACATTTGAGTCCCTACCTCTGTCTCTCTTTTCTGGTTTCTTCTTTCTTACCCACTCCGGATTCTTTTGATATTGCTTTGTGTGTTGGTGGTCAATAGCTTTAAATCATTTCTGTATCAAGGAATTGTTGAAATAAACAAGCAGACTTTTAATAGGAATGAATGAATGCATAATTATCATAATTATTTACCATTGATATTGTTTGGTATGGTCCTACTTTAATCACAGATTGGGTTGTTTCTTTCCATAGTTCTATTTAACCTTTTCCTTTTACAGGCAAGGAAAGTGAAGTCTAGATATATCAAGTGATTTACTCAATATCATCCAGAAAAGAAGTGGCAGAACAAGGCCTTGTACCCAGGACTCCTTCCATGACTCTTTTGCCATCTCCCCAAGGAAGAGATGGCGTAGCCCAAGGTGCCCCTCAAAAGCTCATGTGTGAGTCAATGCAAGGATTTTCGGAAGTGGACTGATTAGATCATGAGAGTTGAAACCTAATCACCACTTCCTGAGCTTCTTTCCTCCTCTGTGCCCTTCTGCTATAGTGTTTTATGTCACCCGTATCCTAGAATATGGAGTTGGTCAACCATGGACTGAACTGAATCTGGGAGCCCAAATCAACTTTCTTCCTTTAAGTTTCTCCTGCCGGATCTTTTGGTCACAGTGATGCAAAGCTGACTAAAATGGGCATCCAAGCATCCTGGACCCAAACCAGGAGCCCTGGTATTTGGTCTCCCAGTCTTGGAGTCTAGCCATTTTGAGACAAAAAGCCCAGCATCTTCAAAGTTTTGTAGTCTATGGGTTTTACCATATTCTAAGTGTTGGTTTTCCATTTCTGTTTCTCTTCCCTGGTTATCAACTCTCTGCCTTAGAAACAATCTGGGCATATCTATGAGATCAATGCCATGCTGGGTCCTACAGAAAAATGGAGACCCAGGAAAACTTGAGTCTCCCCCCTCTATAAAACAAACATACTTAGATCCTCTGGCCAGTAGGCATTCTCTGAGACCCACCAGTGTGTGCAACACTAACACACGTGGCAATACAAAATATCATTTTTGTTATTAAAAGAAATAACTTGACACTCAGTTGGGACAGTCAGATCCCTTTTTCCTAAACAGGCTCCTCTCAGACAGCCCAGCAAGAGAAAGGGCCTCAGGCCCCACATCACTGGCTCTGATGGAAGGACTCACTCTGCGTGGCGAGGAGAAGTAGGTGTTTACTCAATACACCTGGTGGTTCAGCCATAAGTTTTTCCTCTAAGGTGTGTTTCTGCTGAGGATTTGCCCTTCTAACAGGGAAATGAACTGCTCTCCTGCTGTCAGATGTTGACAGAGCCCGGGTGTGAGCATGGGGTTAAGTCTCTGTTTTGTTATTCACTTATGATTTTGAGTTATTCTCCATTCCCTTCTCATCTGCCTGGTTCTCTCTTCCTCACTAAGGGATTTGGAACAACCAGCACTCTACAGTTGCTAACCTGCATTGCTAAGCCATGATGTTGGGTATGTTAGATGTATGACGTGCATTTTGGACTTAGGATATTTTCAATATACCCTGGATTCATTGGGGGATGTAACCCCATCACAAGTGGTCTCAGATTCTTGTTATGAAAAGATCATTCTGGTTGCTAAGTAAAAAGTGATTTGCAAGAAGGCACAGGGAGGGTCAAGAGCCAGGCCAGGTGTTTATTCAGCTCAAAACTTGCAGTAGAGAACTTTCCCACAATGCTCTGCTGCCTTGCGTGGCCTCCCTTGGAACATTCCAAAGATGGAATTATCTGCTTCTCAAGTCTCGTCAATCCCACGGCAAACTGTGTGGGAAACCGAACTGACGTTCTTTGTCGAAAATTATTATTTATTTTTGATTTCACAAAGCTCAAGGCCGAGAGGGTGCTGCGTGGTGTCCTTTGGTGGTGTGAGTGTTTTCTTGGCTTTGGCTTGGGCCTGGCTGTTTATTATGCATGCGTTGTATTGCAAATGTGGAACAAATGAAGCCGAGATATCAAATTAATACTGTGATCTGTTTTTCTGTTTTGTTGCCATAACAATCTGTGGCTCTTGAAGCAAAGAGAAAATTAGAATTGTATTAAAGGTGTTTACACCATGTACACTCTATCCTGCATCATTATTTATTGCTATAATAGGTGTATTTAACATTTGCTTAAGGAGGGTTAGCTGCTTCTGCTTATTGCCTTACAGTTGGGTTTTTCTGCTTATTCTTTTACCCTGGCTTTGTGGTTTTTTTTTGGTACTGGGGATTGAACTCAGAGGCACTTAACCACTGAGCCGCATCCCCGGCCATATATATATGTCACTATACATATATAGTGACAGGGTCTCGCTGACTTGCTTAGGGCCTCACTAAGTTGCTGAGGCTGGCTTTGAACTCGGTGCCTCCTGCCTCAGTCTCCCGAGTGGCTGGGATTACAGGCAGGTGCCACCGCACCCTGGCTGGCTTTGCTTTTGACCTTGGCTCTTCCTGTGGTTCTGAGCAGGGAGGAAGAAGGTTTAGTCAGATCCTTTATGACTTCATGACTCCTCGTATATTTTTCCTCCCCTTCCCCTCAACCCAGGAGCTCTTCAAAGCCAAGAGTCTTGGTTAGAAACAAAACAGGACCTGAAGTAAGTTTTCCTCCTTTCTCTGTACCATTCTTGACTTGTAACCCTGACAAGGAGGCCGAACATACTTTGGGAGGGATGAGGAGAAGTGGAGGGGTGGTGGGAAGGAGAATCAGAGGAAGGGAGTGGAAGTCAGTACGGTCAAAGGAGAAACTGGGTGCTGGTCCCCTCATGTCTCCCTCAGCTTACTCCGTTCTCAGTGTCAAGCATGTGGCCATTGAGAACCTTCCTTGAGGTCTTTCTGCCCTGACTATCGTGTGCAGGAGGATGCTCCACTACTAGGTAGACACATTTCTTGATGTGGCCTGCTGTGTGAGTCTGATGGCGGAGGGTTTTTTTTTGGAAGTAGGGGAGATTTCTGCTGTTTGTCACCTTCCAATGATGGAATGATGCTGGGCACATATGAGAAACTCAAGAAGTACTTCCCTCACTTTTTTTCTCTTTTCTTTCTTTTTTTTTTTTTGGAGGGAGGAGGGCATTGTGACTGTTACTGAAAAGTTTCCTTGAAGTGAGGGAAGGTAGGTTTAGAATGATTACCTCTCTTAGTGAGTTATGCCAATTTTTGATTGTCTGTGGCTACACACACACACACACACACACACACACACACAGAATGAAAAGGAGTGTGTTTTTCGACCTTTCTCACAAGAATCTGCAGGGGATCTGTGCCACTTTTATTCTTCATCAGGGAAGAACATGGGCAGATCGGTGACATGGGGGCCTTCTACACCAGAGAATCTCTGCAAGACCATCAGAGCCACAGAGGCCCTAGGTGAGAAGAGAACCAACAATGTCCTGCTGTTGTCCTTTATTGCCCAGGTGATCTTGAGTTGTCGAAAGTCCAGAGAAGGATGAAGACCTTTTTGTGCTAGTCTCTTTTTGAGCATTATAGACCCTAACCTAGGATGGCCCCTAGACATTCCAATGGTATAGGCAAAACCCAAACCAAACCAAACCCAAAACCTGACAAAACCCCATTAGAACCAAGAAGAAGGTCAACTTTTTTCTCAAGACCAAATGTACTTTCTCAAATTCTCACACACGATTTCTTTCTCTCTTAAAAAGAAAGGATAAAGAGTACAAAAATGGGTTTGGAAGTCCAGGTTAGTGTGTGAGTGGTCACAGTGTTATCAGAGACAGCTGCTTGTGACCATGGCAACTCCATTCCCAAGGGATAAGTGAGACACAGAAGGAATGTTAATCAGATAGGTGGAGGGAGGAGGCTGGGGAGAGGCTAGGAGCGGCAGGAGATGTGAGATGGGTGGGTAAGGTTGGATCTGGGCATGTTTTTGGAAAAAGCAGATCGTGTCTTTCAGCTTCTGTATCTTGTACCTCACTGCAGAGCCCCTACACAGAGTTTGAAGGCAGAAGAGCTTCTAGAGCTGGAGATGTGGGAGGCCAAGGACAAACATGAGGCAAGGTGCCGCCTTACCTGACACAGACCTTTTGCTCTGGTGAATGGCCTGATTGCAGCATTCCATCTTGTTCACATTCTCTCTCACTCCTAGACACGTCTGAGAGGGGTAACAATAGTTAATTCCTTTTTCTTGATGGATCTAAATTGCTTATAAGGGTGTCATACCTACTACTTCAGTTAAGCCACCAATTCTGACCATACAGTTTACATTGTAATATGTTTAGTTTTGTTCCAGGCCCTTTCCTCAGGTGTGGAGATGTCAAGAAACTTGTCCAGGTTCACACCAAGATCAAGCGCCCAACTCCAGAGCACTTCACAATTCTGCTAGCTTAAGCATCAGTATATGTGTGTGTGAGGTGAGGGGACCACAGTGCTTTGCAAACTTCTATTTGGTTGAATTCCCTTGTGTCCACAGGGCCTGAATGTCTGTGACTGAAATACAGACTTGAGAGCAGACTGTAGTAACCATCCCTGGAGAAATGTGTGCTTTCTACCTTACGTAAGACATGGCAGTTTTGCTTGTTCCAAAGAAACCGCAAGAACATCGAACACCATGGATTCGGTAGATAAAGTGTTCCTATTATGCTTCCTTTAAAAAAGTTCATGAAAAGTGCACATTTTTATTTGTGTGGGAAATGGTGCTGTGAAATATTCATGTCCTCTCCCACTTCGAAGGGACAAGATCATACCTTTTATTCCACAATACCACCCTGATTGAGGGTGCCATGAAGGAGGCCTCTGTCTTCCCAAAGTAGAGTTGTCAGATTTAGCAAATGAAAACACAGGGTACCAAGTTTAATTGGAATCAAATAAACACCAGATAATTTTTAGTACAAGTATATTCCAGGCAATATTCGAGACACATCAATACCATAAAAATTGCTTGGTGTTTTCTGGAATTCAGATGTAATGGGTGTCCTGTATTTTCTGGGGCACCTCTACCCCAAAGGAGAATGAAACCAAAAAAACAAAGTTCCAAATGTTTTGACTTTTAAGGGTAATAATTGAGGAGCCGTGTAAGATAGAAATACCAAAAAAGTTTTTCTACTGGGTATTTTGCTGGGTCTGGTTTAATTTTCTGCCTGAGATTGGGAAAAACTTTGGAGTGGAGAAGAGGCAGAGTGCTGGAGGCAGGCAGCAATGGTGAAAGCAGCCTCTTTCTTTGCGCAACAGGGGATGAAAGACAAGGAGAGGACACCCCAAGGCCTGGGAGCCAGGCCTTGGCAGTAGGGATGTGGGCGTGACCTGTGAAAGTCCCGCCCATTCACCGCCCTGCCTCCTCCCAGAGGGCTGTGCGCCAGTAACTGGCCATCCTGGAATTCCTCAAGGCGTCGCGCGCGCGAGAACTGCTCGCGGCCTGCACGCGCTGTTCTCTGTGGGCTGCGCCAGGTGCTATGGGCCTAAGCCGCCTCTGGTGAGCTCCGGGTTGAAGAGACACCCTCCGAGAAGCAGCTCCAGGACACTGCAGACAAGGGGACGAAGGCGACTGTCGCGTGGGACCCCGCTTTCAGTAGAATGCCAGGTAAGCCCACCCGAGTGCATGGGATGGCGGAAGCAGGACAATCTCGTATCCGAAATTTTCCACGAACGCCTGAAACTTGACTAGCTGCAAGGTGAAATGAGAGCTCAAATGGGAACTTTTGGGCTCTTGCCCATTTCAGTTTGCGATGGAAGATGTTAATACCAAGCCCATTCGGACTTGCTAATGTGGGAAGGCCCGAATGTGCTCATGCGTTCCTTCCGGGTTTCACTGGTTCAAGGGTGTTAAAGCTGGGGCTTGAGGGCCAGAGGCCGCGCGTTCTTGGCTGAGGCTGGAGTCCCCTTTCCCTGCTCCGTGCCGAAGCGCCCGTGCATCAGAGCGCGCTTTCCCATGGTGCCTGACAGTGGGCTCTGCCCTCCAGTTGCCACAAGGTTCCACAGTGAGCTCTTGAGAAGATCAGTACTTGTTCACCTTAGCCAGGTGCTTACCACCAGTGCACCAAGGTGGCCGTCAGGGCACACCACTTACTGGCCATTTGACCTTAGGCAGACAGTTCACAAATAAAATCCAGTTTGCTCGCCTAACAAAACGGAAAACAATATAGAGCCCGGAGAGCACAGTGCTTGGCACATAGCAGAGATGCCATATATGAGTTTAACTGGGTAGAAGCAATTTGTCTTCGGGCAGCCCATGACCGTTTCCTCCCACATGCTTCTTTTTCTTTTTTTTTTTTCTGCCCCCATGCTCCTATATGCATCTTTCCTTTTTTTATTTGAAGTTGTTGTATATGACAGTGGAATGCATTACAATTCATAATACACATATAGAGCACATTTTTACATATCTCTGGTTGTATGCAAAATATATTCATACCATTCTTGTCTTCATACATCCCACATGCTTCTTTCAGGCTCTTTGTACCATTTCTTCTGTTCGATTGAAATCACCTTTCAAAGAAGGGCATTTGTGTTTCTGGATGGAACAGTTATTGTTTAACTTTTACCAGGATCATTGCATTTTATTTGGCCTTTTATCTAATTGTGTATTATAAGTCTTTGGTTTGTAAATGGAGTTTGTTAAAAGGAATTTTTTCTTTTTTTTGAGCAGGAAATGATAGCAGATGGTAGATTCAGCCTGAGAGGAGTGAGGTGGCACATAACTAGGCACTGTCTGAGCCCTTCTGGTGGCACAAGGTAATGTTCTAGTGTCTCTAGCTGTTGACCAGGGGATGCCGGATGCTGGGAGCTGGCAGGTTAAACTCCAGCCAGCACTGTATTTCAGGGTCACACTGCAGCAGATGTCTATTCTTGGCTGGGGCAATTAGCCTCAAAGTAGAAAGTCAGCAGGAAGAGAACAGGGCCTTTACACAGGAAGGGACATGACTGATATGCATTTGGTGGAGTTTTCAGATGTAAGAGAGGAAAGGCAGCTAATTAGATGAGCTAATAATAATCACTGGAGATTTTGGCTGATCCAAGTGGGGAGAGAAAGAATCATAGCTCGAGGTAGAAAGTTGTATTGTGGGTTTGATGCAGCTATTTTGACACAGGTGTAACAAAAGGGAGAAAAAAATTTTTTTATCACCAAGTAATGTGTACAACAGGCATTGCTGACCCTTAACCCATTCTGAACTTCATCCTTTCCCCTAGGAAGCTTGGGGATGTAGCTGGACTAAGGAAGGGATAAGGGGATAAAGGGCATCAAGGATAGGGCAAGGAAACTTAAGTATAATCACTGAAAATAAAGTAAATGTTGGAAACACATTGGTTTATAAATTTAGCTATGTCAGTATATTCCTATGTCAAGTAGCCATGTTATATGGCTTAACTTGACATGACTGTGGCCATCTTGAGTCATAACTGCCACAATTATCTTGAGTAACCCTGGCTGGTTTGTTACATATAGGTTCCCAGTATACTACAAATAGACAAAGCTGTTAGAGTGGCATGTGGAATGTTGCCACCAGGAATGTACCTGGCTCTGGCATTAGCTTGAGATATACCAGGTACATTCTGGCTTGAATGAAGTCACTTCTGTCCAGACTACTATATGAGGCCCCATCTTTTTTTTTTTTTTTTTTAGTTGTCGTTGGACACAATACCTTTATTTATTTATTTTTATGTGGTGCTGAGGATTGAACCCAGGGCCGTGCACATGCTAGGTGAGCACTCTACCATTGAGCCACAACCCCAGCCCTATAAGGCCCCATCTTTTGACCCAACCTGTGGGAATCTGCCTGGTTTTGCTGTCCGCCCAGGTCCATGCTTCTGTCAGTAAGTCCCCAGTAAGTTGCATTCTGCAGTTCTGGGTCTGTCTGCTTCTTTTTTTCAGCCTCATGGCACCTTGTTCTCATACATGGCACCCAGTTCTCATACACTGGGATGTTATGTGGAACACATATCAAATACTGAGTTTCATGAAATTTGTCAATAAACTAAACCTATTTCCACAGCATAGAAATCCTAGGCTTCTGTCTCCAATTAGGGAAAAGAGGGAAAGGCTTCCAGAGCAAAATGGGCTCCTCACAATGTTAAATCCTGTCTTGTCTAGAGTACCCATAATGAGCCCCATAAGCACCATCCTTCTGCACGTTAGTGTCAGTGTTGCTCATAATTGGGGACAGGCCCTCTTTACTTGCCACACTTGCAGGGTGAGCCCAACCATTCCTGTGACTCTACTTTGCACCTATTTACTCATGTCTTCTGGCCCCCACCTTTTAAAAAATTTTCAAAAAATTTAAAAATATTTGGGACAGTTTTGCTAAGTTGCTCTGGGCCTTGCTAAGTTGCTGAGGCTGGCTTTGAACTTGAGATCCTTCTGCCTTAGCCTCTCTAGTTGCTGGGATTACAGGCATGCGCTACCACACCTGGCCTGGCCCAGCCCCCACCTTCTGAGATCAAGATCAGGATAGATTTGAATCTGACACGAGCCTGTACCATGACCTACCCCTTCCCAGGACATGCTCCTTGTCCTGTGTCGATTGCAAGGACATTTGCTACCATCTAGGACTTCCCCTCATCAAGCAGTAGTGAGCCCAGCCAGGGACTAGAGTCTGAAAGCTGATGCTCTTCACGGGTCTTTAGCACGTAACCCGACCTGGCATCATGACAATGCAGTGTTTTGCTAGGGTCACCCACCAGGCACTGTGTGAGGCACAGTCACTTCCCTGAAGAGCACACAGTCTCTTGGGAGATGGACATAAACAACATGTAAACAGCACACAGTAAAGAGCGAATGCTATGTTGCATCACAAGGAACTGTGGGAAGATTGGGGTAGAGATGACAAGAGAAGGGAGAAGGGAGAATGAATTCAAAGAGAGTCAGAGCTTGCCATAGGCTTGGGTATTGGTGAGCCCCTCTCAGAACCTCTCTTTGCTAAAGCAGTGGCTTTAACATGTGTACTCTGAGTAGCAACATTGTTTTTCTAAACAGGCTGCTACACAGACCACTGTAAGAAAAACACACCAGAGCAGACTGTTTTTGGTGGAACGAGGTATGAGGAGGATGAGTCTGCAGGGCTCTCAGCGGGGCTTCTGAGCTCCACCTCTGCTTCTCTCAGTGTAGTCACAGACTTAATTCTGGTTGTTGCTGAGGTCATCACTTTACCTTGGAAGGGCCCAGAACCTGCAGGCTTGTCATAGGCAAATCTGTAAGAGATTGATCTCTTTCTTGCCTTGGGAACAAACTAGACAGCTAGGTCTTCCTTTTGTGAAAGAGATGAATAAATGTAATACTTAAAGGTAGTAAGGGATGGCCTCAGTGTGAGGAGTGGCTTCCCTGTCTGAGAATGGAGTCCGGTGCTCTGGTGGGCTCAGGGATGAACGGCACGGTGTGCTAAACCAGCAGGTGGGGTGCCATTCATGGATGACTGCTCACTGGGAGAAATCTCTCTTCTGGGACTTGAGAGTGCAGAAATCTCTGTTGGAAGAGCTGGGGGTTGCAGTCAATTCTTGTCTGTAGTTACCCAGGGAGAGTGGTGGGGCTCTAGAGGTGGCTGAGAGGATGCCAGCTAGAAGGTACAGACCAGGCCAGAGGGGATGTTCAGCTGACCAAGTCCTGGGTACTTCCACTCTAACTGCTTGATGTTTATCGAGTGCTTATTATATGATGAGATAATTTTTTATATATTGGCTTAATTGTCATAACAACCCCATGCATTAGGTATTTTTAAAAAAATATTTATTTGCTTTAGTTGTACACAATGTGTTTATTATTTTTACGTGGTATTGAGGATTGAACCCCGGCTGCGCATGTGTGAGGTGAGCGCTCTACCACTGAGCCACAAGCCCAGCCCTTAGGTATTATTTTTTACCCTCATTTTGCTAATGAGAAAATTAAGGCACGAAGAGTTACATGGGTATTTAGAGGGAGAGCTGGCATTTAAATGTAGGCAGTCTGGCTCCCCAGAGAGCCACTTTCTATACCTTTCACAACAGCTTCATGATAAAGGATCTATGTGTCCCAAAGTTGGGAATTCTTTTGTGCAGCTTTAATTGACCAGTTGCCGAACATAGCATACACGTGTGTGTATTCATATGTATACACATGTGTGTATGCATATGCTGTGGGTATGTATGTATATGTGTACTTAATTTTTTTTCTTCTAAAAATGTTCTCCTGAGGCAGGCAAGTAGAAGTTGGTGCTAGGCTGCTTTGCTTTGCTGACCAAGAGAGAGAGGTCAAAAGTAGTGCAGTTTCTCTCATAAAGCAGCTCCTGCCCTATGGACCTGCCTCAGGCACTCTGCAGGGTCAGAGAGCACAGGGGACTCCTGATTCAGGGCTGCTGGCCAAGAAAGGAGTATGCTAGTTTTCATTCTTCTCTGCATGGGGCTCAGAGCCTTCCTGCCCATGATGGCTTGGATGTGCTCTCTTGAAAAAGGGGATGCTTTCTAGTAGTGCAAGTGGCTGGCAAGGGGAGGCTGTGAAGGTGTTCCAGGGTGCCTCCCAGTGCAGCCAAGAGTAACACCTGAGCCCAGTTCATACAGACCAGTGGTTCTCACAGTGTCGGCTCTCTCCACCCTGGCCCTTTGAATTGGCTGCCTTTTCCTGTCCCATGGCTATTTCTCTGGTCCTCACCTTCATTAGAGGTTTTTGGGTGTGTGCCACATGTATCAGTTGGAGGTTTGGGGTGGAAGGAAGTGGAGAATGGAAGAGGAATTTTGTATTGTCAGTGCATTTTCATTAACCATGCTCTTTCTGTCCCTCATTACCAGGGATGAATATGTTTTGTTTTTTAAGGGATTAGGATGTCTGTACCATTTTGCAAATGGAATTTTTCTTAGAATCAAACATTAAGCAAGAAAAACAAATCCAACAAAAAAACCCAGAGCAAAAAAAATCCAACAGAAAATGCTGTTCTGTTAAAACTTATGGCCTGTAGGAAAAATTTCAAACATATTCTTTCAAAGGGCCAAGCAGCAGGCCTCCCATTTAGGCTGTGCAGCTGTTACCGGATGCCTCTCGCACATCGCACTTTGAAATCTTACCCTTCTCATACGGAATGATCAAATACTTTATCTTGCTGTCTCTCATTTTGTGGTCCTGAATAGGACTTCCATTGTTCTCCAGCAGGGTATAGTTTTAGTGTCACATCATTCTGGCAATGTATTGACACAAACCAGCGCTACTCTTGGATCTGCCTTTCTCCTTTGTCCCCTTTCTTCTGAGTCTAAAGAGATCACATTCAGCAATACAGTTGGGTTTTCTAGGTTAGGGTGGACTTTGGACGCTAGTTCTGGTGGGTGGTCTTTTAGAGGTGACAGGCTTGCTCTGTTTGGCCACCCCTAGTGCCTCAGTAGAGATTGCTATGGTCACCAGGAAGGGGACTGTTTTCCATATAGCTTGCTAAAATGAACTCAGAAGAACTTCCCCCCACTCCGTTTTGTTTCCAAAGTCAATTTATTGAATATTAAGTCATAAAGCCAGTGATATAATTTTAATGAAAAATATCCTGTATCACTCAAGACTTAAAAGAACAAAAATACCCCTTAGAAACACTGCTTTGAAAAATAATCACATTAACTTTACACACAACAGAGTCCTTTCTTAAGCTTTATTTAAGAAATCGAGTACTATATAGTTCAATATATATAAGACACATCCAGTATTGTGTTCCTGATAGCAAGTGCATAGATTTTGTTAAGATATCATTTCCACTCCATATAAACGTTTCATGGTCACATGAAGATAATATTCCAGTGATTTTGCCCAAGCATGAGAGGAGAAAACAGAACACAGCAAAAATAGTGAACTACAACAGAAATGAAAAACAAAAACAGTGAATTAGCAGAACAGTCGATTCCTGATAAGTGAATAAGCTGATTGTTTGGTCACAATGTTTTATTCACTTATCAGGAACGATTCACAGTACATTTATGTTCACTGTGTTTCCTAGCCTGCTAGCCAAGAGGCCGAGCCCATGGACGGCATGCCACTGCCGTGGGCCAGGCAGGCGTGTGGCTTCCGTCAGCAAGGAAGCATTGGCAGTCCTGTGATTCCCAAGGTGGTCCATGCATGGCAGGCAGGTACACCTTGCTCACGCTGCGGTGGTGTTTTATAAAATCAAAATAAGTATGAGTTTAAGCAGGGACCAACTTTACCGTCATCCGTGCTTAAGGAACTAGCCTTTTGCATCCTCTTCTTTGGAGAATTATTGTTTTTGTTGTTTTCGGAAAACAGCAAAAACTGGCTTTGTCTTTCCCTTCCTTTACTTAGCATGAGTATTTTGCCTTGTGCCAAATGGTGGTTATACTTATTTTAAAAATAAACACTTGCATCTTATAAGGAATTTAATCACACTCTTTCCCCAGGCTCCCCTCCCACGTGCCCCCCCCCAACCCCTTCAGAAAAGAAAGAAAAAGAAATCACACCCTTAGCCGTCTTTTCCCACTATGTAAGCAGTGGGTTTTCAGAGGCAGCTGATGAAGGCTGTGATGAGGTTTAAAGCGGAAGTGTCGGCAGGAAGTCAGCTCCCATCTGTGCAGGTTTGGAGCTGGTGGCAGTCACTACCGCTGAGGTGTTTGGCCTATGGGAGAAAGAGCCGCCTTTCCTCCACCTCACTAGGCCCCTCTTGTTGACCCTACTTAAAAATACAATCTTGGGGCCAGAGGGGCAGCTGAAACCAGAGGGCGGAGAGCCCGAGCACCTGCGGGGAGAAATCTCATTGGCACCAGGTGCTGGGGGCCTGAGGCAGACAGAGCTTGTGCGTCTGAAAGGTTGTGAGGAGAGAAGACAGGGAGCAGACATCAGTGGAATCTTTTAAGAGCACTTTAAGAGCAATCAGATTCCTGAGCATAGGAGATGGGCAGAAAAGGGAGGAGGGCCTCTGGCCTAAGATGTGGAGGGCATGTGAGGAATACTTCTTCTCTTTCTGATGACTGGGGTTGGGTGACGGGAACACAGCCTATTCCTAGCTGTGTGAGCATCCAGGAGGGGTGTGGGGTGCATGAGGCATTACGAGCTTTCCTGTGGACATGGACAGCATGCCATGAGGACTTGAGCATGAGAAGCTTCACCTCCCCCTTTAGACTGAGTAGAGCTTCCATTTGAGGACTTGGAAATATTTCTTTTCTCTTCCATTAGTTTTAATAATTAAAGCTGCTCCTGGATTCAATTAGCTTGTAGAAATAAATAATTTAAATTACTTTTCTATACATATCTATTGATTGATGGCAACACAGAACTGAGTTTAACCCTTTTCACATCTTCTGTTCACCAGCTAAGTTTATTTTTTCCTCCCTCGAGAGCTCACTTTATTTGAAAAGGTGATCAGTTTCTGAGAAGAGCTTGACAGTAATGATATGCTTTTGGACTTGGGGATAGACAGAAGGAACCCCAAGTCTGCTGCTTTTCTTCTTAAGGTAATGCAGCAGATGTTGGTGAACATTAGGAACTGCATATTATATATATGCACACACGTGTGTGTGCATATATATCCATGTTTATGTAAATATATACACTCATGAGGGAGGGAGGGAGAAGGGGAAGGGGAGGTCAGAAGAGGTGGTGAAATGAACCTGTATGGTCAAGAGACCACAAAATGTCTTGGCAAATCCAGCTTGGTAGGGTAGTTATTTAGGTGAACCATAGAAAAAAGTGTATCAGTCTTGGAAGCAGTGGTCAGAGTGGACTGTTGTACATAAATCAAAGGTGGCTGGTGTGTAGTTTCCCCAAATCAGATATTCACTTAGGTGGAATCGACTGTATCTTTTACACAACATATAGAAAAAAAACAGAGGTGAAACAGTGAGGTGTGTAGATGCATCACCAACATACAATGACCACCAACGATACAACACGCAGAGAGAGAAACAAGTATTAGGAAAATGGTTTAATATTGGAGACAGAAGCCAAAAACCGCATCACACAGTAACATACATTACAAAAATAAGTTTGACTGTTTCAACTACACGGTTATGTTCACAATGAGGACAGAAGAATCAGAAAAAACTTTGATCTAAACAGCAAAAAAGCAAACCCCTAAAGTTTAACTAATACATTTATCCACTTAAGGTGACTGAGTACTTCTAAATCTAATTACCTTATTGTGTAACTGCACAATACAGAATAAAAAGTGAAACTTACCGCTGTATTTTAAGACAAAATTCTAATGCTAGATATAAGCAAAGGGAAAAAAGAAATCAAGCCAAAGTTTTTAATTCTCAAAAGAAAAGCAACTTTCTTTCTATCAACCAGAAATCAAACTTGAAATCAGTCATTGTCAGGGGGCCCACGAGAGTAAGCCACAAAAATTTCCATTTTTTTTTTAATCTCCAGTATAAAAAGTTCCACTGGTACAAAATGCATAAGTACAATCAGTTGTAGAAATAGGAAAGCCTGCGTATTTTTTTTTTTTTTTTGGCTCAAATTCCATCAAACAACAAAATCCAAATGCATCAATAAAACAGAAACAATACTCAAATGGTCTTACAGTTTCCACTAGGTTGCATTAACTTTGGCTTTTCTCAGACAATATTTAAAAAACTATTTTGTAATTCTAAACAAAATGATATTATTAATCTACAAACAACAATTCTCACAGCACAAAAAAACAAAATACATTTTTTTGTATGACATTATTCAAAAAGGTAATGAAACTACAGGTTTTTTTAAAATTTTATTTCTTCTTTTTAATTAGCACTTAATAAAAACAGAAACAGTAAAATGATTCCAGAGTAGCACAAGCCAAAGAACTATAACCCCTATGGTGAAAGAAAGATGAACTCATTACGCCTTTGAGGACTGCCATTTTGTCACAATTCTCTAATTTTGTTTAAAAATGACTATTCTCTACACTTGATTTAAAAAAAGTCACTTCCCTGCGTGTTTTGTTTCCTGGCACAGGCCCTTTGCACCCTTGCAGCTTTTTTCCTTTTGATATTAAAAGATAAAGAGGACAGTTTGTGTCTGAGGAGGTGTTGTTTTTTTTTGTTTTTTTGTTTTTTTTTTAACAATGAAACATGCAAACCGCCCCCCCCCCCCCCAAAAAAAGGACTTTCACCCTAGATATACTGTCTTGATTGCCTGCAAAATCAGAAACACTCAAAGTGCCCACCCTGAGCCTCCTGTCAACTGCTCTCAGTTTTTCTGTGGGGGAGATGCAGGTGGGATAAAAGGAGGGCAGTTGCTTCAGTTAAGAACAAACAAACAAAAAAACCAAAAAAACAAACTGAGATTAGTGTAATTGATAAATGAATAGATTTGGAATGAAATGGTCTAAGAAATTCAAATGGTGTTCTCTTGCGTTTCTATGTATGTATCTCTACACCACCATGACACATGAGAGACATTTGCAATAACCTGTTACTAAGCTTAGTGCTGCAGGAAGTACAAAATAGCCCTCAGAGGCTGCAGGAAGGCCCCGGCAGTAGTAAACACGTGTGAGGATAATACAAATCATTTCGTTAGAAGTGCATGTGCTGTAAGAAGGAAACTTCTGTTTTTGTTTTTTGCATCATTAGAGGCTAGTCCTTTCCATCCCAGGGCTATCACATCCACACCCATATCAAACCAAACAGGGCGGGTGAGTAGGAAAAGGGAGCTGAGACCAAGAAGCTTCCAGGGCCAGATTTCAGGAAGGCTGGGCTTTGTGTTGGGGCTGTAGGTATGACATTCAGGTTTGTCAAGACAGCAAGGTATCTGTTCACAGAAAGTCCAAGTGAAAGTAATATGGCACTTTAAAAAGTGGCAGCAAGGAAGGTATTTGGTCAAGAACCCAACTCTACTTATGTGGCCAGTCCCCTTTGTGTTCAATCAGTGTGTTCAATTAAAGAACAAGAAGAAACCAAAAAGTGCAGGGGAGGGGGCTCTGGGGTTCTCTCTTGAGACACCTTGCTTGTTCAGAGCCATCCACTGGGGTCAGAGAATTCCCAGCACAGTGGCTGACTGAAGGTTATTTAGGAGCATTTAAAACAAAAGCAAAATTCCTCAAAAGACAGTCCCACCACAAAAGCTGTCTGACTGCAAGTATATTAAAATATTCTAGACTAGAACATACCACTAAATCTGTTCTCAAAAAGCATATGGTATTTTTAAGGTTTATTTAGGGACTGAATCTACCTACTTTCCCCCATTTTTCATTTAAACTGAAGAAGGAGCACAGGACATTAGGTATTCTAATTCCAGCAGCACATTAGGAATAATTAAAAAAAAAGACCAGAAATAATCAAAAGTAAAAATGTCATAGGACAAAATTTGGAGAGTATTCAAGTATTTTTCCCCCTTCAAATTTGCCTTGTAGAATTTTTTTTCTTTCTTTTGGCTCTCAAAGGACAAGAAAGTAGTAAAAATGTACCACACAGAGGATATATGCGGGTAGGAAAAAGCCAAATTAGGAACACCCCAAAACAAACTCAAGTGATGACAATTTATAAAAAGTTACCAACATTCCAGATAGCTCTGGGTAGAAAGGGTTAAAAGTTCAAAACTTTCTCACCTTAGAGGTTTCCATATAGTATGAAGAAAATACATTGTGAGGGTGCCTTCACAGCCTTGATGTGCAGAGGGGTTAAAAAAGTGAGACATGGGCACTTATACAATGTCTTACAAAAAACATCATAGAGAAATAACAAACAATAACAATTTCAGGCAACAAGACCACAGAATAGCAAGTTAACAAACTTTTTAACCTTTTTTTTTTTTTAATATTAGGGATTTATACAAAACACATAATAAAATACCCATGTTATCAAATTACTTCTCACAAGAAACACACTGAAGCTCTAGGAAGGAAGTACCTTTGGAATTTGGCACTATATATTTTCACTTTTTTTCTTTAAAAGAAAAAAAAAAAAAACAGATCACATTTTGCTGAACACAAACACATCTAAATAGTCCACAATAAAAAAAAAAAATGACATCAATGCTTCACAAGCCAACACAAAACTTATTCTGGAATAGTTTTTTTTTTTTTTTTCCTCACATGAAAAAAATTTTTAAGCAAACAACTTTTTTTTTTTGAAATTCTTTTTTTGTTTTAAGTAAACCAATTCTAAACTTGTCTTATCAACAGAGAACATTAAGACCGTAAGACTCATGATGAAACCACAACTTAATTCACGGAAGCACCAACATAACACAGTTTACAGTAACCTTTCTCCTGTACATTGAAACAGTATAAAATATAGGTAATTTCATGTGCATTAAACCATGGATTGTCTAACTGTGAGTCAGTTCAGCAAAAGGTGACACAAATAGGTAGCATTTGCCCCAAAACAGGGTAAATATTTTTCTTATACTAATCTACAAAAAGTGGTTCTATATATATATCTTAATGAGAAAGTGAGCCACCTAAAATGGCCTTATCAAAAAACTTTACACTGCCTGAAAAATGTAAAAACTATTACAGACCTCTAGAGACTTAAAATCAGACAGTTTTTTTTCTCAAACTGTTTTTGGAAGTAGTCTGTTAGAAACCAACATTCTGTGTCCCTGGACACATATTGCTATTGTTACCAGTGACCGGGAAGAATGCCAATCCCTGTATAATACTTTCAAGTCTGTTTTATGAAAAGAAAGAAAAAAAAATAAGAAAGAAACATTTTGCCACAGGTTTTTTTTCCTATAATTAATTTGTCTAATAATTTCAGTCTTGCATGAATGCAGCAATGTTTTTCACATTGACTTCCCAGAATTCATAGCTAGATGAGGTCACATGCAAATTTCAAAGGTCAAACTAGATCAAAGGTCAGTAGGAGAACCAAATATGATGTGAGGTCAGAAAGACATCAGAAACAATGACGGGACGATGAAACTTTTTTTTTGAGACGCCACAGGGACATGCTAGGCAAACGATGAACTAACGGGCATGAAGATGTCTAGGGAAAAAAACAAGGAAGAGTAAAAAGTTACACAGAATCTATGCAGCAGCAACAAAATCACTTTTAAGGGTGCAGGAGAAAAACTAATGCAAATCTTAGGTCTTCAGGGAGTCTACGAGCCATTCACATAATTTGCATTTCTTACACTCTTTTTCCACAGCACAATGAAACCCCAAGAGAATCCATCTGGAGAGTGAGAGGGGATGGATTCTGGGTGTTTTGGGGTGAGGGACTGGAAAGGGAAGAGGGTCCAGTTTCAACAAAGGTAACATATGTGGAAGTCAGACAACTGAACTGTAAACTAGATAATGGAAATTACAAACAAAATAATCAGACAGATACAAACAACGAGAGGATAAAGCATGAACTTTAGGTCTAGGGTTCAACGGTGAAAAAGCCCATTCCTAGAACAATTCCTCTAGAGACTACTTCAGAAGGTTCTAGCTAGACAGAGAACTGCTCTTTAGGTACCCAATAAGTTAACAATAGGCAATAAATAACTTCCATTATTTCTGAGGCAGTAAAAATTTTGTATAAAAATAGAAATGCTTTTTTTACAAATAAAATTTACAGGCCTGTGGCTTTCTTTTTATTTATGTATTATTTATGTATTTATTTATTATTATTAAATTTATCTTTCAAGAAACATCAAGTATTTTCACTCATTTTTATTTTATTTTTAAACCCTGTAGCTTTAAGAAACAGATCTCTAAATCTTTTTTTACATTAATCCTTTCTAAAAACAAAAATAAAACAATAACAAAATAGACAACCAGTGTAATAATCTGACCGATAAATGTCATGTTTCTTTGAACCCTAAAATAAAATCCTACTTATTAAAACAAACCGATGTAGTGGAAAGACGTTTGTGTTGTTTTAAGTGCTTCTCCTGCTTCTCCCTCTGCTAGGCCACCTCGCTAAACGCAGGAGGGGGCCCTCTGCAGGGGCGGGCGCGGACAAGGAGGGGTGAATGCTCCAGGCAGTGCTCTCGGGGCACCAGTGGTTTCAGAGTTAGAATTGCACATCAGCATTTGTTTGCCTTTTAAATTCTCAAGATGTCATTTATTTGTATATATGTTTTTCTTTAAAAAAGCAAAAATGAAAACAAAAAATTAAAAAAAAAAGGTAAAAGGAGATTCAAATTGCAAAACAAAGGAGAATACAGTGGCACAACTGGAGGAGGAATTTACTCAATAGAAACAAGGTAGCCCAAGTTTTAATTATGGCAGACTGGGTCGGGGGCTGGGTGGGGGAAATGGAGGCCTTATTGTAAAAATAACCGTCTCTCTTGGTAAAAGTTGGCAATGTGGTCCTCCTCTGCCTTCCCTGTTGAGAACAGGCTGGCTTGTGGGACTTACCCTAAGAAAGCTAAAATAAGAGCAGGGAGCCTCTGGGGTTGGGATCAGTAAGGTTTGCTGTCGTTTTTGGAGCGCTTCAGCTGCACCTTCAAGCGTTTCATGCCGATCTGAAAGCCATTCATCGCCTGGATGGCAGCTTGTGCAGAGACTGGATTGTCATAGCTAACAAAACCTGGAAAACACAAAGGGGAAGGTAGGGGGTCAAGATAGAGTGGGAGCAGAGCAGAAGAGGGGGACCAGGGCTATGGGGGATGGCTGGCACAGTGTAACTACAAATGCTCATAGGTGCCAGCTCCGTGCTCAGTGGAGTGCTACTCAATTTATTGTGTGCCATGAAAGTGCAGGGCATGTCTGAGGGACGATGCTGGAAATGTCTAATGAGAAGTAGTGAAAAAGCTAGTTGGACTTGTAATTAGGTACACAGGGCAAAACCCCTCCTTAGAAAACTAAAATCACAACTGTTGTTTAAGTGAATTTAGTCTCCTTATTTAGTGCTTTCATGTCAAATCTGTTTCAGATCCCTTAGAATCCCTCTGAAAGACCTGTGGGTAGATAAGCCTCACTCATGTAAGCAATGGTACATATATTCCAGGGCTAAAAGGGCCCTAGTAGCTTACATGCCCCAACCTGGTGAGGCTGAAAGGCGGGATAGCGGGAGGGGTGGACAGCAGCACATGCTGCCAACTTCCTCCAGTGCTGTAGTACAGACTTGGGCTTGTTGTCATGGTCAGTGCCCACACCTGTTTAGCTAGAGGTTGAGTCAGTTACTGAATTAACCCATTACTGAATTGGATAATTTATACTTCATTTTTAACGTTTTGGAGACATTTCTGAGAAGAACCCAAGGACATGCTGGGCCTTTCCCCTCAGCTCAGTTTCCATTTGCAGAGCTTCTGCAAATTCAACCAGAAGGAAATTGCTACCTTGCATCTCCCAAAGTCTTGGGGAATAAATGGTCTAAATGGCTTAGGACTTAACAACCATCTCAACAGAATTCCTAGTATGTTTCTTTATAGCAACAACTTCTGCCAAAAGCAGTAGAGAGAGTATGTTTTTGAAAAAGAACCCATGATGCTTTGCAGAGGCCCAGAAACAGAATTCTGACCTACATTATTCTAACACTGGGGGGTGAGGCCAAGGTAGGGGTACAGGCAGAGCATTAGTTAAGCTGAGGCAAGTGGTAAGCTCGTATAGTTTGAGTTGAAAGGAAGCTATTATACAGACTTAATTTCAGTTCTGAACATCAGCTGTTCAGAAGGTTCTATACTAAGAGCCTCCATCTATTTACTGTGAAAGTTTAAGGCTAATGGGAAAATTCCTTTACAAACCAGAGAAGGAAGCAAAGGGCATAAATACACATTGAGCACCATTCTCTCCTCTGTTAATAAAAATGGTCATACAGCAGAAAAGCTTTTCACAGGCAGGCTGCACTGCAAAAATGGCTGCTTATAATAGTATTAAATCTAATCACCAATAAATGTGATCTCCAAATCTAAGATTTTTGCCCTGACTTTACCCTCTCCTTTCCCTCAGGGTCTTTATCCTGAACTAGCAAGATGCTTAAAAGATGGAAATGGGTCAAGATATGTATACCAAAACACAGTCAAGAGGTACAAACAAAATAATGGGCTATCTTATGACTAGGAATTTAGCAAACTGGGGACCTAAGAAATTAGGATGGCTCACAGGAGGCCTGGGATGCTATGGCTTGTAGTACATGAGAATGTGGCCTCTAATGCTGAATTCTCACAGCTGTAACTCGCATCATTATGAACACATTGGTTAAGCAGTTTGTGGACTGATATAATATCTTTTCAAGGTAGTACATATTTTCTCAAATTGAACCACAAAGCACAGTCTCTTTCCAGTCTCCAAATGAGCCTAGAACATTGCCCACCAGTGAAAAATGCAAACATTGGCCTCAAAACCTTGTGTGGGGAAGCCTCCCACAGGTAAACTCTGGCTCCACAAGTCCCCCATGAAACAGCTTAACTTCCATTTCCCTCTGTGAATCACTACGAAGGGGTTCATATAGTTAGCATAGCAGCAGCCTTTCCACTACGGTAAAGACGATGGCTTGAAATGGTTGACATGCTAATTCCCCAACAACCAGAGGCTCAGATCTTCCTGGCTGATGCACAGAAATTAGGCATTGCGATAATGTAGTTTTAGGATCCAAGATGTTCTCCTTGGCCTGGTTACCCACTACCAGTTAGCCAAACTGGTATGAACTTTAAGCTGTTTGAGACCCATCCTCCCTTTGCTTACAGACACACAGTTCTGTTTCTTCTGGCCCATATCTGTCCTACCTTGTTTTATGCTACTGTTATTGCCTACAACCAACATGAATTATTAAGTTGCAGCCATGAGTAAAGCAAATGCTCTAAGCTCAAACTGGGTCAGAGCCTGCCAGAACGAGCAATGGATGCTGTGAACGAACACCTGGCCTCTAAACTACTTTGGGGGCCAGCAAGATTTGAGAAATAAAACAATGAATGGCTTAAACAAATACTGCCCTCCTGGTGCAAAAACACCAGTGCACATTGTGAGTTTTCCTCAGACTCCTAGGGAGCCAAAAATGCCACGGGATGCAGAGGCCATGCTGCTTGAGGAGAGACGGTGTGAAAACCAGGTGCGCTAAGAAGTGGGTTTCCAGTGTCTAGATGATACACGCACCCTCTCATGCTCCATACCCACCCACATAGCTCCTACCAGACTTACAATCCCAAATTCTGGCCCTCCAATGCCATGATAACACAGTGTTCTGTGTAAGCATGATACATCAATTGCTCATCCTTTGCATGTGGAGCTGCAGTGTGGCAGCAGCCTGCCATCCCTTCTTGTGAGAGTGTGTGAGAGTGTGTGTGTGTGTGTGTACTTAACAGTGTGACCCATGCCTCAGTGTCATTAAACCTGAAGGTGTAAGGAGCCAGTGGCAGTGTCTGCAGTGCTACTGTACATCAGTAGAGACTAAACTGCAATCTCTGTTCCCATCTGATGAAAGTTCATGTTCCCATCTGAAAGGGCTGAAGAAATGGCTATTGATCTACAACAAAAGATTATTAGAGATGTATAGTAAGACACTATGGCATATGGTGTTACCTAATATAAGGGAATTTTCTAGATCCTTTTTATATAGCCCCTTCCCCTAAAGGGATTTTTGATTAAAGAACTTTGCCCAAATCTGCTTACATGCATCCAGAAAAATCAGGAAATACCACCACACATGAGGGCCCTATCCTGACTTCAAAAGTAGCTATCTTTCACATTTTCCTTCCCATGACTCCTCACTTGGGAGTCTCCTATAATATTCTAGCTTGGTTTCTTTTGCATACCAAAGCACTTGCTCAGATTGGTCTGTTTGTCAATGAAGACTTTAGCAGAGATAACATTTCCAAAAGGCATGAACATCTGCAGAATGTCCTGGTCTCCAAACTCCTGTGGAAGGTGGTAAATAAAGAGGTTTGCCCCCTCTGGACCTAAAGAAGAAGAAAAAATCACAGTAAGGTATCCCTTGAGTCTTATTTCCCAAAGTCTCTTCTTAGGAATTCTTTAACAACAGGAAGGCTAAGTATTTGGCTTTTTCTTATAAAAGAATAAACAAGATGGATAAATGTCAAGCACTGACTTGTCTTTCAGGAAAACACTCACCCTTCACATTTTTCTAATTTCCAAGTAGACACTGGTTGTAAGTAGCTTCCACATCAGATAGTTTTCTGGGGCCGCATGTACACACATTTGCACACATTTGCTTTTCCTTTTCATGGAGTGAAGGTTGGTGTGGGCAAGACAGGGCACAGAATTTAGGCATGGGTTTTCCTGGGGGCTGAGTTTCCTGTCAGGTGTGGTAGACTGTTTCTCAGGGGATGGGAGTGTGTTCTGGGCATTTTATGCCAAGGGTAGCGATTTAGAATCATCAATATAGCAGTAACACTGCCTGGATTTCTTAATCGTTTACCTGGTTATCCAGCCAGTCTCAATTTGCCAAATCTCTTAACACACAGTATAATAATCATCTTTATTAGACATGACTGGCAATGAGTCAACAGAGGAGGAAAATGGTAGCTAGAGTCTTACAACTTTGATAGGAATTACACCCCCAGGTAAGCCTTGGAAATGGATGTAGAAGCTTCTCAAAGCCTGAGATAAGTCAAGCTCTTCCCTTTTACTCATCCTTTCCTAGCTAATACCAGAAACAAGGGTGGAATAGAGAAGACCTTCTCAGCTCTACTGGTTGGAGGGGTAAGCTCTCAAGTTCCTGTCCATTTCCCTCTCCAAACCTTCTACCCACCTGTAGGAGAGCCATCTAAAAGTTGAAAGAGGAAAAAGAAGGAAACCCAATGAGCTGGAAGGAGAATAAGGACTAAGTGTCTCCTGGACATCCAGGCATGGTGTCTTGGAGCTCATAGAATTGGCCAAGTGACTTCTGCAGCTGGTTCATGGCTGCAGCTGGCTTTCACAGGAGTGGAGCCAGGCTTGCCTGCCCTCTTTGTGAAGTTTCAGGGAACAGGCTGCAGTGGTTCCCTAGATAGAGGGGAAGGGTATTTGTGTGTTTGGGTTAAAAAAAAATTTGGGATAAAAAAAGAACTTTGAAAAAATAAATGGATAAACATCATTGTAAAGAGACATCCAACAAGTTTTTTCTCTTGCCCCCACAAAATAAATCAAAAGAAAAAAAAGCATCCATCCCAATGATTGGGACTTTTCACAAGGAAGATTTCTTGAGTCCAATTCCTAAAGCTCCAGATGAGATATTTCTTGTTATTTAGAAATGTGTCTCTGTGGCCACTTTAACTTTCTGTACTGCTCACAAATTTTGTGGACATACTGACATTCCAGGGCAAGGGAGGCAGCCTGGATTTTGAAGGGACACAACTACAGACCCTCAAATGTTTTCTGAATAGGCGCAAAACCCAAAACTCTGGAGAGGGCTGTTCTGAGTGCTGCTGTGTCATGCACATCCTTTGCCATGGGCACAGATCTGATACCACATTTAATGTTCTTTCCAATAAAAGATCCAAATGCACAAATAAAGATTATCGGGATCTGATTTGAATTGCAAGGTGCATGGCCTATTTAAACCTAGGGAGGAAATGCAATTTGAACACTCAAGACAAGTTTCTAGGTATGCCTCAGCAACACTGGCATTCTAGAATGAATGTATCCATGCCAAAGAGGGAAGCCAGGGAAATACTGAGACAGCTGGGTCTTGTTCTTCTTGTAGTGCTGAGGACTGAGCCCAGTCTTCTGCAGGTTAGGCAAGTGCTGTTCTGCTGAGCTCCATCCTTGGCTCTCAGCAACAGCTGGACAAACAAAAGGAGGCTCTGACCTTTGCTTATTTTCTCAAGAAAAAGTGTCAACAGCATATTCTGGTTTGCCTGCCTCTCGGTGTTATTTCTTTTTGTTTTTTTAATCACCAAGAGAAAGTTTGGTTTCTCAACACCCCCCACCCCCACCCCTGCAAATTGTATCATAAAAATGAGCAAAAAAAAATTTTTTTTTTTTTTGCTGCTGGGGATTGAACTCACTGCCTTGTGCATGCAAGGCAAGCACTCTACCAACTGAGCCATATCTTTAGTCCCCCCAAATTAATTTTCGTATGGAAAACCACCCTTGTTTGCAACTGAGGCATCTGGTACCAAAATAACTAACTAGTTTTTTTTTTTTCTTTTTCTTTTTGAGGATTCTACTAGTGCGTCATCATCTTCTCTGCCCTTAGAAGTAATAGAAACCTGTCTACCATCTGCAAATCACCATTTTGTCCCATTTCTCTCTTCCGTGGCATTTTAACTTGGGGGAGTTATCTATGTTATGTTCACTGGCTCCAGCTGGTTGAAGTATTTGTATTCCTTATTTCTCATAGGGCACCTGACAAGCACAGAACACTAGGGATGTCTGTGGGAACAAAGCTGTACCCAGACCACAGTACTTGTTGGGGTACTTAAAGGCTGTAACTACTCGTGTGTGTGTGTGTGTGTGTGTGTGTGTGTGTGTGTGTGTGTGTATGACTTGCCGTCTGCAAGGACAGAATATGGAAAGGTGTGAGAGTGGTCAGAGGATGTTTAGGAATGGCAAGAGAGGTGATGAGCTTTCTGCACTTAGATCCATAGGTATCCCATAATCCTTGAGAAGATTTTAGCTGGGGCAAAAATTATTTAAAATTATTTTACCATGGGGAAAAGTGTACAGGACGAAGTACATCAAGTTGCCTCTCATTTCTTTTGACTAAAGGACAGAACTATGGAGTAGGAAATCTAAAAATCTATTTAATATTGGAATTATTTAGTATTATTATGTTTTTTCCTCATCCTGTATAATTTTCCTTTTTTTTTTTTTTTTTTTTTTGGTACTGGGGATTGAACCTAGTGGTGCCCTACCACTGAGTCAGATCTCCAGCCCTTTTGTTTTTCTGTTTTGAGACAGGGTCTTACTAATTGCCCAGGTATGATAAGGTGAGAGATGATGGGGGAAAAAAAAACAACAACTGGACAACTCGAAACCCACCATCACTGCCACCACAGATAAGAACTCTCAACCATGCTGATAGCCTATGTACCTAAATTAATCAGGAGTTAGCAAAGTTATTTTGATCTGTTTTACAAATCCCTAAAACTTAAGGCAAACCAATTTAGGGCAGTGGGCTAGGGTGAGACAGTTCAGAAAACATTATTTCAGGGTCCAGACTTTATCCTCAAACCACTGAATTTTTTTAAAAAAATATTTATTTTAATTGTACACAATGCCTTTATTTTTATGTGGTGTTGAGGATTGAACCCGGGCCGTACACGTGCTAGGCAAGCGCTCTACCGCTGAGCCACAACCCCAGCCCCAAACCACTGAATTTTGAGTCTTTTGATGAGGACATTTTCTCAGTGATACAAGCTACATGGTTTGCTCTAAGGCTTGTTAGATAATGGAGAAGTGACCAGCATTCTCTAAAACCACATGGTAGAACTAGCTTTATGTTCTCTGACTGAGGATACCATTATCTTACAGGATCCCTCCTGCTGCCCACATCTGTCACTGTGGTAGACCCCAAAGGGACCAAGTAAATAGCTTTTCTTGGGGAAGGCCTCTGGTGCTCATGACAAGGGTCTCTTTACACATCCCAACAGTGTGTATGTTAAAAAAGCTTTAATCACAGACACAGCTGAGAGCAGAGAGAAAGCTGAAGTGATGAACTTGGACCATCATATCTTTCATTTTTAATGATCTCCATGGTTATTTATCAAAGGGGAAATCCTTATTCTTTTTTTAAACACATGGGTATCTTTTAAGCTGTATCCTCTTAAAAATCACAAAATTTACTAAGTAAAACTATTGTAGTTCTTATAGAACACCATGCTTAAAGTCAAGAGTATTTAGACAAAAGCCTTTTGGAACTATAGGGTGAGGGAAAAGGATAAAGGAATTTAAAAAAAAATCTTCTTTATTACTTCTCTATTCTAGCTTCTTTTCCCACATTCTAAATAAGGAAGAAAGAAGATAAATAGCATGTTGCTGATTCTGCTTTATATCAACTTCAATTAAGGAAGAAGAAATCAAAAGGAAGAATGACAAACTATCCTTATTTGGACTAGGTCATTAGCCATCTTATAATTAGCTTTAATTTATTCTTAGCATTAACTTCTTGAAGTTTATTTTGCCTCAGAAGGAAGGCAATCAGTCACTTACTTGCTTTCCCAAAAGACCCCCAATTAAACAAAGACCAAGTCGATCCTAATCGTGGATTCTATTATTAGCCTGAGAACTGTTGCCTACTGAGAGGCAGCCACACAATCACAGGGTGAGTGGACGCTGCAAACCTGGGCTCTGGCACAAGCCTGTGTCCATTCATACCCTGTGCTAAGGAACAGCTTCTACTAAAGGGAGAAACTCATGGTCTGTATTGATCTGGGAGAGGAAGGTTACTAGTAATTATTTTATGGCAGCAATGAATAAGTACATATAAATGCCCAATGGACAGAAGTTCATCTTAAGAGATGGATGAAATATTGAAAGATAAATATAAGATGAACAGGAGATAAGGAGATAAGACAGAAATATCTTAGGCTGGATTTTTTTTTTTTCTTGTGGTGCTAGGGATTAAACCCATGGCCTTGTGCACACAAGGGAAGCACCCTACTAACTAAGCTGTGTCCCCAGCCCAGGGCCATTTTTTTTTTTAAACATAAATATTAGCAATAAAACAAGTGTTTTCCTTACGACACCTGTTCCATTCCGCGTCTTCTAAGCGTGCTCTAAAGGCAAGTGTGGGTAGGGCTGGGCCTGCCAGGCCCGCCCAGGGCAGGCACCTACCTTCCTTCTGGCTGCCTGCAGCGCTCTGCTGTTGCAGCAAGCTCTGGCTGTACAGCGTGGGCAGCGCAGCTGCCGCATACTGCTGGATTCCTGAGTAGGCCTGGGTGAGGGCGTCCATGGTGCCAGCCGTGCCATTCGTCAAGCCTGTGGCGCCAAGTCCTCCATTCAGAGCCGCCATACCTGAGAGCATTTGAGCAACTTTACAAAAAACCCAACAATAGAGAAGAGAAATAGCACTTATTCATTAGTGCTTTCCAAAGGAAGTTAGAGAATCATTTGACACAAGTACAACAGCAAGTGCATGCAGCCAGCACACCAATTCAACCAACGAAATCAGAAACGAAACCATGAAGTAATAAATCACAACAATGGTGGGGGAACACCTAAGCAATGATAGCCCTCTCTCCCTAGGCCAGTGATCAAAGTCCATTGAGGCACTACAGTTAGACAATACATCTTAATTCCATGCAGTGTGCTACTGGCAAGTACCGTTGTTATGTTTTTGAAATAAAAGCTCTCTGCTTCTTAGAGTTTAGAAGCATGTAAAAACACATTAGTGGCAGAGGCCTGTAACATCTGTACACTTAAATCTATTTACTGGGCTCTTTGAGGAGCCAGGGGGATGGTTCAAGGGGTTGAGGAGGCAAAGATAAAACTTTTTTCCTTTAAGCTGTCTGATGAGATGGCAGAGCAGATGAGTTTTGTGCTCTGTAAACCAGTTAGTTAGCAGTTCCATTAACTGGCTTTCCTGAACAGTTGAAGGACATTGTCAGGGACTAGGGTCTTTGGAATGTTAAATAGCCTAGCTAATTTAGAATCAAGAATAAGAGGAAATGTGGGCCCTTTCCATACTGCAGAGAACTCAGGCAACTTATTCAGTTAACCAATACTACTGGTGTGGTTTTTATCAGCAAGTACTTATTGCCTACATGTGCGTGCACACAGGCATATTAATCAATGCCCAGGTAACTGGGGTTTCTGCCAGTGAAAGAGCTTCGTGTCATGTTTTCCAGCCAACAGTGACACAGTGTTTGTAAACTGGATCCTGGCTGTTAACTGATGGGAACTGAACGTTGACCAGTTGTTCTTTTGATTTTTGTCCTTGTATCTTGGTTGCTCTATTCTGGTTGCTGATTGTATCACATTTTCCCTGAGTAGTGAGTCAAAACAAGCAATGCTTCATAGAGTGTCAACATTCTTATGAACTCAGGAAATGGAAGAGGTGACATCACAATTGCCTTTGGTTCCCTTTATGATTAAGAAGGTTTTTTAAAAAAGATCTATTTCTGAGAAAAACATTAATGAAAATCTTGATGGGATTAGAGTTATTGATTAGAGGTATTAAAATAGCGAGGATGACTAACTGGGAAAAATTGATAAGAAGTCTAATGAGAACAAGATAGCTAAGATAAGCTGCTTGCAAATGTATACTGAGGTATCAAATAGCAGAATCACCTTTATACTCCTATCAATGCTACCGCTTGCCATCCACAGGAAATAGAGTAGGTGGGGAGTATCCTATTTACTGCATAAGTGCTTCTGATATTTTGCCAACTTCATCTCTTAGATGAAAAGGACAACATGCAAGATATGATTAGACCATGGCTTAATGGTAGAGGACTCTCGTAGCTCTCAGGTCTGAGATTCCTGCTGTGGGCTTGAGGAGACAGAACTGGGCCTTGGAAGGTGGTAATGGGATATGTTGTCCTCAAAGAAAGATGTGGGGGCTGCGAGACAAGCTTGAAAGGCTTGAGAATGGAATAATAGCTCACTGAGAAAGAAGTGGTTGCAAGCAGATGCAGCTGAACAAAGGTGTTGGCCAGCAGAGGTCCTGCTGGATCTGCTTTAAATTCTTCCTGTGAAGGAATCTATTTTCTTTCTGGTCATGGCAAATAAACACTGTTAAAGAACCTAGAAACCTGGGAGCTCTGTGTAGCATGGCTCTTGACGAGCCTGGGCTGAAGGCCTCAGCTCCACTCTTGATGATGTCTCCATATCCCCTTGCCACTCTGTGAATGGGTGAGAGCCCCCATCTCCATGGTAGCTTGTCAGACAAGGGCCTTGGAGTTCTGGGGCCTTGCCACATATGCCCCAGGCATGCCTTCCTGTGGTCTGTAGCCCTGCAGCATGGCTTCTCCCTCTCTGTCAGACACACAGATGACGTCTCACTGCAGTGGTCACCGGTACCCCTGACCCTCTTCCCTCTGGTATGTAGCCTTTCTTATTTTGGGGATCAGGAGTCTTATCTTTTACTTTGAACTCTTTTGACCAAACTTTTTTCCCTCTTACAACAGGAACAGAATGAACTTCATGCTCCTGAAATGATGGAAGGATGTTTCAGGACTACACAGAAAGAAGCCTTGTGAGGTTTGAGGCTCTAGCAAGTGATATTCTAGCCATGTCCTCTGTCCTTCCCGGTTATACTTCACTGTGGTTGGCTGTGTTTTTAGATTACACCCCGGAGAAAACCTGACTCCTGCAGAGTTTTGTTTGCTTCTGTGGGTAACACATGTGTGGGAGATAGTGATGGTAGTCTTTCTCTCTGGGAAAGAGGAGTGGGCTGGCAGAGGAGGTACCAAAGGGACAGGGTGTAAATGCTCAAGGAGGGACTAGTCAGGAACCTGTGCATATAACAGAGGGAGGGCTTGGCCTCTCTAGCCCAGAGCTTGCTCCTCTATGGAATCACCATCTTTTTTGGGGAAAAAAATAAGGGTCAAAGCTCTAACAAATACAAATTCATTGAGAATACCTAATCCCAAAAATATCTTGGAAAATTGGGATGGGGGTGTTTTTGAAGAACCATCAAAGGAAGATTTCAACTTTTCAGAGTAGTTCCTGTGAATTAACTAATGTTATTCTATATTAAATACTCACTGTATCAAAGATACACTTGTTAGCTCAGCTGCTGGTACCTGATTACCTCTCAAAGCCCTGGGCAACAGAAATGGAGGTCTAAAGAAAGTTAAGCTGAATAAAATGTTCCACTTAAAAACAATAGGGATTTTTGGAAAAGGCCAAATGGATTGACAATTTCCTCCCATTTAATCTAGATTCTCATGCTCACTGTTTGGATGGGCAGGGCTGGAAGAAAACAACAGGCATGGAAGCCTCTGCAAGGGAGGTCTCTGGAACTGGTGGTCAGTATGGGGGTTCTACAGCCTGATAACCAAGGGCTTCACACTTGGTCCTCAACCGACAGAGACTAAGAAGCTGTAAGAATACTGAGTCAATCTTTCTAAATGATATAGACAGACATACCATAAATATGAACGTGAACATTTTTGTGTTACTGAAGATATGGTCCTGGAAAGTAGAATCAGAGGTAGACTCCACTTATTTCCAAGCTACCCTGCTAGATTTTAAATAAGAAATGAGGAATGTATTAGTGTGTTCTCATAGGTTTGTAACCAATTCACTGGGATAAACTTCCTTAGTATAGATGAGGTTTATCCTTCTAAAGTACAAGCTAGTGAGTGAGAATCTAAATAAAAAGTATCTGGAACCAGGGAAATGGATATGGATGTGCATACAGTTAGTGGCACTTTTTTACATGTCTGTGTTAAAAGGTTACAAATGTGTGTGGACTGTGTGTGCTTGTGTGTGTATATCTAACGGCATACATCCTTTTAAATTCCAATGACACATATTCAAACAGTAATTTTGCAATGCAAATGACAAATGACAAGCTACAATAATGTGCCCAAAGCATCTTCTCTTTTCTGTACTTTACATAAAATAGTTCCATAAACACTTTCCACCAGGCATTTGTGGCCGGTTATATTCAAACAATCATAATGTTAAGCACTGTATAGTAAGTCAATTGGAAGAATTATGCAATTTAAACAAGGAAAAGTAAGGATGCCACTTGACTTACATTTAACCACACTAAATCAGGTACAGACTTGGGTGGATGTATCTGCACAAAGTCTTCATCTTGGTTCAGATATTAGTATACAAAATGTCCATAGGGAGCCTCCCATGATGTAGAGGCAGAAGCCCTGAGTTACCTACTGTTATTCTGTGTTCTTTATTATACATTGTTCTGTGTTACTTCTTCTGATCTTGCTGATTCCTGCTTTTATCTTTAGGGAGCTATATTTTTAAGCCCTTCCATTCATTAAAGTATAAGGGAAGAAAAAGGCTATCAAATTTGAACAGTTTAATTTAGCTACTTCTCTGCTAATGGAATAGTCCCCTTAAGGCAGGGGTGGAGCCTCTGGCAGGGAGGAGGGTCAAATCTAGGCCAAGCTGAGTCAGCACCTATTACTGGCTGCTTTGACCATGGAAGAGATGGGTCTATTCAGAAAACCAGAATACTCTCCTCAAGGTAGCAAGTAATGGCTCCTGGGACAGAGTGGGTAGGAAACAGCAATGACCTGGAAGCTAGAGTCAACTGTTTTAGAAGGTCACTGTCCAGGTGACCATTCCTTGATTGCCTGCTTTGAGACATAGCCTGTAGAACAGGTAGCATCATTTTTTCTCTTGAGGAAGAATGATCTGAAAGGGGACGTTCTATCCTAAAGGTTTTCTCTCGATATTTAGTTTGAGACAAGCAGCAATCATTAGTTCCAAGCCCAAGTTGAGAGTGCAAAAGAGCGCTGTACTAGTAATACTTGTTGAATGAGAAGGAATGTATTTCCATTTGTGCCTGAGTTTTGGATGAATTAAACATTTTCCTGGTTTGTACAGACTGGTAGGGGTTATTAGAAACCAGAAACATTCTTTATTTCCCATGAACTGTATGTACTCTATTAAACCAGTGGCAAAGAATTCAGAGAAGCAAAATGATTTCAACCCGTTGTCCTTGCCAGAGCAGACTTGGTATAACATAGGACTCCACACAAGAACTAGCCGTGGTTTCTTTGCCATTTAACAAAGTCCCTCTCGGATCCTCACGATAATGGTGGGGAAAGCCCAGCGACGTACAACAGAGTAGGGTGAAGGGGAGCAGGACACAGACGAGAGGACATACACACAGCAGTCATGAGCACGTGCTGAGGAGGACAACCATTCCCACTGGCCTGTTACTCTGCAGACCAAGGACAGGCAGGCGATCAAATCAAAGTCCTTGTTTGAGGGGAACTAGGTCCTGGGGCAAGAGAAGCAGCATGAGGGGATGTGCGAACACAGCCTCAGCCTCTGTGAGGACAGTGGGCTGGTGCTTCTTGAGGTCAGGGCAGAGAGGAGCTGTACCAGAAACAGGAGGCAAGGCAGGGGCTCCTGCTCAGCTGCTGGAGAGCGGGAAGACCGGAGGCAGCACTAACTGGAATGAAACATCCTGGTGGTCAAATGGTCACGTCACATACTGTGTGCTAACTGGAGCCATCACATTTGGAAGGAAAATGTTTTCTTTTCTCTGTGGTCAGATAAAACTCATTCCAGGTTTTTCTCAGAGCATCTGTATTAAAGGCTTTAATAAAACCTGAACATTTCCT
Organism: Tamias sibiricus; assembly: GCA_025594165.1. NCBI lineage: Eukaryota > Metazoa > Chordata > Mammalia > Rodentia > Sciuridae > Tamias > Tamias sibiricus. The sequence goes on from CM046669.1 coordinate 87,743,746, forward strand.
GCTTCTAAACACGTGATTCATTTTCTCATCAGGTGAATTTGTATATGTATGAATTTCAGGCTTTTTAAAAAAAATTTAAACTAAACTGCATGGTATTTTTGAGCTTTAAAAGCATAAAATTATTGGAATTTTTGGCTTAAAAATTGTACAGTCTGATCACCCTTTAAAAACAGTTTACTTATTGAATCATGGATTAAGTAGGGTAAATAATAAGTGCCTTTTTACTAAAAACTAAAATGGGGAGGTGTTAGGATGTCTGGGTTCTCTGATAGGTAACTAGGCCTGATATTCCTCAGAAAGCTCTGTTGGCTGTTGTGGACCTCCTGGGCTTGGCTACTTTCAGGCCCTAACGTGACTGAATGGAGAGACAGGCAAATCAGGTGTCCCCGCTGTGGGCTGAGGATCAGCTTCCCCAGTGCAGGAGCCCAGTGCAGTGCCAGGCCCAAGCCTAAAATGTGACTTAACCTTGGGCCTGGGCAACACTCCTCTTATGGATCTAAAATGATAGGAACAAGGACAGGTGGGCTATGTAGCCCAGATCCTAGAATTCCTTAGTGAGTCTGTGTGTTTCAGAACCAAGTATAATTTGGTAAGCTGTTTGCCTCCAAACGTGCTTCACCCTCTTGCAGTGATATGATGCCCCTAATTCATACAGTCACTGCTATACAGTGACCCATGTCTATAGGTGCTAGATGAAGATTCCAGATGATGCTCTTCCTGGCAGCACCTCTCCTCTACTCAGTTTCATTTCCTTTAGAGACCTTTGTACAATTATTTGGATTTTCAACCTGGAAGGCACCTTTAAGATCTTCTTATCCAGAACTTTGACTTTTTCAAATGGAGACTCTGGAGCCCAGAGAGGGAGCTGTGGTTTGCCTGAGTTCCTACAACTGATGGGCAGCAGAGCTGGATACACGCTTCTCAGTCTAATTTTCTATTATTACATACTGCCTCACAGCAGGAGAAAATCAAAACCAAGACAAACTCCTTGAAAGCTGAAACGATCTGTCAACCCCACTATGGGTGAGGACTTATACTAGACAGTGCAAAGAATCTGGGGGTGGGAAGGGGCTGGGCATTTTTTGAGATAAAATGAATGTAGATAGCTTTTGCCTGTCAAAGCATGTGCTCCTCCATCCCAAGTTTTAGTTCTCCCCATTCCATATCCTTTTTAGGTCATTTCTGGATGACCATTTTCTGTGGAGAATTTGGGGGAAGGCTGTCCACCAGAGCAGCAAATACTCACTGTTTATGGTACCTGCTAGTGCATTAATATTATTCAGTCCAACAGTGGCTCCAGCCAGTCCTTGCAGAGTCCCAAGAGAGGTCAAGGAATTCATGGCTGCACCAGCAGTGGAGTTGGGGGTTGAAGCAGCCACTGGAAAAAAGAAAAAAAAAAGAGAAAGGGAGAGAAAAAGCACAGATGAGTGCAAGCCAGCTGGCCTGAGAAGCAGTCTGCGTTCATCACAGAAAATGAGGAATCACTTCATCATCGGAAGTCCACAATCCTCCCTTGTGTTTTTTTTGTGTGAAAGACAATGGAATTGTACTCATAGCAATTTTGACATTAGATCTTGTGATTAAAGAGATCACCATAGTTCAGGGTAGTAGGGGTAAACTTTTGTGACTGGGAAGCCTGTCATTTTGGATGATCTTCCATTATCCCCACTTTAAGGAGAGCTTCCGTCCTGTTAGCTTCCTTGTCAACCAGCCTGAAAATTAATGTAACAAAAAAGGGGTAGAGATGGGGGAGTAAAATAGCAATTCTTAGCTTTCTTGTACCCATGGATTGGTCTAATCTGGATATTTTGTATCAATGGAATAATAAAATGTGACCTTTTATGATAAACTTCTTTCACTTAGGATAGCATTTTTAAGGTTTGCCTCTGTTGTGAGGTGTGCCAGTACCTCATTCACTTTTTGCTGCTGGGTTACATTCCATTATGAGAATAACTTTATATTTTGTTCATCCATTCTTCAGTTGTGGACCTTTGGGTTGTTTCTACTTTTGAGGATTATGATGCTATGAATATTTGATTTCAACTTTTTATGTAGGCATGTATGGTTTTAATTCTCTTGACTATATACCTAGGATTGGAAATGCTGGGTCATATGATAAGCCTATTTTTAAGATTTTGAGGAACTACCCAGTGTTTTTCAAAGTGGCTTTCCAAAGTGTCCCCCTCACCACCCCCAAAAGAAATGCTTTCCCAAAGTGGTTTTCCAGAGTAACTTCCTTTTGCACTTATGATTGCTTCTCAAAATAACTTTTCAAGTGCCTTACATTTGTATGGGTTTACAATCTGCTGACCTTTTTCACAGACAGTGTTTCACCTTATGGTAATGGAGGTAGAGCTAAACTTGATTCTGACAATTGCTAAAAGAAGCACTTGGGCTGGGTATAGTGGCACACACCTGTAATCCCAGTGATTCAGGAGGCTAAGGCAAGAGGACTGTAAGTTTGAGGACAGCCTCAGCAACTTATTGAAACCCTGTTTCAAAGAAAAAAAGGACTGGGGATGTAGCTTAGTGGTAAAGTGCTTCTGGGTTCAATTCCCAGTATCAGGGGTGGGGTGATGGGGAAGCAGAACTTGGTCCATTTCTAGCTGTGAAATGCTGAGCATGTGAACTTCCATTCCATCTAGCATCTAGGACAGCCAGAAACTTTTTCCATCCCCCTAGAGTGTTCCTGCCCAGCGAGAACTCACCCCTGCGTTGCCTTCAGAGACCGCATAGCAATGCTTGAAATGTACCTTGTTTACTGTTCCTTTTGGATGAGGTCAAATCAGATTCTTAAAAAACGAATTCCCCACCTTGTCAGATTTCTGTTCGTGAAAGGCACTGACTTCTGACACCTTACATTGTTTTTATTTAAGAAAAAAATTTAAAGAACATTTTATAAATTCAAGTCAATGTTTCTGGTCCTCATATTATGGAACTTTTCAAACATACACAATAGCAGAAACAATAATAAAACAAAATCCTATAAACCCACATCAATGTTCTGCAATGCTCAAGAACCAACATAACCCTCTTTGTAAGTGTATTTTAAGGTAGATTTTAGACCCTACATCACCTCACTGACACATCACTTAAGTATTCAGATCTAAAAATTATGGACTTTTTGTTTGAAAACCAAAACTCTTATTGTACATAACAAAATTAGCAATAATTCTCAGGCTTCAGTATGAAGAAAGAATTTGGTGAGCTGGAAGACAGATTTGTGGAGATTTATACATAAATGAGAAATAAAATATGGGTGATCAAATGATATGGAATAGATCTAACATGTGCCTAGTTGAAGTTTTTCAGGGAAAAAAAGAGATTGGGAAGAGAGTAATATAAGAAAAGTTAATGACTAAGAACTTTCCAGAACTGATACCCATGCCCCGCAACCACATGTTCACAGGATCACAATGAATTCCAAGCAGAGAAAATAAAAAGAAATGGATGCACCACAGTGAACACTAAAGGTGAGGAGAATGACTTTAAAATGGCCAAGGAAAACCAAACCAAAACAAACCTCAAAGGATCACAAGTAGCCATCTAATACCTGGCATCTCAATATTAATAATGGAAGGCAGAGTGTAGTCATATGCCAAGATAAATCACCAACCTAGAATAGCCAAAAATAAATGTATTTCATCAACATTTACCCTTCAAATTCTCTCAATGTTATCTAGTATGCTTATATGTCTATTAAATTTTAAATTTTGATCAGTTTCTCACTTCTGAAGTTTATCAATATGTGTGGTTATTTTTCATAATCAGTTGCCTTTTCATTTTCAGATCCTTTAAAGTGGTATTAATTGTACTTCTTTTCTGTTGCATGCTAATAATTCCACCATATGAGGTCTTGGTGACTATAAATATGATGTCTTAACTATGTCTGCTGCTTCTCTCAATCCATGGTTTGCTTGTGTTTTGTGATTTTTTATTGTGAGCTTAACTATCTTATAACATTATTTCTGGGAAGTTTTTGAGGCTTGGGTTGAAGACAGGCCCCTTTAAGGATGCTTTACATTTGATTCTGAAAGGTACTAGAGGAAAGGACAACCTGGAAACTTCTTTAAACGGCTTAAGGATTTTTTGACCACCCAGATAAAGTTGGGTTGCAAGGTCATGCACTGTAATAATTCTCAGGGAAATGTTCAACACAAATTTTGAGACAGGTACTTCACTTAATCATTTTGTAAAGGGGAATATTTCTTGTTTCTATTCCACTAAAAGTTTGGCCTTTTCGTGTTTCAGATGTGTAGGGGGATGGCCTCCCATTAGGTACTACAGGTGGGCTCTAGGCTTGTGCGTATCACTTAGGTGGCAGGAGCTTCTGAGAACTGACACTCAACTTCCTGATTTGTCAAATGTCCTTAAGTGGAAGGCATCTTCAATGTGCTACTCGTATCTCTGGGCTGCCTCTTTTACTTCATTATTGTATTCTACTAATTTTTTAGTTTTTGATGTGATTAAAAATATATTCATAACAATAACTCATTATACATTTTAGTTTTTATTAGTGGGAGGGTCTTCTGATAACCTAGTTTACCTGAACTGCTAGAAATACAAGTTGTCCTCATGTGTTATTTGATGTTAGTCTACATGTAACAGTCCTTACCAGATTGCTGTACCAGTGAATAACCAGTAACAAAGACTTAGAAAAATTCATATAGTTTTTAGTGACACGAGGGAGAATTTGTGGCATTGGAGCCATAACAGGCTCCCTTACCTAGTACCACCTCTCCCCTAACTTCCTGAAGCTCAGTAAAATGGAAGCTCTACTCTGGGTGAGTATGGTCAAGAAGACAGATCAGGCCTTTTAAAGAGGTCCCCAACTTGTCCTTTCCCCTAGTACCTTTCAGAATCATTTGTGAAACATCCCCCAAAGAGCCTGTCTTCAACTTCCCAGAAATAATGTTCCAAGATAGTTAAACTCATGATATAAAAATCACAAAACACAGCTCCAAATCTAGGGTTGTGGTTCTTCTAGACAAGAGCAGACCTCCAGCATTTCTAATCCCCCCCCCCCCCCAACACACACACACTGCAGGAACAGGCAGAGTTCTGGCTCCACTCACCATCACCACTCATTTATAGGCTGGAGGTTCTATTCTGTGAAAGGTAAGCCAGGAAGACTAAGTGCTATAACTGCTAGAAATACAAGTTGTCCTCGTGTGTTATTTGATGTTGTTATTGGACAGCAACCCTCATACAGACCTGAAGTGTCATTCAGAGAAAAGCAGGCTGCTGTCCCTACACCAGCTCTGGAAGAGTGACACTCAGATTCTGTCTAGAGGGTGAGGTAGGCCTTAAGAACACAAGAGATCCACAGCTCTTCTGGGGGAATGAATTCATTTGGAATGAAGTGTGAGAAAGTTCAAGCCTAAAGTGCTATTGGAAACAAAATTTGATGGTAGACAATTAAAAGGAGGCTGACAGCTCCATGACAGCACAGCAGACCAGCTTCTTGAGTTCCTGAGGTCAGAGCAAGACTCCAGAACTAGCTCAAAGACCACACTTACAAAAGGACCTGGCTTTAATTAGATCAGACCGTGGGGACACTATATGCTACTGGGCCAAAACAAATAGAGCAAGCCACTACCTGAGGCTAACAAGTGGATATGACAGCCAGAAATTCAACAAAGATCAGGCAGTGAGGCACTTATAGAGCCGTTTGGAAGAAAGATCCATTTAAAAGGGAAAAGCAAAATGTCACTCAGCCCAAATCTGTGCCCACTGAGGAATGACATCAGAGCCACACTTAGGGGATTAGACCTCACTGAACTAGTTTTGCTAAGTTGCTAAGCAAATAAGCAAACAAGAAGCCAGTGGGGGAGGGAGTGAAGTGGGTGAGGAGTAAAATAGGACCCAGAAATCCTATGAAACATCTAGAATGTCCAGTTAACAAAAAATTATATACATGCAAAGAAACAAAGTATAATCCATACAGAGGAAAAAAGTAGACAAAAGAAAGTATATCTGAGAAGGCCCAGATATTAGACATAACAAAGATATTAAAGCAGCCATTATAAACATTTTCAAAGAACTAAAGAAAATCATGCTTGAAGAATTAAAGACATGATGGCAGTGTTTCATCATCTAATAATACTAACCAAAGGAGAAATTATTAAAAGGAAATGGAAATTCTAGAGCTGAAAAGCAAAGAATTAAAATGAAAAAGTCACCATAGGTAGGGCTCAACAGTAAGTATGAAATGGCAGAAGGATGAGTAAACTTTTATTATATTTATAGGTACTGGACATTCTGGAGAGAGAAAAAGAAAAATGAACAAGCTCAGAAATATGGAACACCATATTAAACACACACATTCATACTGAAAGGAGAGAGAAAAGACCAGCTAAAATATTTGAAGAGGTAATGGCTTATAATTTTCTAAATTCGATGGGAAAAAAAAAAAAAACATGCAAGAAAACCAACAAACTCTAAATAGGATAAATAAAAAAATGCTGTATACCCAGGTACACGATAGTAAAAATGCCGGCAGTTAGTAATTTACCATCTTGAAAGAAAGAAGAGGCAAAAAGACTACTCGTGTACAGGAAATTCCAAAAGTTTCACTGCTCACTTCTTAGCATAAACAATGTCAGTATACAGTAGGATATATTCAAAGTGCTGAAAAGCAAAAAACAAAAGACAAAAAACCCTATCAATTAAAAATTATATCCAGCAAATGAAGGAGAAAGGAAGACGTTCCTAGATGGGGGGTGGAAGACGTTCCTAGATGAGGGTGTGGTAGGATAAAATTCATTGTCAGTAGACCTGCCTTACAAGAAATAATGAAGTTTTCAGGCTGAATGCAAAGTGATTCCAGATAATAATATGAATCTACACATAAAAAAATTCCACCAATATGAGCAATTGTGTAATTATAAGAATAGCACTTTTCCTCTTAACTAATGAAAAATTTAGTTGACTAAAACAATGTATATGATTGTATTGGCTGATGTATAATACACTGAAATGCATATATTTGACAACAGCACAAAGGAAGTGGATGGATGACAATGTATTGGAGCAAGGAAATACATCAGATGGTAAGTTCAATCTGTAGGAAGAAATAAAGAGAACTAGAAATTGTAAATAAGGTTACACATGGACTCTGTAAATAAAATATTCACTTTCTCTCCATTCTTTTAGTTTGTTCAAAAGACATAAGATTTTATAAAGTAGTAAATATAGCACTATATTATTGAGTTTTTAATATATAGAATCATAATATGTAAATAAATAATAGCAAAAAAAGGTAGGATGGAAAAGAATTACATAGGAGGAACATTTCTGTATCTTGCTGAAATCAATATAAACTGGAAGTAGATTTTCATATGTTCTATGTTAGAACCCCTAGAATAACCACTAAGGAAATAAATTTTAAAAACATTGAAAAAAATCATTAAAATTTTATACTAGAAAATATTTAATGTAAAATAAAACAATAAAGGAAGACTAGACAGACATGAACGTAGAAAACAAAAAGTAAAATGGCAGGCATAAATTCAACCATATTCATTTTTCTTTTGTACTGGGGATTTAACCTAGGGGTGCTTAACCAATTAGCTGCACCCCCAGCCCTTTTTATTTTAATTTTGAGAAAGGGTCTCACTATGCTGCTTAGGGTCTTGCTAAGTTGCTGAGGCTGACCTTGAACTTGTAATCCTCCTGCCTCAGCCTCCTGAGTTTCTGGGATTATAGGTGTGCACTACTATGCTCAGCATAAGTTCAACCATATTCATAGAAGCAGTAATCAAAAAGCAGGTATTTTCTTAAAAGCATTAATCAAATGACTGCATTCAACCGTAAATTCCGAAATAAGATCCAACTATGCTGACTAAAGGAGACACTTAAGAGTCAAAGACAAACAGAAAATATACATGCTTCTCCACCTGTAATGGGATCATGTCCCAATAATCCCATCATGAATTTAAAATATTGTTAAATCAGAAATGCACCTACCACCTACCCCTAGCTTGGCAGCATGGGACACTGTAGAGGACCAGGGCTTCCCCTGCTGGATCATGTGACTGACCAGGAGCTGGGGCTCACTGCAACTGCCCAGCACGTGAGAAAGTACTGTGCCATAAGGTGCTAGTCAGGAAAGGATCAAAATTCAAGAATCTGAAGTATGTGTTCCACTGAATATATACTACCTTCAAACCACTGTAAAGTGAAAACAATCCTAAGTGGAATCATCATAAAGTCTGTTAAAGATAGAAAAAAAGAAAACCATGCCAACTATAACCATATGGTGCTTGGAGGCCATACTAACATAAGACTGATACAGACTTTATGACAGTTTTGTAGGAAAAGACTAGGTCAACTTCTTGCATTACAAAGGAGTTTAATATACTGTCATGAAAACCTGCATTTCATTAGGGCAAAGGAAAACCACAAGGAGTCTGTCCTGATTCCAGTGCCAGTGAGCAGTGACTGTCAGAAAATGCTTATTTATTAAGGTCTCTATTTTTCTTTTAGTTCCCCAGACTCTTCATTCATATCTAAGGGAAGGGAACCAAAAAGAACAGGCTGAGGAGATGAGATATTCCTCAAAGCACAAAAAAAGGAAGAGGAACCAAACTGTCAACCAGAATGAGGTGTGGAAGGGAGGAAATTGAGGCGCCAGATTCTCTAAGAAGCATGACAAGCTCCTGTTGTTGTCAGACAGCCCTGAACTTGGCTGCCACTCATACCACTGAGGCAGAAGCAGGTGCCAAAGCATGAAGATCAATAGCTGAGAAAGGCCTGCTGCATCCTTCCTCCTAGCAGCCCATATGAAGGACCTGCCACTGTACTGCTGCCTGGGTTGTCACTGAAATTGCTGGAGACACCAAATGTATGGCAAGGCTTTATTCTCCATGTCTGCAGCTTACTTTGTGCGAGCCTCGCTCCACAGCAGAGGCCTCATTAGTCTCGATTCCTCTGCACTCTAATGTGGAAAGGTGACCCTGCTTCTGATTGACGGTGAGCAGCAGAAGCACCATGGAGGCATGGCCATTGCTGAGAAGGGCAGGAAAAAGGGCCCAGCTTGGCCCCACAGCTACTGAGAAATGAGCTGTAGCTCTACATAAGTAACCCAACTACTTCCTTTCAGTGGAATCTTAAAACCAATAACTGGAGGTAAGGTTCTAAGGGCAGAGTGTTGGGACCCAAACTGTTCTTCCAAACCTCTGCTTCATTGTTTTTTTTTTTTTTTTTTGGGGGGGGGAGTGGTATCAGGAATTGAACTCAGGGGCACTCAACCACTGAGCCACATCCCCAGCCCTATTTTGTATTTTATTAGAGACAGGGTCTCACTGAGTTGCTTAGCACATTGCCATTGCTGAGGCTGGCTTAGAACTAGAGATCCTCTTGCCTCAGCCTCTCAAGCCACTGGGATTACCGGCATGCACCACTGCACCTGGCACTTCATTGCTTTTTAATGGATGCTTAAAAAAAAAAAAGGCATCTAACTCAATCATCGTGAGGGTTCAGTAAGGTGGTCTGTGTGAAGTTGGCACAGTATCTGGCCCTCTTCTGAGATTGAGATCATCATCACTTACTGGAGACAGGACTATGTGGGATATGTTTCATACAACAACAAAGAAAATTTTCTTGACTTTTCAGTGTGAACATCTTCGGTTACTGATGACTTCATGACTCTTCATCACTTATACCTCCTAGCAAATCACAGCAAGGACCCATGTACCAGGCTTTACGCCCCTCTACCTATGACATCCACACTAGGAATCAGGAACCCACTGATGCTGCATGCTGTTGCTCTCTCCCAGAGAAATATAAAGCTGCAGGAAGGAGACTTGTCAGTGGCCCCCTGGCTAGCGCTTCATTCAGAGGTGAGAGAAAGGAGCTGAATGACACCACAGCTGGTTGGGTTCACAGGTGATTGTTATGGTTTGGATGTGGGGTGTCCCCCAAGAGCTCATGTATGAGACAGTGCAAGAATGTTCAGAGGTGAAATGATTAAATTATGAGAGCTGTAACCTGATCAGCAGATTAATCCACTTGAATGGATTAACTGGATGGTAACTGTAGGCAGGTGGAACGTGGCTGAAGGAGGTGGGTCACTGGAGGCATTCCTTTGGGGTTTATGTTTTGTCCCTGGTGAGCAGATTCCTGGTTGCCATGTCCTGAGCTGCTTTCCTCCACCACACTCTTCCTTCCACCATGATGTTCTGCCTTAATTTGGGCCCAGAGCTATGGAGTTGGCCAACTGTGGACTAAATCTCTGAAACCTTGAGCCAAAGTAAACTTCCTCCTCTAAGTAGTTGTTGTAAGATCTTTTGGTCATAGTGACTCAAAGCTGAATAAAACACTCATGGATGATTTCTCAGGTCCTTCAGATCTATAATATAGGTTTGAAGAAGAGAGTGTAAAAGTGGTACTCTGCCTCTTATGTGGACAATTCACTCGTGTAATGGTGAACAGAAAGTGGGAGAGAACTTCTTAAAGAGACACATAGCTCACGAGTATGGAACAGGCCTGGGTTTTGGTGCTATGGGAGAAGTGGAGGCTTTGAAATGCAGTGGGTCCATTTTGTCACTGATAATAAAAAATACAAATTTGAGGTCTGCTTATGTCATTGTTTCCTACTTATTTAAAAACTCAGGAATATTGGCTATACTAACAGTTCTGAACTTATCTTCTCACCTCTTACGGGATTCTTGGAAGACCCAATAGAAAGATGAAGAGAAGGTGAATAACAGGACAGAGAGGAATTAAAACTGAGACTCAGAAAAAGTAACTAGGTGCAGTGCCTTAAAACAAGGAGGCTCCATGTGCTCTGCATTACTGGACTGTACTTGGAAAATTCACCTTGAGTATCACTTGGAAAAAGATATCTCAACTGCTTATCTAATTACTTTTAAGAACCTTTTGAATTTTAATAAGCTATTTAAACCAGGAGAAAAAATCAAATTTATCACATAATTTTTAAGTATTTGAGATTGTTTAAGAGTTCAATAGACACACAATGGAGAAAAGACCCTAGATACAATAGACACCAATAGACCACCAACACACAAATTTTCCTATTTCAGTGTTGGCACACTGGCAAGAGGCTGTCTTGAGTAATTGCATTCTGCCCACCTAAAACTGCCTTCACTCTCCATTGGGAGCTGCATCCTTCATTTTCTCACTTAAAACTATTTACAGAATGCTCAAGGAGCCTTTCAGAAGGGTGGTATATAAATGTTGGATCATAATCACTCAGAATGCTTCTGTCAGTAGAATGCCACTTCCTTCCAACAAGGGTTTCCAGAAGCAAGCTCAGAGGATGTGGTGGGGGGAGCACAGTCTGCCTCACTTGTTCATGCTTGGCAGGGAACATTTGCCACATGTTGCATTTGTCACCTGATTTACCACTAATTAAAACCTATCTAGCTGTCCAGAGATGTTCTGACCAAGAGGCTAACCAGGAAAGGCACATGCAGCAACTGAAAGCCATGTCTTCACTAGCAGACACAGCCTGTGCTCTTTTGTGAAAACTGAGGGGGTGTCAGAGCATATGTGGAGTGAGGTAGGCAAGGGAGGTCAGTGGTGAGGACATGCCTACTCTGAGCTGGTCACAGAATTTCTTTGCCCATCTGACTGGGTTAGTTCATTGTTGGAAAAACAACAAGTGATCCCCAAACACCAATCCCAAATGAGAGGACAGAATGGGTTCTTTCTCCTTAGCTGTAGTCTGTCTTGGGTGAATAACACATCCAGAAGAGTTTCTTGGCCCAGGTCACAGTATGGGTGCCTACATCATTTGGCCCCTTCCTACGCAGGGTTCTTAAAAAGAAAGAAAACAGTGCTAGGAGGTCACCAGGAATAACTACTGTTCAATATCTCCAACAGCTGAGCGCTGGACCCACCCAGCCAGTGCAGGTCCTGGTTTCTCTTCCCTAATCCCTCTTGACAGTAATCATATGTTTGTCAGATATATTCTTTCACTGCATGTGGGATCTTCCCAGACAGTCTGTGAACTAGACAGGAATCCTCTCCTCCACAGCCAAGATTCAGAATGCTCAGTGGATTGGCCCAGTGCACAAGTAAGGGACTCAGATGTAAGCCAGCACTGCAGCTGTGTGCACAAGGCCTGCATAGGGAGGCCACACAGCTTCTGTCATTTTGATGTATGACAGTTGTGGTGAAAACTTTCCTAAAACAGCCCAGATAACAAGCATGACTAATTTTACCTTATAGAAAGTTTCATCTGGGGTTAGGAGAATGCTCAGTGGTAGAGTATGTGCTTTGCACACATAGGCTCTGGGTTCAATCCCCAGTACCAAACAACAACAACAACAATACAAAGGGAATGTGTCAGGTCACATGGCACAGAAGAATTAACATGGCAGATGGAATTAAAGTTGCTCATCAACTGATCTTGAAATGGGAATGTTATCTGGGATTGTCCATGTGGATTCACATGAGTGGAAGAAGGAATTGGAAGAAAAAATCCACAGAGATGGCAGCATGAGAAGGACTTGGACCAACATTGCTGGCTCTGAAGATGGAGGAAGGAGCCAGGAGGCAAGTCAAGTTGGTGGCCTGTAGAAGTTGGAGAAGGCAAGAAAATGGGTTCTCCCCTCGCAAGTCCACAAGCGATGCTGCCCGCTGACACTCTGAATGAGCCCAGTGACTCTGCTGGATCTGTGATGGACAGAAATGTGTTGTTTGAAGCAACTAGGTTTGTGGTCACGGGGCACAGCAGCAACAGAAAACTATATGTTCTCCAATTCACTCCAAGAATAAAGCTACTGTCTTTTGAGTGCTTATCATAGGCAGGCTATTACTCTAAGCACTGTACACATATCATCTCATTTAGTTACCCATAATCATCCTGTGAGGTACAGCAAGTCATGGAAGGTCGCACCACTGTAAGCGGCAGAGCCAGGATTTAAACACAGCCGACTGGCTCCAGAGAGCTGACACTATGCTGATATTGAACTGAACATCCTACTTACCTCCTGGATCAATCTTGTGGCTACTGCAGAGATTGATTTATAGAAGCTGTGAACTTAAAGTCACCTGGATCCACCTTTGATTTTTTTGGCTCTGTTGCTTCCAAACTGTAAGACCTCTGGCAATCTGCCCAATTTAGCTGAGGCTCAGAATTAATCAGAGTGGGAGCAACATGACCTACCTCAGAATGGATGTGAGAATTGAATGAGGTGGCACTAATGGAGAAACAGTTGGTAATAGAGAAGCATGTACTGAGTCTATCCAAAGGTGGGAGGGACTGGTCATTCTGTTCTCCAAGGAGAAGTTGTTTTTCCCCCTCATTTCACAACACCTGAAGATTCAACATGCCCTCTTTCCCCAAGAGGCAACTACATGGATGATGACAAATTCTGCAGCTTTCATTATTACTCTGGTCAACAGGAAAGCCAGTGGGGGCATAGAGTCTTGAAAGCATCCCGAAGAGGGTGACCAGACATGAAAGTCAAGTTGAATGAGAGAGTTGATAAAAAGATAAGCTTTAGCCCAGAAAGAAGACCAAGGGAGGGACCAGTCTTAGGCCCTGACATCAAAAAGATTCTTTGTAGCTCAAGAGACAAAAATTGGGATCAGCGATGGAAGTTTTTAAAGAGGTAGATTTCAGGTCAATATAAAGGAGAATTGTCTGAGATGAGGCGGCTTCTAAAGTGAGCCGAGCCGCCTCAGGGAGCGTTCCTCCTGTTTGTGGAAACAGGAAGGCAGAGGCCCTGGCGAGTCACACATCAAGGGGTTTCTGCAGACCCCTGGCTAAGCTTGGTGGCCTCAGAGGGCCCATCAACCTACTTTTGAAAAGCTTATTGTTTTCACTAGTGCCAACCTGTGATGGCTGCTTCTGGCAGAGAAAATGAGGACTCCAGGAAGGCAGAACTTTGTGAAGGGGCCAGTCTTCACTGCCCATAGCGCAACTGGAAAATGTGAACACCCAGCTCTGTTAGACAGAGGAACAAGGGAGCTACATGAGTACAAGCCCCATCATTCACCTCCGTAGCTCCTAATTCTTGTCCTGGGGCACCCTCCAGCACCTGCCATGCTGAGCACACCGGACTTACATCCTAAGTGACCAAACCATGGAGAAAAATGACCACAACAAAGAAGGCAGACTGGTGTAAACTCCCTGTAAGCCATGGCCAAGGGCTGCTGAGATGACTCTGATGACCATTTGGTCAGAACTGTTGTCTGGTGGGGATCAGGTGCCACACTGCTGCTGGGGACATCATAACCATATATGAATTTCATGATGAAAGATCATTTTTTTCCCCTTCAGATTTAGTAGAGGTGCTCCCGCACTTACTTCCTGGGGCTCACCAAGACCCACTGAGCAGAATCCCTGGTTGTGGGGCTGAGGAATCTGACTTCAGCGAGCCCTCTAGGTGCTTCTTTTGTACACTATTGTTTTTGAGTACCACTGGTCTCAGCGATGTCTGGTGCAGTTATATCAATTTCCCTTAGGGCAAGGTGTAAAATTTAGCTGGAGGCATGAGAAAGTGAAAGATTAGAGAGAGGTAAGGTTGGATTTGTGACAGGAAAGGAGGATAGTTACTAGGAGGCAGATAAAATGCTATGTAAGAATAAGAAGTTATGGTTCTGTTTTACATATTAAACAAACAAAAACCCAGCAACCCCAAAGCAAAGCTTCCCAAGGAGCAGGAATCTTGCCCATTTTATTCCATAGAACCTGAAAGAGTCATTGACACAAAGGAGGCACTAACTAGGCATTTGCTGAGTGAATGAGTGGAAGGAGATTCTACTGCAGGCTGAGGCAGGTAGATGGGACTCCTTGTCCAGCATGCTCAGGGTGAGGCCACTTTGGCCAGGCAAGGGCTCCTAACTATACAGCTGAAGCTGGGCTCAGCACAAGACTTATCCTCTCTGCTGCTACGCCAGAGAAAATGTGCATGTTGTTAAAAATATACCTGATAAAGCCAGCTGCTGTCTTGGTGTCTCCAGAACAAGGCCAGAAACCCCCTTCCTTCCTCAGATGTGACTCTTAAGCAGGAGTGACTGGATGTCCACTCTCGACTTCCAAGCTGCCACTCCTGTGCACAGGCAGGAGCAGAGGCAGAGCCAGATCAAAGGTCATTCTCCATGACCCAACCTTCCCTGTCACTTGAGCTTTAATCAGAAACAAATGGAATAAACCTACATTTGTCTCATCTGTGAGAAGGCTGGGTGAGGAACTGGGTTCCCACTGAGGGGTGAGGGTGAGGCTGACTGTTGGCATGTACAACAACTTGCTATCCCTTCACCCTCTGAAGTGTCAGGTCCACAACAAGAGGCAGAACAACTGGCCATGAGGAGACTGTCAACCTCACCTTTACCACCTCCTGACTTACCATACCTTTTCCTACATGAAGAAATCCCCCTGTCCTTTATCTACATATTTGCAGGTCATGCCTAGCAGAAGTCTATCCCAGAAAGCACCTTGCTTTCTAGGGACCAAATAAGTTAATTTTCTCATCTTAAACTTCCTCCCCACTTTCCCCAGACAGCAAGAAATTTTTCTTTGAAGCTGCACAAAACAACATTAACACAAGACAGCAAGAATGTGCCTTCAGTGCATTCATTAACCACTTCCCACAGAATAATTAGATAGTGAGAGCACAGTGGCTTTGTGGTTGAGGAAATAAAATAACTGTAAACACAGAGAAAATTGCCTGTATCCACCAAACATACTCAGGACAGAGGAGCCTGCGGTTGCTGTTTTGCCTCAGATGAGATTGGAATCTGTATTCCAACAGTGCAGGAAGATTGTAAGGAGGTAGAATAATTATGCAATGACACAGGCACTATCATTATTAACTAATCACAACCCTAGGGCATTAACAAAATGCGGAGTGTCTCTTCTCCCATGGGGCCTAATTATTCTACAATAACCACACCTCTCATTTTAGTTTATTCCCTAAAAGACTTTTTATGGGGAGGGAGAAGGGGAGTGGTGTCAGAAAGTGTCGACAAAGGTTCTGAGCTGTGTGATCTCACTCTTCAGCAGTCTAATAGAATAATATATCTTACCCCATAAACATCTGCACCATTATTTTTTTCAATACCCACTTCCAATTCACAAGAAAATTGGTTAAGGAACTTGCTTGGTGAGACACTGGCCCAGATGGGGCATTACCGGTCTTGAGGATGTTGGTGAGAGGAAAATTCAGGGTCCAGAGGACTAGATTTTGACTTGGAATTACTCAATCCATGACTGCAAATATTTTGAAAAGTGAGAAAATGATATGGATGATATACTTTTTAATGTCCAAAATAGTTGTGCTGTTTTCTTCACTTTAATTTTCACTTCCAAATGCTTGTTGGAACTCTCACTAGTTAATATTTTGGAGAATAATCTACTCATTAGCTGTCAATAAACTGGGGCACCTTATGTACCTGGCTTTATTGTTCAGTGTTTGTCCTAGTCCCATGAAGACACACTTAAGAATAAAAAGGTGTAACTGGGTGCCACAAGTTTCAAAGAACCAGTTTATGTATATCATGTTCCTTTGCTTCAGTCTTACTAGTAAGACTGAAGCAAAGGAAAGAAAATTGAACCTGTTTTCACTTCTGATGTTTTGCTTATGATTTAGCACAATAAGAGTGTACCCCTCTATTTAGCTGGCCCAGGTGTTTATTTTTACAGATGTTATGGATACAGATTGGGAAAAAAATGTTGATCTCCTCACAAGGTTGAGAACGTGTAAATAGAAAAATCCAGAAATGCAGTTCTAGTTTCTCAGGGATTCGTGTTCTGGAATGTTTCATGGGATAGTGGAAATGACTATCCTTTCACCTACTGCTAATGACCTTACTTGGGACAAACCATTTACCCCTAGAGGCTGGTTTTTCTGGTCTGGTGCTGGATAGATTGTTTTGAAGTTCCCTTGTCCCTATAAAATCTGGGGATGTGATCAGGCTCTGGCCTCTGCAGAGAAGGCACGAGGAAAGCAGGCCTACGTCATCGGCCTGCCTGCCTGAAGCCTGGCCTTCCCAGGGTGGAGAGAATGCTTTCCAGGAGGCAGATTTTCCCCTGCATAAAAGGATTCCAAGGTTGGCCAGGGGCAAGAGGTCATCCTGCCCAGTCCTGGATTTGGAAGGCCAGGTTGCGGGCTCCTGGGCTTCTGCACACACTTTGTCTGAGCTGTGCTCTTTCTGGTGGCCAGCGCAGAGCACACAGGGTGTGCTGCCTGAAATGAAAACAACTCTCAGGGGCCTCGGCGCCTGACCTGATGATGAAACTCTGCCTGCCATGGCCATCTCACTCTGTTTGGTCCAGTAGTACCATCTTGTCTCTAATAAGGAGGGGCACTGGTCCTCTGAGTCACATTTGTGGCACTGGAAGGTTCACTGCCACCTTGTGCAGCCAAGCTATGCTCTCCCTGCATTTACATCCTGCCATGTTAGGAGGGGTGGGAGGTGTGTGTTCTCCAAAGGCAGGAGATTCAGAGGAAAACAGCTCTGAATTTCACTCCAGTTTTAACCTAGTCCACAGAGCTCCAGAGGAGCAGTGTTTAGCATCTTACCAAAATAATGAAATCTTTCCCATGATACTTTAATATTATCTCTTAGAAAAAAGCAACTGCAGACATTTGTATATGTGTATAAATATATATAAATTCATATAAATATATATTATATATATAAACATTAATATAGCAAGAAGGAAAGTGAAACTAAGCAATTCCATCTTACAACTCAGCAAATTAAATGACTTGCTCCAGTGGTTCTTGGTCAATATATTTATATTTTCTCTAGAAAAATAAAATTGTGATTCCTCTGTTACATTCTGTAGATGAACTGTCTCTTAGGCCTCCACCCTGGGTGTGAACCTTGCTTGTTTCTAGAGGGAGGTATTTAGATTCGATAGATTCAGAACCTCTATCTGATGCGAGTGCCCTTCTGTCTTCATTTCCTGGCATCTCCCCAGGCCTGCTGACTTCTTCCTTTCCTATCAGAAGCTCAGGTGTTCTTTTTTTAAATGATTAATAGAAGATTTACTTAGTCAAGAATACACATAATCACTGTTGCCAGACTTAGTATGAGATGTTAAATGTTTGGTCCAGTTTTCCTGGATGAGATTTTCTTTCCTCCCCCTTCAGCTCCTGAGAGTGGGTCTGAAACTGGGGTGGATGTTTGCTGATCTTGAAGGTCCCATCAGTCAAAGCTGGATCTTCAATGAGCTGGTGGTGGCTGGGGTCACTATACTGGAGCAGATACTCTCACTTAAGCCAGGGTGTTTGGGCCAACCTCTCCACTTGCCCTGCTGGGTCTTGGAGATAAGTTATATTTGGCTGGGTGGGCAGCAGAGATGTAGGGGCCAGGTGTGACAGCTTATACTTTGGAAGCAACATCTGGGCAACCTGCTGCACAGCTGCACTTGGATGTTCTCTCTTTCGAGGTTACATTCCATTTAGTCAGCATTTCTTTGGGGTTCTGCACGTCAGCTCAGCTTGTGTGCTGGTGTGAGGGAGAGATGGAGAGACAAGGCCAGGTGCTGCAGCTGGGGGTCCTCCCATGTGAGCTGACTGGCCCCCAGTGCTGCCCTTCCCCTTGCACTGTTCCCCTCCCTATGGGAGAGGGCATGCAAGTAGGCTTGCTTCCATCTCTCCAATCTGCCTTCCCAGTTTTAGTTCTCACCTCTTACTGGCCTCTTTATTCTGGCTTTTTTTTAAGCCTATACATGTTTATGCTTTCTCTAAAACTGTCACCTCCTTAGTGACCCTACTGTTTTAAAACTTTAAAAATCACCAAATTTCATGAAAATGTCCTCTGTAATTCCTGCCTCCAGTCCCATGCCCCTTCTCTCACTGCCTGCAGAGTGGAGGCGTCTGCTCCACCACTGCCATGGAATGGCCACTGGAGAGCCAATACTAACTTCACATGACTCTTCTCTACCCTCACTGTCTCCATCCCCTCCCTCTGTGGCTTTGCTGACACTGCTACCCAGAAAGCTCCCTTCCACCTCCTGGTCTGTGTGTCCCACGAGTATAGTCAGCAGCCAAGGGCTTACATACCCAGTCCCCTTCTCTGCCTTGTGGATGATTCCAGTCCTGTGACCTAAACTTACATTAGCCCGCCTGGCCTCTGCAGTTGAGTCTTGATCCACCCTTCTAGCTTGTGTGTCTGGGAAACTTTGCAGGTCAGACTTCCGACTGCTGTTGGGTGTGTTGTCAGTGAATGGCCTGTCCACGTGGGCTTCACTCAGCACATGCCAGGCAAATCATCTTACATACAAATGTCTCCTTCTCCCTATGCCAGCCTCTCCACTAGTGAAAACACTATTCCACTGGTTACCACACTGAACACGATGAGGTTTTCTTTAACTTCTTCCCTCACGTTTAATCAGTACCTAAGTCCTGTCACTGACATTCTTGGGGTCAAAATCCCTAAATTGCTCTTCATTACCTATTAAAATGAAACCCCAGCTTCTTAGCTGTGGATTTTCAGGTTCTCTGTATTATTACTTTCCAAATATCTCATGCTTGTGAAAACAGATGAATTTCCATTTACGGATTAAATTCTTTTTCTGCATGTTGATGTTTGACATTTTTTTTTTCCTTCCATTCCATCCCTACCTGTAAGATCCTACTAATTCTTAAGATTTTGGCTTAATTGTCAACTCACTTATTAAAATTCCTCCCATTTCCTCAGGGCAGAATCTCTCCTGTGACTGATACTGTGCCCCCTCACCTGTGCGACTATTGCTATATAACTAGATTTCACAGGTTGGTGCATTTTGCTTACTTTTATATGTGGCCATTGTATTGAGTTTATAGCAGTTCCTGGGACTAAAACACAAACTAAAAATTTCTATTGCTTAAAAGTTTTCACAAGTCATTGTATTATAAACTTCTGAGAAGTTGTGACTAGAATCAAGTTTTGTTTTCCCTCTTAATATAAAACAATATAAAGCAATGACTACCTACTTTTCGCCAGTGCCAGCAATGGTAGTTGTCTGCCTTGCTTCTGCAAGTGGTTTTATCAGGCAGCAACATGGATAATTTAGTGGGAATGAAAATCTCAATAACTGGTTGTATTGGACAGAAAACACACCCCTGAGCTCATACATACGTCACAAGGGGATTTGTCATGCATCTGCTACATGATAGAGGTGGCTATGCAAAGTGATACTTAAAAAAATGAATCACTACCACTATCAAAGCAGAGTCCAGTGCCACTAGAAGCAAAAAGAAAACACATAAAGAATGAGAGTCCATGTCTGTAAATATTACAAAGCCCACTCAATACAAAGAGCGATATGCTAAGTAAGTGACGGCCCTGAGAATGCATGACAGGATCTGTCCACACACAGGATGGGAGGACCTGGCAGGCAGAGCCTGGGTAGAGGTGGAACCTGCCTGCATCAATCTGAGTGTGGGCTTTGTGGCGAAATATAAACCACCGCCCCCCTTAGCTGTGCAGCTTTATTAAGCTTTAAATTAGTTCAGGACTATTAAGAGACTCCAGTCTGCTCTAGGTCAGGGGCATCTCATAAACTGTGGGCTGCATATCCACTGTGCGAAAGTCACTGTGGTGGCAGAAGCCGAGGACTCTCTGGCACAGGAGGATGCTGTAATGAATTAGAGAATTATCTGTGCTTCTGACTATTTTGACCAACAGACTTATCATTTTCTTGATGACAAGTGAAATTTAAAGGTGATTCCACATCAAAATTCACAGCACTGGTAGGAGGCTTTAAAACTGCCCTGGTTGGGAAGGTACTGGCATGCTTTTACTCTTCTTAGCAGCAGGATGACTAATGGCAAAGCAATGACCATTTACTAGAAAGACATATATTCTCAACTGTTTGTTTAGAAAAGATCTCTGCTGGAGCAGTGTTGCATGCCTGAAATCCCAGTGACTTGGAAGGCCAAGGCAGGAGGATCATAAGTTCAAGAAAGAAGAAGGTTCTTTCTCCTCGTTAACTCTTTTCAATTCACAAAATTTAACAGAGCTATGAGAAAGACTGGTTAAGAAAGGTTTTTTTTTTTTTTTTTTTAAAAAGTATTATTGTTTATACTTAGAGATTATTCAAATTATTTCATTGATTCAACTATACAAATATCTCACTTTATTAACTGGTTTGCTTCTGCTCAAAAGAAAACTTAGAATGGTAACTAATGAAGGGGAAACTGCCTTCTTTGAGATTGACTTATTTTCCCTGAAAAGAAGCAATGACAAAAGACGGGCATAAGTAGTCAAAGGGAGGGAGAGACTCAGGGATTCTTCACAGGCATAACTGGTTCCTGAATTAATAAAGTGCCTTATAGTTCATAAGTACAGTATGAATAAAAGTACCCTGAGAGGCCAAGTGGGGTCTCGCTGTACCTAACATGTGTGGGAATGCCAGGGCTCTGTAGAGTTAGTGATGCGCAAGAAGTTAAGGGTGCTTGTGAAGGAGGAGCTGTTGTGTCATCTTTCAAAATCCCATGTTAGAGCAGGTGGTTCTTTTGAAAATGAAGTGCCTTTGATACAGGATGCTTTCTTATTCTATACAGTGACATCAGAACATTTTGAAAGCCACTTGGTGAGATTGTTAATAAAAAAACTGCTTCATATGACTTTGTTCTAATGTAAGTTAGCATCGATTCATTCTTCAGAAGCCTGTCAGAACTGAATATTCACATGTAAGTTGCAGCTGTGTTTGGATTCCTCAGGAACTCCATCATGGAGTCGGGTGTGCTGGTGCATGTCTGCAATACAAGTGACTCGGGGGCTGAGACAGGAGGATCAAATGTTGGAGGCCAGCCTGGGCAATTTAGCAAGACCCTATCTCAAAATGAAATAAAAATAATAAAAGGGCTAGAGGTGTGGCTCAGCGATAGCACTTGTCTAGCTTGCATGAGGACATGGGTTGGGAGATGGATTCACCGACTCTGTCAACATCACTGTGATGGTCTCACGTCCTCCAAAGGGTGCACTGTACTAGACAGGATGAATGGCTCTCCAAACTCCAATTTTAGACTCTTTTCACTTGACTATTACATTGAGTTGTTAATAATAACTAATAATAATATCACCACCCTTGCAGGCCTGTATGTGATGCATTGCTCCAAAAGTGGTGGGGATTACAAATAAGCCTCAAGCTGCAGCTACTTTAAATGCTCACTTTCTAGAGGGTGAGAGATGAGACAAGTGCCCAGTGGCTATTGTGCAAAGCCTACAGGATGAGTATTTTGGCGGAGGTGTGGTGTGCAGAGTACACTGGCAGTGCAGGAGTGTGGGATGGCGTTCACAGGATACCTACTCCTACTGACACTTCCTTCCCTCCTCCACCCTCAAAAAGCTCCTAAGGGCACTTTTTATAGTGTGTATCAAAAGTACCAGCTTTATACCTATACATAATCTTCCCAAGAACAAGCACTATCATCAGCTAACGATGTGGGAGATTTCACAGAAGAAAGGAGAGAGAAGGCATCTAGGTAGAGGAATCCACAGGGATGAAGGTGGGAAGGCTGAGTGTCTGAGGATGAGGAGGGACCAGAGTGTGACTGCTCCAGGCAGGCTGTGCAGTTCTGATGTGGAGGGAGCAAGCAGATGAGGCAGGACTGGCTCACCCTGCTCAGGAGTGTTCTTTCCCCTGGCGCAGACCAAAGTGAGTTGAACACAAGGGTCTGAACAGGGAGGTTTTGTTTTCCAGCAGTGGGCAAAGTGGACAGAGGGCAGGAGCTTAGTTGGAGGCTATTCCAGGGGCACCTAGCAAGTTCAAGTTGGTGTCAACTGGGAGGGAAAAGATGCTCACAGGGAAACAACTACTCTAAAGACTGAGGTGGTGTGTTGCTGAGCCCTGGCTGGCTCTAAATACCCAGCCACCAAGTTCTACCAGCGACTGAAATCATAGTGGGATGCACTCACTGGTCAATGGGGGAAGAAGTTTAGCCTTGGACTTTCTGAGGGTGGGATATCACTGCAGTAGCCTGAGGGAGAAGGCCTTTCTCAATGCCCTTTGTTTGTCTATCCCTCTCTCCTGGCCTCATCCTAGCCCACTTAGTGTCAGTCATGTCACCACCTGGAGTGGGCAGCAGGGGTCCAACTCATTTTTACATATTTGCCCTGCTCATACTAGAAGGTTCAGGAATGGGTCATCAGCCAGTGAGTCACTGTCATCTCCATGTGATGCAGGTTCTCAGATGACCTAAAGGTGGGCACATTTAATAAATGGAAAGGCCATAGGATGACTCTGATGTGAATTCTTGTTTCCCATTGCTCATGCAGTGGCTCTGGTGACAGGTGTGCCACAGGGACAGTATCCACTCAGCAGATGTCACCATGTGAGGAAGACGGGAAAGGTCTGAATTGCATTAACAGCACCCTTAACCTCCCTTCCCCTGGAACAGTCCAGAAGGAATCTGCAGCACTTCCCAAAGGAAGTAGGTGACACCTTGAAGTTGGCAGAAAGACTGCCAAGAATTTAGAGGGAAGAGTGAAGAGGCTGTGATGGGAATGGAGCAACACTTCCCTGCAATTTAAAATGCCTCGCACCACTGAAGGAAATCACCCACTATCCTGAAGTGTGCACTTGACTGAGTCTGCACTCACAGAAGCATTTGGAGAATTTTCAAACATCTCTTTCTTTAAAAAAGAAAATAGGAGGAGGTCAGCAAAATAATGTGGCACATGAATACACTATTAGGTTTTAGACAGAAAATGCCAAAGAAGGGTTCACGGGTAGTAACAGTTATGTTCTCCTGCAAGCTTTCAAAGTTACCAAACAACACGTCTACAACACATGGGGTGGAGATGAATACTACATGCCTCCTGACTTGCCTTCTTCTATAAACACAGAAACACAGTCCTCAAAAACAGGTTCAAAACGGGGTAAGGAGCTACGCCCCAAGAATTAATTAACTAAATAGGAGAGTGAAGTAAACAAAGGAAAAATTATCATATCAAAATAAAAAGACAAGAAACACAATTAAATTAGGCTTCAAAAGACCCGTGAGAAACTCATAAAAGGCATAATATGCACTTACCTGGTTTTTATTCTTTCATGATTTAATTTCTAATTTTATTCACTACCATCTGATAATTGCATGTAACACTTATTTTAACCATGGGCAATTTAAACTATTTTAATTTTTATTTCAAGGCCATGAGACAAAGGAACCTATTTATTGCCTAAGGGGATTTTTTTTAACAAAAATTAAAGCTTAATCTTTCATGTTTTAAAGCCAAGACTGTTTAAAATCATTTATAATAATGCTGTAGGGAGACTTCTTCTGGGTATGTAAAAATGAAAAGATAAATTTACAATTATTTTAAAAAAATAATAGTTTGGGGGATTAAATTGTCCCTTTCCTTTCTAGATGAATTTGTCTGAAGCTTCAGAGACATTTAAAACCAGGGTAGAACCAAGGCCTGTGAGGCTTCCACACATTTCAGGGTGACTGGACTTGTTCATGGTACAAATATAAGCCCCATTTATTATTATATAAAAGTAAACAAAGGTATTGGCTTTGGGAATGGCTTCCAATCCCCTTTCTTTCATAGAAAATTGCCCAGATGAAGGGGAGAGTTGTGAATCCTACTAACTACAATTTTTGCAACTTTGAAAAAAATCCCTGATGGAAATTAGACAAATAAATTTACTTTCAGGTAAACCCCAGATTTTTTTTTTAGTTACAATTAGGAAAAATAACTGAAATGTAGATTTAAATAGTTTTTGCTGATACACTTCAGGATTCTAATGAAATACTTTTGGCTATTATGCAAAGGATTCCTCAACAGAGAAGAGAAAAATCCCTTTCAATGACACCTCAGGTAGCAGCATCTGTGAAGGGCAGAATGTCTCTGTGAGAGAGTGGGAAGGAAGCTTTGATGTCTGACTAGCGCAGAAAGAAGGAAAATCTATCTCCAAGTGTGTTTTCTTTTCTGCTCTGGTCTCAGGAAAAAAACCTGAGTTGCCAAATATTTTTAAAATTCCTGTCTGACACTCACTCAGGCCACCTTCGAGGATGAGCACCCGCATCTCAAGATGGCTGCACCACCCTCACCACACTAATGGGAGGGCTGTGGGCCCATCGCATGGATCTTCCTCTCCCTTCTGGCTCTCCCTCCTCCCTCTGCTGGCACCAGGGCTTCCAGGCTGCTTTATCTTCATGCCGAGTCCCCCACCCTGCACTGATGCTTGCTCAGTTCTCTGCCTGAAGACCCCTAGGGCTTCCATCACTACATTCAGGTTTCTGCTCAAATGTCATCTTTTGAGAGAGGGATCACTTCCTTCAATCCCTTCACCCTCTTCACCTTATTCTGTTTGATCCTCTTAAAAGACCTACTTAGCACATATAAATCATACATTTATTTGCTTATTGTGCAGGTTCCCAAAAGACCTGAAGGACTCCTAAGAGAAGGCAGAGCATCTCTCCTGTTTACTGCCACATCCCAGCACCAGGCCAGTGCCTGATGCTGTCCAGGCGCCTTGTAGATATGAATTACATTATTCATATTATTAAATTATTTATGCTGATCAACTATATCCACTTTTGCATTTGGCTTTTTAAAGAGATAAGTCTTGTAGCTAAAAATACAATAAAATGCACATATGATACTCTGTGCTATTTAAATTATAGTCCTCATATGGGAGGAGAAATTCTTATTTAGTAAAATTCTTAGAAGTTTGATTTATAAAATAGATAGAGGCCAAATTTTGAATCTGTTGACAAAATGTTTATATTCCTTAAAATGGATCATGAAAGGATTTCTTTTAAAATTTGTTTTTTAGTTGTAGGTAGACACAATACCTTTATTTTTACTTACGTGGTGCCGAGGATCAAACCCAGGGCCTCACACATGCCAAACAAGTGCTCTACCGCCAAGCCATAGCCCCAGCCCCTCATGAAAGGATTTCTGTAAGTTTGTGGACTGCATTAAAGATATAATCTTGTTTCTTGAGAAAACTGACTTAAAGTTGATTTTTCAGGAATACTATTCAAGGCATAAGATGAGGACTACATATAGTAACCATGGTAAAATGTTTCTAAAACATTTTAGAGAATGAAGTCACTATACCTCTATGCTGTTGTCATGAGATTCTCCGCACATTAAGGATAAATCCACCAGACTATCCTAAATATCCCTTAGGTTTCTCTGTCCTATCTACATTGAAGGTGAATTGTCTTAGACAATATTTTATAAAGACCAAGGGCTGCTGCTCTCCCAAGCGCTGCAGGTATAAGGCATGTACTTCACTGCTCCTTGAAAGCCTAAGAAAGCGGTCTATAGTGAGCTGGAGCTTTCCTCTTGCACTTTTCTGAAAGAAAACCCTCCTGTATTATAGTAGAGTTTGGGCAACACTTAGCTAATCCTCTGGGCACAGCTGATAGAGGGTCATGGATTTTCAAAGTTAGTAGGAGGCTTGGAGATGGTCTAGGCCAACTCCTTCATGTGAGATCATCTATTAAGGTCGAGAAAATTCAGGGAAGAAAAGCAAGTAAAACATTCTGCTTTTTTTTGTTTGTTTGTTTTTAAGAAAACAAATGGTATCCAAGCAACCACATTATATCTGCTTCGTATGAAAAGAAAAATGGCATCTGCTTTTGAATAAGGCAACAAAATTCCTGAGGAAGAAAGAATGAATTACATAGCCCAGAATCCGACCATAAATGAGCAACAAAGACGTTCCTTGCTAGATTATGGATTTTAAAATCAAATGTGAAGCATGGACCTGGTGTGAAATCCAACACCAGAATGATAGGGATTTTGAGATTTAACAGAGTTCTTAAATTGCCTTTTTTTTTTCTCTTGCTTTTTAAAGAGGACTGGACAAAAAAGTAGGCCTGAGAAACTGAGTTCCTCCCAGAGATGACTTCATCGGGACTGAATGGACAGTACAAATCTTTTTTGAAACAAAACGAATGTGTGAGAACTGCTATCCCTATGAATTCTTTTACTAACAACTTTCCTTATTTTATCCTTGGAAAATAAAACACACATTCAAGTTTTGTTTCTTAAAATAAATAAATAAATAAATAAATAAATAAATAACCCAGTCTCCTGGTCCTGGTCCTGTCCTGGTCATGTCTAGCCTCACCCTTGGCACCTGGACACCCGCAGACCTGTATGCCCACACTCCTCCTGCATCACTTGCAG
Organism: Tamias sibiricus; assembly: GCA_025594165.1. Classification (NCBI taxonomy): domain Eukaryota; kingdom Metazoa; phylum Chordata; class Mammalia; order Rodentia; family Sciuridae; genus Tamias; species Tamias sibiricus. The sequence goes on from CM046669.1 coordinate 87,770,809, forward strand.
GGAAGGACACTTCCACTCACCGGGGCTCGTGAGGGCGCCCAGAGCGCTGCTTGTGGTAGAGAGAGGGTTTGCGTTGGTGCTGGTGGCTGAGGTTTGGGCTGCGGCTGCTGCGGCAGCCAGTGTCGCCAGATTCTGTAACTGTAAAGCATTCATGCCTGTGGGGGTAAGAGAAATGTATCATTAGCAATAGTCTGACTTCCCCAGCTTCCAGATGAGAACAGGCTCCCAAGGTCATCAGGGCAGGTAACAAGAGCATTTGCCTGTGGCACCATGCTCACAAGAGATGTCTCAATGTCATGCACAGTAACCCCAGTTGCGGGGGAGATGGTCTCTGTTCCTCTTCTCAGAGGACACTCCTTCAGTTCTTTAGATACCATCTTCTACTCCTAGAGTTACAGTACTAAGAAAGGGTACCTGCGTCCTATCCAGGAAATTACTCAGCAGAGTTACATCATTGGGGTGCTGCCTGCCCTAACTCAGGACCTGCTTCCTACTCCCTTCTCTCCCTGTAGCAGGGATAACTAGAAAAGACGAGAGAAAGTCAGGCTCAGTGGCACACGCCTGTAATCCTAGCACTTGGGAGGCTGAGGCAGGAGGATCGCGAGTTCAAAGCCAGCCTCAGCTATGGCGAGGCACTTAGCAACTCATTGAGACCTTGTCTCTAATAAAATACCCAAAAGGGGCTGGGGATGTGGCCCAGTGGTCAGGTGCCCCTGAATTCAATCCTGTACCAAAAAAAAAAAAAAAAAAAAAAAAGAGCTTTGTGTTGACTGCCCATAGAAGGGCCTTATAGACTGGCAACTTTAAGACACAGTTGTCAAGAAAGTGAGATCTGGGCATGGATAGCTGAGAAGCACTTTGGAGTAAACTCTCATTCCCTAACTTGAGAGGTGCATGCATAAGGTATTACAGAGGAAATTACAGTTCATTGGTTAAATGCTCTCACCCTGAACTTGAACCAACATGGGTTATAATCCTGGCTCTGCCACTTTTCCAGCTTTGTGATTCTGAGCAAATTACTCAATTTATCCATTTCTTGGTTAGTGAGTGGACATACTAACCGCACCTGAACTCAAAGGGTTGCTGAGCAGATTAAATAAGATGGTAAGTGCAAATTACTCTCGCACAACTGTTAAGTACCCAATAAATGTTAGCTGTTGTTGTTATTGCCATTGAACTTTCCTCTCCAGATTTTAAATGTGAACTCTAAAAGATGCCCATAGTGGGAGCCCAGTATTTGATAAATAAAAGAATGAATTAAAATGGCAGTGCTTTAATAGCTTTATTTGTAAAATGTTTGTATTTTAAAGGTATTTGTGTTTAAAATTATTTTTTTTAAAGATTGTTTTTAAAAATGTGCTATTTTTAACTACAATGACTCTCTGACAAGTAAAAAATCAAGAGAAAAACAAGGAAATGAAAAATTTATAAGCATGAGGGTAGGATCAGCTGAGAGACTGGGGCAGTGACCTGAGGCTGGACTTGGGTCAGGTGTCCCCGCCACAGGCACTTCCAACATCTTTTCTCCTCCCCCTTCAATTTCTTAAGCCACAGGCTCTCTGAGCAGTCAAGCTCTTTTCCATGATTAGTTTCACAGAGAACACAAAGGCGAGAAGCAGGAAACAGCGCTTTTCCCCTTGTAGAGAAGAATTCTATAGAGAGAGAGACTGGAGTTCAGTAATCAGCTTAATTTTACCTTCTTCTCAGGCCCCAAATCTAGATACTTAATAAATGTCTCTTGAGCAAATTTAATCTGCTTTAGGAACAGTCGCCTGATAACTGCTTCCATGTGTTGGGGGAGGTTGCTACGGGTGAGGGAATGTTCTAGCAACACACCGAGCAAGCCCCCGGCCACTGGTAGCACCCTCAGAATAAGCATGAACCAGGCACTTCTGTACTCTTCTGCCCCTTCCATCAGGCTTGCTTGTACTCTGAAAATGATTCAGGCGTCTTTGTTGCAAAATGCATTCTCATTTTGTTCTAAATGATACTCTTACCTTCTTCCAGGAAACATCCAGACCTGGTGGCTTAGGATGAAAGCCAAACACCTAGTTTTTAAAACCCACTTATTTGGTGGGGATGCTTAGAAGCCAGGACACAAGTATTTGTGGAATCCTGTGAATTTCTATAAGAAAAGTATAGACTTCCTGCCACCCTGTTTCATGGAGTAAATGCAACTGGAAACAAAGCTCTCTCTTGTTCCCTCTGATCAAGGGTCAAACGGTGTCATGTTTGTGAGAATGTGGGTGTTAAGAAGCGCAGGTCTTCTTTTTCAGTCTTACTTTAACAAAACAGAAATGGAGGAAGTATGGTGGCAGCTGCCTGGCTTCAGTGCAGAAGCACCTGGACCAAACGGAGTGCTTTTCTTCCCCAAAGCAACATGAATGCACCTCAGAGCTGAGGGTGCCAAGAGCTCCCAGGCCATAACAGGGCTCTCAGTGAGGCACTTTGCAGTGATCCGACTGTTCCTCTGTGACTAACATTCCCTCTCATGTTTTCATGATATGAACCAAATGATCAGACTACACCACCACGAGAAGGCTGGGCATAAAAGAAGAGGGTTGGTGCTGAAGTAAGAACCTATAATAGGCATCTGGCAAAATCAATGCAAGGCTGAAGCATTACTCAAGGCTCAGGCCAGAGGGGTCCTCCTCCAGGACATCTGTGACTGTCCTGAGTTGGGCGCCATAGTACTGGAGCTGGAAGAGCTGAATGGATGGCCTGGCTAAGCCTGTTCTTCCAGGTTAGAGACATCAGGTCCTTGGCTAAGCACAGCCTAGGGCGGCAGATCCCCCTGCATCCGGGTGAGGCTTTGTGCCACACCGCCCAGCTGCCTCTCAAGATGACGCAGATGCACAGTCTGTGTGTTATCTGCAAACTCTCTTCTTTAGGTATAACTCCTATCTCATCCTACTTTGACACTGTTAATATGTATTTCTTACTTCATAACCAAATACCAAGTTCTCTGAGGACAAAGACTTTACTCATTTCAAGGCATGCATGCTTCCATGCACACACTTGCTGCTGAATACAGGGTAGATGACGGGGAAATCTATGTACGACAAGAGAATAGGGCAATGGTGGAGTTCCAGTAAATGGCTATACAAAGTACTGTCAGTAGAGCTATGTTTTTAGTTTCTCTATATTAGTTCTTTGGTATTTACAAAAGCTTCAAATATTGACTCATTTCCCTCAGTCATTAACTACACTACCTTAAAAATACTTATCAGAACCATGTTTATTCCTCACCTCACCACTATTCATTGAAAGTCCTGAAGCCTTAGGAACCCAGGGCTGAGGGTGTGTGTGTGTCTCCCTACTCATCCCCTTCACACACATCACTGAAGAGAGTCTCCAGCATCCTCTTCAACCTTTTCTTGTCACTATGTAGAAAGGCTAGGTGGAGTGACTGAGGCTGTGGGGTGCCATTCTGAGGGGTAAAAGCATAAGATATGGGCCACAGAAGCCCAGATGAAGAGTGGAAAGCAGAGGCCACTGTGATCCCAGTGTCTGAGGGATTTGGGAGAAAAAAAAGGGGGAGGTGTTAGAAAGAACTAGTAAGGTAGGAGGACGTCTGCCTGCCATTGTTCACCCACACATCCATCCTTCCACCTCAACCAGCACTGACTAAGTGGCCACCATGGGCCAGACCCTGTGTCAGGTATTGAGGATGAAGTGGAAACAGGGCAGCCTGTGCCCAGGGAGGCTGCTGGAGTTTGGAGCAGGGAGAAGCCAGTGACTGGGGGAAATCCTTTTGGTTCATCAGTTTCTGGAAATAGGCCCAGATTCAGAACCAAATTCTCACAAAATTTCATTTGAGGGAGATGCCAGAGAAGTACAGGAAAACACCAGCCAGTGAGGAATGGGGGATTACTTCCTGCCCCTTCTATGCAGTCCTGTCATGGTCTTGTGTGACAACCCATCGGGTTTTCCTGATTCCCCCCAAACACCTCTCCCAAATAGAAGTGCTCGGTACCACAGAGGTGTGGCAGGGCAGCTTACCTGCCAACTTTTCAGATGGGGGCCCCATTCCCAGCGATAACCCCACATTTGTGCTTTTCTCAATGCAGGCCTGGCAGGGGCATCCTGTTCTTCACACCATCTCCTATTCCTAGGGCTTGGAATGCACAAAATTCTCTGATGGCAGCAGTGACACTGCCACTTAGCAGAGGTAGTTGTGGCTGGTGTTGAAACATGCAGGCTCTAATCTCAGATGCCCTGGGTTTAAATAAACCCAGCTCTGCCCACTGTTCCAACCAGACCACCTGGAGCAAATTGGTTCTGTGCCTTGGAGTTCTCAATGGTCAAGTGGGGTTACTGTGGAACCCACTTCTTGAGGGTCATTACATGTAAATGTTCAAGAACAATGCCCAGTAGTTGTTCAAAGAGGAAGCTTCTTAGCTAGACTAGTAACTGCAGTATTACCTCAAATAATGAGGACAATGGTCATGAGGATGAAGCAGGTGCCAGGTACCCTCAGTGCTCTACACGTGGCCCTGATTTGGTATTCACAACAGTCCCACATGGTGTGGGCCTTACTACTGTCCGTGGGGACAGAGGAAACTGAGGCATGAGGAGGTCAAAACACCACTCCCCATTCTGGATGGGCCACTCCCAAGGGAGCAGTCCTGCGTAACCATGAGAATTCTGCTTTCTTCTCTATGAGGCTGTCCTCTCCTTCTTGACCTGGCCTCCCTGTCCTGTCCCTTCTGTCCTCTTGGTCCCTATCTGGGGCTCTTCTGCCTGTTTGTCCTTGTGTCTTGGTCTTCACTTACTTCATTAAACTTTGTACCTCAGGAAAGTTTAGGAGGGACAGGGAGGAAGAACAAGGGAAGGGGTGGCACAGTGCAGGGTTTAAAAGGAGATGTGGCCGGGGCACTAGAAGTCAACTGTAAGCTGCTTCTCACACTTGCCCAGAGTGGGCTTGCCAGTGTCCAGCACACTCAACAGAAGAAGCTGCCAGGTGAGGCCTGTTAATCCAGCAGAACCAAATGCGAGTCCTTGTGAGTGGGAACACCAGGCCTGGGAGACAGTGTTTTATAGTCCTGTTCTGCACTCATTTTATGGTGCCTGAAGTTCAGGGACTAAATTAGATCTTCATTAGTAGCTAAGACCAGGTTAACCAGTAATCACTTTGTGACTATGCATTACATCTTGCTCTCTAAATCACTGAATTTTTAAATTTCTTAATGTGATTCCTTTTGCATCCATTACCAGGATCCCAGATGCCAGAGACCACTGGTGTCAAGTGCCCTGGTGAACCAATGGACCCCTGGCCTCTTCTCCATACTCAGGCTGTTCATGCTGCTTTCCCCACACATCTGGGGGCCCACCGAGGGATTCAGGTGGTCTGTGAACTTCCTGAAATTTTATGAAAATATATGTGTGTGTGTGTGTGTGTGTGAGAGAGAGAGAGAGAGAGAGAGAGAGAGAGAGAGAGAGATTGTGTGAAAAATGTTTTTTTGTGATAGACTGTAAAAAATAAAAAGTAAAATAAATCCAGACAACCTTAAAAGACACAAGTCCTAGAAGAAAGCCATAAAGTGACAAGCGTAGGGTTGGGACAGTGACTATGTGACAGGAAGACTCAAGAAGTTATAGCTGAGGAGTGATGACACAGAGAACGGGGAGGAGGAAAGGAAACAGCCCCTTCTCCCATTCAGAATAAAGATACCCACTCACGCACCCAACAGCAGCAGCCCACCACGTCAGATCTTCTCCAGGCTTAGCTGCAGTTCTAGGCACAGCTGGAACTTAGGAGGACGCGAGCAGAGCCAGGAAGCTCACAGAGCAGCACCTGGAGTGGTCTCCCTACAGCCTGGACAGAGGCTGCTGGGTAATGAAGGCGCCGTCCCCTCTGCCCAGTGTTGTGTCTGCCAGGCAGAGGCCCTATGGCTACTCTCTAGCTCATCCCTCTTAAGGACATTCCTGAACCACCCCTGGTCTTCTAAATGCTACTGATATCAGGGAAATGATTCTGGGGCAAGTGGAAGGAGCCTGAAACATTTCTATTGGACATAGTGCTTCTGAACCCTTCAGTGATAATAGCATGTGTCTGTGGTGGCTGACGTACATCCACAGCCTGGGAGCCCTCTCCTGAAGTGGCATCGCACCATCCCCTCCTCCTTAGCAGGAAGTCACTGCCCCTGTTATGGAAACCAGGTGGGCAGCTGGGTCAGGACAGACTCACAAGAGTCTTATTCTCCTTGGCTACACCACCTTCTCCAGTGTCACCCTGCGGGCCTGGGCTACCTCATACCCTGAGCCTGCTCCTGGGAGTGAGCTGCTGCCTTTTCTCCTTCTGCATTATTCTTCTCCAGGGTCAAGTCTACAGCTCCACAGGCCATGGGGGCGGGGGTGGTGGTGCTCATGCTCATTTTGGAATTCATATTTTTGGTTCCTATTTTCTTCTTCTTTGGGGTGTTTGAGTTCTCCTTGTCCTTTCCCTCTTTCTCAGCTCTTGTCACAGGCACCTCCTCATTTTACACCCCCCCAGTCACACTTTCTCTTACTCCCACATAATCACCATGAAAGGGCACCAGACGGAGAGGCGCCTGTCACCCTTCCGGAAGCTCGTTCTGTCTTGGCAAACAGCTAGCTTTTCTGAGAAGAAAAACTGATGACATTTAACTTCATGAAGCACTGTGCTCAGATGGGCACCCCTCAAACCAGGTGCAATACGTGGGGTGACGAAACATGCAAAACATTTTAAATTTTAGGGAATCTAACAGTGAGCCACTATGATGATGGTAAAAGGAAAAATAAAGTTGGGAATACAGGGATCAACTTTTCATTCATTACTTGGGGGAAAAAATCCTTCTCCAAATGAAGAAATTATGTACAAAGCAGATGTGAAATATGCCTACTTGAAACTTAAGATTTAAAAAAAATTATTTATAAGGAGAAGGGCATGAAATTTTAATTTAATGTTCACCTTAGGTAATTTTGTGTCTTATTGTTCATAGCAATTACCATAAATCTGCATATCAATAAGCGAGAACAGATGTCAGTTGTTACAAGTGCTTGCCAATCAGGTCTGTTAAAAAGTGACAGATGGGTGGTTATAGAACATTCTCATAAGGCCTATTAGCACATTCGCAGGAAGTGTCTGTGGTGCGACTGTTGGAGACTCAGGAAGAACACAGGGTCTTTGTGGGCCTACCATGCATGCTCCACCACGCTGGGAGCCGCTCCAAGTGGAGCTTCTCAGGGCTCCCATACATTGTGCAAACGCCTTCCCTCTTCTCCACTTGTGACACACTCCAAGACAGTCTTCTTTGGGAGGACGCAAATTGATTCAAGAGGAGAGCTGTTTTATTGTTTTAAGCAAATATTTTTACTCTGCAATTTTGTTACTTAAAAATTTAAACCAGATATTCTGAAAGAGAATTACCATCGGCTTTACTGCAAATCAGAATTTAAAGGAAGCATTTTCCCTTGTTCATCAACAGATAATTTCTCTTCACCCATAACTTGAAATAGCTATAATTTGTTTAAGAATTCCTCATTCTAAAAAAAAAAAAAAGAAAATTGCACCCCCAACGAAGAACGACCTACTCTTAATAAACTGGAAATATTTTCCAGAAAGAAGGGAGGCAGTTTCCAGTTACTTTCTCTGAATTGCTACCTTTTTAACAGTTATGGGGTTCTAGCTCAGGCCTGGACTCATTATTTGGCCTGTTAAGTTGTTCCTGTAGTCAATCACTGCAGCACGTGTGTTTATGCCAACATTACTTGAACTGGCTGCGACACGAGGCTCTGTGTTTTAGAAGTTTGGAGGCCACAGACAGTTAAGGTACTGGATCAGTCTGGAGTAGACTGAAAATTAGGATCCATGCTTATTAGATTAGTGATTTGGGGCAGGTTATTGACTGAGGTTAAAGAGACTACCTATAAAATGGGGTATCAATAGTCCCTACATCACGAAGTTGTGAGATTTGAGAGTTATTTGAATCTATATCATGCCACTTATTGGTGTTGTAGTCTCACATAACTTACTTAACCTTTTCATACTTCATGTTTGCAGTTGTAACAAAGCAGTGATTTGGTCCTTAGCACGCCTTGGGAATAGACTGCATGAAGATTACAAGGATCTAGGTTACCTGCAAACCAGTTTTTCTATCAGGATGATTTTCTAAGATGTGATAGTTGTTAGAATGAAATTAAAGGTCAAAAAGATACTTTTCCCTTATTCCTTCAAGGAAAATCCAGATCCTTAGTCCAAACTCAGACCCCAGATTTCCCAGATTTCAGAAATTTACTCAACAAATACCACTGATGAGTGAGAAATGGCCAAGTTTTTATTACAAGTTTTAAGAGGGAAAATAAAATCAATCACCTTCAAAGAGGACAGTATGTATACATAAAAGGATTCAGCTGATAAAAGATTTGATCTTAACCTATTTTCTGCTTTTAAATTCCATATTTAGTAAAGATTCCCTTTTATAGAAATAATAAAACACATTTAAAGTTATTTTTAGTTTGAAAGGAAAATGGTTAAGATTTTTTTAGGAAAAAAGTATAGCTGATGTCTCATTAGATTTTATTGATGCAACTACTTAGTAACTTGTCTAAAATTTCTTTTTCTGTTTCTTTTTTTGGCTTTATTTTATTTTCTCCTCAAGCAGAAAATGCTTTACTCATATAAATGAGGGATTTTAAGACTCTAACTATAAACCTCAATCTCCTGAAGGACAGGCCATTATGTGTTGAGAGCTATTCACAGCAAAATATTGTTGGTTTCTCTTTGGTGATAGTGTTCTAAGCTGGAGTACTTGAGTTTTGGATGTGGAGTTTTTTAATACGCCACTTTAATACATAAGAATTGCATATGAATTGTGTATGTGTTCGTTCTTACTATGTCACAACGTCAGTCACTCAATAAACACTTTTTTTTTTTTGGTGGTGCTGGGGGTCAAACCCAGGGTCTTGTGCATGCCAGGCAGACACTTTACACTGGGCCACATCCCCAGTCCATCAATAAATACTTTAATATCAGGTGGGGTTGTAGATAAATGACCTCTTGGGCTCCCTTGATACCGTTATCATATGGCTTTTTGCTGTATATTATATATAATATGCTCTAGAACACGTTTTATAGTAGACAAACAACCTCCAAATGCTCAACAACTCATTTGTGAAGATACTGAGTTTATATGTTTTGTTTTGTTTATATATACATATGGCTAACCAAATTTTTTAATTCAAAAATTCTTAGTTCATATATAATGGCTAAAACCAAATTCCTTAATTCATTTAACTTACGCCCTTTTGGGAATGCATCCAAAATACAAATTTACATCTATCCACTTAAAAATTTATTCATTCATCCTTTCACAACTAGCCATAAGCATCTCTCAGAGGAGTAAGAGGCTGCGTCCCATCAGCCACCAGGCCAGGCCCTTTGGAAACTCCCGGTGTGGCTTGGAGCACCAAGAACAGGGAGCACATGCAGATATGAGGGAGGGGCTTGGGAAAGAGGGAACCCCTCCCACACCTGGGGGAGTCAGGCAAAGCTTCTTCTAGGAAGTAAACCTCTATTACCAACCCACCATGATCACTTCATAATACTGGTGTAGGTTAATAGCAAAGACAAGTCAGGCCCTACTTTTGGGACAACACAGGAGTAGGAGAGGCCACTTTTTTTTTTTTTTTTTTTAAACTGGAAAAAAGAAAGTTCTCTAAACCATAATGCTTCACATCCTTAGGAAGAGGAGATATGATTACCTATACAAATAAGGGGTGACTTTTATAGAAATCACCCAAGAAGACAAGAGTTTTTGGCACCTACATTTTGAATCCTTTAAATATTCAAGAGGTTGATAGAAAATGGACAGGTCAGCATTTGATTTCACAGCCTGCACAGACTTAGCATGCTGAATTTAACAAGTTGAAGGGTTGAGAAATGGGTGTTTTGGAAAGACCAGAGCATTTACAGAAGGCTTTTAAATTAGCCATCTGCTACATGGCACCTTCTGAGGTGAGTCCCAGACTCCCTTAGTTTTCAGATGAGCATGGGGAACATGTAGATGCTAATGTCCTGACCTGTGGTTGGTATGGTTGAGGTGCACACATCCTAATGACAAATGACAGGGCCCTCCATCCACCCAGGAGGACAAGCTCAGCAGTAGCCTCAAGACTAAGTGACCTTCTCTGCATAATTCAGGTGCAGAAGTGGGAGAGCCTGAGGCTGCCTCTAAGGAAAGCCCCTAATTTTGGATCTGGATGGGTCTGTGTAAAGAGAAACAAACCTCCCACCAGCCAAAAATGACACAGGTCTTAACATTTTAGGGCGTGCCATTTTTTTTTCTTTTAAACAGAAAACCTCCTGAAAATTTTACCGATGTTGCTCCAGTTCTCTTCATAGAATTAAAAATAAATTAATCATTCAATGTGATTTTTAGTTCCAAGACAAGCTTCCTAAGCTATTCGTAAATATACTGCACTGATTTAACTGTTTTTTTCAAGATACCTTTCTTCCTAATAGCCTAAAAGCTATATTAAAGCAGACTAAACAGGTGATACCAAAAGATTCGAAGCCCAAGAAATCATTCAGCAGTATTTTTGTTGTAGGCCAATGTATACCATCAGACAATGAGTTACCATTAGCCTATGGACCACCATCATGGCTGGGCTGAAGGTCACAGAACATACATGGGGAGAATGCACAGTGAAAGTCTTTTCAGATTCAAAGTGAAAACAAGAAAGAAAGAAAAAAGAAAAACACAAGGATATGCATTTGAATGAAAAAAATAAAAAGAAATGTGAGAAAAAAGAGTTTTCACAGTGACAGGTAAAGAAATCTGGCTTTTATTCTGCACTCTTAGGTTTCATTTCATTGATTCAGGGTGTCCTTGATAAAAGCAAACTGTGCTTCACTCTAATATGCCAAAAATCTGTTCTTTTACTTGTCCTCCCCCTCCACCCCACCCTTTTGGAATCAAACAAGGAAAAAGCTTCCTAACTGTTCCTCCCAGCAGGTTAATGGGCACCTGTGTTCTGATTTCTTGCACACGCTGCCTGCTCTGGCCCCGTGTAAGGGTAGGGTATCAGCATGGACGGTGGCGCAGTAGGAGTGACCTTTCACTAATCACTTCGCCTCAGCAACTACTGGCACAGCTCATTATGAAAAGGAATCCTTCAATGAGCTGCTTTTCAAATGCAGTCACACTTTGATTTTCTTGAGAACAAAGATTATACTTTTACATAAAAGCTTCTGATGCACAATTCTGTCAACTGGGGTACTAAAGTTAAAAAAAAAAAAAGGTACCCTATTAATTGTCTGTCATTATCAAGGGACTACAAACTGTATCAAATATAGGACTGCAATCTTGGCTTTCATTATGGAGGTCAGAACATTTTTATTGACTGCCTATTATTAAAATGTTAGAGGTATGTCAATCATTTTGGCTGTACTGGATATAGAAATTTGCTGGAAATCCTCCAGTAATCAATCCCATTAAACAAAACAAAACAAAACAAAACAAAACACAAATGACTACACAGCATACTATAGAGGAATTCTCAGCCCCCTCACCCTGTAACTGTTAACACAAGGAAGGGTAGGTAGGAAATGTAAAAGTAGAAGAACCACTTAAGAGCAGCTGATTCCAATTTTAACACCTAAGACAGAAAGCTAATAGGTCTGGTAATTACTCTTTGTTCTTTTCCCCTGCTTCTTTTCTCTGCCCCTCTGAACAAACCCAGCATCCAGACAACTGCATGGTCAAAAGGAAAGGCAAGCCGGGCGCGGTGGCGCACGCCTGTAATCCCAGCACTTTGGGAGGCTGAGTCAGGAGGATCGCGAGTTCAAAGCCAGCCTCAGCAATGGCGAGGCACTTAGTAACTCAGTGAGACCCTGTCTCTAATAAAATACAAAAAAGGGCTGGGGATGTGGCCCAGTGGTCTAGTGCCGCTGAGTTCAATCCCCGGTACCAAAAAAAAAAAAAAAAGAAAAAAAAAAAAAAAAAAAGGAAAGGCAAGCTTCAGGACTTACCAGCCATTTGCTGAATGCCACTGAATGCACCCAGGTTGCTGGAAGAGGTGGCCTGCTGCAGAAGCTGCAAATGAACACACAAGTGTCAAGTCAGAACATGGCAGAGATGAGGACCGAGGACAACTTCCTCATTAAACTGCCAGCAAACTCGGCTTCCTTTACATTTATGTGGTGGGTTGCGACTGCCTATTGATGGACTGAAGAAGGTCCCCAGAGCTGGGGCTGTAAATCCATATTAATGTCTAATCTCTATTAAGAAACACAGACACTTGGGGAAACTCACTAACACTGCTGCCTTAAAACAATTAATCAATTTACTCTTTTTAACAACCAGGTGTTAAATCTATTGAAACCAACATAGCGTGACTAATTATATCTCTCTGTAGTCTAGTAGTTACCATAACTCATCTCTGTCAATCAAGGTCCATTCCCTCCTCTTCTACTTTTCTTCACAGTTCAGCTTTCTTTATCTCTCATCAGAAGCACTTGAGTTACTGACTCTTAGGCCAACATGAAGATCATCATGATAACTATAGATGTGAAGTGTATCTGTAGCCTTACACTTACAGCCACAACCGTATGGCCAAGAAAATGGTCTGCCATTTTTAAGATGGTCTTCACTGGCAGAGAGAACATATTATTTGTCAAAACTTGGAATTAGCTGGCTGTATGTATATTGAAGCTATGCATTATACATCAGAATCTTTTAAAAAAGAAATGAATATGCTTGTTAAAAAGTCTGCATTTTACCCCGAAAATACCTTTTTCCTGCCACATAGAATCAGTGGGTGTCAGAGGTTAAGGTTCTGGTTCCCATTCGACTTAGTTGAGCTGTAGGTTAGTTCAGGTGTTACACTATGAGGATGGAACATAGTTACCTCTCATGTTGCAAAGTACATGGATACCAACAGATGAAGATTTACCAAATTACTACTAGAATATCATTATGGCACTATGTGCTTAGGAGGAACAAGACAAATTCCAAGATGAATTAGAAACAGCTTTTGGAACATATTTGGAGCTGCATGAAACAACATAGAACACTGATGTCCTATGGGTAGGTAAAGGTTTCTTCAGTTTAATAAGAAAAGTTCTATGGTTGGATGAGACTCAAAAACGAGCATGTATCATATGATTTAAGAACACCAAGCAGGTGTTTTTAAACATTAGATGTTTTTAAAAATTAAAGTTGTAAAATTAAATTAGCTTCGAAGATATTTTGAGGAATTAATAACATCTGTTGAGGTAAGGGGACATACCTGGAGTGTCATGAAACCATCACCAAGGATTATTCCTATGGACAAGTAATCTTTGGTGAGCCATGGCCAGCATCAGGGCTCCCCATGGAGGCAGGGGATGCCTTAGAGGCCATGAGCCCTTTCAGAGGACAGGACTTTCAAAGGGAAGGGGTAAAGCAAACATGGATAAGAAAGAATCTGGGCCTATCAGGAGAGAAAAGAGAGTTTACAGCAACACATTTTTATAAATGATGCTGAAATTAATTCTTTTTCAGGTATGAAAGTAATTTGCAGATGTGGTCACAGAGACCTGTACCAGAGATTTCTGTGAACTGTGGCATGTAGGAGACACACAGGAATCCTGAGGGCAGGCACTTGCCCTGCCTCTTGCTTCTTAGAAATGGCAGAGCAGGAAGCTTGACTCTCACAGAGAATGAAAAGGTAGGCATGCATCAATCTTGGATACAAGTTCTGGTACACACAATTGAACTGATGAACTGTGAACATTTTAACAGCATGAGTTTGTGAAAATACAAATTGTTAAGTAGAGCATATGTAGATTTTAGCAAGATGTCTGACAAAATCTTTCAAGGATAAGATGGAGAAATGGCTAGAAGGTGATGGTAAACTTGGTCAATGCTTTTGTTAACAAACCAGATGAAGACAGGAAGAGCATGTGTCTCATCCATTAACCAACAGCTGTTCCACCGCAGACCCCTCTGGGCACTGGGGGTGGATGGGTAAGAAGGTACAGCTACTTAATCTCTGAGCCTCCCTTTCCTTATCTCTACAACAAATAGGACACTCTCTCTTTTCAAGGTAACTGTCTTAGAAAACAGTGCAGTTTCTGCTACAAAGTAAAGCTAATGGATGATCCAATCCTGAGAGGGATAGTTAAAATGTAAGATGACAGAATTAGGACACATTGTGGGTATGTGCTTGTGTGTTCGCTCTCTAAGGCTGGAATAAAAGGCCCAGACTCACAATATGAAATTATATTAATAAATGTGAAGTCTAACATTTAGGCTCCAAAGTAGAAAAATGAAGAGAGAAGCACTCTTTAACAGCTGAAGTAAAAATATAGCTTAGGAGTAGTATTCAGTGCCTCCCAGCCCACACTGGACATGGTTACTACAAATGCCACTCTCTGGCTACAGGAAGATGTTTTAAATCCACTAGGGGTCACGACTCTGTCCTCTTTAGCTCTTACTAGGGAAGTGGCTTAAATTTTGGCCATTGTATTTTAGTAGAGACAATGACCAAGTGAAATAGTAACAGTGGAAACACAAGAAAGTGAAAGTTTAGAAAGCAGGGATGCTAAGGAATGGCCAAGAGAATTGGGTCTGTTAGGTCTGTGATGGACCTTATTTCTCTGGTTTCTCATGGAGAATGTAGGAAACATTTGATGTCCCCAAGGTAGTCTACTGGGAAGTCTTGGGAATGCAGAGTCAAAGTCCCAGGAGATTTCAGCGGAGGTCCTGACAGGGCAGGTACCAACCTTCCAGCTAGTGAGTTGTCAACACTCTTAGCTAATGGGCCATCAAGCATGCTGTGTCTTCTTTCAGGACATAGGGTTTTAGGATGCCTTGACATACTGGGTAGGAGTCTAGCCCAGGGGACTTTGCCCAGCCTGTGTTAGGCAAGGACTAAATTGGTCACGTTCTTATGCTAACCAATTTAGCTCGGGAAAATATTCTGTGTGCTTGGTGGTTTCAAGAATTCTCCAGACTCAAAATGTATGGAAAATGAATTCTTGAGCATACTCAGTGGCCAACGAGGTTTCTTGGATGGCTGGGTGCATTTCTCTCCTGGGTGGGGACCACATGGGGAGCGACCCTGTCCAGCACTTACCGCCAGGTACTGTGGGGTAAGTCCGCCCAGCCCTGTCAGGTTCCCCCAGGTGGCAGTGTTGAGCTGCTGCATCTGCTGTGCCAGCTGCTGTTGGAGGCGCCTTTGCTCTTTGTCCTTCTGAGTATCAGCAAACTTCACCACGATCGGTGAAGAGCAGCCCTGTGGTCAGACACATTGGAAAGTGAAGAGGAAGTTACAGCTGGGTCGCATCCTCTCGGGGCCCTCAGTTAGCACTGGATCTGTCTCTCTCAACTCAGAGCACATGGAATGGTCTGGGATGGTTTAAGAATGGTTTGATATTCCTTCTTCTTCTCTGAATAGTACTATCAACAGAGCACTCCAGATCCTGGGTTTCTTTGTGGGATCTGCTGGTTGGTGAAGCCACCTGCTTTCCTGCTGTGATCCTCATACTGCCTCTCTTTCTCTCCTCCTGCATCTTCCTTCAGCCTTCCAGGACCTCCTTTGAGACAAAAGACCTGATCTATGACTAAGCTTCCTGGTTCGCTGTCTCAAAGATGGCCTTGCCTCTCTGTGTCTGCCTGTTTCTACCTGAGCAAAGGACAAGGAGCAACATCATCATGGGAGTAAAAATGTCTCTCATTCATCTTTTTAAAAAAACTCCTTCCAATTTTTAGTTTTGTATATTTGAACAATAGTAACAGGGAAATGGGTTACATTTTAGGAATGAGGATGAAGGAAGGAGGTACTCAGAAAATACAGGCACTGACCAAAATAACTGTTCACATGTTCTCAGAAAGGTCTCTCTTCCTCCCATGTCATATCTACTCTATCCAAAATCTTTAGAGCTACTGCAAACCAGAAGAACCAGAAGCATATTCTAGTCAAAGGAGACAGATCTTAAATGGCAGGAGGAGGATTCTGGGTGGCTTCTTTCCCTGAGGAACCTCATGTTTTAGCAGCTTTTTCAGTTTTAATGTCCTTGAAAAGGCAGAGAGCAGGGGTAGTGAGAAATGGCCAAAGACCCTATATCTGGGATGTTTTGTTTTGGAGGCAGACACATTCTTTGGGGGAAATAACTGGCCTAGTACTCAAGCACAAAGCTTCTTTCCAAAGCACCTTTGAAACTGCTGCTACTTGGTAAGAACGCAGCAGAAACGTGCCTCCTACCTCCTTGGCTCTTTCTGCTTCTTGGTGAGGACTGTCTGCACACTACATCATTGTTAGAGTTGTTAAATTTTGCTGAGGTGAAAAGACGTAATTCTACTCAAGGGATTAAATAGAACTTTTATTGAAACTCAGCATGATGATAGACCCCTCTCTTTCCTCTAAAAACGGGATATTCTATTTAAATAAGCTTTTCCCTTCCCTTCCTTTTGGGTCATTTTTGTTTCTTCTAGAAAACAAGCTTGTACCCCTCCCTCCCCCATCACCTTGGATAGTTATTGGGGAAGTAGCTGCCAATATATGAGACCATTGTGTCTGTTATGGGGGGGGGTAGTGAGAAAAGTGAGATGAGTATTTTAGTGAACTTCCAGCTTAGAAGTCTTCAGCTCTGGTAGGCAGAGTCACAGTACAGAAAGTTAAATGTCAGTAAATTGCTTAAAAATAACATTTCCACCATTAAAAAAAAAATCTGTACTTCATTTTTAAAATCAGCTCCATATTTCAGCACTTGGTCATTTTATTTATTTATTTGTGGTGTTGGGGATGGAACCCAGGGTCTTACACAGGCCATGCGGGCCTCAACCACTGAGCCACCTCCCCGGCACTTCGTCACTTTACAGAGGGGAAAATACTCTGAAAATGGAAATCAGAGAGAGAAAGTTTTGCATGGAAAAAGAGGTGTTATCTGTTGTAGCAAATGTGTCCCTAACAAATAACAACAACTCCTCCTAATAGTACATTTATTTTTTATCTTCCTGAAAATATTAAAAAAAGCGATATAAAGGCAGAAAATTAGACCAATGATTATGGCTTTTAAAATAGCTCATTTAAATCATGAAAGAGAAAATGGGGGTAGAGTGTAGGGAGGTGGAGAGATAGAGGTACAATATAATAAAAGTATTTAAAAGACTTTATTCTTTTAATATTCACGTCATTTTAAATTAAATAATACATCTTGGTTAAAGATGTATGCCAGAGTCCTGAAAATAATGTAATTAGTTAAAAAGCCAAACAGTCAACTTCAGTTGTATATTTATAATGTAGTTGCATAGCACATAATCTTCTACTTAAATGTCAATTTTTAAAAACTAAAGTGTCTGGGGGCCCTTTTGTTTAAGCACTGATGTCCAGTTTTAAAAACAATGGAAATATTAATGATAAAGGATAAAGGATTTCTTAAGGATAAATACGCCCTATTCCCTCTAATGGATCTTCCAGTATTGAAAGCCTTGTGTTCCTCCATTTTGGTTCATGCCCAGTGCTGGCTTATGATCTCCTAGAGGAACAGGAGACCCAGACCCTATCCATATTCTCTGTATTATCATTTGGGGACTCTTGAGTGAAGGGATGGGATGGCAGGGTTTCTAACAGAGCTGAAAGGACTTAGGTTAAAAAATTAACTAAGGGGAGACCAAAGTGGGTGTAAATCTCTAAATTACAGAAAACAAAAATAATTAAGAATGAAACACATGTATGAAAGATCAATTCAGGTAATTTTTTTTTTTTCCTAACAGCACTTTCACTTTTATCTCCAAGTTGAAAAATAGCTGGAAATCCACAATAATGGAGTGGCCTACGAGAAAAAGGGGAACCAAAACATTATCACTTATGTGACTGCAATGTTGTACAAGATTGGATTCCTAGATATTTCAAATCCTGCTAATCATTTCCTATCGTGGCCGAGTTTCACCTGAGCTTGCCTTCAGGTAGGGGGGAGGGAGTGTCTTAAAAATGCATTGCACTGAAAGGAAAACACATCGATTATATAAGGATGTTAGGAATATCAAAGTCAAAATGAATGTTCAAAAGACAGTAGGCTTTGCAATGCTGATATCACAACTCAGAAAAGTACAGTAAACACTTAATGACAATGCCATGCACACTCCTTCCCCCTTGCCACCCGCTTTTTGATTCACTACAAAAAAGTTGCCCACAAAACAAGACGCATAATGATCACTTAGCTCCCAGCATGCTTTGGGAGGTGCAGCATTGCAAAAAAAACAAACAAAAACAAACAAACAAAAAATAAAGCCCCAACAAAATGGGAGCACAAAAGAAGCTCAAACAGTTTAATATTTTTTTTTGCACATTAAATAAAATTGAAAGTATCTTTTTGTTTTCAAAAAATGAAAAAACATAGCTTCAGATAATACCACAAGGCCACCACCTCCAGAGATCACCCACACACAAAGATACAGTGTACAGAACACAGCAGAACATGCACTCCCAAATGATTCTATCAGACAGTACAGAATAAGTAACGGCATATCACTCTTGGAATGCTTTTGTGCAAAATTTAGAAAGGCCATGACCCAAATCACAGACTAAAATACAGAGCCATCTATCTACGTTTGTAGGTATGCATCCACGCCAGTGTGTTTATCTTTCCCTAAAGTCACTCTCATCTCATTAAGAGATCAAATTTGAGCCTTCATAAAGGTTTCTTTGCTATTACTCATCTTTCAGTATGGAGACCAATCTAATTTTTCTGGGGACTCTCATAAATGAGCATTATGCTGTTAAGTGGGAGAAATATTAACTTTCTCCACCATTCTTAACATGCAAAACCACAATTTTATCTGACAAAATTACAGGTAAGTTGGTCCTGCATTGAAAAGAGAATGTTTTGACTTAGTACAGGACAAGCAGCAATGTAGGTGGGGGCTGCAGCTGTTTCACCCACACCAACCCTGGGGAAGGGATGCATTTGATCTTTTAGGTCCAGAAGGACACTTTGCTTAAAGTGCCCAGTGACTACATTGCAGGACCTGGGCTGCTCCATACAAGGCTCAAAAGATAACTGTAGAGAAAGTGGAAGATTTTTACTAAATGCATTTCAAGTCATTAGGGGGAAAATGCAGAGAGAAGAGGAAGAGAGAGCAGAGACAGAGAAGAAAGTGGGGTGGAGAGGGAGAGAGAGGGAGGAAGGGAGAGTAGAAGGAGGATGAAGATGAATGGATAAAAAGCGAGATGGTGAAAGTTTAAATCTGTGATTGTCATGTGAACAATCCACACAGGAGAGAATTGCTTTACCATTCCCCATCATTTGCACAAAGAAAACAAAGAAAGGGCAGATGATACAGTACCTCCATGGTCTGAGACTGATGCATGGCTTTGATTGCATTCTGTGCCATTGCCCTTGTAGAAAATGTGACAAACGCACAGCCTGTGGGAAACAAGGGGACAGGGAGCAGGAAAGACAAAAAACAACAAGACAAAAGGGTTGGACGCTTGTTAAACCAACACAGTCTACGAGAACTGCCACAAGACGACACTGTTCTCAGTAGTACATAAAAATAAACAACTTCTCTCTTTGGTTTTATCTTATTTTGCTTTTTATTCTCAGTGCTGACTTGCTAATCTGACCAAAGCAGAAAGATTTATTTAGTAGTTTATTTTTTAAATGGCAACTAGGGGAGGAAGTTGGGTACTCCTTTTTTTTCAGCCACAGGGTTTGAAATTAGCAAGACCTACTTTGCATTTGCCAAAATAAAAAGTTGCTTTTCCATTTTCTCCTTGACTAATAATCTTGACACCGAAGGCATCTACACATCAGGACTTTGTATTTCAAATTTTGTTGTTAATTTTTAAGAAGTAAATAAGAAAATGCTCACACTAAGGGCAAACTAGTACATATCAAGAGTTCAAAATGTCAGCAAATAATTATATCTAATTCCTTCTGGGCATTTAAAAAAAAATCAATACATAAAAATATAAGTTGGTGCTGTTCAAATGCAAATGAATATATCAAATCCATTACAGATGACTTATTATTAACAAAAACCAATGCTCTGTTACTCTGAGAATATTCAATAGTGCGTATAAAGTCAAATTTTAAAATTTTCATTGGATTTGTTTCTATAAAAACCTTTATGACATTTCAAAGCTGTGACTTTCTGAAATCAGAGTTTTGATCTACAGTCTAACATACACAAGACAATGCACATTTCTCTGAATATCTACTGTGAGACCTGCAAAGCTTCCCATGTTTATTTTTTCTGTGCTCTTAAATAACTAGCATCTATGGTGCCAGTTCCAGCTTCTTGTAAGTGGCATTGGCCACCATGCAGGTCACCACTCCAACTACACGGCTCATTGCCCTTTGCACTAATAAAAACACTGCCTTCTGAAATTTACATTTTATTCATCATACACCCTTGGGCTTCTTAGAGAAAAAGACTGTGAAATTAATGCAGATTCAGGCTGATTTTATAATAATACCACAGCACACTAAAAGCTTAGCTAAAGCAATACAGACTTATTTCACTTATGATCTCTAATGACTTTAAAAGTGCATTGATTTTCAGCTTCTTTAGCCTTGCACAGTTTGAACTTAGGTATCAGAGAATAATTTAGTGTTCCACTCAATTTCCTCAAAACATTATTATTATTACTACTTAAAAGATTTCCAAATGAAGCAGATCTAAACACTGAGAGGCTGAAGTCTATTGTCATTTCAGAGTGAATGCATGAAAGCAGAATTCTGGCATCAACAATATGAGATTGTTGCCCCTGTGGCCAATAAGCAAAATAGAACATTCTACATTCAAACAACCAGCAGATTGTTTGGTTTATGTAAATCAATTTGTGAGCCATAAAACATGTTTTCTTCTTTTGCTCTGCATGTGTACCTGGTGAGATTATCAAGTCAATACTGTAGTAGCACCTTTTAATCAAACAGCATTAAGAGAAAGCAGTGCCTGCCCACTACCCCCAACGCACAATGACATCCAGTCATGAAAATAAGTCAATGCATTTTTTTCCTTTTTTGCATCATACTGTAATTTTTCATACACAAAAACTCTCAGTACATGGGAAATTCATCTTGCATTCACCTCCCGATTAAGAGGGCCTGAAGAAGCCGGAATGAAGTCTACTCGCCATGGATGTGAGCCGTCTCCAAGTTCTCTGACAGAAGAGTACTGATGAAGCTCACTATTTAAACATGCTGCCTGTACCTAGGCTGACTGCAGCTTTTGTCATCAATAAAAGCAATTTAGTGGCCTTCTCTAAGGCATCTAGACGATGTGGGTAATAGAGTGTGAGACAGATGACAGTACCTCTCCTGGTGTCCATATTGATGCTGAAGGTCTAAAATTATAGTCTCAAATTTACCATCTGTTTCAAAGTAATCTCTCTTCAAAAATGTTATGATCATCACCGACATTATACAGAGGAAATAATGCTAAGAGACTTCTCTTTTTCTACTTCTTGCCTTGAGAGTACAATGGAGGCGAAAGCAAATCATCTAATGGAGATACATTTGAGACCATGCGAAGCCTGGACTAATTCTACTTTTAATAGTCAAAAAGAGAGTGACATTCACTTCATTTGCTCTTATTATCCAGGCACATGGGCCAAACTGACAGTTTCCAATTGGAGGTTAAAAATGCATTAAAAACATGTAAAATGTCAACAAGAATCAATAAGGCACAGTTTATGCATTTACCACAATTTCATACAAGCAGAACTTCTGTAAGTAACTTAGTGAGAAAGATAAAGCAATTAGCCGGTCTCAGAAGAAAAGTATTAGCAATAGAACAATAAAATTAAATCTCTATAAACTTGAACCATTGCCCTTTTCTCTATGAAACCTGCAATTAAAAACTCGACTGATGCTTCTCATTATACAATCCTTACCCCATCCAAAAAATGATCTGACAAATCTGATGACTTCTTTAACCTTTTTAGTCTATTGGCAGTGGTGCAGTGAGAGGAGCTGTCTCCTTAGGGGCTTCTGTCAAGTTCTGTACTGTGTGCTCTGCTCAATTACTTAAGAGAAAAAATTACCGTGTCATTTATAGAGTGGGAGTACTTGTTGAAAATGCACTCACTGTGCCACATTGGATGAAGGGCAACTTCAGAACCAAATGTTTCTTGGAAGAGTGGCTTGTTAACCTTTGTAATTTCACTAAAACAGGAGATCACGGTAGTCCTAAGGATAGATTTTAATTTTCCTTTCAACACCACTGAAAACACAGTGGTGGCTTTAGGATTAGGCCTCCAATCTGTGGCTTTTTACCAACACGGGATCACGTGAGCTTCTACCTTTGTAACTGGCTGCTGGCTTTTTCTCACAAGCTAACTGGATGGTTTTCCGTTGGAAAGAAATAAGTCAAAATTGGTCCTCTCTTCTACTAAAAATGAGCTTCTGAGTGGTGGAGGTTTCTGGGTCTTGAGAGGACACAACTCTGATCCTGTAGTGCTGGCCCTTAGCTGTTTTGGACTGTTGAGCGTACTATCTCAGTCATCAGTTCCCTGACAACTGACTACAATGCTGGAGAAATCAGACTGGGGGGAAAAAGTACAAGTTCAAAATAATAAAGCTGCATTTCTTTCTTTCTTTTTTTTGGTTTAGGTATAAATTTGTGTGAATATGCAATTACTGTATTAGAACCTTCAAATATACAACAGCAAAAACAAAAATAAAATTCACCTATAAATGTGGCCAACCTGTTAATTTACCTTGCAATTATTTAGTGTCTCCACTTTTGAGAATGTCAGAGGTTACTAATAGGAATGAAAGGAGTTGAATTCCTTTTATTTCAGTGAGGTTGCCTTCTTGCTGCTAAAACAGATGGATGATTGACTGGGGAAAGGTTTCACAAAGTAATTTCCTCCTACAGACTGGGTCTAAGGAAAGCACGTAGCCCTGCCACAGAGAAGATTCTGGAACACATCTATTACACTTGTCATTTCAATTGAAAGGGTATCTTAACTCAGGTGTTCTACAATTTCTTTCAGCTGTAAGAGAATTTTACAAGAACTATGAATTCTTGCTCCACACCAAAAAAAAAAAAAAAAAAAAAAAAAAAAAAAAAGTACAGGAACTTTTAAAAAGCATGAGCAATGCCAGGGCTTCTTGCTTTTCTACTACTTCTTTCAAAGAGGTGTGGCAGCCTGCTATATTTCAACTGAAAGAAACATAATTTATAGTAACTTGTGCAGCAGGGAAGATATTTTAACCTATGGAAACTTGTTTATAAATTCCCAGTGAGTTGAACAAAGGCATCAATGCAGTTGATTTTCCTTGCTGTATCTTTTTAGCTGTGGCAGGGTTGATTAAACACATGGTATCAGCATAATAGAGGGACATAAAAATTAGTGTTGGGTTAGTTTATTAACACTGGCATGGAGATGTCCTTCATTATGGCACCTGAGGCTGGGTGCAGACTATAACCAACTGGCAAGATCTCATCACTGAGACGAGGTTGGAAGATTGTATTCAGAACAAGATGGCAAAATGCAGTCAATACTCCAGGACACATGTGATAAAAAGTTTCCACATATCTGAATGTTTAGGTATTGTGTGGACAGGGCTAACATAATCAAAACTGAGTCTTCTCCATGTAGATGTTTGGGTAGTCAAAAGCCCTGTCCTAACATCTTGATCAGATACAACAAAAACAAGTGAGGATTTAATGGCTAACTCCAGTCTGTGCTCTCCAACATCCCCACAAATATTGCCAATTCATTTGTCAAGGGTTTTGGCAGGGGAATGTTGGAACACCATAAACACAGCTGGAATATTCTTAAACAAGCAGAAAGTTACCTTAAATGGTAGTGAAGATTTGACTACAGTTTTTGAGAATGAAAAATGAAATAAATTTCTTCACTGTCTCCACATTACAGATAATTCAACTGCTACAGTACAGAAAACCTGTAGGATGTACCTAACCAGCCCATTCTGACTGTAGGATTATGGGTGAGATCATGGATGCGTTAGGAAATCAACATGCTGAGCTGACAATGTCAGGCCAATACACTTGTTTAGAAACACAGAGTTTTGCTTTTGCAAGCAAACGTCTCATTTGGATTGCCATGGGTGGGCCTGTGGTTTCCTGCTGGTGTTTGCAGTGAAGGTTCCCGCAGCAGGCCTCGAGAGGTTGCGCTGCCATGCGCAGCAGTCTGAGTATCATGAAGCTTCCTGAAAGCACCACAAACCATGTTTTCCAAAACAGAAGAAACACAAGAGAGGGCAGAAAGAATGGGTTACTGCCCCCAAGGGGGAGATGCATACTTGGATGTGGGTAGATTGCCTAAAGTGAGGCAGAGTCCTGACTTCGCAGAGGAGGTTCATGGGCTTGGCAGGTGCTCAGTGGTTTTCAAGAAGCAAGTCGCCACCATTTCCTGAGCTTGTCTGCCCTGGAAGGTGGCCTGAGGCTGGTGCTGGTGAGCAGCAATGGGACTTTAAAAATAATCTTTTTGGCTATTGTGTAGATGGTATATATATTTTTTTTTTAGAAAAAGACAGTGACTCTAACTTAAGGTATGGCAGGGTGTGACAGGTACATCTGTGGATCCTGACGGTCCACCATGCTGATGCAGTAGGGATAGGAGCCAGAAGCCTGGGAAACCTCAGTGTAATGTGTACCAGGGAGGCACTGAAACTGCTGATGTGGCAGGAGAAATGACACTGGAGCCCGTGGGGGAGCCAGTGAGGCTAACGGTTCCCTTTGTTTTCATTGCTACAGTTGAACTGTGCAAAAGCAGGAAAAGAGGAGCAATCGCTTGGCTGCACCTCACCCTCGTAACCAAATATTTTGATTAAAAAAACTTTCTTACTGTATAGTTTGTAACCTGGTTTTATTTCGGGAGGTGCTTTTCAGAGCAGCCAAGCCTATTTCATGTAATTTTTATTTATTTTCTAAACAGCTGAGCCAGCAATAGACATTGGGAAAAAGAAATGCTGAGAGTCCTTTATCTGCGACACTATTAATGGGAGACACTTATTAACATTTGATTGAAAACTGAAATTCTTTAATGGAAACACAATAGTAGCATGAAAGAGAATTGTTCTTCTAACAAATACACTGATTCAGGAGCAGGTCCCTGTAACCAGGAGTCCCTGGTTCCTGCTAATTGAAAAAAAAAGTATCACTGTCCATCTTTATATTTTGGAACAAATGATTATAATCAATGTTTTCTTTTTTCCATTAGGGAATTCTCATCAGTTCACCAGAAATTATTTTTCTGTTAAAATTAATGGGGGGGGGAGGGGTAATCTCCTCTTTACATTGAGCCAGCATTTGCATAAAATATTGGAGAGGGCTTCCCACAACTTGTTTCAGAAACAGGCTGCTTCTGGTGTCAAGTGCTGGCTAATCAACCAAACAGCACATCAAATCAGCTGAGTTCTCAAATACGTGTGTCCTGCTCTTTCCCATGAAAGTCGTGGCTGCTTTAAAATCCCGCATGCCAAAAAGCTAATATGTGCTCCGGGAGCTCTCGATCCTGTGGGGCAGCAGTGCTATTCATTCCTGTCCCCACAGGACAGAGGGAGACAGTGACATGGGAGCCAGGTGAAATGGGCCAAGCCGAGCAGAACCTGGCCCTTGCACTTCAGCTCCCAGCTCTCTACTAAGCCATTTGATGTGAAGTTTAGGCAGAGGCTACCACTCCAGCAAGCAGTGACTCTCTACGAGAGGAGCAGGGCAGAGATTCTCCTGCTATCATTTACACATGGGAAACTGAGGAAGAGAGCCAGGAAAAGGAATCGACTAAGGTCCTGAGTCGTGACAGTGGAAGTCCTGGGACTGGAACTTGGGGTCAGTGAGCTCTAACTGCCATAGTTCTCACTGTGATTACTTGAAGGGCCTCCCTTTTTGTCCTTTCTCCAAGCTCTACACATTGGGGAATGAAAAAATGCAATTACACTAACATGGGACTGAGAATAATAGCAGCAGGAAATAGGGATTCTAGTTAAACCAGCAGCAGAAAGAGGATTATAAAAACAGTATCATGTCTTTCCTACATTCTTCCTTCCTCACTTGGCTACACTGTCTCTTCATATGGTATTCTTTGTTATTGTTATTATTATTATTTTTGGTATTGGGGATTGAAGCCAGGGGTGCTTAACCACTGAGCAACATTCCTAGCCCTTTTTAAATAATTTACTTAGAGACAGGGTCTTGCTGAGTTGCTTAGGGCCTTGGTAAGTTGCTGAGGCTGGGTTTGAAATTGTGATTCTCCTGCCTCAGCCTCCCAAGTCGTTGGGATTACAGGCATGCGCCACAGCGCCCGGCCCCAAGGTGTTCTGTCTACCTGAGTGTGTAGATAGAGACGTTTACATGCACAAAATGACAGAAGGACAGTCAGATGGCCATGGGTGATAGAGTTCACACAGTTGGACTGGCCAGAATGGCACTCCTGGTGGCCTGTGTCCATCACAATGATGGACAATTCTGCTGGCAGTGGCAGCAGCACAGGTACAGATGAGCCTCAGGTACTGGATCTGCTGTTTATGTATTCTACTCAATATCCTGTTCAGCTTTTAGAGAATCACTTCTTGGAAGTGAGGGTTAAATAACAAGCATTTCAGAATTGTCAGAGAATGCATAAACTGTGATTTCTTTGCTGCCCTTCTTGATCCCCCCACTTTAAGCCACCTTTAGAAGAAAATTCAGGAATCCAAATCTGGCTGTGTTCTACCTCCTCCTAGTTTTCCGCTAGACTACCTCCATTTTGGGGCTCTGGAGGTGGATGTAGGTGGAACTTTTGTTCTCTGGGCCTTCAATTCTCAATTCTAGCAGCTGACATCACGAAGTATTATGTCAAAAAAGAAAAAAAAGAAAAAAACCCCAAATGTTCTTCCTCATATGGTGCTAGAATTAGGTGAAACTAGTGAGATGGGGGGACCTTATAGCACCTTGATACTTACGGCCCAACTTTTTCTTTCTGCATGTGGCTTGGGTGCTACTGATGGCCCAGAACTAGAACTTGAAAATGAACACAGTTCCTAATTCACCCTATGGAAACTGCACTGGTAACTGCTGAGAAGGAAAACTTCCTGATGTTTCAAAAATGTGGACTTCTTAAAAAAAAAAACAAAAAAACTGAAAAATGTTTTGCATATACATTTCCACCTTGGATTGGGTCTGAAAACTGCCAGGCAGACAACTGTTAACACTCATGTCGACCGCGTGGTCTTGTCAAGCAGGGGGCAGATGTGGGAAGAGAACGGCCATTTCCAGCTATTTTCTAGAGCTGCTGAAAAAACACTGGTCTTCATCATGGCTCCCAGCCACAGCTTTTGCTTCTATCATGGTAGCAAAGGAGAGCCAACAATCTTCTCCAGGACAGGCATTTTTCTGTCCTGGGCTGGGGACTCCAGGGACTTCACTCTTTGGAATGAAACTCTAAGACCTTGGACAGGCCTGGTTACATGGAGCCCGTATCTGTCCTGCCCTGCATGTAAGCAGTGACATTGCTTCTTGGCTTGGATGGCTGTCAAGAGGAACATACCCTTACGGTTTCCTTCAGGCACAGGCAGACAGACAGCCAGAAGACTAAGGCGGAAACACACAAAGCCGTTCTCCCCCCCCCTCCACATCTCCTCACCCCTCAAAATCTACTTCAATTTGTGGTTGAAAAGGGATGTGCAGCAATAGGGCAGCCCGTCAGCTTCCCCTGTGACAGTGATAACCTGAGTTAATATGCTGGCACTCAGACCTTCTCTACCTGAGAAATAAAAGGTGATCACTTCAGCTACCGTGAAAAAGTTCAGGCTGGATAACTTTATCACATGGGACGTATTACAGGGTGACCTCCTGCTGTACGCGGTGCCTACATCTATCTTGACTGTGACACAGAGCTCCAATTAGCACTTAAGGAAAGAGACTTTATACACAGCACACTCACCTCGACTCAGCCCGTCGGGTCCCCGGAGAATCCGGCATTCTTCTATCTGACCAAATGGAGAAAACATCACTCTGATATCGTTCTCATTACATTTCTTCGAAACCATTCCTATGAACAGTTTTCTGTCTTCCACAGCTAGGAGAAGAAAATAATGAATGAGAAAACCCCATTTCATCTTTTTTCTTGTAATCAATACTTCACTCCTACAGCAAACCAGGACCCCGCCATGTGAGATGGATTACAGTCCTAAGGCTAAGTCTGAGCCCCAGCTTATCTTCCTCCACCCTGTATCTCATCCTGCCTGTCCCTTCACCTTGCCCTCCCAAATGCTTCACCTCTCTGCAAGCCTGCTCTTGCTAGGAAGGACATCTTCGTAGGGCTCAGAACCCTGGGAGGTCCCTTTCACAAACGCCAGGTGTTGGCTAGGATTACGATGTAACTGCTAAACGCCACGCATTTTGTAGAGACATTTTTGGATGCAGATTTTAATTTGGGGTTTTAGTAGATGTTCTTTTAAACTGTAATGACAAGGAAAGATAAAGGTCAGGAGAGGGAAAACAGTAGGAGCAAATGCTATGAATCAATAAATGAAACTTTATAAACAAAGACTCTCAGGGAAGAAAACATTCTTTTGCCCCTGTTTCTAAAAGCTTAGTCCTCACTAATGTGGAGAAGAATAAGAGATCCTAGAGTCCCACTTCTCTGCAGACTAGGACAGTCCAGCCCACAGCAGAGACTGTGGAGCACTAACTAGGTTCCATACCTGGGTCCCAGCAGCCAGGCTGGTTACAACCGAAGTGGAAGTCAATCTAGCAAGGAGAGAAAAGAACAGGCAACTACTACCTGAGAATCACCTTGATGATCCATGATGAGGTGAACCCTTGAGAAAAGAAGAGGGAGAAAGGACTGCCACTATTCCAGCCACCTGGAGGAAGGATTCTTGAGGGACAGAGAGATGCAGTTGGGGATCATGACAAGATGTGTAAATGGGAATATGATGGGGGAAAGATGAGGCAATTTTACCTCGGATGAACGGGGAGATTGTCCTAAAAATCTCCATGCTTGTCCTCAGGACATGTGACCTACATTTAGCCTGAAAGGCAGGGTTATAACTCATTTCAGGACGGTGCGTGGAGACATTTTTAGGAGAGAGACTTTTTTTAGGGCATCACAGAAGCCCATGGGGAGAAGTCCTGCTTATTTTCCATCGCTTCATTTCAATCAAGGAAAAAAAAAAAAAAAGAATAAATAAAGGCTAGCCAGTCACCCTCGAGACCACAGAGAACCCTGGCCTAAAGGAAGGGTGCTACCCTGAGGTGCTGTACACAAACCGGAGTCATAATTATGTCACTGCTGTTTAACTGGCTTTATTTCTATTTTTTATAGTTGTTACCCAGACAGTGTCTCATTTTCACTTAACCAATAAATATTTACTCTAGACTTATGGAGGCTGGTTGCTTCTGGAACCCAAGTGAAAATACATGGTGTGGACCCTGGGGAGGTCTGTTCATGGGACACTGGTGTAACTTGGTGGACCACGCTGAAGCTGCGCTGTCCCGCTGAATGCTCAGCAGTGACCCAGGAGTCCCACGGCTGTGCTGTCCAGTACTCAGCTAAAGCTACATGTGACCACCAGGGGCCCCAAAAGGGCTAGTGTTATCAAGGAAATGTTGATTAAAGTTTAAAAGCCCCATATAACTACTAACAACTCTGATGAACCTAGACCCTAAATTCTTTGTCACAGAATCCCAGACCCGAAGAAAGAGACATGAGAGACATTTTGTCTTGTCTATTTCTAAAACAGATCCCTGAGGCCTTGGCAGGGGTAATGGTCTTGCCTAGGGTCAGTCTACCCCGGACCACAAGCTGGTTTCCTACTCCCAAGCCCAGTGTCCTCTTCCCTCTCCTGTTTTTCTTCTCAGTTCAGAGGGAGCAGACGAGACTTAGAGCAGCAGTGGCTGTGACTGGAGATGAAGGTTCTAGTTCCAGTACTGCCATTGAACTTGATATGCGACCTTGGAGACCTTGGGGACTACCTGACTTCTAGGACCTCAGTCCTGATTCATAAAATGAAGGTTTATACTCTATTCTTTTTCCTAAGCACTGGAGAGAAGGCAGCCCAGCTATATGCTTGGATCGGCAGAAGCACTTGGGTTGGGGATGATGGTGACATTAGAGTGGTGTGCAGAATCCCTTCCACCCAGTCTCTCCATACCTGTGACAGCTCCTGAGATAACCAGAAACGTTAGGGCTCTTTGAAGGTTCACTCAAACTGGACCCTGAGAAGCACAGGCAGGGTCTGGATAGACTAGCAGGGGCTGGGAGAATAAGGCACTGACCAGGCAAGGTACTGAAACAGGACTCAGAGACTGTCTTTAAGGTGGATGGAGGAAAGCAGCCTGACTTGGATCCAATACGCATTGGCTCCTGCTTCATCTTTAGAAGAGGTGCTCAAGGGATAGGCAGCATTAGACAGTCAAAGACTCGAGCTACAGAGGTGGATAGGTTCTGATTCTTGGGAGAGAGGCTGTTGAAAACCTGACTCCCCTTATTTAGATAAAAATTTTTCAAGTGAAATTCTTTTTTCTACCTTCAGGGTAAATGAAGTACTAGTGGTCTACTGTGAACTGGCAAAAGCCAAGTAGTCGAGAGCAAGCCAAGCTTTAGAAACACCAGATGCCCCATAGGAGCTTTCTTTATGAAGGAGACTTTGTAGGCTCCAAGGTCAGCATGCTATGATGCCTGGACTCCTTCACACATGAGGACTGCGGCCATGTAGGATGTGACATTTGTTTGAGGAAATGGGTAGAACTGGCTGAAATGGGGCAGAGGAGGGAGGGAAAGACTTCTAGTTTGTGGTTCTTTCTTCTTCTTCCTTCTCACCCCTGGGACTCTCATCCCATGAAACTATGCCTGGCGGCTTCATGAGAATTAAAACCAAAAAAAAAAAAAAAAAAAAAAAAAAAAAAAAAAAGTCCTTATGTATTTCTTCTTACCTTGAAGAATCTGATTTTAGTTCTTTTAAATATAAGCAAATGAAAAATTCTCATTTGGTCCCTGGTTTCACTGGTAAACCTATAATCGTGGTGTTTAACTAAAACAATTCACAGGTTTGAGGTCCAGGGTGGTGCTATAGTAAATTAAACATGCAGCTCCTAAGCTAAAAATGTTTTTTTCCCTAAGATGAATATTAAGAATATGGAAACCAATTATGAGGGACTCCCAACTTCCCAGCCATCACTAAGGACAAACTCAGCCTGGAAGTGAGAAGGAAGATAAATCTCATTTAAAAAAAAACAAGTACTGGGTTAATTTGTGGCTCAGTGGTAGATCACTTGCCTAGCATGTGTGAGGCCTTGGATTAAAAAAAAAAAAAAAAAAAAAAAAAAGGAACCCTATGTCATTCCATATGTATGCTAATCTAAATGCTAAATTCCTCTCTGCACAGGTGGGCTCAGGTGCATACATAAAAGAAGCTGGACATTCACAATCTTCTAGTTGCCCAAGTTGCTCTGCCGTTTGCACAGTTGGGCCACACATTTACTTTAATAGCAAAATGTGTATGACTAATCATATCCTGCTTTCCTCCGAGTTTTTCCAGTTTTCCAGGAAAAATGTATTCATAAAATTTATTCCCAGGATTCCCATTCTAAGGATCCCTAACAGCTTTGTAAACATTTTAAACAAGCATAAATATCTTGAACTCACTTAAATTTTTCATCGTTTTTTGATGACTTTGCTGGTGAGTTTTTTCTAAATATTCATGGGCAGTAAGTGTCTCAGTTATTTCTTTTAATCTATTAGGATATGGATTACTTAAATGAACATACTGTATTCACAATAGTCTGCCAGGTATTTTAGGGGAATTAAAAGGAAGAAAAAAATAATGAAAAGGTAAATTCCTTGCCCCTAGGAAAAAGTCCCTTCCTTTAGGACAGCCAATGAATGAGCACAAGGACATATTTCTAGATACTAAGGGCTGAACAGATGGGGGCTCCACCACCCCTAACAATGGCAGAACTGGGAGGGTACCATACCAGTGGCTACCTAGAAGTGCTTCTCCATGGCATAGTGAGAAAGGGTTAACATTTTAAGTGGAAGGGTGACTTTTTAAAGTTAGGGGAATAGAAACTTCATTAAAAAAAAAAAAAATCTCTAATTGTAAGTCTGTGCTAACACCCTGGTGTACAATCTGTCAAAGTCACACCTGGATTTGGGGCTGCCTGAATTAATTAACAACTTTTCAATGTGTTAGTGCTAACATATGGCATTTAATTACTGCCTCCAAATCTGTGAGTCTCTCCACTTTGAATTTCAAAATTATTTCTTCATCTTCCAGTAAAATCAGAAAGTGACTGGATTGGAAACCCCCTGTGATCTGTTTTTAATGGGGGCTTTGGGGTCTTTACCCTTCCCTGACAATATGTAGTTATCTGGACTCTGGCTGGCTCTGAACTTGATGCATGGCTACTGGAGGTTTGGGAGGCCTTGAGAAAAAGAGACAGTGGTCTTAAATAGCATTTCTGGATCCTAGGCCTCAAGGACCCTTGACAAGTTGTGAGGTTGGAAGGTTAAAGCAGGATGGATTTAGATGCTCTGTGTACTGAGTGAAAACAATCCTGTTCTCAACAAGAAGCACGACTTAAGTCAACACTGGCTCCAGTCAGAGACCCAGGCATGGGACCCGAGGCAACCTCCATGCTCTCTCATCCCTCACTGTGAGACTAGCTTTAGCAACTACTTTTAAATCTTGCACAGCTGGCACCGTCTACTGTACAGCAAGACAGGAGTCAGGGCTAGATGATATATAGAATGGTGTACAGGTGGCACACAGAAAGAGTAACTATGTTTGTGCTAAATCCACACCCTCCTCAAATCCACACTCCTCACTCAGTTTTCTGCAATGAAAATAAAAAATGAAGTAACAAAAAACAGCATAAAAGTTGGAGTCTGTTGATAGTTTGGATATTTCAATGTGCTCTTCTGAACGGCCCCAACGCCTTATTTAGAATTGGATTTTTACTTTTCTTTTTGACACCTGGCACATTGGGGGGAAGCAAAATGCTGTGAGTTTCTAAGAATGTGCTAGAGGCTGCAGCTTAAATCAGAGCCAACTGAGAGAGTGGGCTACATACGGGAAGCCTTGGAGACTTAGGAAGTCCATTCGGTAGAAACTGGAAGTGCAGGGCTGATCCAAGAGCAACCTAACATTTCTGGGCTCACCACAGAGGTTCTCTTTATTAGACTCTCTAGATGGATGTGGGCTTCAAAGGGTGACTGCTTTCTGGAATTCATCTGTCCATCACTAATTGATCTGTGATTAGCAGCCCTTTCTTGCTCAGCAAATAACAAAGTTTCAGAAATCTGAACACAGATAATGAAGACAGTAACTGTCTAACTGTGATGAGTCCTTTGTGCTGTGCATAAATGTCAGCAAACTCAATAAAAGTGCAATTAGAGCTCGTTATACTTCTTTCACAGCTACAGGAGCTATTTAGAGCATCCGAGCCAAAGAAATCTTTGTGCTCTTTGAGCTTTTCAAACTATGCTTACCTGTCAAAAATGCCTTGTGGAATCAGAAAGGGCTGCAGCTTTTATCACTCGCTTTAGAAAATTATACATTTCTTCTGATTCCTAAATCGGAGCCAAAGAGAATCATGAAACCTGTTCACGTGTGTGCAAGGTGTGGTTCTATTTGAGCCTCCATAAGGAGGAACCCTTGAAATGTAGCTTTCAGTTCATTTATGCCTTTTGGCTTTTCCGACTAGAAATTCAGAAAATGGAGGTGATCCCACAAAGCAAAGGGAGAACTGGTCCCACTGCAAGGTTTGGGGGGCTTTTGTTTTATATACAGATTACCACGTGGGAAGAATGGCCTAAGCCCAGACATGCCAGCTGCTGTCACTTAGAACATACCAAAACATCTATCTCCCTTGACTAGTAGAATTATGCTGTTAGTTTAGTGTAATGTAGCAGCCTGGACATTCACTGTGTGCCAGGTATTATTGCTCAGTTTTTGTAGATGTCAACTTGGGTAACTCTCAAACAACCCTGTAAGGCAGGCATGACACAAGAGTTCACACTGCACTGCTGGAGCTCTTCTCTGGTGAAGCCGTTGAGGCTGAGTGAGGTCAAGCGACTTCCCCAAGGACATGGCTGACAATCGCAGAGCCAGGAGTCAAACCCAGACTTCTTGACACAGTTCTTGCCTGCTACCCTATGCTGCTTCCTGAAGAGGGACATTTTCAGGTACTTTCTTAACCTAGCAGTAATGGTGCCCAGTGCTCCTTGGCTTTTGAGATCATGTAAGACTGGGGACACCTATGACATGCTGGTTTTATTCTGTTGCTGTGGTTCTAGACCCAAAGCAAACATTATTCCCTGTGTCCAGAGTAGATATTTCGCAGCTAGAGCAACAAAACACTCAGAACTCCAGGCAGCTTGTCAGTGGACAGGAATCCTGTGCACAGGCACAGCAGAAAGTATAAAAGAAACTGCTTCACATTGTCATGAATACAACCCAAGGCTCAGAAGTAAGGCAAACCCTTTCTCAGAGACTTTCATTTCATGGTTCTTGTCCTGACACAGTTTAGAGAATTATGGGGTCAAAGGACAGGGACCATCTCTGGGTGGCCAGAGGTTCTGAGAAGACCAGCTCTGATGGGATTCATCCCACAAACTCAAGATTCGTCTCTCCCGTTTGCCACTAAAGAGAGCAGGCTGCAGGCAGGTACCTCGGAGCCAAGGAGCTCCCAGGAACCCACACAGGAAAAGGCCTTCTATGTAGGGACCATGTTCAGCCAAGAGCCCTATAAAGCCAGGGGATATCTCCAGGTGATAACAATAATCAGCATTTTATAGAAGGGCTCTATCACTAAGAATGTTACAAATATCTCACTGGAGTCTCTGGAAGCATTGGGCGGGGGCGTTCCAACCTATGTGAGGCCATTACCACCATTCTCACTGTATGAATGAGGAGATTCAAAGTTCCATGAACTTGAACCAGTAGGCTGAATGCATGTTCCATAAGGTCAGGGACATAGTCTCTTGAAGTCGTCCCTTCTTCTTCAAATTCACTGCTGCACCCCCAGCCCCTAGCAACATGCCTAGCACACAGGAAGTGGTCAAGGGATAATTAACTAGGGCTCAGAAGATGGTGGGTGAAGCACTAGAGTCTGCTCCCTGAGAGGGAAAAGCTGCGACAAACCAAGGACTGGCAGCACCATGTGGAGACTCGGAATCTCCTTCAGAACTTTCTATTCTGTGAAGAAGTCAGAAAATGAATGCACTACAATTAGCAAAAAATACCTTGTGGAGAGATTTAGAGCCCAATCATAATTTACATTTGCAGATATGTAGATCTCTAAGTGCATGGCTTCTGCCCTGATTACTAATTAATGAGGTACAAAACGGGCCGCAGGAAGGAAACGGTGCTGATTATGTCAGTCTTGTGGGACAGAGGAGCTCTGTGGTCTGGGAAGGTAGACGGTTCTTTTAACATACATTTCAGTAAATTAAAAGAACAAAACAGGGACAGACGGTTTGTAGAAATGGAAGCAAAAACTTGAGAGAGAAATGTGGGCTATCAACCCTCTAGGGTCTTGGAGAGGCAAATCCCAATTATTCCATGGATCTCATCAAATGCATATTTTTACAGCAAGTGTACCTTTATTTAATCAGCAGACAGAATTCTGCTGCAAATGTATTGGTATAATTGAGAGAAGAGTGCAATAAGATAGTTAAAGAGGAACAAATGGAAAGGATAAAAAAAAAAAAAGTTGCCTAATTCTTAATGGGCAATTCTGTGCCCACTCATGCCATCTGCCACCCACTGGGCTCCCTATGTCTCACTGGGATACTGAGTAAGTGCCAAATGCCACAAGACCATCACAAAGGGCATGCCCCAAGCAGAGGGACATGGAGAACCACCCCTTGTAGCAATCTTGCAGAAGTCTTTACACCAGAGATAAATGAGATTGGGGACTGGGGCGTGCCTTCCTCCAGATGTGCTGACCACGTGGAAGGCTCCTGGAGCTGTTAGCTCCACCTTCCAGAGGAAAACAGCAGCTGGGACTGGCTCCTCCCTCTCCCATCTGACTTTTTAACTTAAAGAAGCAGACATTATTAAAGGAGACAGTTGGTTACCACCTACCGTTTGACTTTTCACTATCTGCAGGTTTCATCTGAATGGGATGATGCATCTAAAAATACAAAAGTGAGAAAGTAAAGACAGATTGAACAACTGTATAAGCAGTCTATGACATCTGATACAATTCAACTTCAGTACCACTATCATTACCAGGGTTTGGAATTAATAACAAGACTTCTCCCAGACAGAATGACCTATGTTAAAAAAAAAAAAAAAAAAAAAAAAAAAAAAAAAAACCTGAGTTTTTAGATCAGGAATATAGCCATTTTCAGTCAGGGGGCACTGTCACACCATACTCGAAAGCTTGGGCTTTTGAGTCAGACTTGAGTTCAAAACCACTCAATACAGCTTCTGCCTCTATGTGGTAGAAACTTCTGGTTCTGCCCCTTGTTAACAACTATATGACCTTGGGCCAACGTCTTAACTATTCTGAGCTTCGGTCTCCTCATCTATGAGATGGAGATAACACCTGTATAAAAAGGTTGAGAATATGTACACAGGATGTGCCGACAGAAGTGAGCTACTGTGATTGTACGATTAGGAATTTAAGTGCAGATTTAATGCCCCTCCCCAG
Source organism: Tamias sibiricus (assembly GCA_025594165.1). Classification (NCBI taxonomy): domain Eukaryota; kingdom Metazoa; phylum Chordata; class Mammalia; order Rodentia; family Sciuridae; genus Tamias; species Tamias sibiricus. Next base: position 87,807,381 of record CM046669.1, read on the forward strand.
GCCATTCTGTACATCTGCTTCATGAATTCTTCCCAGGCCTCATAGTTCTCAGTAATTGATAGGTTGAGCAACAGTTGATTGACTTAGGCACCAGTATATACTGATTAAATGCTAGCAAGACTAACAGGGCAGAGTCATGGAGAGTCTGGATGGAGGTGGGGCGGGAGGAGGGAAGGAAGTAACCCAGGTGGGTGAGAGGGACCACTGGCTTCTGATCACAATCAGTACACATGCAGGAGTAGAAAGAACTTGCAAGGACAGGGCTGAGCTCCTGTATCATGGCCTGGCCGCTCCATGGCTCTTTATACAAAACTGATCCCAGCCCCGTGCATGATCCACAGAGTTTACACCAGGTGCAGAATGCTACCACCATTTCCAATTAAAATAAATTCCTCAAACTCCTTTCAAAGGTCCTTTTGCTTCATATTTCATCCCACCCCAAGGAACACAGAAGCCACAGGGTAGATGGAATCACTGGTGGTGCAAATGCTTTTTATTATAATGGGGCCCGTTCTCTCTGAACCTTTAATTTCCCCAGTGGACTTCCATCACTTGCAAGCCACAGCTCAGGGTTTTATCTAATATAAATGAGAGGAGAATGGTACTGGGCTCTGGCACTTATATGATGGGAAATTATTATCAGGTGGTCCGTGTGCACCTAACGCCTGCCCGGGTCTTCAGAACACAAGAAGAAGAAAGAGGGGTAAGAAGCGAAATAATCCAGAACTGCCTCACTTCCTGTAACAGACAGAATGGTCATGCACAGAACACAGGCCTTGAGATGCAGGGTCCACTACTGTTCCCATTTCACCCTTTCACAGACTCAATTTGTGGAGCAGAGACGACAATGAGGATGGAACAGTTAGGGGTCCTGAGTGGGCTAGTCTTTTCGGAAAAAAACACAGAATACATACCTTACCAAGCAGACAGAAGTAAACTATGGAAACCCCTGACCTGGGCTGCGGAAAATAACCTCAATCTATCCTATAGGAATGGAGAAAATGACAAAAATCTGTTCAGGAAAGACGACAGTCTTTGAGCAAGCTATTCTTCCAGTATGCATGGTCCACCCATTCAGCAAACTTGGGAGAAATAACCAGGCTCTAGGCGAAGGCCTGGGGATAAGGCCAACGGAGGATGTTCCTCCCCCTGAGGTGTTCACTGTGCGGTGGGGGCGACATGGCTACACACAGCCAGCTGAGCAGTGTGGCAGGGCTGGCGGAGAGGCAAGACAAAGTTTCAGGGAGCCCATGGAGGGCTGCAGGCACTTACTTCTGCCTGGAAAAAAAGGCAAAGTTTTCCCAGCAAGAGTGAAATCCATTTCCAGTCCTTGGACTTGCAGCAGAGACAGGTAATGCCTGTCATCCCTGTGACGGGATGGAACACCCCATGCAAAGATTCACAGGTTAGAAAAGAGCTCAAGCCGGGCGCGGTGGCGCACGCCTGTAATCCCAGCACTTGGGAGGCTGAGGCAGGAGGATCTTGAGTTCAAATCCAGCCTCAGCAATGGTGAGGCACTTAGCAACTCAGTGAGACCCTGTCTCTAATAAAATACAAAAAAGGGCTGGGGATGTGGCCCAGTGGTCGAGTGCCCCTGAGCTCAATCCCTGGTTCAAAAAAAAGAGCTCAGTTCCCTCTCATAGGGAGCTTATCACGTAAGTGAGGAAGGCAACAAGAAAGAGCTGAGAAGGCGGTCGGCAGCTGGGTCTTAGCCTTGTGACTCAGGAATTGACATTTTGTCCAAAGTTCATGGTCAGATACAGGCAATTTAAGTAGCAAAGCCAAAGGATCAAATTTGTAATTTAGAAAAGTCATTTTGGGCTCTAGTATGGAGGATGGGTTAGACCTGAAAAAGGATGCAGAGAGGACAGGTAAGAGGAGGCACTGCAAACAGTTCACGTGGCACTGATGAAGGGTTAACCTTCGGTGGTAGCTGGATGGTCATGGGGATAAGGGATGGATCTGGGCCACCAACTGGAGTGGAGGATCACTGCCAAACAGGGAAAACAAGAGAGACCAGTTGTGGAGGTGCTAAACATGATGCAGAGAGAAACTGGAAATGTGGGGCTCAAGAGAGGGGCCAGGGCTCCAGAGCCCCCTGTGGGAGGAAGCCGTGGAAGCCACAGACATTAGCAGATCTGTCAGGAGGGACCTTAGAGTGAAGAGAGCCAGGGAGAGAACTGCAAAGAACGTCAGAAAATAGGCGTCTCAGGACGACAGAGCAAAGGGCAGTGGGAGAGGCAGGAGAAGCAGGAGCTGCTGGACCCGTGGGAGCCACCAGAGGGGAGTTTCTGGAACAGGGTGAGGTCGGAGCAGGTGCTGCAAGAGGCTATGATGCAAACACTGATGTATCTTTTCGGATCTGGCCATAAAAAAATCCTGTCAGACATTATTAGAGCAACGTCTGGGAAGTGGTGGGACTAGAACTAGAGTTTGTAGGGGTGGAGATCTGGGGAGGACTACAGTGACGAGGACCTACAATATGGTAAGCAGAGACTACTAGTTTGAGAAGATTAGTTGTGAGCGGGGAAGACAGGAAGCTCGATGGAGCAGAGAATGGTAAGTGGTATCTTTCCTTTTAAGATGGGAAAGACTAGCCGGGCGTGGTGGCGCACGCCTGTAATCCCAGCACTTGGGAGGCTGAGGCAGGAGGATCGCGAGTTCAAAGCCAGCCTCAGCAGTGGCGAGGCACTTAGCAACTCAGTGAGACCCCGTCTCTAATAAAATACAAAAAAGGGCTGGGGATGTGGCCCAGTGGTCGAGTGCCTCAAAGCGCAATACCCAGTACCAAAAAAAAAAAAAAGTGGAAAAGATGGGAAAGACTGACATGGGTTACTATACTGAAGAGAGTCAGATGAGACTCACCAGTTAAAGCAGAGAGGACAAGTATATTGTGTTATTTATGGGACACAAACATAAAGTAGACGTGGCTCTTGCCCTCAGGGAGCTTTCAGTCTGTCATGGTGCTTGATATATATACACCAAGAAAACTGGTGGCAAGATCAGGAGCAGACAGGAGTTCTGAGCCTGCAGCTTTGTCTGTGAAGTGCGTGGAGGACTGGCAGGGACGTGGAGTGAGGAGGGCAGCATCATTCTGCGCTAGAGCTGAAGGAGGGCCCTGGGACTCCTATGGCCTGCTGCTCTCCATTCGTAAGTCTGAAGGGGATTTGTGACTTCGCTCAGGACACATAGATGGTTAGTGACAGAGTTGGGATCAGAAGTCTGATCCCCCTGCTCTTAATGCAGTGATGACTCCCCTAGACCCTGCTGCTCCTCCACAAAATATCCAACATGGGCCTTGGACACCCGGGCCTTCACTCACTGAAGGAGTGGACGGAACCCTGGAAGGCGGCTGCAGCATTCCCCAGGTGGAAGTCCCCTTCCTTTCCTCTAAGCTCCCTCAACACTTGGTCTCTGCAGCCTTGTGGCTAGTGTTATGGACAGACTTCACTCTGTTTTTGCAGCTGCTGTTTCTGGCCTATCTAGCAGGCACAGGAAATGAACAGTGGTTCTAACAAAGAACTTACTGCCCTACAAACTTGAACACAGCTTTGGTCTTCACTGGGCCCAGAGCAGGGAAATCTGCTTCCCCGAAGTCTGGGTTGTCAGACCATGGTGGATTCTGAGTGGCTGGCTACCCTCCTGCAGGTATGTTCTGGAGACAAATTAGATAATGTATGTAAAGCGTGGTGACCTTCGAGAAAGGCGTTCAATCAGAACTGTATTAATGGCTCATTATCACCAACAGTTCATTTGAGTTACAAATTTCTGATCACACACAGGCTGTTAATGTCACCAAGGACAAAAATGGCGCGGAGAAGCCATTCCATGAAGTTTCACTTCCTCAAAACCACATGTCCCGAGAACTTTGGGAGATTTCTTGAGTGGAGCAGGGAAGTCCCTGCAAAAGAGTGGGCCTTTTAAAGTTTCATGTTATATGACGGATTCTGTCCCTACAGCAGGTGGGGTTTCAAAGGTCTGACTCAGTGTGACTCCAGGGCCACTCCTCCACTGGCTTGTTTCTGTCCTCAGACACCAAGTCGCTGCTGGGAGTGCAGGGAGAAAGATCTCTCGATGGAGAGTTTGGTGCAGCCACAGACGCTTCAGCTGCTTCTCAGAGCACCGTGGACTGTGCTACGGCGTGCAGCAGGGGAGCTCAGAGGAGAGGCCGCCGACGCAGACTGAGGAGGACAAACTCCTCAGGTGAAGCAACCTTGAGCTCCTTCTTGAGGGAGTCCTCACCTTGGCCAGGAGATGCGTGAAGGACGTGTCATGGAGCAGAGGTCACACTCAGCACCTTTTTCAAGAACTAAAGATGGGGGAGGGGGTAAGAACCGCTGCTTCTTGACATTGCTCCAATACCACTGGGGAACCTGGCCGTGTCTGCTGCAGAGTTGATGGGGCTGAGGGTGGATCTACATGCTGTTATCTGGAGGTCCCAGGCAACAGCAGCCGAGCAGGGAAGGCCCAGAGAATTTGGCAGACTCTATTCCAACCTGTCTAACATCCTACCAGTTGTGAGGGAACCCCGCATCAGGATTGAGGCTAGTTCCTCGGGGATGTCTTCCTTTTCCTGTCTGTGGCAAGTGAGCACATGATCTTCAAAACTTTTTTGCAAGGAGAATCCTAGGAGACATGTGTTACCTGAGGTGCGGCAGAATTAGTTGTGGGCTCCCCCCCAACCAAAAAAAAAAAAAAAAAAAAAAAAAAAAAAAAGCAAGGGTCTGTCTAGTCATGATCTCTGACTACACTGTTTCCTGAGACTAGAAATCCTGCAAACACCAGCCTCTGACATTCACAGGGTGGTTTCCTGAATCATGAGGAAACACGAGCAATGACTCCATTCCTTGTGCTGAACTCGGCTGCACTTGTACAAACATAAAGGCCACAGGAGGCTATGGTTTGCAGGTACCAGGCTCTGTCCACAGTGTGCCTGCACCAGGGAAATGGCAGGAGCCAAAGTTTTGGAAATAGGTCCTGTCCATGGGAGTTCACCTCACCTAACATATTTTGAGTTCACATTTCTAGAAAGAAAGGTTTCTAAACTGCTCTCTGAAGATTCCTTTGAGCGCGCACGAATCTCCTTTTCACTTTCTTGCAGAATAACATTTTGCCTAAAGTTATACATTAAGGTGCTGGTTAATGGTTTGGTCTCTACTTAGCCCTGTTTATTTCAAGACAAATGAAACATAATGTGGAAGTGCTTGCCTGGCATGCACAAGACCCTGGGTTTGTTTTCCAACAGGGCCCAAAACAAAAACAAAAGCCCCTAAGAGAAACTTAATGAAAGGAGAAGTTTTAATAGCTCCCTCTCTCCCAGGGACTGGAGCTAAGCATGTTCCTTAGAGACCAGCTCTTGAGCCTCTGCTGGGTGTATGGATCAACTACTGGCCTGGCGTGCCCAGTGGAGGCAGGGCCACCCAGAGCAAAGCCCCATTGCTGTGGCTCATTAAGGAACAACTTCTTCGGGGGATGCACAGGCTTTTGTTGAGGTGGGGCTTCTTGAGGACAGCCTGGCATGTCACTTTTCTTCCTACCCCTAAGCCAAAGTCACGCACCAGCAACAATATGCAGTGGTTGCCTGTGTCACGGCACTGTGGCTGTGCCGTACCTGCTTCCTGGCCATGCGGGCTGGGAGCTGCAGCACACAGCCTGCCTGCAAGACACCCAGGTCCCCTCTCCAGTTAGGGTGAGTGGTTCTCCCTCCTCTCTTCCACCCACATACACACAAGGCTGCAGAACTGAGCTGTCCACTGGTGGTCTTCACAATGGTTGGCCTCTGACTGGACTTGAGGCTGAATGACCTTAGATTTGTTCTGGAAGAGCCCGGCTGTGGCTCATGACAATGAAAATGAGAATACAACCTTGGAGCAAAGCCATTCTCAAGGTCTGAGGGGGTACCCGTGTACAGAGCTGTGCCCGACTCTAGGTGTTACTGCCTAGGGTCCCAGCGCTTTGCCAGTCGCAGGGATGAGACCTGGCACAGAGCACCAGCCTCCAGTGACCACCCACTCTGGAGTCCCCATCACGCATGTGTCAGTGTGATCTCTCCCAGTTCCTCTGCCTCAGTCCAGTGGTGGCCGAAGGGAACATTCTGAGTTCTCTGGAAGTGGTGTCCTGGGGGAAGGCCGTGGCTGAGGGGAGGGTGGCACAGCTGGTTTCTCACCCACAGGAGAACTCATGTTGAAACTTGCTTAACCCCAGCCATCACCAATTGATGAGCTAACCACCTTTCACACGAGATTCAATAAAACATGCCATTTCAAACCTGAAATGGGTTTTACAGAGTCACTGTTATGCATCTCATTATTAAACCTATCCCCGACCCCTTGAGAGAACAGTCGTGCTGGCACATATTATAAGCCTACTGCCCATAAAATATTTAAAAGTAGAGGGAGAAGGGAGGGAAAGAAGTGGATTTTCAGAGGAGCTTGTGCCAAATGAGAAAATTAAAGGAATCCAGACAGGAAAGACAAAGTAGTATTTTTTCTTCCACTCCATGACAACACAAAAACGATTCATGCATGATACTTGGATTGTACAGTAATGATGAAATACCAAAAGCACTTATAGTTTCTGAATTTCTCTTTAAAAAATTTATGAATGGTAAAAGTTAGTTTCAAAAGAGTTTCCAGCTGGAGGCCAGGTCACCCCCCCACAAAGGGAAGGACTATGTGTATGGTCAAAATTTCTTCTATTGCAGTCAGGCCCCCCAGAGATATACAGGTGTACAGCTACACCTGTATCTCTAGGTAAGTGCTTTTGTAATTTCAGCCCCTGAAACATTATGCCCTGCATATGGAGATGACGAAGAAACAAAGGCAGCGGTAGGAGTGTTAAAATTCATCAGTATTGAATAAAAATCTCTGAATTAATTAATTTTATATTTTGGTACTGGGGATTAACCCAGGGGTACTTTACCACTGACCCACCTCCTCAGCCCCCCCCCCCTTTTTTTTGTATTTGCATTTAGAGACAAGGTCTCACTGAGTTGCTGAGGGCCTTCCTTGCTAAGTTGCTGAGGCTGGCTTTGAACTCGTGACCCTCCTGCCTCAGCCTCCCCAGCGTCTGGGATTACAGGTATGTGCCACTGTGCCTGGCTCTGAATTTGTTTTTGTTTTAGACAATAACAGTGCAGCAAGTTAGCTAGGATACCTCCAACAGAATGATACCTCTGCAAGAATCTATAAGACAAAAAACCAATTTCTTAGATTGGTTAAAACCAGCTTTTATCACCAGGACTGCCAGATTTGCTGTTCATGGCTGTAACTGGCACATGAAATTGGGAATGTAGACAATTTTTGTGACAATTGAAGAAATCATCCCTTCACTCTCAGTTTTTCAGGCATTTGCCCTAGGTGCTTTACGTATTTGAGCTAATTTAATTCTCACAATGTCCCTATGATATTGGTACTTATGAGGAACCAGGGGAGAGAGAGAGGCTGGGTAACTTGGCCAAGTCACACAGCAAGTAAGCAGAATGCAGGAATGCAAACCTAGGCTTGTTTGGGGCTGGCACCCAATCCAAAGGTGCTTCTCCATGCTGCCTCTGCACACAGCCACACCACTTAGTGCAGGAGAGTGTGGGGTTTCTAAAACCTACAAAATTATCACCGTTTTCTTCTTCCATGCTAAATATGAAGACTGCCTCAATCTATAGGTTTCTTTGTAATTAAACACTCAGACTTTGTAGTATATCTATTTTATTCATGCATATATACAAAATTTTTAAATTACTCCAGAAAAAAATTGCGATCTAGATTTTCTTCATGAAAAGGGTAGGAAATGAAGCTTAAAAGCCTCCAATGAATGAAAGGAAAAAAATTACAGCATTGTGTCATGCCAGGAAAGAACAGCCCCAGCCGATATCGCATTTGATTATGAAGGAACTATACATACACTCTAATCCAGAGGTTCAATGTTAGTTCAACTCTATAATCCCTTAGGCCCTTCTAAATAAGACTCACGAAATGGAATTAGATGCTGCAGTTTCTTTTGTGGAATAAACTATCTAAAATGTTCTATGCCTATGCCAATGAAAGGTAAATTAGTAAGTGAGATTGGCTATCAATTATTCTGTAAGAGGAAAATAACAGTTTTGATTCTCTGATAGCAACTAATCCTAAATTTTGTGGTTTATTCACAAACCAACAGTGTAAAAACAAAAACAAAAAAAACCAAAAAAATAAAACAAAACCCACACTGAAATCTATCAAATGCATCAATGCATGGACCACTTATTGTTGGGTAAGCCATTGTTCCTGTCAGGAGGCTCTGGTATTTGGCTATATTTACTGTCTGAATTATAAGTATGTTTATTTGAATACCACTTTGGAAATTCTGGAGGAAACTATTACCCTCTGAAGATGCCAATTCCATAGTCCAAGCAGAGTACCCAGGATTCATCTACCACTAGACCACAGGGCTTTTCCAAATTGTTTTTTTTTTGTGTATCATCATGGGAGTCATCATAGTAGGCGCAGAGAAATTTTTCAATTTATTTTTGATGGCATATATTTCTATAAAAGTGATCTAAACTAAGAAGAAAAAACACGAGATTTCAGTGGGATAACAATGAGATATGTAAGTTATCTTTTTCTTCCCGCGGCAGAGATTAGCTGGAGAAAAAACGGTGAAAACATATTACGATTTCTTCGTAATAGTCGCTGATACATGCAAAGTGCCTAAAATATTGACTGCATAGTAAATGCTCAATAAAGGTGTTATCGCTATCATTTCATGTGGTATAGGAATATCCCTGAGGGGAAACCGGAAAAGGTCCCATTTGAAAGCTAAAAGAACACACTGACAAGAATGGCCTTTTTTGTTCCCAGGAGGAGCATATAGCTAGTACTGCTCTACTCCCAGCTTTTTTTCTTATAGAGCAATAATTCAGCGACAGGGAAAAATATAACCTAGAATTATACATCTGCTTTTGGCTTATCAGGCTCCAAGTCAGCCTTTTTAGCTATAATGACACTACCTATTTACGTTTCTGTTAAAATAATGCAGTATACTAAAAGGGGGGAAAACAAGCAATGTAAGTGTTTAGTCCTGGCAAAAATAAAATAAAATATTGCAGGAAAATTAGATTACTCTGGGTAGAATTCTATGAGGGAATTTGGAGTCTGTTATGGTGATTAAGTCATCATTTCTGACAGATTACTCTAATCGGCTGTCAAATAACATTCCACAACCCCATCTGTAACTTGGCATCTGAGTTATTCAGCCTATGTTACCTTCTGTGTATACAACACATACCAAACAAGGGGAGGTACGGACGAGCATTTATTATACTCATTAGCTATGATTAGGTTCTGTGTTTTCATTCTAAATAATAACACAAGCTTCCATTTGCTTTATTTATTCTTAAAATTAGAAGAAAAATGAACAGGCTTAAAATGGCAGGCATGGACCATGAATGAAAAATTACTATAATGAACAAAGTGTGCGTATATAGCTTTTCTGAAGCAGTGCTGTTGAAGAACGGTAATTCTTTTCTTAGTCGAATTTTTTCTTGGAAGTATTATAGTATATCAACTACAAAGGCAAATCTATGCCACTTTTTAACCTCTTAACAGAGCTAGTGCCCAATTAATCATTATTTCAGAAGAAGATATTGCTACTGCTGTGTTTAGCAAAATTTCTTTGAAAGCATTTCAGTTCTCCCTGTCACCCCATCTTTGGGATATAGTACATAAGGGGTCCAGACAATTGAGCTCCTGAGTCAAAGCAGAGCAAAACCAATTAAGATCATGCCTAGGTTTGTCTAAAACCCCCTTGTTTAGGTCTGTATGTTTTGAAGACAAAAAACAAAACAAAAAAACTAGAGGATATAACACAATTTTGAAAGTGGAGATAAACCGAAAGAATACAAGAAAAGTCTCAGAGGACAGTAGTGCCGCTGAGGTTGTACCATGACAACTACAATTAGAGCAAAGGACCCCAACAATTTTGTGTGACAGCTGGAAGATCACTATCACCACTGATTCATGAGCCAAAATTAACAGGAAGGTAATAATTTGCCCTTATCACTAAGTGGAAAATATACCGATATCCTTTCTAACCACGATTTCCTTTTCAATGTGGAATTGTCTTTTCAAATTAACGATGGATGCTCTAATACTCGTTCTTCCAGATGTTACCCAGATGCTAAATTAGACATTCTGCCTAATTGAGCTATGCAAAATACACAGCGACACCGCAATGCCTGACCTGGCCAGTAAAGAGTGGTCCAATGACTTGGGGATCCACTTTTATCTCTGACACTAAATTCTATGTGTCAGGAACTTATTAGCATAATCTCGTGTTTTAAAGAGAAATGAGTCTGGTTTAAAAATAAATTATTTTTTGACATTAGCCTCGGGCATAATGATGCCCTTGCACCTTGGTTCTCCACAGCCTTTGGCTCCATCCGGGACCCCAGCTGTTTTTAGGGAGCTCACTGTTCCCCACTTCTCTGTATCCAGTGAACTGGGATGAACAAGGCCTCACATGCCGGCGAGAGAGAAAAATCACAGCCCGCCCCGCTCACCTCCACTCTCTAAGAGGATGTCCTTTTTGTTTACCTGGGCCCAGGTGCCTGTCTTCCTCAAGTACCCAGCTATGACAGCTGGTCACCAAACTGGGGACCCATTTCCTCATCAGGAGCTCCTCAACGTTCTCTCCAGAGCCGCACTCTTTCGTACTGCTTCCTAGAGTGAACTTTTCTCAACCTGTTCAAGCCATGACCTGGCCTCAGCCTCAGAGGAAATACCCTTTGGACAGTGACACCTGCCCAGCTCATGTGCATTTTGGTCACCCCCAGAAAATCTGGGATGCTGGCTGGAGACTGCTGCTCTTGGAGCACTGTACCTGGGATAGGAGAAGCCCCTCTGTCCTCCTCGACCTCCCACGTAATGCTCCGACTTGGCTCTCAGTTTGCTTCATGTTCTTCTCTTTGAAATACTCACTTTAGATCTCTCTGCACTAACTTTCTTCCTCTCGTAATTTATTCTATTTTAACAGCTACTACCCTCACTAGGCCAGTGTGACTGCTCATCCGGGTACCTGCAATGGCCTCCTCACAAGCTCTGGTTCCTGCCTTTCAAAGTGTCCTTTATACCATCGCCTTGTGGATTCGTCAACAACTCAGGTAAAGAAATTTCTCTCTATTGCTCAGAAACTTTTTAATTATCTTCTAAATTAAATTCCAGCTCCTGGCCTGTATTTCAAGGGACACCACACTTTGGCCCAAAGCTACCTTTCCAGTTTTCTCATTATTGTACCATGTTTCTCTTCTGTTCTAGTCAAATTAGACAACTCCCCATTGCTGGCACTTCTGCCATGTGCTAACTCACAGAAAGGCATAAGGACCCTTCTCCTGCACAAAAAACTCTCTACTTCCTTTGGTGATATAACTGTGGTGTATTTATTATATAAAGACGCCTGAACTTCAGGTTACGCTGAATCATGTGAAACTGTCATCTGTGTAGATTAATAGGACAATTTTGTGTGATTGAAATTCAAACACTACACAGCAATGGAACGGCATTATTTTCTTTCCAGATGATTCATTAAAAGTCCCAAGAGTTAAAATTTAGAAGGCTATTTCCTAAGACTCAGAGCACTTTCCATTAATTCATCTGAAATATCTACTAGTTTTAATTCAAGTAAATTAAACACAGACTCGATAACTTACATTCTAAGTCAACCACAGGATCAAGTATCTTGTGTGTGACACAAGGTGTCGTCCTGCCTCCCCTTTACCAACTGCAATGCTCTGTTAATATTATCGACGCCTTATCCAGTATTCTCTAGTTTCCTTTCAACTTTAAGGCAATCTAAAGCCATCACAAAAATACCCCTCTAACAAGCAAATCTTCAAAATCTCTGGTTCAAAACTAACTTGGAAAATTTAAGCCAACTGTACTTTATCTGACAGGATACAGGCGTTTCATCAAATCAACAGAGAAGCATCACTGAATTTCATATTCTAATGATCCTGCCATAGCTTAGCTGGAGTCCTGAGTTGTCTGAGCTGCTTTGCCAGCCACATTCATTAATTAGTGTTTAACATTTCCACCTCTCTGCAAGTTGCAACCTCTCATAAAAAATGTATGATTTGATTGGTTTAGCAATGACAACTTCATTTTAAGCAGGCAAATAAATACAATACCTCATTCAGCATTCTTTTTCCATTTATTTATTTAACTACCTCCATGGCCTTTGGGATTTGTGCATTAAGTGAATGAAAGTGGATCACCAAGGCAATTTTCTTTTTAAGATCATGTGTAAGCACAAATGATTAAGTTCGTCTCCCTCTTTCTGTCTCACAAATGTGGCTGGTCAGAAAAAAAAAAAAAAAAAAAAAAAAAAAAAAAAAACCCTACTAAAAATAGAGGAGAAGTTTAGAAAAATGCCTTAAGGGCTATTTCATAGAACCCATGTTTAAAATGCAAATCCATTAAACATCTGAGCAAGACATCTGATATTGTTTTTAGCAGCTATATTTATTCATCTCATCTTCTATAGTCACACTAACATTGGTTGATATTTTGCCAAATGAAGATCTCTCCTCCAGTACTGCTAATTCTTTATGAGTCTGAGCTTCATTTCACTGTCTCAATTTGATTTCCACCTTCTACTTGAATGTGTGAGATCGTTTACCAACTTTGGAAATTACTCATTGGCAGACCTTAGGGAAATTATGACGGTTCGGTTGCTCTATAAATACCCTTACCCTGAAGCTCAGTCTTCTAGATGTCAAATTCAGGGCTTTGGTCTCCAAATACATAGCATAGAGCCAAAATTTAAGTGGCAAAGGCAAACTTCGATAAGGAATGCATGAGACAAAAAAGTGGAAGTGATGAAGAACAAGCTAAAAATCGTTTATGGACAGCATTTGGCCTTGGTCTCTTCTGCTTTAATGATTTCTTACAGCTCTGGACATGCAGCACTCAACAGGGACTTGGGAAGCTTGGGCTCTTAGTCTTGTAGTGGAAAGAATGCCACATCACCATAAGGTCTGGGTTTGCATCTTGGTTTTGCCCATTGCAAATACTTTTAGTAAAATCACTTGACCCTTTAAGCCTTGGCAAACTCATATTTGAAGCAAAGGTTGTGTTGGAAAACTTGCTGCATGAATGCAAGAACATCAGATAACATAAATGAAAGTGCACAGCAACCTGTAAAGTACTCTGTGGTGACATCCCTTCTTCATTCACTTAAGGATTGTCATCAGAGCAACAAGTCCCTGGTGATCTGCATGAACTCATGGCTTGCCTTGTGGATACATGGGTACGTGTACACACACACAGAGATGTATATGTATGGTGGGGAGGGGAACCCCCCAAAAAGATGTTGAGCGGACACTTGTTGAACACCATCTGTAGCCTGGGGTGTTAAGCTGGCCTCTGAGAAGGCTCCTCTTCCTCAGGGAATCTGAAGCTTGGCATGGAAGAGACTGAGGTGTCAACAGTGGAGGGCAATAAGGTACAGCAGGTGATGGGATAAATGTAGGCCCATGAAACACGGGGCCACAGTGAAGGGATATGTACTTCTCCCACCTAGAATTATGGGACAGCAAGAGTGTGGTGTCATATGGAAGGGGTAGAATGCGTGGTCAAGAATGTCCTAGAAGCAGAAGAGAAAGGAAGGGGCCTGGTGTGGACTTTTTTTTTTTTTTTTTTTCCCATCTGAACTCAGCAGTTGCATTTTGCTCCTGCCACAAGACACAACGCTCTTCACACTCTCCCACAAGGGTGCCTAGGGTACAACTCCAGGGCCCCACTCTGTTCCTCCCCATCTTTGCCCATTTCAGGAGCACCTGGAAGACTTGAGAGCACAGCTATCACAGGGCCAATCTCGAAAATCCCCAGATCCAGTTCCTTGTGCTTTCGCATAGCTGAGGCACCTGTGAAGTCCCAACTGACAAAAGAGGTAACTATGGTAGGACACAGGATTATCTCACAGGCCAGAAATGGGGGACATTATGGGGAGGTGCAGGAAGAGGAGAAGGTGAGGCTGGTGTCTAGCTTTTGTCTTGGTTGGTCGATTTCACCGAGACAGGCCCTGGTTGGTGGCAGGAAAAGAATGACTTCAGTGTTAGAATTTCTTGTGGAGCATTTGGATGGATCAGTTCCAAAACAGATGTTGGACATCTAGGTTTGAGGCTTAGCAGAAAAGTCGGATGTCAAGAGAGATGCTAGTCAGCAGCCTGTGGAGGCTGTAGGAGTCACGAGCGTGGATGACAGGGACCTAAAAAGGTGATGATGCAGTTTGAGAAGAAAGGGATGAAAACAGAACTGGCAGGACACTGATGATTACGGGGCAGTCCTTCACCACACTCTCTGATGGCCATCCCTATACAAACATCATAATTCCTGTATTTTGGGAGAACGTGTTGTGAATAACGTTAGTCTCATTTCTCTCTGTGTGATGAAGGCGCTGGTGTGGTCTTTCTGCGCTGCTGCCACCCTCCGCTGCTCTGGGCCAGCTCCTTCAGTGTTCAGAGCCAAGCTTCCCTTTCACAAATCCACGGTGCGTCTGACCAGCAGGTGTAGTCATTCCTTCGTTCTTTAGAGTTTCATGAAAGTCTAACTTGCATCTGATCTTTCTCAGCAATGCTTTTGAAAGTTACCACTGGAAATGTTTCCTATCCACATAACAAAGTTGGAGTGCACATCACATCTAGGGAAGAAAGTCAACACTGGATGCCCGAGAACACACCCGAAGCATACAAACTACAGCATCTACGCAACAAATGCTGTTGTGGTTATATAAGACTGTGGGGTGCTATTTTTGGGAACCAGGCGCTTGGCACAGTAGCCGTTGAGAGACCTGCCTCTCATCAGAGTGCTGACACGTACACGGCGTGTTCTTGCATCCAGGAGCCTGCGTGCCTGTTTCCTTGGAAGCCGATTACACAAAAATATAACATGAATGTGACCTAAAACCAGGACAGCCCACTTCTTTCTATTTGGTCATCGTCAAAACACATCTCAGAAGCGCTACCAAAGACTGGCACAAGGACCAAAGCATCTTTAGTTTTGCTCCTTCCTTCCTTTCCAGACAACAGGGACATTTTGTAGTTAGTCAAGCAGCTGGAGAGTCCAGACTTATCTCCGCTAGTAAGCTGTCCTGCTGATCATGACATGTGATCCTGATGCTGAATGAGCACCCTAGTTCTGATCATCTCCCCCGAGACTGAGGGTGAAGGAGATTCAACTCCTCTGACTGGGGCATAGACGCTGACCAGAAAATAAGGTTCATGAATCTCCAAAAATGCATCATTAAATTAATTTTTTTTTTTTTTTAGTTGCAGATGGACATAATGCCTTTATTTTGTTTATTTATTTTTATGTGGTGCTGAGGATCAAACCCAGCGCCTCACACATGCTAGGCAAGTGCTCTGTCACTGAGTCACAACCCCAGCCCCCAGTCTTTATTTTTCTTTTTTTGTAAGCTTCAAATCTATTAACCCAGCTCTACTCAGATACCAAAATGCAGAAGTGGGTAGAAGATTGTGAGGGTGAAGAAGATAAGACACACACACTCAGCTGGCAGGATTTCTTGAGAATCGGTCGTTTGGCTCTCATAAGCAAAATAAACAGACCATGCTTATTTGTATTTTAAGTTCCAAAAGAAGCCTGGGGTTCATCTTCTACTGTGTGCGCTCCTCCTAGATGCCCTTTTCTGTGCAGGTCTCATGCACCGCCGCGTCGGTGTGGGACCTTGAGTCGGACTTCTTGGGGTGTGCGCTCTTGCTTCTTCTGCTCCACTACCTCCTTTTCCACATGGATCCTCTGTCCCTGGATCCCTGCTGCTTATTTGGTCAGCTAACTGCAGCTCACTCATTGATGCTGGTCTCATAATCAGCGCTGCTAATTTAGGCAAATGCTGGCCATGGTCAATTTCAGTTTTATACAGCAATAAAATGATTTTGTGCTTACAGATTGCAACCAAGGATGGTGGCTGTACTTTGATTAGGAATAACTCAAAATGTGAAAAGCGTCTCCAGATTCACAAGAAGGAAGGATGGGAATCTAGAACGTGCTCAAAGGGAAATATCACAAGTGCTGAGGGCAGATGACTGTCTCTTCAAGCCTTCCAAATTGCAGAAGGATGTGTGTGTACCTAACACTTCTCATCATGTCGCGGAGCATTCTACTCTAGCATTCACGTGGTAGTTAAATTTTCTTTGTCAGCAAAAGTCTCTCAAGCTGTGGGTATCAAGAGAAACAGGATAATAAATGCTTTGCTTTCCTGGTAAGGAATTTCAAATCCATGAATGATGAATTGGCGGGGAGTCCACACTCCTATGGTTTCTACAAAGCGGAAAAGGGCTGTTGAGTATTACTGATTAACTCTTTGTGGCAGAAAATTGCTCCTTGTGCTTTAGAATTAGCTTATTCTGGCCAGAAAAAACTGTGCTAAAAATAGTACCCATTCCATTTATTCCCTAATAGTCAGGATGTCCTAATTCCAATGTAAGTGCCATTCAGGTTTTAGAGTAGAGAAGGGAGGGCAGAGTCAATCACTCATTTGAAGATGGTGGAAAACAGGATGTTCTCCTAGTCCTACCTATTGCTTTACCTCCTGTCCTGGATGGTCAAGTTACCCCACCCCACCTTTAGAACATCTGAAAAGAAGTCAGGAAGGTGAAGCCTCAGCGGTCACAGTAGATCTTGCTCCTCTTCAGTACATACCAATTCAGTGGGTACAAGAAGCGCATATTTCCTCACATTCAGGGCTGCCTTCTGGTGTACTGTTGAGACCCAGGAAAACAGCACTGGTGAGGCCTAGCCCCACAGAACAGTGCTTCTCAAATGTTACTCTGTGTGTGTGTGTGTGTGTGTGTGTGTGTGTGTGTGTGTGTGTATCACCCAGGTTTAGTTTAATTTTTAAAATAATTTTATTTTTATTTTTTTAAATTTTATCATCAGTGTGATATTTTGATATCTAAGATACACTGTGAAATGACTATCAAAATCAAGCTCACACACACATCTGTCACCTCAGTCACCTGTGTACAAATGGAAGGATTATACATTAGTACATTTGGAAGGATCGGGGATCCAGTTTAAATGCAGGTCTGGGCTGGGAACAGAGAGTTGCATTTTTAATATGTTCTCAGATGACTGCCGGTTCACAGATCACACTGAGTTAGCAGGGCTATGCTGTACTTGCAGGAAGATGGTCAGGAGATGAGAGTACGCCCCCTGAATGGTGGACCTGGGAGACAAGCTGATCAACACCAAGCCCTTGGGGTTAATGACTGCTCATTCCTCCAACAGTGCTTATCAAACTTGCTTGAACACTGGACTTACTTGTAGTAGTACTTTAAAAATACCAATGCCAGGTTCCCATCCCAGAGATCCTTATTCAATTTGCCTGTGGTATGTTGCAGAAATAGTACTTTTTAAAGCTCTGCAAGTGGTTTTATTGTGCAGCCACGGTTGCACATCACTGCCTGGGTTGTAAATGCAAATAGACTTAAGAATTAAGGACCACTTACTTTCCTTTCTCTTCATCAATTCTTTATATATTCATCTACCTCCTTTTAGATAAATGGCTGGGAAGAATATTATCATAATCTCTCTGGGTATCTTCTTAGAGAATGGAAATGAGAGAAGGAGGCATCAAGTTCAACAGCTTCATGTCCTGGAGGGTAACATCATGGACAGACTGGTAATCTGGGCCCTGAATGTCTGATGTTTTAAACTGATGAATTTGGCATGATCTTGTAGATAAATTGTAGAGAGTGACATGATTTGCTGTCCTGCCTCCACCAACTGGCTGTGTGACATTTTGCACATCAGCTATAGCTGACCTCTCTGGGCTCTAGTTTCCTCAACTGCAAAGTGAGAAGGTTGAATAACATATGCTTCTGTGCCTGTGGTCTGTCATTTGCTTTGGCCTGCTTTCCTCCATGTCCCTTTTCCTCCTCTATAAGCCCATGTAACAAATTCAAATAAACAAAAATCCACTGTAATTAGGTATAGGATTTCCCTGGCTTTTGACTCTTATTTTTAATTGTCCTTACTGATATTTAGATTTTGTTAATGACTTATAGAGGCTTTATATCTAGACAGCAGTAACTGAGGAGTAATTGAGATTCTCTAATAAGTGGTTCTGTGGTACTTTTGAGAATATTTTTTAAGAGTTGTGATTATAGTTAGTGCCTCTACGAACTGCAGAAAAGATGGAACTAATCAAAATCTAGGCTTAGGCTTCTGTGCCTACTTAAATGATAATTTACAAATATTAGTAGATCCTAAGTCAGATATTGGCAAAGGACAGAAAGACAGGTTGAGGTTAGTCTCCGTGGACTGGCAGTTGCCTTTTACTTCATACAGCAGGCCCCATTAGCAGAGGTTTTGCTTTCCTTGGTTTCAATTACCCATAGTCAAGAGTAACCTGAAAATATTAGATGGAAATTTCCAGAAATTAAAATAAAAAGTAAGTTTTAAATTGCACGCCATTCTGAATAGCATGATGCAATCCTGTTCAGTTCTGGATGCGAATCATTCTTTTGTCTCTCATGTTGACACTGTACTGTATGCAAGTCTAAGAAGAAACAGCATGTATAAGGTTCAGTACTATCTGTGATTTTAGACATTCAATGGGAATCCGCCCCACCCCGTGAGGGGGCTTACTGTACTCAAATCTAGTTGGAGTAGGTCAATTATTAGCCACAAAAGATATTCACTGATTTGTCACTAGAAAAGTTTTCTCTAATAGGTGTTGCCCCTTTAACTCTCTTGAATTTAAACAAATAGACATCTAGTTGAAAAGGCAACCAGAGTCAAAAACCAAAGTATTGTTTTATTATTCATTATTTATATAAGATCAGTATCTATAAGGCTTTTGGCACAGTTCCCAGGACATAGTTAACACTCAATAAATGTTAATGGCTACTTTCATTAATTGAACATTTATTGTTATTTGGCTAAATTATTTAATTTCTAAAAGTCACTGAAAACAGCAATCACATAGACAAAACATTCACAGTAGCAACATTTTCTAGAAATATCCTGAAGTTCTATAACTACTATTGACTTTGTACCTAGCATGTAAAACATATGCAACGACAGCAATTAATTTTCTACTTTCTGATTCCCCACGACTTGCTGACAATACTTTTACCACATGTTGTATCCCATACGCTACTTAATACAAAATATCTGACACAGTTTCTGGTGTACTTAAATACATCATCTTCTGAAGAAACAATA
Source organism: Tamias sibiricus (assembly GCA_025594165.1). NCBI lineage: Eukaryota > Metazoa > Chordata > Mammalia > Rodentia > Sciuridae > Tamias > Tamias sibiricus. The sequence goes on from CM046669.1 coordinate 87,826,598, forward strand.
ATACTATATGTGTTTAGGTAAGTATAAAGTGATGAATTTCACGGATCAAAATATATGCTCGGCTTGGGAGGGGCCGAGGCAGGAGGACTGCGAGTTGGAAGCTAGCTTCAGCAATTTAGTGAGGCCCTAAGCAACTCAGTGAGACCCTGTCTCTAAACAAAATATGTAAAAGAACTGGGGATATGGCTCAGTGGTAAAGCTAAAGCACCCCTGGATTCTATCCCTGGTACCAACACACACACACACACACACACACACACACACACACACAATGACCCGTGGTAACTGAGTTAAGCCTCAGGAGTAGAGGTGAGTTTCCAGGAATGTATTTGTATTCTCCAGGCTTACTCAGTCCTTCCTGTCCCTGATGTGAGACAGTATGGTGGAAGGTATGAGCCTAGAGATCACGGAGCACTTCTTGGTCTAACCCCATGCTCCAAAGCCCACCATACCATCATTAATGCCTCCTCTGACAACTGACACAGTGGCGGAGGTCTCCTAAGCCTCTGCCTCCAAATGTGACTACTGATTTGAGTTCCTGAGAAAACAGAGACCATTAAGTGATGACCAGACACAACTAACTGTAGCACTAATCTTAGTTAGTGCTTCAGCTTCTAGTCCTAACCTGCCTCTTGATGGAGAGGGAGAATGTTCTGGAAAGACAAAAGAGAGCAGATGGCAGGAGGGGAAGAGGAGGGCAGGAATGTCCAAGCTTCTAGGCTCTCAGTGAGGGGCACCTCTGCTGAAATAGTCACCATGCCTTTAATGTCACTGAGGCCACGACAAAAGCCCTGGCCTGGAGTGCTGTGCTCAACCTCAACACACCACTGTGCAGTGTCTGCTGGGTGGTCCCATTTCCCAGTCCCTCATTACAGCAGAGTCCAGTTTCTCACTGGCAGCGGCCGCAGATTCAGAAGCTGAGATGATTATGCGGACTTCTCTGCTGAAACTGGAGTTTCCTCATCAATAAAATAACAGAGTAGAACTATTTGCTTTCTGAAGGCTTCCAGGCATTTTCAGGGCAGCAGGACATGCTGATGGCGGGTGGGTGAAATTTCTAGTTGTTTCCCAACTTCAGGCCATGGTCACAGCCTGCTCTTTTCCCTGCTGCTTCATGCTTGGGGTTGGTAGGTAACAGGGATGCTGCTTCCTCTTCTGAGATGATCTGCAGGTGCCTACCTTGCCCTTCTGGAAGCAGAGAGATGGGGGAGGGGAGGGAGGCCAGCTGGATAGAGAGAGGCATTAGAATGCAGATTGTGGGCTGGCCCTCAAAGCCTGTGGATGCAGATAAAGAAAAGCACCCTAATAACATGAATGTCAATGAGAGGATGCTGGTAAAGCTACACTCCTCCAAAGAAAGGTGTTGCATTTATAATCATTTTTGCAAAGCAGTTTCTCTTACAGTCAGGACCGTCTTTGAGCTGTAGCTTCCTCCTGGAGAGCTCTGCCTTGGTAACCTTGTACCCCTGTGTCAAGCAAACAGCTTGCTTCACCCACCACCCAAGACTTGGCCTACACAGAGAGGATGGTTTGATGTCCGGGACCCCAGCTGAGCCCTGTGTGCCCAGTGTCTGCCGCAGCAGGATGAGCTTGTGGTGGCAGTGAGGAACTGGCATGTCCCAGCTATCCCAAATTCAGCTCAGGATACTGCGTCTTGAGCTGCAGTACTGGGAAGGACTGAGGCTTCTGACTTATTTTGGAACAACCCCCAAAGGGGCAAATGTGGTCCTTGTGAGACCCCTTACCGCCATCAAAAGCCAGGACTGGCAAGCAGGGTGCAAAGTCCCTTTGGCTTCAGAGTCCAGAGACATTGGATTGAGCCTGACTGCCTATAAACTCAGTGACCAGCTGGGTCACCAAATGAGTTACTCATTTTCTTTGAGTTTTAGCTTTAAAATGGGGACTATTCAACATGTGCCTTGTGAAAATTAAAGGTATGGAGACTCCATGTGGGCAATCAGTAAAGAGGAGCTACTTTTAAGATTTTTCTTATTATGTTGGCCCAAGTTATGTTTCTCATTCCCTAAAGTGTGGTGGACAGTGTCCTAAACCCACTGCCGTGAGGCCAAGCTACTATGGCCTCTCTTTCTAGTTCCACTGCTGCTTTGCTAGGGAAGGGCAGAGAAGTGGCCTGAATCCCTGGCACCCCAGTGTCCTCAGTATAACAAGGTGAGCACTATCGATACATCACCCGAAATATTTTTAGAAGGGATAACAGATTAAAAAAAAAAAAAAAAAAACCCCGTAAATCTATTTACAAACACAGATGACTCACTGATCCATGCTAATGGGGGGCTGGAATCAAAAGAGATAAAGGAAATCCACCAGTAATCCTGAAACCTCGACAGGCCGAACACCCCTTCACGCCAAACCAAGGAATCGGGCTGACTTGCTGGGTGGAGTTCACCCCCTCCCCTTTCCTTCCTCTGTTCCCTGGTGAGAAAACTGAGTGCTGAGCTCCTTGGTAGGTCCCGACCAGGGGGCAAGGGAAGCAGAGGCCTAGAGAATCTCCAACTGGGTGGGCGAGCCGGAATGACCCAGACTTGTCAAAAACGTTACCCTCAAATCCTAACCCATAACTGAAGCAAGTCAGGTCATACAGACTCAGGGTTTTTTCCCCCCCCCCATTAACATGACAAGTCAAGGAACATTTCATAAGATTGAAAAGGACTTTTCTTCTAAGAGTCCTGGTCTGACCACTTTTGTCTTGCAGAGGGAGACTGGGAGGAATTTCAAGTGTTTTAAAGTGCTGGTGGAAGAGGGAAGCAGTGAGGGCCAGGAACAACCAAGAGTCTAAGGAGAACATTTGTCACAGTGTCCCCTTCCGCAGGCTCCCACACGCAAGGTTTACTGTTCATCTTTTCATCTCAGTGACTTGTGGGTAGTGAGAGCTGTGATGATACGGTCCTGAAACACTTTTTATTATCAAAACAACTTTAAGAGCTTATGTCACAATACTCATGAGACTTCTTGAGCACCTGGGTACTATGACAGTCTATGGCTAGAATAAGAAGAGAAACATGAAGTTTTGTCCCCATCTGCCGCCTCCTAGGTGACCAGTGTAGTCATCTGAATGAACCAGATGTGGCCAAGCAGTGCAGTTGTTAAGGACCCCTTTGCCCCTGGCCTCAGCCTCCCCAGGTTCAGTCATTCTCTGCTTCTTGTTGGGTTGGGAAGAACCTTGGGATTCCCAAGAGAACTCTCTCCACACTCACCCAGGTCATGATTTTGAGTGGTCTAAAGTCTGAGGCCCTGAGCTGGCCAGCCCATTCCAGCTGGACACAGTCTGCTCAGCTCCCGTGCAAAGGACTCAAGTTCTGTCACTAGTTGAGTGATGAATTCTCAGAGACCCCATATTCTAATGACAGAATTTGGACTATTTCCCAATTTTATTTCAAACTTCCCCCTTTTCATTTCACTATCATAACCTCTTTCTTGGCAATTCCATCCAGACCTTTAATCAAATTCATGAATTTTTTCCCCCCTCCGATCTTCTTTTGAAATCTTCTCAGTCTTTTGGGAACCAGGGTCTACATAAGTGAACTTAACAATTCCAATTTACTCTTGTACTATCATAGGGAAATGATTATCTCTGGAATCTATTACTTCATTTTGCTATCGTACCCACCTACCATACCCTTGCATGACAATAACGACATGTTGCCAACATCCCTCAAACAATGACAAGAGCAATTTTGCAAATCTGATCAGGAACCAGTGCCAGAGCATCTAGACTTTCTTTCGTAAACCCTCACAACAGTCCTATTAATTAGGCATGTCATTGAGATGATGTTGTTTGCAAATAAAACAGTAACACCTTCCACCGAGTTCTACTGTCAAAAAGCAGGGCTGTGGGTTCCTGCTTGGACTCTCTCCTGGCATTTTTCAACCTTTTACCACTCAGGAATTATCATTCACCTTCTCCTATAGATGTCCTTGTATTGCATGGGCCATGTGTTAAAAGCACCTAGTCCTTCATTTCAGTTAATCAAAGACACACAAAATAATTGCCAGGTAAAGTTATTGGGTTGATAGATGGTCAGCCCAAAGCAAACCAACCCACTATTCGGGTGGCACATAAAACTTTATGGTGGGTGAAATAAACAACTTCCCAAGGCCTTTTGTGAGGTATTAAAATATACCTTCCCAGATGGGAAACTCTGGTCTCAGGGTTCCCCTCCATCCTCCAACTTTTTCCATCCTAAACTGGTGAGCTGGGTACAATCGTGCGGCTCATGGCTGAGTTCCAGTTGGGGCTGGTTCCACACCTTGAGCCTACTCCTTTATCCTGGTGTGGCTGTTGGAGTGGGAAGGGAATTCTGCACTGAGGGGACTCCTGCACCATTAAACCTTGGCACTCTACGTCATAGAAAAGTCATTCTAAAGAAAAAGAACTTACTTTTTGGTTCAGTTGTGTGTGTGTGTTTGTCACTGGGGATGAAACTCAGGATCTTAAAGCAAGCTATGCACATGCTCTACCACTGAGCTATACAGCCCCAGCCCTTGTTCAGTTTATATTTCTGTGAGACAATTATTATATGAAAACAATACAGATAGCAAGGTAATGGTTCTTCTTTATGCAGTCCTATGAGGCCAAATATTTCAGCCCAGGTCGAACTCTATAAGTATAAATCCAGACAGTACACAAATGGATGTCCTATTTATATGTTGTATAGCAAACACTTTTTATAGGTTGGACTGCTACCTAGGAAGAGTTCACAGAAACTATCATGTAGAGGCGGTGACCTTGACTCTTCTGTTCAGATGGACGGCAAGGAGCATCACTAGTAAATGGCCCTTGTCAAGAACACCCCCCCCCCCTTGCAATATGACTCAGCCAAGAACTATCACTATGCTAAGGAACTGAGGCAGTTCACTAAGGCTAAAATAAAAGAGTTGACGACAGTGAGAATGTGCTGTGAGCTGTATAGAAAATGGGACTTTAAGTGCTATCTTCCTGTATCTGTTTGAACTGATATTCACATATGTGTGTGTGTGTGTGTGTGTGTGTGTGTGTGTTTTGTGTGTCAAGGTGCATAAAGATATACATAAATACACAGCTCTGTGTATATGAAACAAATCAGGCCACTCTACACATGCATGTAAAAATGTAAATCTACATTTGTCTTATATTTTGGAACATACAGAGTATTTGTGGGCAGAAATAACTCTTTAGTAAACATTAACTGTGTATAAATGGGCTTTGTTTCTTGGTGACTCAGCTGTCAAAGTCACGGATGCACTCCTGCATTCCCTGGCACCTAGAGCAGTGCCCGGCAAACAATAAAAGTTCAACAAATGTTTCTTGAATGAATGAATGGATATTCTCTGTGTTACACAGGATACACAATTTTAAAGAACTCCAATGTGTTCCTACAGATGTCCTGGCCTCCTCGCCCCCTGCTAACAATTTTAAATGAAAGGCATCTGAGGAAAACAAAACAAAACAAAAAAAAACCTTTTTACCTAACTTGTCCTAGTTAGGTTTTGATTCAGATGGGATGGCTGTAGGAAAAAAATTTCCCATGTCTGGAGGAGATGGGGGTTGAGGTTGAGAGATTGTATGACAGACATAATAATGATGGTAGTGGCAAAAATAATAATAATCATGGCTGTGAGATCAAGGGCATTAAATATATCAGGAGAGGCGTTTCAAAGAAAATGGGTTCCTTAAATATATTACAATGGGGAAATTAAGAGCAAGCGCCAAGCTGTTCTGCTGAAAAAGTAAGTCCTAGCATTCTACCAGTAAAGGACACGGGGACAATCCTACAGAGGGCTGAGCAAAAGCCCGCTTGGGAGAAGGTGCCTGCCCACACAGGTAAATCATCTCCAGGGCAGGCCAGGAAAAGGCCCATTCACTCCTGGTGGGTGAACACACTGGTCCCAGGAGGCCACTTTATTTACAGCTTCCTCCCCCTGGATCAGGCTCATTTATTTTTATATCTCAAATCTACGTGTAGTCCTTGCTCCGACTGTGTGTGTTGTTATAAAATACCTTCCAGTGTGGCACCGCTGAAATGGAGTGCGCCAAACAAATGTTCTCTTAGGGCAGTAACTCCTTAATATAAACTGCATTTAATAAAACTGGTAGTGATTCTAAAAAGAAAAGGGTGAGGCATATTCAGAGAAAATGTCTGGAAGAAATTTGCAATTAATATTTTACAAGACATTTAGATTCCAGATTCCTCCTTGCTGTTAAAATTTAAGAGCTTTTTCAAAACTGTATTCCTCTCTGTTATTACATCCTTAATTAAATTAATTTATACAGTGAATGCTCTAATGATACTGCTGTGGATTTCCAATCAAAAGCCTTATTGCTAGAGACAATATGTGTTAAGACCTTGAAAAAGGAATGGCATAAGGCACAGTGCTGACACTGGCACAAGGATATGTGGCCTTGACAATCTGATTACCGAAAGGTCTTGGTGGTTTTTCTGTGCTTCCATCAAGGTCTTTTTATTTTATTTTTTAATAGAGTTAAAGTAGGTCCATGAAAATAAAATGAATCTTCCAGGTGGCTTTTATGAGGATTTCTCTCTGGGATCCAAAATGGTAGACAATGACATTTCTGCTGAATGACACGACCAGTCAGTGGTGCCTACCTGAAATGCTAAATGAAGGAGAGTCTCCTCACACCCAATTTGTGGCACCATGAAAGCAGAAACAACCAAAGTTTGACAACACAAATTGCACAGCAATGGGAAAAGCTGATCTAACAATGCTGCACTAAAGCCAGTGGCTCATGGAGTAGCCCGGCCCATGCACAAAGAGCTACCATATTCCCTTCAGGCTATAAAAGTGCGACTTTGTAGGGATCTCAAGGATGGTCATGCATGCACCCATCAGAAGCAGAAAAGCACTAAAGCATAAACCAAGCATGTATTAGGTGCCTATCCACTGTTCATCCTTATAGCTAGGCCACCCGGAGACCATATTGGACTTGCTGTCTGCTCTCTCCTTCCAACATCTAGTTTAGTACATGGTGCAGAGTAGGCACTCTATAATCATTTGTGATTTATTAATGTCATGAAATATCAATAATTAATGGGCACCGTACCTAAAATTTGATCTGTTGCTTAAGCATCAAGCAACAATTTCTGGAGAGCTTGATCAAACCAAGGATGTGACTCCCGGTCTCTGATTCCTTGCTGTCCATGGGGGGGGGAGTTGTCAAATTTACCTCCTTTATGTCGACTACTATATTTCTAGGATTTATGTTGAGCTCTCTGAAGATATAAGATCCATTATCTTTCTCAGTTATATAGCAAAAGGCAGGTTTGGGAAATGTGTCCCCAACTACTTGGCACTGATCAGCAAGGCTCAGATCCTGCACCTCAGTCCCACCATCCTTTTTCCTGCCCCCCAGGAAAGAGGGTCTCCAAAGTCTAGGAAGCACATGAAAAGGAGGGTGCCTTTAAATTAAAATCAAAGAGTAGACAAGTTCCTCTGCATAGCAGAGAATCCTATCAGTTTATTTCCCTTCCTGTACCAACCAAGTCCTTTGTTCCCTTCAAGACAGGGACATGGGGCATAAAGGAAAAAGCAAACCCTGAAACACTAATTAAGTTTGGTTGCATGATAAAAGTTCCTTGTGATTCAAAACATCAACTGCAAAAGAAAATTACATACGGGGGGAACAAAAAACAACCCAGCACTATTTGATCTTGTTATAAATTGAAAGTTTTGGACACTTTAGAAAAAAAAGGCAGCAAGTGCCTTTTTAATGGATTTTATCCGCAGGAAAATGATTACAACCAGAAAAGCTTTAAAGTGTCAGCTGGTGATGCATTTTTCTTTATCCCTTTTATTTTTATTCAGAAAGAAATTGAAGGCATATGGCAAAGTGCATCATTAATTTCTTATTAATTTCATAATATGAAGGCAACCAGTTAAAATAGTAGTGCTACAACTTTAAATTACCGAACTCACTTGGTATTTAATGAGAGGTTTAGCACAGCAGGGTTTCTGTTAAATTAAGTTGTGCCTTCACATCACAGTGGGAAAACAGGTGTATATTGGTTTAGAATTATGGAAATGTTGACTAATTCCAAGGCTTGTAATCAAACAGCAAGGCACACTGTAATATTTTTTTTTTTTCCCCAAGAATATGCATTAATCTTTCATGTCTGGTCCCATTTCTTCCTGTCCACCAAAGGCACATAACTGAAAGGCAACCGCTTTCATGCATTTCCTGCAGCTGTTAAGGGTGATGTTGATCAGATCAAGCTATACACAAATGGGAGAGGTGGACCTCTGTCCCCATTTACCACATCTGAAATGGCAATAGCAAGCGTGCACACTGTAAGGCCTTACAAATGAGATCTGACTTCAAGTTTTTGTTTACCCTGTCTCAAGTAATTGGGCATATAAAATTGAACCGGGTAAAAAGAAATCCAAAAACAATCCACCAATGAGCTTTTCCAGCTTCCAAATTACTATCCTTCATAATGGGTCTCCAAAGTTGCCACTTCTAAATTCTACACGCAGAATTTTTAAGGGGAAAGAAAAGGCGCAATATTAAAAAACAAAAAAAAAAAAAAAAAAAAAACAATACTGAAGGTGATATTTGTTTACTAAGAACAGGGACAGAGTAAGCTATCCCAAACAGATGCATGATCATCAGTACTTCCATGTGCTTCGACATGCCCTGTCCATGTCCCTGGAGAGCACCTCCCCAGGAAGAGGGATGCTCTGGCTATGCTTCTGTTGGAGGGGATGCATGCAAATTAACCAAGCTCTGCATTCAGTTAGAATATGGTACTATTTGGCATCAAACTATACTATACTTTAAATGATAAACAACAATTCATCATCTCGAGCGATTTTTAAAACACACCTACAAAGTGGTGTGCTCATTATTGTGAAGCATTTATTTTTAAGAGACGGAACACAAAGTGGTCTTTGCATTTGAATAGGAATCTGGAAGATAAAAAAAATTATTTCCCTCTACTGTTGGCTGAGCCAGAATCTGCCTTGGTTGCTTCATTCAATAATATGACCTAACACTGCAATCTTCTAGAATTACGTTTGAAAAATTCCATCTATATGGAGAATGAAGCTGAAATACTTTTTCCCCCCCTTTAGGTCACTAAGCAAAGCACTTAGACTTTAATAACAGCAGTCTTACTAAAAGGAGAAGTAGTTAAATTGGGAGGGACTGTCCTAGTTACACACACTTGCTTTTTTGTTCTTTGATTTGCTATCATGAAAAAAAGGGAAAACCAAGGTTCATGATTCATTACTTTGGGGTAATTAATAAGCTAATACTCTGAGAATATTTTATTGAGCATCTTGCCACTATAAATACCATACAATGTTCAGGGTCTAGGGCGAATTACACAAATGCTATCTTTTCTGGGAGGAAGGGGGATAAGACACATGTGCCTGTGTTAAAATGCGCGCACATTTGTATATGTATACCGAGAATAATAAATGACACAGAGCTACACCCTGAAAACATCAGTGGTTATTTTATCTTTCTCTTATTCTTACCAAATCAGGTTTCAATAAGATCATCATCATCATCGAAGGTTTCCCACAAGTTCCTCATCATAACCAATGCATACTACTATGTTACCAAATTAACTCACCACTGTTATCTGGGCAAATGGGGAAAATATCCGATCAGCATTCAGAAGTTCATACTAGCATGCAATGTATAAAAATACCACAGAATCCCTTAAGAATGAAGTATTTGGATGAAGTTGCTGTATGCAACATTGGTTCATTTCTAGTGAATTGCACTAATCATCAAATATTATTGCAAAGGAAATGGAAAAAGACTGTAAGCTTTGTATTTTCTGTTCTGTATCAACATGAAGCCCCAAATTGGGCATTAAAACATTGACTTTGTTAACCACCATTGACTGTTTAGAAATCATTAGGAGGCTTAATATTATGGCTGTACAGGGTACATTTTGTCCTTTCAAAAGAAAAACCCAAAGACTAAATTTGAAAAGGGGCTCCTGGTGAGTAAAAGCTTTTACTTTTCCATTTGCTTCACTTGTGTGTATTGGGTTGTTTTTTTTTTTTCTTTTAAAATCTCAGCCCACCCAATACCCTTTGGCAGCTGCTGTACCCAGTGGGGTCACTCTGATTTTCTAACCAGGGGACAGGCTAGGTGAGAGCTCTTGCCGTCAGCGTTAATGCCAGCATGCTTTTATGGGCCAGCCAGCGGGTTTGGCTGCCGTAGGGAACAGAGGGGTCAGCACACACTCCTCAAAAGACCAAAGTCATTTTTGGCACTAAGAACCCATAACTAGAACCTTCAGTTGAAAAGACCATTTTCAAGCAATAAAGTGATTTTGGTACAAAAGTAAACCGACTCACCCCAGGTAAAGTTTTAATATTGTGCAGTGCATTCTGGGCCTCAAGTGCAGCTTTTCTTGTATAAAATGTTACGAAACAACAACCTACAGAGAGAAATGAAAAGGTTTTAGAAATTTCTGTGAATGCTTTGCTTAGATATAATGGAGACTGTGGCGAACAAATAATCTACTTAAAAGGATGCACAATTTCAAAATAATAAAGCACATGAGAACAGTAATAACAACATCTCAAGCATTTACACAGTACCTTTCATCCTAAATCACATTTATTAGCTTTCCCCACATTGGAGATCAATTCATAACTGTGCGCCAACTATCTGGAATACAGCTATTCAGGAATGTGGGTGGGAGGTGGTGGCTGGGTGAGGTGTTAATGGGACTTAGAGCGCACAACTACTTAAAGAGGAGTTTTTTAACTGCAATAACAATTGCATAAGCTTACATTAACTATAATTTTCTAAAGAGTATCTCTAGAACATCACACTTTTAAAACACTTTTTAAACTCAAAGGTTTAGACAACTGGATTATAAATTTCTCAAAAGCTGGGCTGGTAGCGCCATATTCTTTCTCTCTACCATGGTACACAACACAAAGTTCTGCCTACCCACTCCTTGTCTGCACAGAATGAAAGGCTACATTGTAAGCAGTTTAGAAATTAAGTTACAATATGAATGGGTGTGTGCCCGAACAGATGTCAGCCGACTCTGGCCTGTGTACCAAATATGGTGGTATCATGACTCTAGATTCCTCCTTTCCAAGAACTGATGGAAGCCAAGGCTGAAAGCCCCTCAAGGGCAGGTTGGCAGAGACCCTCAATCTCCTGCACCAAAGAAAATGATGTTCTGAGGGTGGCTGCTCCTTCTCCAGCTTATGCAGACACTGGTTGATGATCTGTTAATAAGCATACAATTTCTCAGCACAATCAGGCTTTGTAAAAGGAAGGAGACAAAAAACTTCAGAAATTTGAAGGAAAAAGATGCTACCTGGCTGTCTTTGGTAAATGGGGGATGAGGGAAAAGATGGAGCGAGGTGCGCACCAAGATTGGACTTTTCACCTCAACTTTAGGAAAGGCTCCTAAGGCATAGCCAGAGAGGGATGGGAGGAATGTAGAGGGCACTTAACCTACAGCAGGGCAATGGGGAGAGTCAAATGAATGGCATTTAGGCACCGATGCTGCTTCTATTTAGGGGAATGATACAAAGAAGACAGAGAACAGATCGGAACGACACGGTTTTAGAGCAGGGAGCTGGCAGGGCAGGCCATCGAAGATTTAGAATCACATGCTGGTACTCTGATTTCTCAGAATAAAACTCACTCAATGGAGTAGGGGAAAATAAAATACAATGCCATCCACATGGCATTGTTATAGACATCTAGGAAGCTCCCCCTCCTCATCTGGAAAAGACATTCCGAACCTGCTGTCCTACACTGGATTTAGCCAGTCTACCAAGCTTCAATATGCAAAACCTCGAGTGTGTCCCTGGTTTCTTGGCATTTAAAAAAATGCCACGCATCCAAAGATGAGAAACCCTTCAAATGTTATCATTTGAATGACTGGTGGGGACAACAGGCAATTAGGAAGTCGCCTTAAAGAATCTCAGGCAGACTCACCATTTTTATATGGCCTGCACTTGAGCTATTTTGACTTCTTTAACCAGGGTTCATGTGCCCCTGCTGTGTGATGGTCCATCTTTTACTAAAACTGATAAACTTAACTAGCTATCTTAACTACTTTGGTGTAATTAATGCAAGCCCCAGAAAAGCTACAGGAATTGCTTCAAAGCAAGGAATAAATTTAAACAGGAAAGGCCCAGTTTCCAGTAATCTGTTGTAATCATTTTTGGAGAGAGAAACATACCAACCATGCTGCTCTGGGCTTAGTATAGAAAGAACATCAGGACCTAGGTGCAGTGGCGCATGCCTGCAATCCCAGTTGCTTGTGAGGCGGAGGCAGGAGGATTCCAAGTTCGAGGCCAGCCTCAGCAACTTAGTGAGGCCCTAAGCAACTTAGTGAGAAAATGTCTCTAAATAAGATATGTAAAAAAGGGGGGCCCCTGGGGAGGTTGCTCAGTGGTTAAGCACTCCCTGTGTTCAATCTCTGGTATCAAAGCAAAACAAACAAACAAACAAACAAACAAAAAAACCAGGAAAAGCTTTTTGAACGCTTCTAACACACACTCTCAACAAGTTCTGATTTCCTTCTCCTAGGTTTATAGGGTCAGCTTCCAGGCAAGGAAGCAACGGAGAAGTTCTGAATTTCAACTTCACTTAATACAGCTTCAAAAAAGAGGCGGCACCTGATACTTCAAGCAGGTAGCTTTTGGGGGTGAGAAACTTACAAAAAAAAAAAAAAGATTCAGAGGTGGAGCAGTTTGCTTGGCTGAAAAGAAGGAAACTAAGACAGGGTATGTTTGGGAGATGAAAAAGAAATGCTCAGAGTCAAGAATGCCAAGTTCAGACTGGCCTTAAAAAAGTGGGGGAGAAACGACAGGGGGCCTGAAAAGCAGGAACTAAGCACAACGAGAAGACAAAGCAACAAGGAAAAGAGAAGCTGCACACGGAGGGACTCGCGTGTCCTGGTACGTGGGCCACCCAGCAGAGCTGGCAACACAGCGGACCAGGGGAACAAAGGAGGCACTCCTGCCTTCACACCCAGCCTAAACCTGGGCCACTTCCCCTCGCCCCAGAGTCCCCGAGAACCCTGGGGTCCAGATGCCACGTGAGTATTAAAATGCCACCACTGGGGAGCGAGACATTTAGTTATTCTTAGTCACTGACATCTTACTATGAATTTGGGTGCTTCAAGAACAAGAGTCTTTTGGTGACTAGGTGGGTGTTTTTTTGTTTTTTCCAGAAGTACTGGTCTGAAGCTTGTGTGTGAGCAGTTTGGGGAAAGTGGCTGAGGCAGGTAAAGGAACAAAGGTGACGACCGTACAGAGGGGGACATGGGAAGAAACCCCAAGTCTCCATCTCTTTCCAATTTCACCCCGGGCCTGCCCTGCCTGTGTACCTGCTATAGCGAAGTCAGGGACTGATTACTAGGGATCCTCTTCAAACTCGGCGTAGCTCTGACTGTCTATCCATTTAACAGATTTTTTTTTTTTTAAGATTACACCAAGGTAAGCTCCAGTCTTGCCCTAACACCACGGGGGGATGTCCTAGAGGAATGGGTGATGTCGCTGCTGGCTCACCTGCCACCAACCTGCAGCTCAGCACCACAGGTGTCAGGCGTGGCAAGCAGCTTGGAGACTGTGTGGACCTGAAAACGGGCCCCCATCTCTAGGTGTGCATTGCCCTTGCCGCAGCCCAGAGCTTGGTGGGCACAGCGGAGGCTGCGTTTCTGCTCCTCCTCCCTGCCTCATGTGGGTGCTCCCATGAACAACCTGCACAGATGCAGGGGTCCAGGGACAGAGGTCAAGACTGGAAATTTCAGCCCAATTGTCTTCTTTGGGTTTCATAATATGGCTCCTGAATGTGTTAGGGGACAGTGTGTTACTTTCATTACTTTTAAGTCAGTAAATAAAAACCACATCTGCCTAAAATCCTCCATATTACCCCCAAATTACGCGGCTATATAGCCACAGTGTTTCATTCCGCATTAAAAAAAAAAATGTTTTTACCTTTACTGGGCTAAAAACGGCTTCTAACTTCATTGGGCACCCATAATGACTCACTTAATTAAAACAAGTGTTTGGTTAAGTTATCTTAAAATTGGCAGAGTAAATACAGACCTCCAAATTTAGAGAGCCACCTTCCACGCAGCAGTCAGTACTCTTCCTTGCAATGGGACCTGGGTACATTTTGAAAATGAAAACGTATTTGAAAGACCGTGGTTCCTATGAGCGTTCTCCCAGCGAACAGCCATAGTCTTTCTTATCGATCCATCACTTAACACACTCACTTAAAATCGCAGATTCATTGACCTGCAGAGCCTATCTCAACAAGGCAGGAAGAAGGATCATTATTTGCCCCGACATGGTAATTATTATGGGGAAAGGTCAGGGAGCTACGCTAGATCCCAGAAAACCCAGGCAGGCTCAACGAGCGTGAAATTTTCTTTCTTGCCGGCCCTAACTGGAAGTACAGCTGTTAAGAGAACCACCTGTCTCCGAGGGCCCCCACCCCACCCCGCCAGCTGTAACTCAGGTCTGAAATGTACTGGATTCGTTTCCAGGTCAGCTGCAACGCCAGATGGCTCAGCCACCACATTCAGGGCAGAGGCCTCCCCCCTCCTCCAGGTTCTGCTTGAAACATCAGCGTCAGGTGGGTGGTTAAACATCTACAAAACCCAGGCGCTCTTCAGTGGTTCCAACACGTATCAGAGGGCCGGTCCTGCCATCCTCGGTGCCCATTCCTGGGTCTCCCCTTCCCTGCTGTCCACGGAGTGCTGAGAACGGCCCCTTCCCCCCAGCCCCCAGGGACCCTGGGATCAGCAGAGGCCCACGGCACAGCTTGACAAGCCTGGTGCTTCAGCAGGTCTCAAGCCTCCTGGTTCTGCTTAACACTGGTAATTTCTGCTGCCTCACATTTGTCTCGTTTGCTCCTTTGACAATGTCTAATAAGCACTTACACTTGGCAATTTGTTTCGCCCTCATCCACTCATTCAGGAGTTTCTAGTGGCAGCGGCCAAGTTAGAAACGACAAACGTGACACTCCACGCCCAAGTTACTGGATGGCATTCCTGTCGCGACAATTTCAACAATTCACTGTGTTCGTAAATGCTTTGGAAGTTGCAGTGAAAAGGAAAAGAAAAAATTGTCCCTCCTGTTGTCCATCATCAACCCCTCCTATTACATCTCATCAAGATTTTTTTAAATTCACAGGGGAAAGAGGTACAGTGGTAAAACTTGAGAGATGATTCCAGAACCCAGTTTCACAGTCTGGGGCCAGGATAGAGCCTAACATTTCCACTACTGATGTCTCCCTTTGTTGGTCACCAAAAGACTCTAAGGAGCCAGTGTACCATAAAGGGGTACTGTGTCAAGTCTTACTGGCCAGTAATAGCTCACTGTGAATTAATTTTGCTGTTGAGCTTTGAAACTCAAGCAGGGCCCCTTGGAAGGGAAAGTAAGAGTACAGAAGAAAAGATCCTGGGGTACACAGTCTGTGAAGGCGGCTCACAGGAAGCATCTCTGGGTGGTCAAGAAACAGCAAGGATACACTGGGCAGTGGGAAAAGCAGGGAGCACAGAAGAGCTACCTATTTCCGATATCGTCCCCTCTGTCCACCTCCTTGGAGTCTCATCAGCAGGACTCAGAGCCTTTCGCCACCCAGATTCCTAGAAATGGGTAAGTCTAGCAGTACAGTGGCTCACAGTCAGCTGGCACAGCCATTTGTAATCAGCGTTATAATTGTGAGATATCAGCATACCATCATGCGCAAAAGCTGAGTGACAATTCCCAGAGTGGCTGAGTGCTACGTATTCCAGATAGGGTAGTAGGTGTCTGACTGTGTCTCCTCACTAGTAGTTCCTGCTGTCATAAAGAGTTCCCTCAGGTATACTCCCAACTTAATTGCTGGATAATCTGAGACATTGTTAGAGGTTTTTGCTGTTTCCAAAGATAAAGCCCCAAACAAGATCTACACACACACACACACACACACACACACACACACACACACTCTCTCACAGCCACAAACAAGATCTACACACACACACACACACACACACACACACACACACACACACATATAGTATTTAAAATCATAAAGAAAACACTCAACTTTACTGAAAGACTTTAATTTTAAGTGATCAAGTAGATTTATCCTCAAAGAAACCATCTGGATTATTACAAATCTTTTCAAGCCACAGCTGTTTCTCTTGAAAATCTTTACTTGGAAACTCTTGGTAATAATACTCACAGGGTGGTGGTGGTGGGGCGGGGGGAGTACTGCTTACATAGAGATAACCAGTTCACTTGGTGGCTTGCTCTGATTGAAATGACAATTTATTTATATTCTTAAGTGTGAGGGCAGTGTAGACACAGCCCTAGAGAAAAATACTACAGATCAGATGTTAAAGTGAATTCTGCCTTTAAGAAAACGGACATCATACTGGTTAAAGAAACTTGCACCAAGGTTTCTAAACCTTACCAAATTGGGGAAGATGAGAACCAAGATTTGATGCTCTGAGGATAACATTTTTTAAAAGGCGTTTCCTCTAAGCCTTTGACTCTACAGTTTGGACAATAAGGCAATTTTTAATAAAACGTGTGTCTGTTTTTAAAGAATCCGAGTACAAAGACAGGAGGTTACTGACTTGGTTTTCAATTATCCTAATAATCACTCATCATTTGCAGGGCAGAAACCCCAGGTCACGAGCAAATGATGTATACTCTCAAGAGCAGGAGCCAACGCCAGGCACAGGGGGTACTAGACTATGGCCTCTGGCCTGAGGGTAAATGCTCCTGCATGGAATGTTCTCTTACAGGAAAAAATGGGCCTATTTGGAGTGTTCTAATTCCAAACATAGGTTCTTTTTTGGATAGTATTCTTTGGCAATATTTTTTCATATGGAAAATTGCAAAGCATATTTTGAAATACAAAAAACCATACAAGTTGAGGACTGAGGAGAGAAGGTAAAGAATGATTTTGTACAATTCTGTGGCTAATGTGGTAAAATAAGGTGATTTGGGGCATATGGCACTGTGCACAGAGCAGCTATGTCCTCTACATGAGCTCAGGGGAGTTCACCATGTCTTCAAGGTCACTCAGCATCTTAAAATATACAAAATCTACTTTGCTTTCTGGATCTAGGCAAGTAAGTGCAATGACCATTTGATGATTGCACTCTGTACTTAAAAAAACAAAACAAAACAAACAAACAAACAAAATTAAAAAGTCCTGGTAGACAAATTCAATTTGAGGCATATCTGAGGGCTGAGGGCTGGGGACATGGTTCAGGGGCTGAGCACTTGTATGAGGTAGTGGGTTCAATCCCCGGAACCAGAGAGAGAGAGAGAGAGAGAGAGAGAGAGAGAGAGAGAGAGAGAGATTTGAATTCAAGACATCAACAAAGTCATCATGTTGTGAATTGATAATTCCTCTGCAAACTGCCTCTGAATTCTAAGGGGTTGACAGATCAAGGGACTGAGGCCCTGTAAGACTAAATTAGTGAACCTGCTATGGTTTTTTCCTTTCTGTGAATGAAACTCCCTTTTGTATTCACATTTGCAAGCAAATCAGGTACCTGTTTTACATAAGCTGAATTGCAATTGGGATCTGGTCAAGTGAGGGGCCGGAAAGCCAGTTTAAGTCAAGAAAGGACGCACTCCTCATGCTTGATTTTTCTTGTGATCTGTTTTCTCCCTCAGTCCTGACCACATGATATGGAGAATTTAACATTTCTTGGAGTCCAAACATTGTTGATCTGAGTGCTACATTTCGTGTTCAAGTGACTCTCTTTCACAGTGCAAGTTCAACTATTAATCACTGACTCTGCCCTTGCCAAGACCCTGACTTCCAGTTTCCACTAAGTTAAAGGTTCAAAAAACTCCATCAAAAATCCCCTGGATCAATTTTTTTTAAAGAAAACTCAGCACTGACCTTAAGAAAAAGAGAGGGTCATTTTGTTCAGTGGTCTAGGAGGCAACCACACCTTCCGTGTCTTGAGGTGAAAGACAAGGATAAAACGCAATTCTTAGAAAACACAGAGAGGCTTCGGGAAGCCATGGGTACCCTGGAGAGTACAGATGTACCCTTATCCTCAGTCAAAAGTCCAGTGCCAACATCTGGAGCTGCCAGTTAGAACCACCTCAGATGCACTCTTACTAACTCATGGCCTTGTGGTCCTGTGCCCAGGATGCTTATTTCTTCTACCTTGCCTTTAACACACGGCTTGCTTTTGAGGCTCCAAGATATGACTTCACACGTGATGCTACCATACTTTCACAAGCTGCATTTAAAATTTAGCCCCCTTGCCACTGAACACACATTTATGTATTCCTGCCTAAAGTGTTGTTCCTGTGGCTCTTCTGTATCTGGACAGTGGACTATAATGACTGTGAT
Source organism: Tamias sibiricus (assembly GCA_025594165.1). NCBI lineage: Eukaryota > Metazoa > Chordata > Mammalia > Rodentia > Sciuridae > Tamias > Tamias sibiricus. The sequence goes on from CM046669.1 coordinate 87,844,938, forward strand.
CACACAAACTGAGAGATGGGATGAGAAGCAGGAAGCAGTGTGACCAAGGTGACACTCAGCTAAGTAAGGAACAACCTGTGGGAAGAAGAGAGCATCTCTTTTGCACACTGCATGCCTTTATTACGCTCAACCACACGCAAAAAAAGGCGGGGGGGGGGGATGTGAAGGTATCATTGCATTCTCATGGTTTCTATGTCCTTTCTGTAGAATAACAGAATTTTAAAGTAACTCCACCAGCCTGAGCCTCCACCCCTCCCATTTCACAGACTGCCAGTCACACAAGAGGTTAAGAGCAAAGGCAAAACCACTTTAATAACTACTGGCAGACCAGAACCCTTCCAAATCAATGCCTACCACAGGGAGATCACGTCTCGAGCCGCCTGATAGGTTGTGCCTCACTTTGAAAGACCCCCAGAACTGCACCAAACTCCTTTCATGCCACCCAAATGTCTTTTCATAACCTAGACCTCTTGTTTTAAAAGTCTCTCCAATAGTCATCTAAGACAACCCTCCCCTTTTCTAAACATGCTACTTTCATAGCTAGAATGGCAGCTACCCAGTACAAATACCTCATCCTGTAGAAATCAACTTAATGAAACTATGCCATTAGCTTGGTTTTATAGAGTTTTAGATGTAATCAGCACTAGGGTGTAAAATGTGTCACCATCTGGTTACCACCTCGATGCTGTCATTCTGCTTTCAGTGCTTGAACTATGTGGATGCCACCATATGGATCACTGAATGTCATCCCAAGAAAGTCCCCTGGGAAAGTCACCAACAGAGCAGGACCTGTACTTCCTTCTCTGGCTGGCACGGGCAGTGACCCTGCAATCCTCCAACAGCTCTGACTCACTCCAAAGCAGGATGCTCCTAGACGGCACATCTGAGCCAACTTGCAGCCAGGGCAGAAGACTGACCTCATCTGGCTCAGTGGCCACCCCTTGGACCCTCCTTTAGACTTGCCACCTAAATGTGTAATGACCACACTCTTGTCATCAGACCAACAAGGTTGAGGCTATTGCCCTGGGAATGTCCCTGGAAGGAACCATCCTGTGTTCCTCCCCCGCCCCTGTGAAGCTAGGTATGCTCTTGACATCTTCTGACAGAAAAATGGTGGCTTTTTTTTTTTTCCCTTGCCGTTTTTGTTTTGACTCACATTAAATCTATTGAATTGTCAAGGCTTTTGGGAAAGAAACTGAGGACTGACGGTGTATGGCAACACTTCCTAATTCGTTATTATGTAAACTGCAACTAAAGCGTGACACAGATGGAGAAAAAGATATCAAGGACAAAACTGCAGGAATCTGCTTTTTCCGTTTCCTGGGTTCTCTGAAATAAGCCACTTACTTTAGACCATTTCAAGGGTCTAACAGGAAAAGTTGTCTGAAGAATTTCAATAGCATCCTTTTTCCCTGATGGAATGATCACTACCGCTTCCTGAACCACCCCCTCTCCCCCCAAGAGTGGGAATGATTAAGTTCATGGGTGAGGTGCCTGCTTGTCAGGGTGCCACAGGGGACAGCCTGAGGAAAGAAAGCAGTCTCCTTTGTTACAGAAAATGCTGTTTGACCTTTGGAATGAGAGCTAATAAGCAAACAGGATTTGATTACATATTCTGTCTTTCTAACACTAATTCTAGTGGAGCGTGAGGAGGACCATATTTTTTCTCTAGTGGTGAGAAAAGGTGTAGTAACTTAAGGGTGGACAGAACAGGCCAGCTAGATGGTCAGTGGGGCAGCTCTCCCAAGGTCAGTGTGACTGGGCCAACTCATTGGCCAGTCAGTCCTCCTGGTGTCTTCCTGGTGAGGCAAAGATGGGGTACCATGGAATCCTTCTGCACAGAGTGAGTGAGCTGGGGTTCCTTCACATACGTCAAGCAGGGCATTGCAGGAGAGAAGGTAGTTTTGTCTCGAATCCAATTAAAAGAGATTTAGTTTCTAAAGCACTGAGGGACCTCATTAAAAGGAAGTTTCTAATATAAGGTTATTTCATAGTATAGATTCTCTCGAGGATAGAATGGCATTATAATTAGTCTGGTAGCAACGAGAGCGGGTGAACGTTGTCACTATTTTCCTATGATTCTCAATTTCAGCACACCGGGCTATTAGATGCTTCCTGGCGAGGCCAATCTCCTAAGTGCCAACTTCACTGTCCTGCTTAGAGCCTGTGTCAACTTTTATCCCTTGACTAAGAACACAGGCCCTCTATCGTCAGCCTGGGTAAATTACAGCTCAGCCCTGGACCTCAGCATGCATTAGTATTAGAGGTATTCCAACTTTCTTGATCGATGATAGGTGCATCTGGACTCTCACAGGGGACATTTGCAATCCTGAATGGAATAAAGGTTACTTTTTCTTGGAACTGGAAGGAGGAAGTAGAGATAACAACTTTACAAAGTGAAGGAGGGGAGACCCCCCGCCCCCAGTCCCTTGGCTTTAGAAACCATAATGTTAGGCCAAAGCAAAGATTTGTACTTACTTTAGACTTTTTCTTATGACATGTGACCCTGGAGTGCTAATATTTATGACAGTCATTATAACGGTCTCTTACCCCGACTCCAAAAAAACTCGAGCCACTTTTACATACTGACTGGAATCATGGAAGTCACATAAGAAATTCACTTTGGAGCGAAGTATAAATTTGTCTGCGAGTTCTCATGACAGTTTCCACAGTGATACTGGATGGGTCTCCCCCACTTCATTCATAATCTTTGTGGGGGAGTCCAATATTGTCATCATCCCTTACTGTGCCTCAGACTGACTGGGTGTTTCATAAATGCCGGGACCTTTTACAGCTGCTGGTTCTTATTTATAACATGGGGATAATATTAGCAGCTGTATCATGAATTTATTGCATTTAAAAGACAATTTGTGAACAAAAATGGGTAACAGCTCCTGGCATAGACATAAAAGTGCTTAATCAGCATTAGAGGTTTATTGTCCACCTTAAATTGACCAGACCTCTCTATAAAGCCTTGAGCCCAAACAGAACCTATGCAAGTTCCCTTTGAGGCAAGAAGGGACAGGCTGCAGCATCACCTCAATTTTATAACAAATGAAACTGAGAAAGAGAAAGGCAGCAGGGACAGGCCTGCCATAAGCTCAGCTACCCCCACCCGTGGGTCCCGGGAGGCAGGAAGGGCAGGGGAGCCTCTTCCCTAAGCCAGGACCATGAGCCTTTTAATAGGGTTGGGAATTGATTTTGTTGTCTTGCTTTCTGAAGTAATTACTTGCAACTAGCTAAGTTCAGCCATTCGCGTGGCCTCTGCATACTTTGCACATCCATTTACATGGCCTCTAAACAGTCAATCAATTTTAATGGAATCATTTTGATTGACTTTCCTATTCAGGGTACAACGAAATTTCCCCAATTGCACACTCCATGGTATGCCCCCAAGAGGCAAAAGTTCCCTTGAAACGGTTTATTTGAAATAAAACCTGTTGCTATCTAATGAGCACACTCAGGTTTCAGTACTATAAAACAGCCTGAACCACAGATTTGTCACTTCCCTTTAATTCGGCAACAGAGGAAGAAAAATAAGTTGCAACACTGGGCTCAGCATGACACTGTGGTGTCCTGAATTCCTAGGATCCAGTGGAAAAGCAGCAATGTGCCAGGGGCAGGGAAGACTGGGGCAGGAACCACCAGGTGTGTTAGGAGCTCCCAGGACAAAGGGACTTCATTTGGAGAGCTCCCATCACACAATGATAAGACTCAGGAGACCATCACTCACTGCCTGATGGACGGCTGTCATTCACTGTGGTTCCATGGTTGCTTTACTTTCATGCTACCTAACGATCACTGCACCTCTGGAGGGAAGTGGCCATGTCATAGACTTTCTAGGTCCCCTCCCTGGGCATGGTGTGTGAGCAGGCACTGAGGATCCTAGCTAAGACTTAGTGGCTGGCTCTCCCTGGGCTTTTGCCCATCTGCTCAACCCCCAGTTTTCTTCCAGACTTGGTGTTCCATGAGCCTACTAGTGGTAGAAAGAGTCAGGTAGCACTCAGTAGTCCATTCTTTGAAGTGACTAAGATACTGTGTACCAATTTTTCACCTACGATAGGTGTGGTTTAATAACATCATGTGTACACAGTGCTAATCTCAGCCTCTGGCACACGGAAAATAATCAAAGGCATGTTTTTTTCTTCCTTCCATTGTGTAATTTTACAGGCACAACGAAGACTTCCTTTCTATGTAGAGTGATCAAATAGTTCATCATCCATGTGAGGACACTTTTGAAAGTGGAGGGCATAACGTTAGTAGTGATTCTGGGACAACCCATGGAAGCCGGCACCGTGCCAAGGAAAGCCTACATATGCCCTCCTCTTGTGTTCCCTCTCCCCATCTCTCCTCCCTTCTTTGAGATTCATACTTTTAGTTTGAAGCTTGGATTCGTAGTAAAATTCCTCAGAAGAGACACCACCATGATCTGTATTCCCAATGACTGACACGGCAGGGTGATCGCACTGCAGGTGATCCCCTCTGGTTGGACAGGAGTTCACACAGTGAGAACATGGGTGCTGGGGAATGCAATAGCATCATGAAGGAGGAAACCTGACCCCCAAAATGAGGTGGCCGGGGGAAGCAACCAAGTTGAGTCTCACTGTGATTGTGCACAAGAGCTGGTCCTGATCTCACCATGATCAACTTCAAACGTTGGACCGAAGAGAACAGAGACCATCGGGCTCCAGTCCTCACTCCCAGTAAAAGGAACAGAGGCATCAAGGGGTGACATCTTGACAGGTCCAACTCTCTGGAGACTGACGGAGACTGGGCCCGAATCCAGGTGGGTAGACTTTTTTTTTGCCAAAGACTTCCCTACTTTTTCATTGTTCTAAATCTCATACGAGGTAGAGAGTAAGCATGGCTTTCCATTTTTCAGGAAATCAAATAAGCATAACAACATGGATATAAGAAAAATAAAATACACGGTTCTTGTACTTGCTGTGCCCAAAATTTAGCTGCACAGTTAACCGCTCATTCATGAGGAGGTAGAAGGAGGTTCATCTGCTCTGCCATAAAATCTCTCTCCCTAGAACACCTCAGAGGGAAAAGTGAAAAATGTCTTTGACTTCAGGATCTCAGAAAACTCTACACGCCACACGCTGATTAGCAGCCACTGGGTTTCATTCCGGGAAGAACTAGCCATCCATCAGCCTTCCACGCCACGCGCACACCCGAGTAGTATTTGATCTACAAACTTTCATTTTTCTCCATCATTGCCAATGACACTTATTCTTCTATTAAACCTTTAGAAAACAGAGAAAAGAAATATCCTGCAGGCTGCCATTTCTTCCTTAGATGACTGGATGAAGATGGATGTCCAGGCCTCGCAGCCCTTCTGGACTTCAGGGCCACTGCTTGTTTGGATTTCAAACGAACATACACACAATTATGAAGATGGGGAGGGAAGAACGGCAGGTTATGAAATGCTCTGTGAAGAGCTAACAGCTCCAGGCAGCAAAGATCACCTATACCACACAAAGCCCTGGTGTACTCTGTTGCTTCCTAATTGTGCAGATAACAAATGATAACACTTCTTTGTACTTAAAAGAGATTTTCTCCCTCCACTAAGGGCCCCCCCAGTTAGTTCTAAATTACATCCTGTAACAAGAAGATCAATAGCTCAAGCAATTCAAAATAGTGAATATTCCAAATATCTTTTCAATAGGTCCTGGAAGACTTCTGATGCTACTGACAGGAAGACGTAGTTTCATCAATATAATTGTCTTGGGCTATCATAGTATAAGTGGCATTAATTCCCCAAGCACATCAAATTTGTCAAAAGGGATATGGCTGTGTGACTGCTGAGCAGCAGTGGGTGGGTCATCTAGGACCCAGGTGCACTGTGAGAAGCCCGTGACACAGATACCTAAACACAGTGCCATGCCATGCCAGCGTGTTCAGAAGGCGGGTGAACAAGTTTCCCACCCTTCATTTTTGTGGGATGATAAATAATTTTTGATCACTGATTAAAAAAAAAAACACTCAATCACCGTTCAATCAGTACATTTATGCTTTTAAGTTCCATGATGGGGGTTTTAAAGACTTCATTACAACCTGAGAGAAATATTCTAGGACTTCATTACAAGTCAATCTTACATAGTGAGGTAAGGTGATATATACTAAGTATTTGATATAAACCACAAAATCATCATATGTCAAAATGAGTGGTTACCTAGTCACCTAAATGGAATAGCTAGTCAAGGAAAAATTCAGGTAGGAGCAGACACACTGGTATTGTTCCTGTAGGAGGCCTACAGCCACACTCCAAGCCTGACCACAGATCAGCAAGGGTACCAGCAATCAGCTTCACCCACTCAGTCTGCCACGATGCCACACTGCACAGGATTCACAGAAGGTGGCTATGACAGATGTACAAACCCCTTTCCAAAATCTAGTTACCACCTAAAACCATATTTCTCAATCTTCCCTGAAAATAACAGTCACTGGGAATGTTTATAAAAACAAATTCTTGTATCCAAGACAATTCAATTGTCTCAGGCTTTCAAGGAGAAAGGTCTGGAAGTCTGTAGGACAGCATCCCCTGGATTCTAAGCCTCTAGAAAGTCTGAGAAATAGTACAACCAAGGACAGCTGGGGTCCAGACAACCAGCTGTCCACCAAAATCCACTCTCTTCTTCCACAGTGCCAGAGCATGTGCTGAAACCACATTTATTAGACCCTGTTGTGTGACCATGTACCTTCTAAGGGAATGCAAGCAGAAGTAACAATTGCTGCTCCAGGACCAGGGTCTTAACAGAGCAGATGTGACAGACTTCCACACTTTTTTCTGGGTAGATGGAGATGGCACAGACAGAAAATGAGGAAGCCTGGATCCCTGCATCACCACGTGGAGGAAAGCTGCCACCAACCAAGAATACCCATAAAGGATTCTTTTTTTTTTTCCCCAAATTTATTTTTTATTCTAAGTTGTTAGAAATGACAGCATAATGTATTACATTTCATATTATACTTGTAGAGCACATTCCATAAAGGATTCTTGACATGAGCAGGAAATGGTCTTCTACCTGGGATCTACTTGTTATAGTTTAGACTATCCTGATTAATATAATACCTGGTGGTTGGAATAAACACACACAACAAAAACGTAGCTAACATAATAACAACTTAGCATGTCGGTGCTGTCTCTGTCTCACACCTTCAGCACATTTTCTGGAGACTACTCCAAAAAGCCTAGTTAAAAACAAACCAGAAGGATCCAATTTGGTTTCAGAATATTAGTAGTTGGTAAATGGCTGTAGAGAAGTTAGGTAGCTGAAGCAAGCAGTACACTCAAACTTGTGTTTCCAGGTTCTTGGTGAGAACATCCTCTTTTCTGAACAAACCACTTGGTAAAATTCACAGGGCCGAGAGGAAAATATACTTCTATAGGCACATCTACCATTTATTTCATCCTTGTTAATAAGCAATTTCCAAATTTCATTTGCTCACAGGAAAAAAACTTGAATGGGAAGATTTAACCCATTTAAAAAAAAAAAAAAGAAGCTCAAAGTTAATTTCTGTTTTCTCCCATTTATTACTACTTTCCAAATTGCTGATCTATCAGTTCAGACTTATCCCTTCCTCTACTGCTTCCCTGACCTGCTTGTGGTCTCAGGTGACTCTGGGATCTAGATAGGGGGGCCTGGGCAGGGGTACAGAAGTCTGACCTAGAGATGTCTCAGGCAGTCTGGGCCTACTCAGTAAAGGACAGGCAGACTCTCTGGTACCATTTCCCTGATTTTCTGGAGTAAGGCCAGAGCTAACAGTATTTTCAAGTCCCTTTGCTGCCTAGGTAGCTCTGAAATTGCTTTAAATCCCTCCAAAGTATTCATGGGAATAAGTACCTGCCCACACATGACAGAATATAAAAAATATGGGACATGCTATGAAAATCAAGAGCACTGGTACTATGTAAATTTAATACATTCCCCTCTCTTCTTTATCCCTCCTGGATGGGGTTTCATGTAAATCTAAACAATGTAAAGAATTCAAAGTATCCTTGCTATAAGAAGATGTTCTTAGCCTTATGCCATTATGGTATTCTTATACCATTATGATATCCTATAACAAAGAAAAATTAGTATTTGGAATCGAGGTAAAGTTGGGCTTGAATATAAGAAACACACCTATGTATATAAATGTGAATATGACTCAGAACATTTACAGGCAGGGTGACAATCACACAGGCTAGCTGGTTCTCGAACACTGAACCACACTGATCTAGTGGTCCCATAGATCGCACACTCTCCCCGACCTGATCTCTTACCTTTCGAATGGTATCTGGGAAATCTGGATGGATTTTAACACTGCATTAAAAGCTGTAGTATGCTCAACCAAAACTAGAAATCCAGAAGGCCTCTTACAAAATCTGTCCCTAGAAGATTTGCTCTAAAATATATTCTCTGGAGCATACTCTCATGACCCAGTTTTGTGACATCAATATCGAGGTATATCTGGGTACTGGCTGCTCTGGAAAGTTCCCAGGTGAGAAATTCAGGCCATCCAACTAGGACACTTGCAGGTTATGTGAAGCTTAAAGGCTCTGGTTGGTTTTATCTCATTAGTCTTCTTAACACCCCTTGTTCTATGATAAGACTTCCCTCAGTTCTGCTGTTTAAGAGAAGCAATGAAAGACTTGTGAAGACAATATTTTTTTTTTTCAGTCTAAATTTCTAGCCATTGAGGCTAACTTCTCATTTGTCTGCTTTTGAAATATTGATGTCTTTTTACTCCTAACAAGCCAAATGATCTAGAGGGCCTACTCAACTGTTACTAGAAACAGACTCCATGTAATTAACCGTATTTTTCAAGAGGAGACATGCTCAGGACAGGAGGCAGAGAGAGAACAGCCTCTATCCACTCCTTCCTAGGCTAGATGCATCAAATACAAACCCAGGCAGGACGTGGTACATGGGTCTTTTCTGCACGCTAGCTCCACGCCTACTTCTGTCTGGCACTTCTGCACAGGCAGCAAGAGCAAGAGTAGCTCACACTCAAGTAATGACAGAAGAAGTGCTTGGCTGGAGGGCTAAGAGTCTGTTTGGAAGTGATAGCTATATATTCAAGAGGGTAAGGAAAAGGGGCCAAGAGATGCCTGGCAACTGTATCAGGCGGAGGAAGAAAACCTCAGAGAAACACATTGAAGCACACTGCCTGTTCCCTTCTCAACCAGGGGTTTCCAACGAGTCTCCAGCTAGAGATGTTGGCCAGAGGTCATATTCTTGAGATCTAATAAAACAATTTTTTACTTGATAATCTCTCACCTGTAATAAAACAGTCCTATGACTGTGCACCCATACAAATAGTGCATCCTTCTCCTGTGGCTTCTATAAACCCCTGCCCGCAGTAACCCCTGGATGCTTTACAGGTAAGCTGTCCTCAGTCCAAGAGAAAAGAATTGCCCCATGATACAATTTGTTGTACCCTTCCCGTATTAACTGAAAGACTCATGTTCTACTTTCTGTTCAAAGATAGGCTGTGTAATCTAGTAAGTAGAACTTCATCTAAAAGTCCCAGGTCTTCCTTGAAACATCTATAATTGTCTACCAATTACTGCTGACATATTTGCAAACAGGAATAATTATCCCTAGAGACTATAAATTATGGGGGAAAAAATCCCTATGATGCTTTTCCTTCACATGATCTTTGTAGAAAATGCTAGGTCTTAAGCAGACCACATGATGCTTCCTTTCAGGTTTTCTTCAATAGCTGGCTAGGGAGGTAGAATGTTAAAAATGGACCTGGGTCTAGATTAAAAAAAAAAAAAAATCCACATTCTCTTACTGTGGATATCTTTTGATTGCTTTCAGAACGAAACAAAACTCTAAGCATCGACATCTTGCTTCCAAGGGGCTTACCTGTGCCTAAATGAGTGAATGAAAGCCTGGTCCAATCAAGTTTATCTAAAAACGAAAGATCAAAGGTAGAAGATGACACTGGCAATAGATAGGCAGTCCGTCTCCTGGGTCTTGCCCTAGACTTCAGGAGGTCTGACCATCCTAGCCATGTTTCCCTTGAAGAAGATAACAAAACAGAACCATCTGATTTGAGAAGGGGTTTGATGAATACAGTTTTTATCAGCCACTCACTACCTTTGACTCGCACATTAACTGCAGTGGAATAATTATTTTTGAGACTGTACACTGCCGCATGGAACAGAATAAGCGGAAACACCAGGAGATAATGGACTGATTATACAGCCATCTTTTAAACATTTCATCAGTCTTAGAAGAGCAGATAAAACAACTATTTCATGTGTACCAGCAGGTTCCAGATTAACCCTGCAGAGTTAAAAAACGGTGGAGCTACAAATCAGCTGACTCCAATTTAAGGCAATAAATCACTGGTGAATGTTGACATAGTTATATGGGGTCTGGTTACCAGGTGACAGTTCCTCTAAGTTTTAATCCAATTTCATATTGAAAAAGACAGTATTCTGCAACCGTCTTGAAGCTGCCATGAAAACACGTGTTTAGGAGTGTAATAAAAAACAAAACATAAAGAAATAGCTTAATAAAATTGCCAGCATCAAAAACATACAGAAGAGTCTCATTTCTTAAGGAAGCGAATTAAACTCGGCAATCAATAGTCACCAATAAGCTAAGCAGCAAGCAGGAAATGGAACAGATTTTTGTCTACACACATCTAGGAATCAAACACCTGTTAGGAAATAAAGAGTTGTGCTCTATTCTCACTGCCTCTGTGCGAGCCAAACAGAAGTGAGATTCTCTTTGGTGTATCAAGCAAAGCAGCCCAAAGGATAGTCTGTTTTCCTTCCACTGTGTATTGTTTAAAAGAAAAGTGGCTTGTTGAGAGCTGGCCAATAAATGCTGCTACTGCTTTCGTTGGCAGTCTTGGGCAACCTGGACGTTACATTGTATTCTCAGAAAGGCAAAAAAGGATTGTTTTCTTTTCCCCTGTGACATCTGATAAGGGGCCACTGGTTACCCTAGAATCTGTTTATTTTATGGGAACTGAAACCTGAGATGAAAATGGATGCTACTTAAGTCACAAAACCTGTTTTACACAGGTGGGTGCTGTACATTACAATGAAAGGGTCCTGGATGCCACAGTCCCCCACCCCGCCCAGATGTGGGGGGAAGAGCACAGGCCAGAGTGCTACAAAGGCCTTAGTCCCAAGTCTCCAGCTTGAGTAAGTCACTGAACCCCTCTGACTGCAGACTCTTTTTCTGTGTAAAAGTAAGATGCTAATCCCCACGCTGCCCTCTCTCTGTGGCAACGCAGGGACTCAATGAAAGAACGGTGTGAAAACGCCCTATTTATAAATGAATTTTATTCAAACATAAGTTCTTATCAAACAGGGCATCTAGATTCTCTAGTTAAAAAACCTGAATCTTCCATAGCAGATGCTAAGCAGTTCTCAGCCGGTTTCTCCATGTCTTCCTTTTCTTCCTCTAAAGAGAGGCTGCCGATGCTCCTGCGCTACCCAGGGTGACTGTGGGAAGATTGGTCTAAACGACTCTAAATTACATATTCATGAATTTATATGATAATACAGCTGCTAACCAATAAAAAGAGGCCAATTACGAATTCAAATTATATGCAAATACGAAGGATAAAAGCAATCCTCAAGGGGCTAATTTTTTCCCATGAGGTGTTCTTTCATTGGGGATGTGGACAAAGGAGGTTTAAATAGAGAGTCTGTTCTGCGATGTTCAAGAAAGAGTATTAATATTTTGTGGGACCGCATCTGTGAATGAAGGCATTCAAAAAAGCCATTATGTTTTCAACTTAGGTTAATAATAAGGCTATTTTTCCACCCACTCGTTGGCACAGCTGTAATGTTCTCGGGCCCCAAGTGGGAGGCAATGTGGAACCAAGAGTCAGAAGATAAACGATATACAGCTTACCAGTGCCAGTTCCTATAAAATGCCACCGGGTTGGAGATCGCCACTCGCCGCGATCCTTTTCTCCCTCCTCCTCCAGCAAGCACATGGGTTTACCAACAGGGCTGGTTCAGTAATCCCAGGTGGTGGCAAATTAATTTCTATCCAAATTCCAATCAGATGCCAGCCCAGACCTTAAGCACAATCTCTCTTTTGTCCCGGTTCCTTCAGTGACACTACTCTGCACCAGCGCTGCTACTGGCCTGGAGGGGTGTGCGGCAGGTTTATGTCTGATCATTAAGGAGGAGTGAGAGATAAAGAAGAAATGGTACCCGAGCATGGCCCCAGGACCTCATGACCTCGTGTAGCAAAACTGAAAAAGCAGCAATCAGGGATTACCGAATTTTACTCGCTGCCTTTGGAATGACCTACTGCACACTAAATCTCTCCCTGGTGTCTGCTGCGTTTCTGTTCTCTTTGGCACAGAAAAATGAGCCAAATAGCAGTTAACACTCTCAGAAAGCACTTTGGGGACATTCTAGGAAAAGGACAGTAAAAGTGCCAAGTGTGACATTACTCTGTTGTTACAGAATGAGAAATATTGTCACACCTAGAGGTGTGACAGGAGGTGAGTTTAAGTTCATAGCGGAACACTGACAGTAAATATAGATTTCTACAGCTTCCAAAAGGGCACTTCGGGAGCTTCTTCCCGACGAGGACACAGGCAAAAGCATTACCACCCCCATTACGCTGCGATGGGCCATGTGCTACAGGATACCCAAAAGTGGCCCATTAAAAATTATTAATTCAGAGCAGAGGTCACTGAGGTCAAAGCTCACTTCCATTGCTTGTTGAGATTATGACTTGGCCAAAAAAGAACCATCAGTATCTTTATAACCAGATGGCTCCATAAAGCACGAGGGATTGCTGCTGGTTTCTGTGAAACAGACAGAAGTAAAAATGGAGTTGAACTTCTCCTTGGTAAATAACACGAGTTCCTGCAACGAATGTCACTTTCTTTCAGATTCAGAAAACTGCTATCAAACTGAATTTCTGTTAAAATTTACCATTACAGTCATAATGTACTCTGATATTCAGTATGGACTTGATATTTCACCTGTACCTTTGCTAATAACAACAAAGATGGGGTCATCAAGGGTTTATTTAAAGAGCATAGGCAATTTTCTCCTAACGTAGCTTGCTTTGCTTTTCTTCCTACCCTTCAGTGATCAATATTTGGACCATGAATGTCTAAGGAAATCCCCTTTGCAGAAAAAGGACTGACTGTTTCTAAGGGGCTAGACAAATACACAGGTTTTTGCATAGTTAGGTTGCTGGGGAAAAGGCCAATATTTTCAATTTCAAAATTTCAATTTTTTCATTTCTAACTGAAAACAATTTATAAAATCTTTATTTCTAAAAGCTTCACATGAACAAAACAATACTATGGAAAAAATTAAAAGAGAAAGAGCATGAAAGTGAGAATTATAAGATCATGAGTCTACTGTTCCACCAAATTCCTACCTGTGTGACCATGATTGCACCTATGAAAATCTGCTTTCACATTCATAGCCTCTTTCCCAGAATTGTACTATGATTTATAGATTTACAAATGTGAAGTACAGAAGAAGCCCATACGTTTTAAAATTACTTGGAAAAACTATCCCATCAACCAAATATTGCAAACATCCATAAGATCATATGGTGTTTTAAAAGATCACATTCACTGGACGAGGTCTTGCACGCCTGTAATCCTAGTAGCTCAGGAGGCTGAGACAGGAGGATTGTGAGTTCAAAGCCAGCCTCAGTGCCTAAGTGACTTTACTGAGACCCTGTCTCTAAATAAAATATAAAAAGGGCTGGGAATGTGGCTCAGTGGTTAAGCATCCCTGGGTTCAATCCCTGGCGCGCGCACACACAAATAAATAAATAAATCACATTCTTCTGGTTAAACCTGCATTAATCCTTCCTCATAGCAAAAACGATTCTGAACCCTTCAAGAAGCATCCTCTCTTTTGCTAAAACCACCCTGAGGTAGGTGTGATTCCCTCCCTGCCTCTGAATGCGAATCCCCAGGGACCAACAGGGAAGCTCAGCTGAAGGTGGGCACCAGCTCAGGCAGAGCTGGCAGGGCAACAGCAGGAACAGGGATCTCACTGTTATTCAATTACATCCCATTGTAGAGAACCTTCTTCGGTTAATGTAGTTTGTGGTGAAAATTTCCTCTGTACTCATTTAAATATAATTACTGCACTTATCATGTCACTGTGTAACTTCACATTCACATAAACCTGTGATCTCCTACAGACACTCAGCTCAGCTGTAAGATCCGAAACTGAAACAAACTACCTTACCTGTCAAAACCGGTCCTTACCCTGCAGCCTTATATTTGGCACCTGCCCCCTTGAAAAAAGCCTTGAGGGTTTTCCAACCAGGAAGCAATTATAGTGACCCAGCTCCTCAGGGTTCCAAGAACTGCCCTCCACCTGGCCTTCCAAGGGAACAACTATTAGGATCCTCAGAGAAATCACGGGAAGCCCAGGGAGAGGCTGATGATTTGAGGGTGTTTTGTTTTCAGGGCTGTGAACAGTGGTGGCTAATTCTCACCAAAAAAAAAAAAAAAAAAAAAAAAAAAAAAAAAAAAAAAAAGACCTGAGGTGACAACGTTAAGAAAAAACAAAACAGCCACCAATGACATATTTTTATGTGAGGAGGGTTAACATTTTTAGACATCACCAAAAGCAGTGGAGAGGGCTGGGGTTGTGGCTCAGTGGTAGAGCACTTGCCTAGCATGTGTGAGGCACTCGGGTTCGAGTCTCAGCACTGCCTATAAGTAAAGGTCCACTGACAACTAAAAAAATTAAAAATAAAAAAAAATAAGGAGTGGAGTCTGTAGTGAAGGGCACACGAACAATTGATCCACGCCTTCTTGCCTTGTCTATCTTGGTCTTTCTGAACTCCAGCAGCGCATCAGAATCACCAGAAAATCTCCAGATACTGCCTGAGAAATGGCTTCAGAATGCCGGAGGGTGGGCTGTTCTTCCCAGGTGATTCCAATACACAGACAGGGTGGAAAAACCACTGGGTCTCCAGCCTCTGGTCTGAATTTTGAATGGTCCCCCGTGGAGGGGTCCTGAGAGGGTGGGCCAGGCCCCCCTGGTCACACAGGGGGTTAATACTTTCTGAATCTGATCTCAACATCTGTGACTCCTTCCTAAAATAACGAGGCTCAATGGCTTCTGGTGTGACAGCCTGTCGCGGGCAGTTGTTATGAGGAGGAAAAAGTAGAATGACCGACTTCCACCGAGGCCCAGCTCTAGAATATGAGTATGAGCAGCTGACACTGAGTGTCCCTCCAATGGCCAGTCGCACGGCGGCACATTTCTGCCAAAAGGCTACTTGGCAAGCCAGAAGTGGCTTTCTGGGAACTGAAAACAGCTGGTGCTCTGTCATACGACTAGAGGAAGGGAGCTTCCAAGCAACTGCATCCTTTTCTCTAACCTCCCAGCTCAAGGAAGCAGGATGCTTATTTCCTCAGAGCCTCTTGCTGCAGTATTTTGGGACTGTACTGGAGGGGCCACACCTCGACTGTGACTAAACACCACTTAGAAGGGAGCAGTGTGACACGAAGCCCGAGGGGCTGCACTGCTGTACAGGTGGGACAGCTGGCTCCTTAAAACTGGAAAGAACGCTGGCGAAGGCACCGTAGGCCAGGGAGGAGAAGTGACAATCCCTCAATACTAATTGGCTCTTCTGGGCAAACAGCAATAACCCAGGAAAATTCCTAGGCTGTCAGGTTGCTAAGAAGTAGAAGTGACACAGGGACAGGGACGAAGCATGTGGGGCACGGAGGGAGCAGAACATAAACCAGAGAGACAGCGTTGGCAGGCGACACTCCCTCTTCTACATGCAGACTTTGGAGAATCACTTCCTTCAGAAATCTAAATACCAAAGGAACAACTGTTAACAGTGAGTTTTCTTCCTTACCAAAGGAGTGAAATCTGAAAATGTGGCGTGTCTAACCTTTGGCAATAAGAAAACTAGGAAGCATGAACCCTAGGGGTCCACACTTAAATGAAACGCAAGGGCAGGCAGAGAGAGGGTCAACCCAGGCTCTGGTTTCTCCTAGGAACTCGGTGACTCCAGATTTCAAGGCAGTGTCCTCATTTTGTGCCCCCCCGCCCGCCCCCTGGCCATAGGTCACTTTTCAGAGACCACCATGTTGGCAGCTGCCTCCCAGGGCTTGTCCTGGTTCAGTGGTCTCTCCCCCATGGCAATAACAGGGGGCACGTCAGAGAATCTCCTGCCTGGGGACCTCCCAAGATTAGACTTGGGTTCTATGGTGTGACGAAGCTGCTTATAAACTTGAGGACAGAGGCACTGGCTTCCACGGGTTTAAATGAAGTGAATACTACCCCTTCTCAAGCTCCACCCCTGCCCCTTCACTCCCTAAGCCCAACACCTGTGCAGAACTGTCTAAGTAGGAGAACTTTCTCCATGAAGCTGGGAAGAAGCCGAAGAACCCTCCTGAGGGCCCATGTTATAGGCACCGGACGAGGCATGTTTCAATGCAGTGGGCCCCATTTATATAGGTGAGGAATCAGATTCAGAGAGGATAAGTGGCTTGTCCAACCTTGGGGCACTGAAATCTAAACCCAGATTTGCCTACAATTTTCTATAAACGAGGCCAGGACTTCAACAGGATTTTTCTTTCCTTTTCATTCTGATAAAATACACGCAACAAAACTTACCACTGAAACCATTCTTAGGGTGTAGTTTAGTGGCATTAGGAATGCGGACACTGTTGCACAACCATCACCAACATCCATCTCCAGAACCTCTCCCATGTTTGACCTCCACACCCACTAGACCAGAACTCCCGTTCCCTTCTCCCCTGGCCCCTGGGCACCACCCCTCTACTTTCCTTCTCTCTGAATCTCTATTGCTATGGTTTGCATCTGAAATGTGCCTCCAAAGCCCATGTGATAAAGGATGGGTCCCTAGCCTGTGGTGCTACTGGTAGGTGGTGGAACATTAAGAGGCTGAATGGGAGGAAACTGGTCATTGGGGGAACATCCTTGAAGGAATACTGGGACCCCAGGCCCTTCTCCTTCCTCTCTTTTATGCACCTGGCCTTGAGGAAAACGGGCTTCCTCCGCCCTGATTTATGTGCTGCCTTGCCATTGGTCCAAAAGCAACAGGGCCAACCACTCATGGACGGAAACCTCCAACACTGTGAACTAAAATAAGCATTTTTGTCCAGGCGTGGTGGCACATGCCTGTAATCCCAGAGGCTCAGGAGGCTGAGGCAGGAGGATCACAAGTTCAAAGCCAGCCTCAGCAACATAGTGAGGCTCTAAGCAACTCAGTGAGACCCTGAGCAACTCAGTGAGACCCTGTCTCTAAATAAAAGGGCTGGGGATGTTAAGTGCCCCTGAGTTCAATCCCTGGTATAAATAAATAAATAAATAAGCAAGCATTTTCTTCATATAGGTTGATTATCTCAGGTATTTATAGTTACAGAAGGGTTACTCTTGCAAGTAGAATCATTTCAATGGATTTTTAAAAAAGAGAAAACTGGTTAGACGCCAGAATTTTATTTTGTGCTTTCTCTTTCCTTGATGCTTTCAGTATTTCAGAGAGATTTTGGAAGACAAAGGCTCTCCAAGCCACTTCCATGGTGTAGGCTACTTTGTTTAAGAATAACTCTTTTGAAAATACCTCCTATTGAGAGTTACTCTGTGATTAAATAGCCATTCCTTGAACCAGGTACAGTGGGGGTTGCAGGAATACAAATACAGTGAAATGAATACCTTTGCTTTTAGAGTTTACTCTTTCAAGGGAAAAAGGGAAATTCTTGTTTGTAAGCTAAGACACACAGGACAGATAGCCAGCTACGTTGTGAGTAGGATTAAAACATCCTATAGACAATGGAATCTCCCCAGGTACTTTTAGCCTAAGATATTAATTATCATTAGGCTACAGTTTCACCGATACCTATTCAATAGTCATTCCAAGGATTTCAATAAGTGCATGTTAAACGGACATGTATGGATCACCTACTATATACACATTATATGTTTCTAACAGCATGTAAATGAGACATGAATCCTGTCCTCAATGGATTCATAGATACAGAAAATAAGACTTGTGCACTTAATGCATAGTAACAAGGTACATATAAACTTTTCTAGGAGTTTGGACAAAGAAGGGTGTGTTAGTCAACTTTCTGTTGCTTTGAGCAAAATTCCTGACACAAACAACAACAACAACAACAACCAAAAGGAGCTATTTATTTTGTCTCATGGTTCCAGAGGTTTCAGTCCATGGTGGGCCAGCTCCATTACTCTGGGCCTGAGGTTAAAGGGCGTGGCAGAGGAAAGCTATTCAGCTCGCAGCAGCCAGCAAACAGAAAGAGAGAGAGAGAGAAAGTGGTAGAGAGAGGATAAACCCTTACCCACATCCTCCAACTAGGTCCCACCTCCCAGTGGTCCACATTCAGTCATCGATTAATTAATCCAAGGATGAGGTCAGAGACCTCACGATCCAACTGCTTCCCCAAAGCCCCACCTCTGAACGCAGGAAACCACTGGGGACATTCCAGAACCAAAACATAATGAGATTATTTTCAACTTGGAGAGGCTGATAAAAGTTCATAGGAAATGGCAAGTCCTAAAGAAAGGTGAGCTGTCAACAGAAAGAGGGAGTGTAGGAACTTCAGCTAAAAGGTCTACAGAACTGGAAATGAAGACTACACAAAGGGAGCTATAGGAGACTAGAGAGGTTTAAGGGAAATGTGGCCCAGGAATTGAAGGTGGGTTTGTCAGATAATGTGGTGCCATGTATTAAAAAAAAAAAAAAAATGTTCATGTACCTCAGTGATTCCTATGCACTGTGATTCCTGTGGATAAATAGGAAGGCACTGTGAAGAGAGAACCAGGAGAAGAAAGTCAAGATCAGCCTTCTTCTTTGGGCCCAGGAGGATAACCCCTCAGCCTAGAAACAGGTTTCCACCCTGAAAGGGTTTCCAAGACACAGCACAGGGGTGTGTGGAAGCTGGGTAGAACCAGAGTTGAGAACTGGGAGCTGAGAGTGGGGAATTTAGAATTCCCAGAAGAGCTGGGGTTAGGTACTTAGCCAGGCCTGATGGTATATGCCTGTAATTCCAGCTACTCGGGAGACTGAGAGAGGATTGCAAGTTCAAGGACAGCCTGGGCAGTCTACAGAAACCCCGTCTCAAAATAAAAGAAAAATGGGCTGGGCATGTAGTTCAGTGGTAGAGTGCTTGCACAGCATGCATGAAGCTTTGGGTTCAACCTCCAGAATGCAAAAAAGAAGAAGAAGGGGAAAAAAAAAAAAAAGACTCAGACATTTAGAGATTAAAAACTACAATGTTCGAGATGAAAAAGACAATGGATGGGATTAAAAGCAGATTAAACACTGCAGAAAAAAAGATTAATGACCTGTGTTTCAAAATGAAAGAGACAAAATGAGAACTTAAAGGAAAAAACAGCAGGGTAGTGATCTGTAGGGCAACTTCCAGTGGCCAAATATATAAGTAACTGGAGACTCAGAGGAGAGAGAACAGGGGCAGAAAATATGTCACAAAAACACTGAACATGTTCCAAATTTGATGCAAATAATAAATACAAGCTCTAAAATGCTCAACAAAGTCCAAGCACAAGAAATATGAAAGAAATCAACCCAAGACATATTATAATCATAAATCACTCAAACTCAGTAATGAAGAGAAAATATTTTAAAAGCAGAACAAGGTACTCTCACATAGAGAAAGAGAAGGATGACATCAGACACAGTGTGAGAAGACAGGGGAGCAACATCTCTGAAATTCTGAAAAACAGCAACCATCAACCTTAACAGTGAAAATATATTTCAAAAACAAAGGCAAAATAAGTGTTTTGAGACCTACAAAGGGTGAAAGAATTTACCAGCGAATGACCCATTATACATAAAATGTTCAAGAAAATCACTTAGGCATAAGGAAAAACAACACCAGAAGGAAATAACTATCTAGAAAAAGGAATGAAGAACACAAGAAATAGTAACCACATAACCGGGTCAGGCATTTTTCTAAATAAAAATTATAACAGGGTACTGTGGGGTTTAGAACATGTAAAAGTAAAATGTATGACAATAACAACAAAAACAAGGAAGGGATCAGTAGAAGTACATGTCTGTCAGATTCTCATCCTATATGTGAAGATGTATACTATCACTTGAAGGTGAACTGTGAACTGGGTGTGGTGGAATACACTATGACCCCAGCAACTGGGGAGGCCTTCCTTGGCAGGAGAATCACAAGTTCAAGGCCAGCTCAGCAACTTAAGGAGGCTCTAAACAACTTGGCAAGATCTTGTCTCCAAATACAAACATGGAAAGGGCTGAAGACATAGCTCAGTGGCTGAGTGTCCTGGTGTCTGATATCCTTAGCACCACAAAAAACAAAAAGTAAACTAAAAGCAACCCCTAAAACAACAAAACAAACAGTTACAGCTAATAAACCAAAAAAGGAGATAAAATGGAGTAAAAATAAAATGGAGTAAAAATAATCAAAAAGGAGGCAGAAAAAAAAAAAAGGAAAAGAGAAGATTAAGTGGGAAAAAAATAAAGAAAACTGTGGAATACATCTAAACCCAATTTTATCAACCATACATTAAATGTTAATTATTTAAAAACTCCAATTACAAGGTCATGCTTGTCTGAGAGGTTTTTTAAAAAATGTAATTCAAGTATGTGCTATTTATAAGAAATATAATTGAAATATAAAGATACAAATAGGTTAAAAGTGAAATAATGTAAGATTTAACACTTGACACTTGTCAAGAGAAAGATCGGGTGGCTATATTAGTTGAAGCAGATTTCAAAGCAAAGGTCATTTCACACTAATAAAAGTCAATTCACCAAGAGGAGATAAAAATTCAAACATTTATGCACTAAATAACAGAATTTCAAAATACATAAAGCAAAAACTGAACTGCAAGGAAAACCAGACAAACCTATAATGGTAACCGGACAATCCAACAGCTTTACTCCATCACTAACGGAACAACTATATAGAAAATCAGTAAAGATTCAGAAGATTTCCACAACACTATCAACCAAATTGATTTTTCTAGAAAAATCTAAGAACAGTAGGATTCATACACTTTTCAGACATACATGAATGCCTTACCAATATAGGTCATGTTATGGGGCAAACAAATTGCAATTCATTTAAAAATTCTTAAGGCATATAACGTATGTTCCTTGACCATAGTGAAATTATGTTAGAAATCAATAATCTCTGAAAATTTCTCATGTATTTGGAAACTAAACTTTAAATAATCCATGGATTAATAAGATCAAAAGATGCCAGGCATGGAACCATACACCTGTAACCCAGCATCCTGGAAGGCTGAGGCAGGAGGACCACAAGTTTGAAGACAACCTGGGCAATTTAGCAAGATCCTGTCCCAAAATAAATGAAAACAGGCTGGAGATGTAGCTCATTGGTAGAGCACTTTCCTCGCATATACGAGGCCTTGGGTTCAATCCACAGCTCTGGGGGAATAAAAGAAATCAAAAGAAAAATCAGAAAGTACTTTTGACTGAATGAGAATGAAACCACATCCGAATTTATGGGATGTAGGTAAAGCAGTACTTAGGGGAAAACATATAGCATTAAATTCTTTAATTAGAGAGGATGATTTCTAATCAATAAAAAATAACAGCAAACTAAACAAGAAAAATAAAAGTAAAAAAACAAAGCGAAAACCAATAGAAAACAAAAAAATAAATCAATAAAACCAAACATGAGTTCTTTGAGTAGACAAATTTGAGAAACTTTAAATCAGACAAAGGAAAAAAAGCACAGATTATCAATATTAGGAATCAAAGAGATGACATCACTATAAATTCTAGAGCTAAAGGATAAAAGAATATTACACAGTTTTATGCCAATTAATTTGACAACTTTAAGCCGTCAACTTAATCTTGTGGACATATTCTTTGAAAGGGAAATTTACTCAAGGAGAAATGGATTACCTGAATAGTTCTATGCTTACATAAGACATTGAATTTGTAGTTTTTTAACAACCTCATCTCAAAAAAACCATGAACCCAGGTGACTTATGTGATGAATTCCACTAAACAAGGAAGGAAATGATAATATAGCTTTAAATACATTTTTCCAGGAAACTAGGAGGACAGAATATTTCCCACCTCACTTCTTGAGGCCAGGATTATATAACAAAACCAGCCAGGGAAATTAGAAGTAAACTACAGAATAATATTCTTCCTGAACACAGATGCAAACATTCTCAACAAAATCTGAGCCAACAGAAACCAATAAAATCATCACGATGAAGTAGGATTTATTGCAGCAATGCCAGGATGATTTAACAGAGAAAAATTAATCAATGGGATTCACCATATTCACAAACCAAAAAAGAAAACCTACATTCATCTCAACAGATGCAGAAAAAGTTGTTGAAAAAAAAAATCCAACATGTGTTCCTGATAATAATTTTCAGCACAATAAGAACAGAAAGGCATAAAGGGCATCTATGAAAAACCTACAGCTTATGTCACACCTAACAATGAAAGTATGATTTTTCCCTAACATCGAAAAAAGGACAATGATGTCTACTCTCACCACTTCTATTCAACTTTGTGCTGGAAATTTTAGCCAGTGCAAGCAGGGAAGAAACACACACACACACACACACACACACACACACACACACCCCTCTATGCTGGAAAAATAAAACTGTCCTCAGTTGCATATGATGTGACCATCTATAGAGAAAAAAGCTAATGGAATACTAAAAAGCCACTCAAACTAATAAAGTGAGTTTAGCAAGGTTTCTGGATATTTGATGAATATATAAAAATCAATTATATTACCATGTGCAATAAAGACAACTGGAAATAGCTAATAAAAATTCAGAATAGTACTAGAAAGTAAGAAATAATTATGGATAAGATTGATAAGGGATGTATAAAGGTCTTTACACTGAAAACTACTAAATACATGAAGAAAATTAAAGAGGTCCCAAATAAATTGAAAAATATATTATTTAATAAGTTGGAAGACTCAGTGTGGCTGTCAATTCTCTTAATTGATGTACAGATTCAATGCATTCCCAAACAAAACTGCAGTATGTTTTTGTCATAAAAAACTGCCTAATTAATTATAAAATTCACATGAAGGTGCAAAGAACCAAAAGAGCCAAAAAAACATTGGGGGAAAAAGATGAAGTTGGAGGGCCACCAGTTTCTGATCTCAAGACTTGTTATACAGCTTTGGTGACCAGTACTGATGCAAAGACAGACTAATAGGGTAAATGGAACAGATGAGATATCTAGAAATAAACTGGTCCATATGGACAATGGATCTCTGATAAAGGTATAAAGGCAATCAGTAGAGAAATGATTCAGGGGAGAAGGGACCAAGGGTACACAACAAACAATTCACACTATATATAAAACTTAGCTTAAAATTGATCACAGATCTAAAGGTAAATTCTAAAACCATGAAACTTCTAGAAGGAAATATAGAGGAAAACCTTTATGAGCTTGGGTTAGGTTTTCTTTGATAGGAAAACAAAAGCACAATCAGGAAATAATAAAGGAGTTGTGAAAATTTTAAACTTCTGCTTTTAAAAAGACATTAAGAGAATGAAAAGATAAGACACAGACTGATGGCAAACATTTGTAAAATATGCATCTGATAAAGGACTTGAATATGGAGCCTACACCGAACTCTCACAATTTAGCAATACAGAAACCACCCCATTAAAACATGAGCAGAAAACTGAACTGTCATTTCTGCGAGGAAGTTACACAGGTGTCAAATACATGAAAAGATGCTTGATTTTCATTAGGCAAACAAAAATTAAAACCATGTTGGTATATGCTACTACACACATACTAGAGAGCTAATATTAGAAATACTGATTATATCAAGTGTTGGCAAGGAAGTGAAACTCTCAAGACACTGCTGGTGGGAATGCAAAAGAGCAAAATGACTTTAGAAAAACAGTGTGACCGTTTCTTAAAAAGTTAAATATAAACCTCCTATATGACAGTCATGCCACTCCTAGATACTTAACTTTTAACACTTGCATGTGAATGCTCATAGCAGCTTGTTAAAAAGTATGATCACAAACCGGCAACAAAAGGAGAACCAATGAAATGAAAAGCTGGGGTATATCCATTCAATGGAATGCTACTCAGCACTAAAAAAGAATGAACTACTGATCTAAATGAATGACTAATGTTTATTGAAATCATGATGCTGAGTGGAATAAGTCAAACCCAACCAGCACATGCTGTATGATTTAGAGTTATATGAAATTCTAGGAAACAGAAATTAGCACATGGTGATAGAAAGCAGATCAGTGTGTTCCAGGGGGAGGATTCCAAAAAAGCCTGAGAAAGCTTCCAGGGGTGATCCATAGTTCTTGACTTTGTGACAGCAGCTTCACAGGTGTACATGTGTATTAAAACCGACCAAATTTCACACTTTGAAAGGATGTGAAACTTACTGCTTATCAATTATGCCTCAATATAAAAAGAAAAGACCATCTGAAATCCTGCTGCAATGTTCTAGAAAAGGTGTACAGTGGTGGTAGGAATGGACAGAATGGCTATACAAATATAAAACATGCCAAATCACAAGATCTGGATGTGAAGGCCAGTCAGGGATGACCCTAAGACTGTGAGATTAGTTGATAGAAGGAAGTTGGTATTATTAACAGCAACAGGGTCCAGCGAAGAGTCATTAAGTCCAGATTTGGACAAGACAGATGCTAGCAAAATATGTAATTACAAAGGGCAGTTTAAACCCTGGGATGAGGAGAGGCAAGAGATATTAACCTTGGGAATCTCTGCGCTTATTTCAGCTTTATACTTCTTTCTCATTCCCCTTGAGTCTATTTATTCTCTAGTCCCTAAAAATAAATTTCCCACTATGTTATAATCTGAGTCCTCGAAGGGGGTTTAAAAAAAAAAAAAAAAAAAAAAAAACAGATCTGGAAGGGTTCCATTCACCTACACATGACCTCCAGGGAACATCCAGGATCACAACCTGAGGCAAAATATATCATCGTCTTGCCGAGTTCCAAATATGCACTCAGTTAAGTGGAGTTTTCATAGCCTCATAAAAAGGTTGTATGTGTTGGCACCAAGAGAATAATGTGATGCATGAACACTCAGAGGGGAAAGGCAATGAGCTCCACAGGATCTGAGAAACTAGAAACGGGCAAGACCTATGAAGTCATCTCTCTGTATGCTGCCCCCTCCCTTTACCTCTGTCCCTGCCAGAATAGAAATGTTCCTGAGAACGGCAGTGTGGTTCTTCACGCCAGAGCCAAAGGAAACATCTGTAAGTCTGGCGGGGTTTCAGGTGAGCATGCTGCTGAGAGGGCTCGGAGCCGGTGCTGGGAAGAGATCCCAACTATGGAGGGAACTGTTTTTCTCCTTCCTTCTTTTACTTGAAATGTCAAAGCTTTTCACACTACAGTGATACCCTAAAATGATTCTCTGACTTCCGCTGCTTCATTGGAAACAATATTTTTTCATGCTCCATAGAGTGTCCACCAGCGGACTCCAAACCAGGGATACAACAGGGGCTGCTCTAGTTCACCGTGCCACACGAGGTAGGAAGGAAGGGCAGAAGGAGCTGGTGGGAAAAAAAACACCCCTTTCTCTTCAGTGGTTTGCCTTCACTCCATCCACACAAGTTCATTGCTGTTTTAAGGTTGTGGGTTAAGTTCTGCGATGGTCTACAAGGTGCACCACTGAACTAAAACAGCCGACTGCAAGAAGCTCAAACTTCAATAAAAGTGCACAGACGCAGACAGTTTTGTGCAAAGTGAGGGGCACAGAACATCCCGGGAATTTCAACCGCGTGGGAAACACTCTGATGGGAATTCCAGGAGGAAGAGCAAAATGGCATTTGCACTGGATTTTGAGAAGTCAGGATGTAAATAATCAGGACTGGGAAGGACTGATTCTAGGGAGCAGAAATGGCGGGACTCAGGCAAGGGTGCAAAAAGTCCAAGGAGCATTTGACCACAATGCAAAAGAGTTCAGCAGATGTTACTGAGCATGTACTGGTTGCCCAGGGCACTAAGTGGCAGGAAAACAGGTATCAAAGACAAGGAACTTGTGATCAAGAGTATGCACCCTGAAGTGAAATAGTTTCAGTAATAACCACCACCACAACCAGGCACAGAGCCACACCCCACTCCACCCTCCAGTCACACCAAAACCAGAACCACCAACGGTGAGGAGTAGGGGCTCATACTCAAATTCTACGTCTGCCACTTACATAGATGGGTCAGTTTTGCAGGTTTTGGTTCTCTCTTCCATAAAGTGGGCATAATATTTATCTCACAGGATTATTGTGAGGATATATAACAATAGATACTGAGCCCGCAGTACAGAATCTGGCAAGCACAGCAAGCACTCTGTGCAAGTGCTGCTGCTATTATTAGTACTGTGCCTGCTTCTGAGGAGTGATGCTACTTTTACTGAAAGAACAGCCCTTCTTGCATGAGGGCTATATCCAGAGGTGTGGCCAGGGGACTTGGGTTTTCTCACTGGGTGTAGACGGGACATAATTATAGCTCCCTGGTGGTATCCCGACACTGTTCTCAGATCTCTCTGTATATGACCTCACTTAATCTGCGTAACCACCCTATTCATTTTTGCATATGAGGAAGCTGAGACCGTGAGAAATCCAGCTACTTGTTCCAGGTCAGAAAGAAATGGCAGTAGAGGAGGGACGAGAGGCCACACACACATCTCCATGGCCCTGTTCTCAATCACTACCACCACGCCTTTCATCTCCAGCACCAGCTGATTCCATCATTGTTATAATGGAAGCTGGCATCTTATCTGGTAGGCAGCTAAACATGGCATGGAGATGAACCCCAACAGGAAAAAGATATACCCACCCAAATATCACACGTGCATGGAGTTTTACAAATTATTTAAACTCTCTTTCACTCCCTTGACCCCCACCCCCACCCCTTTTCTCCTCCTTCTGGCCACAAATGCCTGAAGACTGGGAACAGGATAATAAACAGAACCTCACATCAGAAACACTGCAGGCCAGTGAGGGCTCGTGCCTGCTATCCCAGCAACTCAGGATCCTAGGCAGGAGGATCTCAAATTCAAGGCCAACCCAAGCAATTTAAAGACCTTATCTCAAAATAAAATAGAAAGGCTGGGGATGGAGCTCATTGACAGAGTACCCCTGGGTTCAATCCCCAGTACCAGTACCGCAAAAGAAAAATAAACAAACAAATAAACAAATGAATAAGTAAACAAATAAAAAGAAACACTTCAGCCCCGTACATTTGGGAGTGAAAGACACACTAAGGACCTGAGGACAGAGTGGAAGGTTTTTGTATTGGAACTGTGTGGAGAGCTAGGGGTGGGTGCAACCTTTCCCAGCACCTAATGAGCTTTACTGCTTGAAGACTCGATTTTTTAGCATGAATCTGGTAACAGGATACACTCTGAACCAGATGCTGTGTACGTTGATGAACTCTCATGCTTCTTCCCTGTTTGCACACTGAAACTGTGTAACCGTTCTTAGCCTTTATTGGGTTAGAGAGCTTTCAGAAGAAGGAAACCAAAAAAAAAAAGAGGAAGAACGTTGGAGTCTCCTTCCTCACAGCCCATACACCCCCGTGTATTGGACCCTACTTCCTAAAGGCTCTGGGGGCCCTGTGGACCTGGGCCACACCTTTGACTTTGTATCCTCAGGAAACTGCACACAGTCTGGCACATAAGGCTCTTAAAATACGTTCAAAGAATGAACATAACCATCTCTTTGCTTCTCGGGAGTAAACATGTTGGTGCCGGGTCACAGAAAGGCAGTGCTGACTTCACTCAATCTGTGGCTAATTTTGAATGCCTTCTTGGCGCTAGGCACTGAGCTAGGCACAGAACTTCAGAGATATGAAAAACACCGAATTCTAACAAGCACTGGCTGCCTGAAAGATACTTAAGAAAATGAATGATATAAATTCTGAAAGATTTCTGGAGCTTTGATTTCTTTCTTTCTTTTTTTTTTTTTTTTTTAATAGTACGGTATTATGTGCCTATTTTTATTTGAATGAATGCCAAGAAAGAAAAAAACGGGAGACTAAATTGTCTTTTGAACTCCAAAGACAATCTTAGATCTAAGGTCATATGGAATAACATGGTTTAGGAAAAAGAAGTGTTAGATTTTGAGACTAGATCAGCAGTTTTCCTTGGGATTATAAGCTTTGCTCAAATACACCACTTCATCTTTGTCTCAAGTTCCTTTTCTATAAAATGGGGGCAATTTTCCTGAGGGTAGTGGGGAGGAAGTGGATGGAGGGCCAGGGAGGATGTGATATGGTTTAACGGTTTCCTGACTTTGAAGTGTTCTAAAAATGCAGCATTTTCATTGCAAACACGTGACGGAATATGTGTCAACACAGCATTCTGTGTCGCTAGGGTAGCCCCACCAACAGTGCCATATCCATTCCCGCAGCTCTCCAGCTCAGGCAGAAGAAGGGAAAGACACAGAGCGAAGGGCCCTCTCTTATCTCCCCGGCTCCCCAGTCATCCCCAAGCCACGTGGCAGGCCCTCCGACTACCGACTAGGCTGGGTTTAACAATCAAACTCAGCCATTTGACAAAGACTCTTCTTTTCGCCTCTTAAGCTGTCACAAATTTATTTGCCTTGGACTTAATCTGTGCCATGGAAGCCTGACATGTCCCACTTAAAAAACTGTGCTCCTAAATACAGATTAGAGTGCAATTAGGTGGAGAGGAGAGCCTAAAAGATGCGATTAAAAAATGTCTTTAATTTATTCATTACCTTTCCTTAAGTCTTTTTCCTTCCTTCATAGAGATTAGAGTAAAGCCGAGGTCTTTGGATGGATTTCTGTGGCAGGGACATGGGCTTGGTAGAAGGATCCCATGTTTTCCACCTCTAGAGTTGAACGCAACTCGGACTGGACTTGCAGAATAGCTAAGACCTGTCACCATCTGGCAGCTATGTATGGCGGCCTGTGTAAAATGAACTGGTGGTCACAATCCAGTTCCTATTAGACAGATGTCCACTTCACAAAGAGCATTGCATGCAGCAGCTCGGCTGGCAGAGAGGAGAGAGGCTGGGCACAAAAACTGCATTTACTTTTCCTGTCCAGCCAGGTTGCTGACTCAACCGCACAGAAACCAGGCAGAGGGAATAAGGCAGGTAGGACAGCCGATGCTCCAAGTCATAGTTTACGTTTATGGATCCATTTTCTCCTTTAGAAAACACCCCGTGTGCTTTTCAGATGTTCTCTCACAGATCCTACTCAGAAGCCACCAGCTTCAAATCTAGGTGGGGCTTCCTGAGCCACAGGGTGCTTGTCTTCTAAGACCCCCCACTGGGACAGGCTGACTTCACTTGGAGATGGGCGGATGGAGATTGCAACTGCCCCAAATGCTCTCATGGGCTCTCATGACAGTATGGAGACCCCATCAGGCAGAACAGGCAGAGAAAGGCCCTCCTTAGGCTTTCCTGGGTGAACTGGCCTTCTCGCCCTCAGTGAACAAGTTACTGTTGAATCCTGAAGAGAAACTACAAAATGGTCCTGAATTACAAAATGTAACTACCTGGATAGATTGTGAATATCTTGTAGAGGATTAAAAAGCTAAGGCCCGATTTCCTGTTTTACCCCACTGAGGTATTTGATTCCATCCAGACAATGAAACCAGGCCACTCCATTTTCTCTCTAATGGCAGTGCAAAGGGAAAGTGTTATTTCTGGCACAGCAGGGGAGAGTACACAAATTAAGCAGTTTTTTCATTGATTTTTCTTAACTCATGCAAACATTTTGGCTCACAGTCTCTCTTTAATAACTTCAGATTCTTTTTTTTTTAATCACACACACAAACACAAACAAAAAACAAAACACCCAACTTAAGCTACTCTTATTTGAAAGAGAATCTTTGAGGATCACAGAAAGTAAAAAGAACAAACTACATTTCTTTTATTATGTTGCAATAACTATGTTAATATGGCAAGAAAACCTATTCAAAAATAGCATCAATTCTTATAAGAATTCTTTACTAAATAGAACATAAGGGATGCCTCGGTGATTTTTTTTTTTTTTTTTAAGAGGTTTTACCCCACAGCGTATGAAAGCTGTGAACATGTTTACTTCCTTTTCAAGGATGTGACTATTCTAATAATTATCTTAATACTTCCTCTGAAATGAGCTTTCCTCCACAGACTTCTGAAACCAGTGACAATTCTGGGCAGGGTGTAGGGGGGTGTAAATAACTGCCCTCTGTGAAATGAGGATGCTTAGCTCAGCCTAAGGGGTCCTGCCACTGAAGTCAGCAAACTTCCTCTCCTCTTTGCCACACAAGACTACTCTAATGTCAACCTACCACCTTCAAAACTGGGTGTAGCCGGCCATAAGAGGCGGTGTAAAAGGGAAGAAGGAAGGAGCTGCCATCAACCCTGAAAAATAACTCGAAAGTAACATCTTGTTGATAGTAGTGTAGGGGCGATGCCAACTGTGAATAAATCATACCGTAAAGTCTGTATGTCAATGACACATGAAAACCTGAAAACAACAACAACAACAACCACCACAAGGTATAATACACCATTACGGTATAGTCCAGCACCAACCAGTCCAACAGTCCTACCGGATGTCCACAAAAAACCTGGGCCAAAGCAAGATAATTGGACTTGTAATTATTTTGAAGGAATTTGTTGTCTTCAAGGCCAGGAACACTAGGATCAAGAATTTCAATTACTTAGGTCTGGAATCTACTGGAGGCCCTCCACAGTCTTTGACTCTGAGTTATGAAATTTTGTTTTGCCAAGTTTTATACTCTTTCCCCAGGGACTGCGGCTTATCTTTGTTTCCCCTCCCCCGACTCATTCTACCACAACCTTTCCTTTCTCGATAGGATGCTTGTTTAAATTGTGTGTGATATTTTCTAGCTACTTAGTTGAAAAAGAAGCATTATAAGGTTTTGCGGCACAAAAATTTAGGATAATAAACCTTTCGAAATACACAGAGCTTACAAAATGAGACACCATTACTGCTGTTGCTATTTCTTCATCATTATTTTCTTCTACTACTGCACTGGGCAATTTACATTCAACATTTTATAAATAATTTATTCCTCAGAAGCCTACCATGTAGGTAATATCAAATTTATTTGAAAAAATAAAAAAGGGGGCATTCAGAGAAATAAACCAACTTCAGGTTATTACAGAATCTGAAACATGTGAGTTTTAAACACACACCTATTTGCCTCCCATGACACTTGAGGCCACCAGTCACTCTAGCGCAATGGATGTACACCCACGGGCAGGGGCTGGCAGTTCATCCTCAAGACCCTACACCAAACAGATTATAAGGAAAAAGGGTTTTGAGGGCTAGCTCAATGTGTTGCCAATGCCCTAGTTATGTTAACAGGAGGGTTGCTAACTTCATATCTTTGTATTTGATTGGAAAACCCCTAGAAAGGCTCCTTAGTAAAACATTTAGCCAGTGTCTACCCTAAACTCCCTCCTTGGGAGGGGAAAGTAGAAAGAAAACTAAAAATGAAGAGAAAGAGGAAAGAGGAGATAGAAGCATGTTACTGAAAACTACGCCAGGTGTGGTGGTGCAAGCGTGTAGTCCCCGTGACTTGGAAGGCTGAGGCAGGAGGGTTACAAGTTCAGAGCCAGCCTCAGCAACTTAGTGAGGCCTCAAGCAATTTAGTGAGACTCTGTCTCAAAATAAAATATAAAAAAAGGGCTGGGGATGTGGCTCAGTGGCTGAGTGACCCTGGATTCAATCCCCAGCACCGCCACCCCCCCCCAAAAAAAAAAGAAGAAGAAAGAAAGAAAAACAAAGAAAAGCATTAGACTTACAGTGACATGATCTTGGCTCCTCTAACTTCTCACTATCTGTGCTACGTGAACAGCAAAGGCTCTCCTGAGTACACTCTCCAGAAGAGTAAACACATGTGCAGGTGCATACATGTGCAGGTACATGCGCGCGCGCGCACACACACACACACACACACACACACACACACACACTATGGACACTGTTAGCTCAAAGTTGGCCCTGTGTGTCCAAAGAACATGAAGGAAGTCCTGTCTTTAAATATCTCAAATTCTCTCTCCCCTTTTAGAGTACAGAACATGGCCTGTTCATCTTTATAGTCGCAGCACTAGTACAGTACCTTGCACACAGTAGGTACCAATAAATGTTTGACGTCACGTGGCTCATACTTGGTAAACACCTTGTTTGCTACCTGGAATGCATCTTTCATTTGTCCAGCCTATGTTAAATTCAACATTAAATGGGACCCAGGGATTTCAAGTCTACCCTAACCTCTGAGGCACTGTTAGAAAAGGAGCTGTGCATTAAGCCCCAGGAGAGAGCTGGCCAGAGCCTACTCCTGGGGCCTGCTATGTTGGCTGCTCCCACCATCTCCTTAACTTTCCTCACGCGCTCCAAGTTCACGACCTCCTCTGTGCGAAAGTTTGGCTCAAACTCTACACTTTACCTGCAGCTCCAACATTTTAAGTATAAGCAGCAGAATCCCAGGGTTTAGCATTAATTGGAAGAGCTTATCTATATATAGCCTCACTCTGCACTTTAGCATCTTCAAAACTTCAATCATGTTCTCTTCTCTTTCTGCGA
This sequence comes from Tamias sibiricus, assembly GCA_025594165.1. Classification (NCBI taxonomy): domain Eukaryota; kingdom Metazoa; phylum Chordata; class Mammalia; order Rodentia; family Sciuridae; genus Tamias; species Tamias sibiricus. The sequence goes on from CM046669.1 coordinate 87,877,489, forward strand.
GCACAATCCCTCCTTTTCATGTCCTGCCACAGCCTTTTCCCTTTTCATTCTCATGACTCAATGCTGTCAGGCCTTTTAAGTTAACCTCCTAGACCTTTCCACACGGGTTCACCTTCCTAGACCTCTGTGACTCATGCTGCTCTCCTTGGGAACTCTTCCATCTCCTTGATATATCTTCAATAACGTGTCTGAATTTTGGGCAAAGTGGCCTAGATAGGAGCTAAAAAGCTCTTTGTGGAAAAGTAGTGAATTACCTGTCCCTTAGCACTTGGGGTCTGGTATCATCGTGTTTGGCGTTTGGGAGCAGTCTGACCATTAGCTTGTCAGAGACCTGGTTTCCTGGGCTCCTTTTTCTGCCTAAGGTTTTCCTCTCTCTCTACATGCCTATGATGCAATTTCCATTAAATGACAGTAGTTAGGGAAGCATTTTATCCTTTCACCTCAAACTAAAAGGGAAGAAGGTGAAGACTACAAAACCATAGCCATTTTTGGACTTTGCTGGTGAGAGCCTATGAATGGTGGTGGAGAGACAGCAGTGGGAATCGCTGTCATGAGATAGACCCCGACCCCTATAGGCAGCTGAGGCTGCACAATTTGTGCTCCATAAACCTAGGGCCCTAATGTATCTCAAAATATTTTTCCCCCCTCAAAATATTTTATAACGATAGGATTCTTGGTTAGTTAATGAACGTAACGAGAGAATATTCTCTCTCAATCCTTTCATTCTTTTCTCCAATTCCAATTTATGGTCCTCTCAGGGGAATTGAGAAATTATACTCCTTTATCCTTAGAATTGATCATTGTCTGAAGTATATTTTATGGGTTTCTCCAATTTGAATTAACGCCAGACTGTGGATGCTGGATTAGGGACGTGTCTCTCAGTCATTTACATAGAGAGTGAAAAAGTATTGATTCTAAATACCAGTTCCTGTGGTGTTCCAATCGCCATCCCTGTCCACCCTAACCTGTTAGATTTACCATTACAATCTGCCCCCATTCAGCTGACTAACTTCCTTTTCTATTTTTAGCAAAATATGCTTCTTTGCTTGTGACCAGCATGTCTGTCTAGACCACTCAACGGAATAAAGGCCTTGAGAAATCCAATATGTCATAATCCATCATCCACGTACACACCTTTCTTTTGTGTTCCTTTCTCCATAGCATGCGCTCATCAAGACTGATTTGAAAAACATCCTCAGACACTGGAAGACCCTGATTCTTTAACAAGCTGATTTACTCTAGCTCTTTCTCTACTGCTATGCCTAACATGTTACCAAGATAGCTGCTGTATAACTACTTTCTACTGAATTTCACAGTATGGGTCAGAACATTTTCAATTCTCTTGATCAACTATCCTGAAAGCCAACTTCCTATCATCCAGAAAACCTCATTTTATTTTAAAAGCTATTATGTAAGCTTGGCTTCTATTATTTTTCTCATTTTGCCAATTATCTTTTCATCTCCTCTGAGTTTCCAAAGGTTTTGAGGGCCAGAGTGTTTATTCATAATGGCACACCCTGGCCACTATCTAGAGGGAGAATTGTTCTCATAAAAGTTTTAAGCCAGGCAATATTAGAGGATAAGGCTTCAGAATATCTGGTCTGAGGATCAATAAAATTAGGATGAGGAACAAAGAGCTTGAGACCTCAGGCCTACATTTTGTTAACACTTAGAGCCATATGTCGAAGGATGAAAATTTAATCTTTTAAGAATCTACCAACGTGGGCTGGGGTTGTGGCTCAGTGGTAGAGCACTTGCCTAGCATGTGTGAGGCCCTGGTTCAATCCTCAGCACCACATATAAATAAATAAAATAAAGGTATTGTGTTCATCTACAACATTTTTTTTTTTTTTTTTTTTTTTTTTTTTTTTTTTTTTTTACGAAAAGCATCTACTACAAAAAGTGGTGCTAGCATTTTACGTTCCACCTTGGTTGGAATGATGAAGATAATAAACTTCAACAGACGTGTGATGAAATTATTTCTGAATGCTAGCATTCTGAACACTTCTAAAATAGCCGTGGCCATTTTATTAATTTACTGATTTTTGCAGTGCAGGCTGGAACAGAATCCAGGCCTTCACATGTGCTAAGCAAGCGCTCTGCCATGGTGGGACACCCCAGCCCGACCATGGTTAACTTTGAACTTTCATTAGAAGCAAAGACTGAAGAAGGAAGCAAGTAAAACTTTCAACCTGAATGCTGGATCATCTGGGGTCTGTGGAGCAAGGAAAGTGAGTAGGGGAAGACAGATGGAACTCAGGCCACGCATGGGCGTTTCAGAGTCACTAACAGTGTCGCCCCGCCAGGGCCTCTCTCTCTCTGTCTAGCAAGGACTGGCTTTATCACGCTCAGCGGGATGGTCACCCTCAGTGGCAAAATGGTGTGTGTGATGGAACAGCATCTCTAACGTGGAGCAACCCCACGGGCACAAGAGCAAAGGCGACGAGGTCTCCAGGCTGGCGATCTGTGCCCACACTGGATGCCAACCCCGAGGGCAGCTGGACTTCACGTTCCCATCCACCTGGAATTGCAGGGACTCCAGGCCACCAAGCCTGAGGGTCTCTCCTCAGGTCCAGGGTCCACCCAAACAAGTCTGTTCTCCTCCCACCTGGAACCTGTTTCCTTTCTTTCTAAAACTTAAATTCCAAAAGCGCAAATCCACCAGGGACTAGATGACTGGGGACCAGCTGAAGTCTTTCTTAGTGTTCCAGACGGAGGAGGAGAAGAAAACAAAATGGTCAGAAGCAGCCTTGAGTAATTTCTTGTCTTCTTTGATACTGGCTTTGATATTGGCTCTCTCTCTGTGTCCCATCTCCCCTCCTTTCCTTTCTTCTCCAGAGATATAAAGATCAAAATGTACCCGTGATAAATATTATCTGCCAGGGTAGAAGCTGCCCTTTGAAAGAAGTAACGGCAATTCAGCACTACGCCGGACAGACACAGCCCAGTCACCCAGGGCCAGAATACAGGGCATCAAAAGGGATCCTTCTTGCTACAACTTCAAGGGAGTTATTTTAACATTTTTCCTTCCTGTATCCCAATTGTTCAATGGGTGACATCTGTGCAAGTCAAAATGATTAAAAACTCCATTTCAAAAAATGAAATGTTAAGGCTCCTAACACGACCATGTGATGTAATTAGCGGATCCGTCTTTCATGAGGAGATGAGGGTCTCTGCCTGCATGAACAGAAAAATTCTGACTCCATTTTAGGTATGTCCTGGGGTCCCTGGTTGACCAACAAAAGGATGTCACAATAAGTAACAGATTCATCAGCATAAAATGTCCTGAGAAGGAAAGCATCCTTCCTGTGGGCCACTGAGGCAGCCCGATCCAAATTGGGGCTGTCCCAGAAAATCTAGGGCAGCAACCCTGGCTTTTAAGAAATGTAGGACAGAAATCCTATCCCCGACTTTATTCGCATGCATTAAAATGTAGCAGGGGCTCACCTGCCTGCATTTTAAATTCCTTCTCCATTACTGATTTTGATATGACATTGCTTCAGTCACCGGACTTCAAGCCCACTTTTATGACTTAAGTGAAGTTTTTGACAGAGGGTTTCAGGAAGAAAGAGGAGGCATGAAGCGTGGAAATGAACCTCTCAACTCCCGCTGCATTCCCCACACAGAAAGGCCAGGGGTGTTCTTTACAAACCTTTAACATTTTCAAGAAGAATAAAGCTTGTAAGATTACCAACTCTCTCTAGACTGTACTGGCGGCATGCACATTTGTTCTCCTACTGAATATGTAAAGCTTGTTGTAAGGGAAAGAAGTTGTGTCTCTTTCTCTAACTAGCTTGCAGTCTTAGTATCAGTCACAGGTCTCCTGGCTCCAGGGCCCATCCTCATCCTACCATAGCACAGAGGAACCTTCTGGACGGAGATGTGACTTCCGTCTCTCTGCCAAACTCTTGAAATCAATAAGGTTAGACGTCACAGACTTCTCTGCTTTCCCTATCCTCTCTCCCTGTTCCTTCTCCAGCCAGCCAGGCCCGTTCTCAAGAAATTTTTCCATTGTACTAAACTAGGGAGAGATTAGGACAAAGTTAGATTTTATTAATGAATTCTTGAAGACTGAAGTCAAGCCTGCGAGATGGAAAGAATATGCCATCATATTCTAATGGGGCCAGTCCCCTGGGTCACCCGAACTGCAGTTCGACCAACAGGAAAATGAAAGCGTTATTAGTGTCATAAGCGTCACCAAAGCTGCTCTTCTGAAACTTAAAGGTAATAACCCTTCCCAAAGGAGACAAGAATTTAATTTTTGTTCTACCCAGGGAGCTCTGGGCTGTAAGCACCACAGGGCTACAGCTGCACAGCGGTTATGCCCTGACCTCTCGACACATTTCAAGAAAAAAGGAAGTTTTGTTCTTTGGGCCTGTGGTATGTAGGGACAGGGGACACAAGCCACTTCCCCTTTTCTGCTTTTCTCCTGGCTGAGAAGTTACCAAAAGAGAGACAGTAAAATGTGATCAACAAGGCATTAGATTAGGGCTGAGGTGCCGTTCCTGTATCACAGTCTCAAAGGTTATATGATTACAATCTAGTCACTTTGGTTTAGGTTCTAAAATCAGAAATAACAATAGCTAACCACTTACGTTCGGAAAAATGTATGCAGCCTTCATTATAGGAAATGCACCCCTCTCCAGAGGCTCATGACTCTGGATTATAGTTCTGATTTACTAAAACAGTAAGAGAGGATGATCCAAGGCTCATCATTTATCTACCATTTACAGGTCCAAGTGTGGTCTCCTCTGAGCAAGTCTCTGTATCAGCCACTTTTTCTCTTATGTCGGCCACTTCTTCCATTACGATGACTCAATCCCCACGCTTTCAACTCTTGCTTCTCACAACCTGGGGAGCAAGCTTTGTCTTTACTGGCTTCCCTGCTGTAGGCCTTGGAGAGAATATATATTTGTTTTCCTTCCTAATCTTCTACCTCAGCTGCCTTAACCACCTGCAGCTCCCGTTTCCCTAGGACTCCATTCTCCCCTCACAGATGGGCCATCCAGAACCACAGCCATCAGGACCCATTGAATCAACTGAATTGAAGTGGGCCTGGACCTTTCTTGCTCTTCAACAGTCCTGCTGTTCTTTCCCCTACAGAATTTTCCAAAGCAGTCATGGTAAGCCTTTGCCATTCTTCCTAAGGTTAGAACTCCACCTGGATTTCTCAAATATTTATACTGACCATGAAGACAGAACACATCTCTATGCACTGTCAACTATCTCCCTTTATTATACTGAAATTTTCTGTGTGGTTGCTTCCTCTTAACTGCCCCACTGTCTCAAATTAAGCAACCTTCTACTCTCTTACCTGTACTCTTCCTCCACTCTCTTCAAAGATCCTCTTTCTGGCCTTCTTTTAGCATCTTTTTATACTTGCAAAAACAGCAGCAGCACCTCTTTCTGAGTTTTCTTCTTTCATGAAGGAAAGGTAGTTTACACTCACAGCCCCCATGTCCCCATGGTTCAATTCCTTTTCCCCTCCCTAACCTCCACCATTCTTCTGAAATGCTCTCAAAAGTCTTCTCAATTACCAAATCCAATGGCTTTTCTCGGCCTGCATCCTTCTTGACAATTCTATGGCATCTCAGACTCAGCAAAATCAAAACTGAACTTAATATTTCTCTTTTTTTGTTCCTACCATTACTGACTGCTTCCTTATTTCTTCCATTTAAGCCAAAACCTCATCACCGTTGCCCCAACTTAAGGTGTCAAGTCCCTTTCCATCCACCACTGTTATGTCTGTTTCACGCAGTCCCTCTTTTGCCCTCCCCTGGCAGACTACATCCCTCTCTCAACACAGGTCAACACCTTGCACTGGTCCTGCAGTCTGTTTTTTGCTCAAGTATGCTTTCTAGATCCTCAACTGTCTTAACAAAGCAATTTCAATTTTTTATCCAAAGAATGAAGGTCTTCTAAGAATTGGCTCGGGCCTATAAATTACAGGCTTCATCATTTTCTCCCATTTCGTTTCATGCATTTCACATTTCCTCTGAACTCTGGCAGAATTCACAGTCCCCACAATATACCCTGCTCCTTCTCACCTGCTGCCTAAGTCAGGCCAGTCTATCCGCTCATAATGTTCAACATCATCTTTACTCACTGAAATCCTATTATCATTTTCAAGATTTGGCAAAGATGACATCTTCCCTATCTCCTGTTAGCTGCAAATTATCTGTTCTTTCTCTGAACTTCCACGATTTCAGTATGCCCATCTCTTTTGTTTCTTATTCTGTCCTCATTTTCTTTTATATTGTGACTGCCTGCAAACTTAGCTTGTTGTTCTTTTTAAAAATATATCTTTATTCTTATTTATTTATTTTTATGTGGTTCTGAGGATCAAACCCAGGGCCTCACACATGTGAGGCAAGCACTCTACCACTGAGCTACAGGCCCAGCCCTTAGCTTATTGTTCTTACTGGATTGTAAGTTCTTGGGAGATGGTGATGACGATGACGAGGATAACAACTATCACAATAATGTTCATCGTAACAAACTCCTACCATATTTCAGCTCTGTGCAAAACACATAAGTTCATCACCCCAGAAGCTCATACAGACAGTTCTCATTTTCAGATTTGATTAAGGAAAGTATCCAAAGCTGACACCTAGGAAGTGGCAGAGCCAGAACTTGACTTAACCTGACCTTAGGCTTGTCTGATTTCAAAAGCCATGTTCTTATCCATCCATAGACTCAACAGAGAACCACCAAGAACCCCCTAAGTCCTAACAGGTGGAGCAGTTTACCTAGCCTAGTTCCCCAGAGTTGCTGAGCCTGCTGTTCAATACAGACATCTACTGGGAGAAGAAATAGCTTAGACTCTTCCTCTTAAAGGATGAAAATAGGACCTAGTTTTTGCACCTACAGATTAAACAGAATATCAAATGCAAAAGATCTAATTCACCTAGATTAGGTAATAACCTAACTTTGTCACTTTCCTTAGAACCGTCAAGGTCAGTAAGACAATAAATCAAGGCCATTCCAAAAAGTCTGTTAGATAATTTAAACCACATTTAGACAGAGCCTTCAGTAATTCTAGTTTCTGAAGCTCTGACATCAGCCCTGTGAAAACATGATAATTGTACCATGCTGACAGAGTCAAAATCAATGCAAATTTAGCATCCTACTTTACATATGAACAGGCAAAATAATATATGGCACACATAGGTATCAATGTAAAGGAAGTGGTGGCTGTCTCTACGTAAGGTGCTAAGGGCTGTAATCCTCTGAGAGGAATGTCATTATACTTCCCAAATCCCATCGCAACAAATACCTTTACAACAGAGATGTCTGTATAACAAAAACCCTTTCAAGCTCTGGCTGACAGCCCACGTATTTCAAGCAATATTTGATGTGAGACTTGGAGTTCACAGTAATGGGAATTGACCTGTATTTCCAAAGGTAAAGATTTGAATGATTTAATCTGTAGCTCCTATCCCAGGATACCCTGGGTTGGAACCCATGATTACAAAAACTAAACACAAAGACAGAAATGAAATCAACCCCACTCTGAAAAGGCGAAATTCCTTCCGTTCATCTGGGGAACTCTTAGGTCAAGGAGGCCTCTGACCCGATCCCTGAAATGGATTCCACTGCTAGGAAAAATGGTGTGGTATGTGAAGACTGATGGACTATGTTCAAATCTCCACTCCAGCCCTTACTAGATGAGGAAACTGGGCTACAGTTCTTAATGCTTTTGGGCCTCACACTCCTTGCTATAAAACGTGAGGAAGATCACCCATATTCAGGATTTCAATAAAACCTATCTATGACAGTACATGGGAGAAGCTCCTAACAGAGGGCCCGATACATACATAGCACATGCTCAAAAAAGTTCCCTCATGGGGTTTCCCTTCCTCTCCAAGACCCTGGGCTAATCCAAACTATTTTCATGAAATCAGCCAGAAGACCTAGTGAGTGGAAGTTAACCAAACATAAGGTATAAACACAGGCTGAGTAAAGTGTTGCTTAGAAGAACGCCCAGGGAAAAGAGCGAAAATGGCAGAATAAAAAAGGGCCATGTCTGGGCCATGGTGAGACTTGTGTACTTTAAAGCTAAAAAGCAAGTGGCCAGGCATCGTTAACAATAAATGAGCTGATTATTTTATCTGGGGTCATTCTGAAAATTGCTGATAACCCAAAATTCAGAGTCATGTTTTCCTAGTCAAGGATGAGCTAGCTGTGGCTGCTGTTCTGGCCTAGTTTTCTTTGGGTGCTATTCTAGGTGATGGGAGGGCCCTTATTTGGGGACTCCCTGGCTCTATCCTGTACATTACAGCCTCTCTCCTCAGTAGGATACTGTGAAAGTATTAAAACAAACTATTTTCTCCATTTGTGGAAACATGTATGTAAATAGCTTCAGAATATATTCACTAAAAGTGTTCGGTGTTGTTCTAATTTATGAGGTTTTAATTTCTATTGATTTTCAGATATCTGATTTTCTACTTTTCAAATTACAGGTCAATGAAGTTGGAAGTTTGTGGTCACAAAATTCCATCCCCCCCTGGGGGTGGGGGTCTTTGTTACTGGGAATTTGATCCCAGGGTCTCAAACATACTAGGCAAGTACTCTACCACTGAGTTATGTCCCCGGCCCTACCATGGACTTTTTAAAAACAACTTTGGTATTACATGTTTTGAGACAGAAAACTAGCAACTTATGCATATAATCTGAAGGCAAGTTTGCTCACCTTTATAAAATAAGTAGGGACTCCTTATAAAGCTCCCCCAAACCCTGTTAGACCAAGAGATGTCCCAATATTTCTCAAAGAATGAGTCTTAAAGATTTCTTACTCTTATCCTTTCAGCTTGCCAATAAGGAAAGAGCTCACAGAAAAGTATATACCAATATTCACGTGCCCAACTAAAGTATATACAGGCTAAGCAATGAAATTTCTCTTCTGAGATGCAACAGAAAAATAAAACAACAGCTGGACAGAAGTACCAAGGCACAGAGAACAAACAAACCGTGAGATCTACAGGGCAGAGAAGCCCTGAGTGGAGAGGTTGGGAGATCAACAAGAGAGAAAGAACAAAAATTACTGAGGAAGAAGGTTAAACAGCGGCAGAGACCAAGTGGCAGCAGGAGAGATGTTTTAAATTCAGCTCTGCGCAGAGCTTTCGAAGTAGGACCTGAATACACAGAAGCATCAACCTGCTACAGTGGCTTCTGGCCTCTATTTTAATATCTGCAACCTCCATCCCATCACCATTATCTTAAAATGGAGGCAGCAACAACCACTAGATTGTACACTTTAATCCTACCACTGATAAGGGCGTAAACCTCAAGCGTTGTGGAAGGTGTGCTAACTATCTTAAGCCACTAGGGCGCTACTCTCCCTGGTTCCAAAAGGCACACTTAATGATTTCCACCTAAGCCCCAAAGCATGGATGTCTCTCCTAAAAGTGAACCCTTTCTTCCCCTGCACCAGGGCATCGCTCTTGCAGTTTACAAGGCATTTCAAGGTCCCCAGGGGCTGTGGCAAAGTGAAATACAATTGTAATTACACAAGAAATCATGGAAAGGTAGCATAGGAAGAGTTAGCCCCTGAAATACAAGGCTGAGAAACACTGTTCCTTAGAGAAGCTGCCACCCCCGCCCAAGAAGAGCCCGTGCTGCCTGGAAAGTGACCTCAAGGGAGCAATCGGGTGCCCGGACAGAGGCGCAGGCAGCATTCCTGCCCTCCCTCCCGCATCCCACCTGTCCCAGCGGGCGGGCGGGAGTGGGGGGAGGAGCCGGGAGGAGCAGCCGGAGCACAAGGGCTGCCAGCACCAGCTGCTCCCGCCCGCCCTCCCTCCCTGCTGCCCTCCCTCCTGCAGGCGAGGGCTCCGGGTAGCCGTGGCCCGCCCAGTGATGCCCGTGACAGTAACACCCGCGACGCCCATCTGGGCACCTGGGAGCCCCCTGCCCCGGGAGCCCCGTGCTGACTGTACCTTTACTCTGGGGAGGGTTCTGACTCCGGTCCCGGAGGACGTTGATCTGGTAGACGGCTCCATAAGGCTCAAAAAGTTCTTTCAGCTCCTTTTCCGACCACGACCGGGGGATCTGTCCGACAAACATCTTAATGGCATCTGGGTCTGGTTGGTCTGAGTGATCCAAAGCTCCGTTCATCTTGTTGGCTGTGCCGTTACTGTCAAAAACGGAACCGGGAGCCAGAGTTAGGGCTGCAGGGTGAGGGACAGGAAGAAAAAAATAGTAGGGGTGGGGGGTGGGGAGGCGGAAGGAGGAGGGAGAGGAGCACGAGGAAAGTGCCTAATGAGTCGTAGCAATTTGATGAACTAAAACAAAGCAGAGGCACCATTAGGTTGCTCCTCAGCAGCGGCGAGGGGCTTTCACTGCGTGCTGCTGTTCAGCATCGCCTCCGGAGCACAGGGCAGCGCCCGGCTGCCTGTCACCCAGGGCGTGGACATCTCGGTACCCGGGTTTGGGAGGCAGCTGCAAGTTAAGTGCAGGTCTCAATCTGCAAGGCTGCCATCAATGCACTGGCAGTGTTATCTGCTCAGCACTGGCTGGGAGAGAAAGGCAGGGCTGGATTTCTACTGGATTTCTCTCCCTCTCTCCCCCACTCCCCGCCCTCTTTTGGAGGTTTTTGGAAGAGAGGAGAGAGGTGGTAATAATAAAGTCACATGGATAGAAAATGAAACACTTGGCAGTCCGTCAGATGACTAATGCAAGATGCTAGTGATGAATTTGCAGAGTGCGCGAGGCATCCATGTGTGCATCAAATTAGTACGTTGTTGCTGCTCGGAATGGAAAGCGCTCCAGCAAAGCAGCTCTGCGCAGCTGATTGGCTGCCCACACTGGAGAAAAGGGCCAGAGCTGGGAGGGGGCTCCCCTTTAAAAAGCACATTGTTTATGGGACCCAGGCACAAAGGGTTTAATTCAGAGAGGCAAAGAGATCTCAGAATTGCCGGCTTTGTGCTAGGGGGGGAAAAATGCAGCCGCAGAAAGTTGAGTTCCCACTAAAGGACACTGAATATTTCAAATCTTTCACACTCCATAAATTGCTCTCTGTATATCTGACTTCCAGATGTTGCACTTAAGTTCTAAACAATCACACGTTTGGGAGAGAGGGGGGGGGGGGGGGAAGGAAGTCTGTCTTTTCTTCTCCAAGCTTCAGTAAATATTTGGGGCTGATACAAAGAACAAAACCATAAGCTTTCACATATCAGTCTTCCTCATGTTATTTCCCAAACCCCCATTTGGAAGAGACTGCTCATTTCAAACCTGCAATTCTGGCCATCACCATGCAATATGATAAAGACATTCCTTTTTGACTTGGACCCCCCACACCCAATTTGAACTAGAGTAAATAACAAAGCAAAAGCTCATACCCTTTTCTTTGCTGTCCCACCCACCCCTGACATGGTTCCTATACCAGCTACTCTGCCAAGTGAGAAGACTGACTCTCAGCAGCACTCAGTGCAGAGCTCTGCTCTTGGTCTAGCTTCTCAGCCTGTGAAAATACAACACACACGTGAACAGGTGTAACCCTGGCAGACATGATATCTACAGAGCCTGGTCCATGACCACCCCCAGCCCAGAAGCTGAAAGATCAGGGAGGGGACACATGGACTACAACTAAGCTGCAAATGGCAGGTGTGATTTCACTATAAAACCTCAGGGAAAGAGTAAGAAGGTACCCAAAGATCCTAAGCAGAGTTTCTTTTTTGGTCATAATAAAAAAAAAGAGCACTTTAAATCTGCTGTGGATCCAGGTTAGTCTTGAACCCTTAAAAAAAATAGAAGAAGAAGAAGAAGAAGAAGAAGAAGAAGAAAAGCAACACTAATGGTTAAAAAACCCAAACCTTATAGAAAGGAGAAATCCTCAATTATATTTAATGGAGAGAGAAAAATGATGTCAAAATACTCTTCACTAGGTCTTGACTTCAATTTCTACTTCTTTGCCCCCTATTTTACCAGTTTATTATTATTATTATTTTATTCTGGAGATAAACAATCAGACTGTCTAACTTGAAGCATTTTTCAGAGCTTCCTCTAATCAACTTTATTGTTATAAAAAATGTTCTGCTGAATAAAATATTGAGTACAAAATCTTCAACATTTAGGTGTAATGCAATGCTTGTTTATGTTGGAGCTGGGTCGTTTATCTTGTTCTTATGCACCTATACTTCTTTTCCAATCACTCTTCGAGAATTCAATAAACACTTTAACCCTGTGGAGCCATGACTGCAGAGGGGGTGGAGGAGGCAGAGCCGTGTGCAGCAACAGAATGGAGTGTTCACAGCATGCTGAAAGCGAGGAGTGTGGCAAGGCTTATTTCTGGGACAGGAAGAACTTGTGGTTATTGCTGTTGACAACCAGCTAGAATGCAAAGAGGAAGGCAATGCCACAGGTCTCAGCTAACAGCAACCGGAAGTTCAAAAATGGGACTGTTGCAACTTATCTGTACAGACCATGATTAATATAACGAAGGAGTCAGGTGGCAGTTTTCTCCTCTGATATCGAAACTTTGATTTGTAGAGCAAACATTCCCCAATGCTTCTCCAACCAGGCGGCCTTTTACATTTTCTCAAAATACACATATTTAGCCAGGGCCCTTAAAGAAAGGAAAGCTGAGAAGAGGGCTCAAGTCTTACATAAACTCTGATCTTTATGTAGGTAAGTGTGTATTTTATCATCTCTGTCAGAGGGCTGTCTGGAGACTTCTTATCATCCTGCGGCAGTATATTACAGTGGCTGAGGGCATGGCCTCCGATTGCTGGCACTACCACTTCTTAACTGTGCTACTCTGGGCCTCAGACCCTTCATCTGTAAAATGGGAAGAATAGACTCCATCTCACGGAGTCACAGAACACAGCACGAGATAAGTGCTTTATAAATGTCAGCTATTTCTACTCTTAATTCCTTGGCATTTGTGGATGCATTTGAAATGAGTGACAAATTTACTTTTCAATCCTAAATTTTCATAATATAGATCCAAACACAATACATATTGTAAATACGAATGATATGTATCTTTCACATATACCAGATATGGTGCTGGGTACCTGATGTTTTTAAATCTTCTAGCAACCCTCTGAGAAAGTATATTTTTTCAGTTGCCAATATCTAAGAAGTAAGTTCCTCTCCAAAGATGACTAGCTTATAAATTGTAGAGCTAGCATTCAAACCTATGTCCACTGGGCCCCAAAGAGCAAAATATTTCTAATCCACCATGTGGCAAAATATTCTATTCTGTCTGGCTTGTGTTGAGAGTAAACAGCTCGTGGCAAATCCATGGGAAGACTAAGCCAAGAGCAAGTCCTACCAGGTCCCTAGAATCGTTGCTGAACAAGAGGCAGCCGAAAATGGGCATATGTGCCTTTCTGCTTCCTATGGGAAAGATGGTAAAAGGTGCCAAATTTAAGAGTCCTTTAAGCTACTTTAAAACTCTGGTTTACTCATTCATAAAGCTGTCTCTCATCTCCGCAGGTCCCCTTCCTCTCTACTCCCACAGAGTCAAACTCATGAGCATCTCCCATCCAAATCTACATGCTTTCCCGTCTGCCTTTTGGCAAATAACCACTGCAAAGATTTACACCAAGTGCTCGAGGCAGGACAGTGCCATAAGTAAATCCAGCCATGACTGTTGTCCAGTAAGTTAAAACCACCACCACACCCTCCCCATCAGAAGCTGTCACTTGGACTTGGTAGTCATATGCCATTGACTATCCCATTGTTACTGAATCCCATGCCCTGAATCCTTTCTGTATTTCAACAGTCTGGTTAATTCTGCTCTATCTACCTATGCTCCTCCTTGCGGGAACTCCAGGTTTCCTGGCTGATGCTCATTTCTAGTGGAGACTCACTGACTTCTTTTGTCCTCATGGGGCTGTAAGGTACAGAAACTTCTAAGCAAGACAGAAATTACATGTTTCATGGCTAAACCTCTGGGAGTACTTGCCAGAGCCCACAAAGAGGTGATTCTTCATGGACAAATAATTATGGGAATAGATACCCTCCATCTCGAAAAGACCCTCAGTCAGACCTCTACTTACAAGAATCTAATTGTCCTAGAAAATTTATACTAACTCACTTCTCATCGCTCCTTAGCCATCCTTATCATCCAGTACAGTGCTTTTTATGGTGCAGAAATGTCAACTGAGTGACTTGAGAGGCTGAGGCAGGAGGATTGCTAGTTCAAAACGAGCCTCAGCAACTCAGGGAGACCCTGTCTCTAAATAAAATACGAAAAAAGGGCTGGGGATGTGGCTCAGAGGTTAAGTGCCCCTAGGTTCAATCCTGGTACTGCCGGGGTTTCTAGCTCCCCCAGGACTTGGGTTTAACCTCCTCCGGCCAGTGGAGAAGGCTGGGAGAACATGCCCCAGCAGTGAGGTGAGATTGGGAGAGGTAGAAGTTGACTGGTGGCCACGCTCAGCCCTCGCAATAGAAGACAATCAGAACTACAGCAGGGAGTCCGGGCAAGGCATGAGCTCGGTTTATTGAGGAAGTTGGATGGCCTTTTTAGAAGACATGGGCCAATCAGCAGAAAGATCATAGGGGCACATAGGGAGCATGAGCAGATCACATTGGCGGAGCCATTAGCCTATCCTAGTGGCAGACTGACCTCTTGACATACGTCAGGGGAACACCCCTTGGCTAGGCCAAGTTCCCGTATCAGGAAGTGGGAGACAGCCAGAGAGTTTCTGTCTACTGGTGTGTTCTTAACGTCCCCAACACTGGCACCAAAAAAAAAAAAAAAAAAAAAAAAAGAGAGAGAAGATTGAAATTCAAGTAATACTTATCGGTAGCCTACTCTTTGCCAAGCACTTGACATATAATATCACAACAGCTCCAGTTGGAATCATCTTCATTTTAGGGATGAAGGAACTGGGAGTCACAGAGATACTGTGCCCTTTCCAACGTCACACCCTTAAGAAAAAGTGACTGCAGAACATGGGTGGAGGAAGATTTAAAAGCCAGTCGCTATTCCCTACAATTCCAGGAACTGGGATTCTCTAAGGGGATGCTTCCCAGGGACTCGGTGACCACTTGCGGGCCTGGACAGACACATACGCCTCTGCTGGCACCTCGCCTGCAAACGGCAACACGATCCCGAGTGCCAATTCTGCTTCCGCCCTCGGCAAGGAGCCAACTATGAGGCTCCGCTAGGACAGATGCCATACGGAACTGGACGACGAGTCAGAGAGCACGAAGCCAGGGGGTATTGTTGGTATCAGTCTCGGAGCCAAGATGAAAATATGATGATGCTGGGGAAAATGAGCGTGCTTACTTTTGCTTTAAGCACTGCACTGACCTACTTCCCTACTCTATTTTCTAGTAAAAAGAACTAGATCAATAGAGGATATGCAAATCTTCTGAGGTCCCTCTCAAGAAATGAAATTAAAAAATAATAATTGATTCAACACATTATTATTATTATGCATTCCAGGACAACAACTTTTTATAAGGCCTAGTGATTTGCAGGTTTCCTTTTGGAGAAGGGTAACAAGAGAATTGAGATTTCTCATCTTTCATCTTGTCCTTGGCTAACTTTCTGTGTTATATTTCCTTTATCTCTACAAGGGCAAGAGCAACAAACTTGGAAAATGGCTGAGAAATGCCAAGTGGCCATATATAATTATGCTAATGCTGAAAAATGACATAAAATGCCACCTTCGGCATATATTCCAAACCAAAAATTATACAAAAGATGGGCTGTTTTGGAAAAATTCTCTAAAGATAGCTAATCTCTCTGGCAGTTATCAGTAGTCTTATTACTCTAACACTTTGTGTTCCTAGGAACATCCTGTAGCAGCACTCTCCAACTCAGTGCCACGATGGAAATGATCCATATCTTCACAAAACAATATGGTAGCCACTCGCTGCATGTGGCTACTGGGTACTTGACATGTGGCTAACTCAAGTAAGAAGCTGAATTTTTCGTTAATGTTATTTAAACAGCACTAGATTCAAATGTACTTCTCCTCCTTTTCTGTTTTTAAACATCGAGTAGAGTTGAGATTCACCTCAACATATTTCATGGGGAACTGTTTTGCAGAAGTAGGAATGCAGGGCCAGAAGATGATCTGCACTCAACAACAGGTCAGTTGATAGTGGACTGATGGGCCTGGGTTCTTGTCTCAAATCAGCATCCATTAAACTGTGGGATCACAGGAAAATCATGGAACCACTCTGTACCTCAGTTTCCTCACTTGTAAAACAAAGAGACTGAAGAACTTCCACCTGGTTCTTAATTCCTATAATTCTGTAGTTGTGGTTTGGACAAAGAGATTGACTTACGGAAAAGATAATTTAGGTACTACGATCAGCTGCCTGAACCCTCGGTGTGACTCCCCTTCTGTGTCCAGTATGTTCCCCAAGTTCACAGACGGCTACATGCAAAGTCAGAGAGCTGACAAGGTGTCATCTACACTGTGGAGAGCAACCCACAGGCTCAGGCAGAGCTGTGAGAGGTCGGCTGCCGTGGGTGTTGCCAGAGAACCATCTTTCTCAATCTGTGCCAGGGCCCTTGCTAATATCCTAGCTGCAGTCCTGTCATTTCAGTCAGCTGACAAGCAATCTTTCAAAGGGCTCAGGAGTCATTTTTTAATATCACTTGTACTTCAGTAATAGCACACAAAGAAACAGGCTTTGTTTGGTTATCACAGGAAACTATCCAAGATGGAGCTATATAAGGCAAAAGCCAAAGAAAGGACCTGGCAGTGGGCCTGCTTGCCTCTGGCGGGCAACAGGATGAGCGTGGAAATGATCAATGTTAACAGTCTTCTCCCTTGTCCATCTTGGTGGTGCCGGTTCTTTAAGAAGAGCATGTTCTTCCCCATAGACTGGCTACATGGCACCTGGGGTGCAGGTAGCAGCTTTCCCTGTGTGATCCTCAGGAAAACACTTGAGAAATTCTGAACCGCCCCACCCTGGAGAGGCTCACTGTCACTCCAAACTTAGCCCAGCCTCTCTGTTTAGAAAGAGGAATCAGCTGCCCTTTAACCTCAAGCTCTGAGGACTGCAAGTCCACTTGACAGCTACGTGAAGGAAACGTCCCTCTTCCCTGAATGCCTCTCTACAGAGCAGTTTGCTACTGGTTAGAAACAGCTGTATCCTAACTGTAGTGGGATCATGGGTGGCTGAATTTTTTTGTAAACTCAAAACTCCCTGGATATCAGTTATACCAGCACTAAAATGTGAAAATAATGATGCTCTTGTATTTACCTGGGAGGTATTGCTGCCATTTATCATGTGTAGCAAAACCTTTTGAGTCACAGCCACACCCAATTAGGGAATGAGGCCCCAAAACTCTGAGGTGAGACGGCCATACATCAGCTAGGGAATCCTCACAGAAGATTAACTGGAGCAAATAATACCCTAAGTACCTGAAGGAGGCAAAACTCTCCTCCAATGTTCAATTTGTAAGTAAATGAGTTTGTGCTCCTCTGAAGAAAAGGTTCAAGGTTCCTTTAGGTACACACACACACACGTAATGTGCTCGTTCCTGGACTTGGATAAAATGTGAAAGGAAAAAAAAATCTGCAAGAATGCACCAGACATCATTTTCTTTCATAGACAACTAGGAAAGGGCATGTTTGGGACGGATTTTGCTAGATTACTGGAGTTAAGGTTGGACTGTGTTTGGTTGGAGGTCTAAAAGCTATACATATGTTTACCAGGGTAAATTGCAACCATGACTCACAGGGAACTGCTCCTGCAGAAAAGGTCACAGAACAGGAGCATTTGGCCCCACCAAGAAAAAGGGAAACCTGATTACCTTATCTCAATTTGACTGCTAGTAAAAAGCAGAATACTGGAAAACCCCCACAAAGAAGTAAATTTGGAGGCATGCAGGGGGCACCTGATGGCTGAACATGCCCGGCTGGGAAGGCAGAGAGGCGTCCGTTATAAAGAGCCCCACCCGGGAAACTCATTTCCTTCTGTGATTTATCAGAAATAGTTTTGTGGACCTCAGGGTCCAGCAGGGGACATATGCGCAGGAGGAGGAGGTGTTTCAGATGAACATTTAGAAATGGCAACTGGGAAATAACTGTTGCAAAGAAGATTTATAGAGAGCTTCACATTTCCACAGGGACTGAGGGGCATATACCATGACGATGACACCTGCCCCCGTGGCTGAGGCTGTCATAGCCCCCACTTTACAGATAAGCAAACTGCTCCTGGGGCAGATACAAGGTGCCCACCCCGTCCCACTTACATGTCCAAACCTAAATGCTGCAGAATCTGCCTGCTTGCTGTGAGGAAGTGATTGGAAATGGCTCTTTTGGATGATTGAGTGGAGATTAGTTTGGTCATCAATTAACTGAAAAGCGAATCATTACAAAATGAAGACAAATGTCGTGGGAAGCTCAACGTGAGCTCACATTTCTCCACCCCCCCCAAATGCACCCCCTATTTAGTCTAGCAGCAAGTGATGGAAAGAAATATGGGAAGCACCTCAAAAGGGGCAAACAGGGGCGCACAACACCTAGCCCCCTGCAGATCAAGTTTTAGCAGTTGTGCTTCTCAAGGAACACAGTCCTGTTTTTGCCTCTAGAAAATACTTTGCCTGGACTGACTGATGCAAGCAACAGCAGTGAAGGCAGATTCGCAACATTCTCCACTTAATCAGGAAACTGATTAGCCAAACCAGGTGATTCCCCCTTGCAGAATTTCAAACGCCTCGGAAGTTATCCTCACACTAAGTCTTTCTTCTTTCCTTCCTCCTTCTTACGCAGTTATAAAGACTTGCTCTATGTCAGGCACAGGTTGGATCTGAAGAAGTGGTCTGAGAAATGAATATGTGATCAATGCCCTTAAGCTGCTCATAGCCAATGAGAAGAGTCAAGATGTATATTTAATATAAAACCCAAATCTAACGTGATATGGCCTGTAATAGAGCAATACAGAAGGGCTGCAGTAAGCCAGAAACAAGTGACTAATGCTGTCGAGGGGACAGGGCAGTCAGCAACCTAAACCACACTGCGTTCTTGTGGTCAATGTTGAAGTGGAATTTGGAAAGAAAAAAATAAAATCAAAGTCAAAGGATGATAAGCTATACCATTTCACTTTGTTGACAGTGTGATGGAAACCAAAAAAAGAAAGAAAGAAAAAAAAAAAAAAGTGGCTCTGTGGGGTTGGGATTTTAGAGAAAGTGGCCCAGGAGCAGCCCCCACCTGTGGATACAAGACCCGGTGAGCCACCAGGAGAGGAAGCCCAGCACAGACCCCTGGCAGGGGTGGTGGCCACGTGCACTGGTGGCCTCGCCCAGTCCTTCAACCTATGTTTGAGATACCACATCCTGGGAGCCTGTGGTGCAGTCTCCTCCATCTCTCGCACACCATGTGACCTCCTGGGCAGAGGCTCCCTCGCGAATATTCCTGCAGTTGACCACGCCACTGTAGAAACAACTTTCCTGATCTTGATCATTCGGCTTTACTATGATAGAACCCTCAGCAACACCTCAAATTCAGCACACCTAAAAATAACCTCGTCCTGTCTTCTTTTCCTCCAATGAGGTTTCACATCCCACTTCCTTGGTAGTCTTACTGGTTCAAATGCCCCCTCCCAACAATCTGAGCGCAGAAGCAGGGCCTCCCCGGGAACACGTGCATAATCCAGACTGACCGCTGGCTCTGACCTCGTCTTCTCTCTGACCGCTGAACCCACACGAACAATCGTTCGGGTATACGGTAAAACTGTGAAATTCTTGATGACAGCAATGTCTTATTCAATCATTCATTCAATAAATATTCACAGAGTGACTCCCTCAGTTGCGCATTGTTCAAGGTGCTGGGAGAGAGTAAAATTGGTAAATTGGGGATAAAGTAGCCATCTTATGGATAAGTTTGTATTATAGAGGGAGACAGAAGATAAGCAAAATAAATCAAACTTATACCAGAAAGATTATGTCAGTGGAGAAAAATAAGACGCACAGGGAAATTAGAGAGTGTTGAGTGCAAGGTTGCAAGTTTAAATAACGTGGTTAGGAAGGTAGGCCCAGGGCCTTGAACTCAGTCCCAGCATGTATCTGCAGTACATACTATTCTGAATGAATATCTGCAATAGGGCAAGAAGTCTCAAATGCAGTAAAGATCAAACCTCACATTATGTGATTTGCCCCCACTATTATAAAGGACCATGTCACCCCAACTAGCACTGTTCCATTACAATTGAATCGACGCACCTTTACCAATGAGTTAATGAGTCATGCCCAGTTTTCTCTAAATGCCTGTTGGCTCCTCTTGTCCCCACACAGTCACTGTCCTAATTCTGACTACCGTCTTGTTCTGCCTGAATGACTGTAGAATCTGTTCTGTGGGATTCCCCACTTTGGACTACAGGACAATGACTTTGCTGACCTTTGTGCCTGCTGGCATTCAGAACTCTATCTACTTTTCCTTTAAATACTGATTATCTGTCCATTCATTATTCATTTTATCATCTTTCAATGGCAAAATTTAATCTTTCCCCAACCTGCTTTCTGCCTACCTTCCTTGGTCATAAGTGACGTGTAATCAAGGAATACAAATGAAACAGGATGCCGGCCTAACAAGGTAGCCAGCAACATGAGGTTTGGCAGAAATGCACTGAAAATTACTAATGCCACCGTTTCCCTTCCAGTGATCTGGAAAATCAAAAGTTAACAGTAAATGGGAACTAATTACATCATATTAATGATGGTAGTTTAGATGAGAAAACAGAATCCATTTGTGAAGAAAGATACAAATTTCGATAGACATCGATTTATTAGGTTCAGGTGTTCCCCCCCCCCCCCATAATGCCTTCAAACTCATGTTTGTGAAATGCCAGCAACAGAGTTAAGAAGAAAAAAAAAGATCTCATAGTAACCAAAAAATGCACGTCATAAAGTCCCCTTCCCATCACAAAGTCCACTTTATGCCCTTCAAGCCCTTTGGAGAGGGCCTCCACTGGTCTTCAAAGACTGTTTTATGCTGGTTTTCACAGCCTTGGTCATCTGCATTTCAAATCCCACTGGAGATTAAAGTAGCAAACAAGAGGGAGCCTTTGCTACAGCTGGGCCCTGTCCTAACAGACCACAGTCAGGAATCTGGGGGCCTTGCAGGTAAAAGCCACTCACAGATATATGCCCCAGCCGTGGCCTCGGACAGCAGCAAAGCAAAATCATTAATTTGTATAGTGACAATCTTCATCATCTGAAGGGCAACATCATGCTCAATAAATTCTGCTCAAGGAAGCCAAGAAATATATAATTTATTGTCAGAAAAATTTCTTCAAAATCCGACAACGCAGAGAATAGGAACGGAGAGGATAAGCTTTCAACCATGCTGCAAACCTACCTAATCAGACCCACTGCCCCCTGGAGGAGCCAGGATGTGACTTTCTCTTTCTAACACGATGGTGGATCAAATGTTGGGACTTGTGCACCTTTTAATTTGTTGTCATTAAACGCAGAAACTGATTTTTGCTTATGAGACTCTTTGGCTTTGTTTGGGCTTTGTTTGGGCTCATTTTCCCCTGATATTCTGCTCTATTTTTAGCTACCTGTCCTTGTATTGGTGGTTGCTCTGGCTGGGAGAGATGAGGGAGAGGGGAGGTAGACACGGGAGGGAAGAGTTGGGAGTTGGTTTTTCCAAAGTCAATAATGTCTAACTGATTCAGAAGTCAAATTTAATTCTTGCTCTCCAAAACATCACACCAAATTATATTTGAGGTTCAAAAATTGGAAATAAAGGTCCAGAATCGATGACTGTGATAACATTAATGGGACTAAATGTGAATTTTCCAGAATTTTTCTACCTAGACATAAGAAAAAGCAATCAGATGCTCTATAGGGATTGCACTAAATTCCAAGATAGTAGTCTAAAACATTCGCCTCTCTTGACAGTCTGCTAAAAGAAATTTGCAAAAGTGACAGGAAAGAACACTGCCAATTTTGGACAATTACTAAAAGAAAACTTCCAGAGTTGTACACAGGCAGCTTTTCAAGAGTGCTCCCCAATAACACAAATATGGTAGTTTGCCATGCTATAAAACCACATATCAAAAGGGAAAGTCCAAATGGCATCTACTTTGCTAGTTTTTAAATCCTTAAATTGTAAGATGAAATCAATACCAAATAGCACATCTTGATTTGGAAATGTATAGGCCCTCTCTTACTCTCCTTTTCCCAGCATGTCAGAAATTCCATTTAGCATCTTAAATCACCAATTAAAATAAGCTTTGACATTTAATTTGCTTATTTCTTAAAATGTACATCATCTGATCTAACCCTCTAAACAAATAAGAATAAAAATAGGATTATGTGCTAAATTATAATGGCTGTTATTCTAAGAGGCTGAATATCATTATATCAAAATTCCCCATAGCTGATTTTTTTGAAGCCATTTCTTCATTTTTTGACACTACATCTGGCACAATGAATACAGATGATCATGTGTTTATATATCTGTCTAACTGCCTTTCCCAAACACAGCCAGATGGAGTCTTTCAGAATCAAATTAATTTCAGATTAATTCACTCTGGACCCACTCCAGTTTCATGACTCTTTGCTTGGAGGCACCAACCAAATCGATGTGAAGTCATGAACTTGAAAGAGCACAGGTTCCTCGATATCAAGGGAGGAATAGTATCACTCTGTGGTTGCTCCCCCTGCCCCACAAAGAAATCCATTCAGGTACCACAAACTGCCAGTTCAAGGACTGATCAACATTTTGTAGTGTCAAAATCATCCAGAAAGAATTTCCTTTCGGATCCAAATAAGATCACGGTTAATTTTACATTCAACATTCATAATGCCTTGAGATGATTCCAGTAAAAATGAGTGTCCTCGTTACTAACCTCAGAACCAAGGATGTTATGATAAACTTGCCATCTAGGCAGAGTCTGGTGCAGCCAGTGACAGGAGGGAGTTAATTCTGAACACCCAAAGTGCATATTCTGTCTCTAGCTGTAGCTACTGAAGGAACTATAAACAAATGTAACCAGGCTTTGCTTGCTGTCAATCTTGGTGGATGCCTTTATTATCATACTTGTTTCAATTGCAATTTGGGTTTCCATGGAGACACAACAGTCAGCTCTAGAAAATTATAAGATAAATGTCAGGCGGTGATAACGGTGTTAATGAAGCTTCGGTGACAAGCAGCTCTGTGCTTCAAATAATAAGCCTATTTTCTATTAGCATATGTATAACCTGTCAAAAAAAACCCTGGAAGAGAATATTAAAAATTAACTATCTACCTATCTATATTTAAGAGAGGGGAGAGACCCCTCTAGAAGAACTCAGATTTGGTGGGTCAACCCGAACAAGGAAAAAAAAAATTAATTGCTCGTTTCTTGGGAAAATTAGGCACTCGTGGCTCTGAACGACATTGTGGCTGACATCCAGAAATGCCTTTCTTTACCCAGGCATAAGCAGAAATTTTTCTTATATTGTGGCCCAGGTTCTCTTTTCTTGATTTGTGTTTCCCCTTTTTGCAGTGCTGGGGATTGAACTTAGGGCCCTACCCATGGCCCTATCCATGCTAGCTGAGTGCTCTGTCACTGAGCTACATCCCTGGCCCTTTTTAAAATTTTGAGATAAGATCTCACTAAATCGCCCAGACTGAGGAGGCCCAGTTACCTAATGGATAAGGTACTGGCCTCCAAATTGCCCAGGCTTGAGTGAACTGAAAATCCTCCTGCTCAGCCCCCAAGTAGCTGAGATTACAGGTGTGCCACTGTGCCTAGCTCAGGTAACCTGTTTTAGTTTCTGGAAGCTAAGACTTCTGCTAAGTCTGACTGTGCCAGATTGTGACATTCTGAGAAGGCTGTAACCCACACCCTGTACACTTCACTCTAGGTCGCTGGATAAATCTAACTGGATTGCCAGTATCCAGAACCACGTTGGACTATTCTAGAGCCAAACACATGCCACTAAAATTTCAGCAGATCAGGGAGAGTGACAACTGTGGAGTCACAGAAGCCTGATACATCCTAAAGACCCAGGCTGAGCCCACGGAACTGGGAGTGATGGCACACTTCACAGAAGATTCTACAACAAAAAACTGAAGGAAAAACAGATGTCCCCAACGAGGAGGAACTGGGGCTGATTTTTTATGTTCTGCTCAAGAACATCCTTTTAGCATCCTCAGATAAAGTTAAAAGAGTGATAAAGTCAAGGACAGTTAAGTTAGAAGAGTGATAACTCTGTAAATCAAAGTCTTTCCATAAGGATGGAAGACAGATCTATCTATCTGAGCTTCTCATGAACAGTTACTGCTAGCTTGACCTTGACATAACCTCCACTATTATTTAGTCCAATCCACTGCATTTTTCCTTTATTTAACAACTGTTTACTGAGAACCTACTGTGTGCCAAGCACTGGGTTCAGAACACAGTGACAACACACTGTCACTGTCCTTAATTTTTCATTGTTTAGTAGCTTGTACAACCTCACATTTGCAGTCTTGCAAAAGGTGCTATAAATGTTCTTTTCCATCTGACGTTTGGAAGTGACTACATGAGCATGTTTGCCTGGGATGAGGCGATCATCTTTGCTGAGCTCCAGGCTAGATACGGCAGGCTACTCAAGTCCTTCGCATCTGCCACCCTGGCTCCTTTCACCCAACTTCACTGCTCAGGAGGAAAACTTACGGCACTTCAACCCAAGGTCTAGGGTTTAACTAGGCCAGAGTGCTGGGTGGGAACTGTCAGTGTAGCCATTGAAAAAAAACAGCAAGTTCTTGCTGCCCACTAAGTGTTGCTCTTTCTCTTAGAACACTCCCTGGTAACTCCACGTGGCTCTCGCAGATTGTGCTGGGGCTGCCTCCCCCATGTTTGCAAGATCCAGCAGGATCGGAGATTCAGGGAGGAAGAGGAGAACAAGAATGGATTGTTTAAACTGAATGCTCTCATTTTTAGGAGAAGAAACAGAATATGTTTCCTAGGAGTCCTAATCTCTGGGCGTTCATGCTCAACTTGGTTCATCATGAGATGCGAAGACCCAGGGATATCTGTTAAGGTTTGGTCCCAAAGAAGCTGCCTTAGTCCTCCTTTTCATTTAAGGTTGTAATAATCTTTTGAGTCTCTCGTGGCCAAGCCACAAGGTTCTATACTGTGGTTGGTGGCTAGGTGTGGGGTCCAGGGTCCCCTGGTACACATGACTGGTATGTCTGCAGGAGGTATGAGCTGATAGGGGACTCTAGAACTCAGGATCCTATCCACCTCACTCAGCTGCAAGGAATACAGTCTTGTTTCAGAGCAAGATAAAACAATATAAAACAGACCAAACACTATTGACAAGAATGATAACAAAGACCTGCAACATCATCACTTGACTTCCAAGTGTCTTTTCCTGCCACCCCACTCATGCAAAAGACATGGAAGGAAAAAAAAGTCAAGCACTCTCAAGATACAGGACGCTAGCCGTGTGATTCTTTAACAGGGTCAAAGCAGCAATCTGTACCTAGGGAATATACAGGAAAAGTCAAAAAGTTTAGATTCACATAACTCCACTTGGATGGTGGGATTTAAGGTTGAAAACTTTCAGTTGTAAATTAAAGCCTGATGCTGTTACTACAGGTTGGGTGAAGAAGCATCTGGGATCATGGAAACAAAAAGATTATGAAAGGCAGGCCTCTCTCACAAACAACTCCAATCGACAACTGCTCTCCTCCTCCTTTCTGGAACTTTCTGTTCACTATCACTACACTTTGTTTACTTTTGCTCCTGTTAAAAACTTTTCGTGATCTCTCATCATTCGCGAGAGGTGCTGGGAGTCCAATATTGAAATTGAAAAGTCACCTGCAATTATTAGGGTTGGTATTTTTAAATTATGGAAAGGATCACTCTTATTTCTAATAACAACACAAAGCATATTGCTATAGTTCTTCAGCGTTAAAATGACAGCTCTAAACTGGGGCAACTAAAATTGCAATCATAATTTTCCTGAATTGACAATATTTGCTAAATAGACTCCTCAGAAGACAAGGGAGTTATACACGTGGGAAATAAATAGGAGATTATAATTTAAGTGTGGCACAGCTTCAAGAGTGAGGTCAAAAGTGAAAGCTGAAAACAAACAGCTGGTTTTTGCTTTCTTCTTGCTCTTTCACGTGGAGGTCGGCCTACACAAGAGGCAGCGTGCATTTTGCAGACCTGAAAGCAGGAGGCGAGTGCTGGCCCCTGTTGGCAAAGCAACACTTTCACTTTGGAAATGTTGCTTTTAGGTTTTAAGTTTGCATGTTTTTGTAAGTTTTACAAGGGTGATCAAGTAAATTGAAGAGAACTCAATGGCATCATTACGATGCTACTAAAGAAGCCTTTCTGAATAAGGTGGGAGAGGAATATAGTGAGATATTAAATTCCTCTGGGATTCTGGATGCTGGGTACCCATTCATATAACAACGACCGCACTTGCCATGCTGGTGTGATAGAGTCAGGAATCACGCCAAGGAATAGAGATCACAAACCACAGCCTCATGTTTTCCTTGAAAAATCACAATCTTTTTTTTCTCCCCATAGGACAGATTGTGGGAAGACAAAAACGACACAACAATCAAACAGAAACATCCCCCATTGTTGAAACCTGAACGTTCATCAAGAACGGGATGATACAGAAATATTAAAAACAACAACCCAAATTGCTACAAAAACAATTTTAATTCCCCTCCCAAGGTCATATGGTATCAATTTTGGAAACCACATTTTCCCCCTGGGAAATTTAACTCTGTGAGCTTTTCTGAATCCATAGTATAAGGGATACATTTAACAGCAGAAAAGCATTAGGATTTTGGGGAATCAGCTGACCAGTGTATCCCTGCATGAATGAATACCTGTGGATGGAGGAAATTCGCATTGTGGGAGAATGCCAGACCATGAGGTAACTTCCTAATTATGTGCCCATAATGACACGCGCACTGTGAGATCAGCTTGTTTTGGAGGCTTCCACACACAGGTTTCATTAGCAACCCGAAGAATGGAGATCTCCACGGACAACCTGGCAGTGGTCCACCTTCACACGCTGGGAACATCGGGAGCCAGAGAAAGTAGGCGAGAGCCGAGCTCGGGCAGATTTGGAAATAATAGGAACACCAGATGTGTCCTAAGGCCAAGCTCAGAAAGTGCAAAGTCTCAGGGTTTATTTCGGCCATTGCTTCTGGAAGCCCCGCCCCCTCTGGCCAAGCAGCTCAGGGTTCTGTGCACTGGGTTTACAGGAATTTCACCTAGAACGAAATAAAACCTAAAGAGCTGTGGATTGAGCTGGGCAGGGAAATAAACTTCCATCAGCTGGTGAAGGCAGGGAGCCACTTAATATGCATATCAGTAATTTAGGTGTGGATGGCAGGGACTCGTCCCAAGTCAGGAGAAGGTGACTCTCCTCAATGGGTTAACACTGTGATAAATGGTTCCAGTGAGGAGGCAGTTCCCCTGTGAAACCAGAGCAAGGAGGTTGACTGAGGCCACTTTTAATTCATTAACCGGCCATTACTGACAGCCTAGTTTTAGGTGTGTTTGTTTGTTTGTAAGACAAAATTCATAACAAGGGTGACTAGCTTGGGTGGCTGGAGGAAGACCCTGCTCTTTTTTGTTGTTTGTTTCTTTAACAAAAACATTCAAAACTGACAGAAGAATAATGGTGAAATAAATTATGAAGCCACTTATGTATGAAACTATACATTATTAAAACTACTCTAATGGGTCCTTAATTTAAATAAAGATGGTCATTTTAAGAAATCAAGCATCTTAAGAATGAGCAAGGACAAAATGTTATTCTGACCCAAGATAAAAAAGGGTGGATCGCTTTGCCAGCAGAGTATCAAACTGCCCTTGACTTTTATTAAAATTCACATATGTCTCTAAAGCTGGATGGGTAGCTATTTCAATTATTTACAGCCCTGCATTTCTATTGGTTAAAGATAGGAGAAAGCAGCATATTAGGCAAAATTCACTTCTAATATTTACACTTGGCCTAACATTTTAGACCAGTCAGCAAAAGCAATTCCTCAGTTCTATACTATGTAAACGAAAGCAAGGTTTACCTCTGGCAAAATCTCAACAATCATGCAACACAGTTTAGGGTTCTTGTTGCTAAAAATCTCAATTTCAGTATGGGTAGAATACCTACCTTTTACTTTTTTTTTTTTTTTTTTTTTTTGGTACTGGGGACTGAATCCAGGGGCACTCTACCACTGAACTACATATACCCCAGCACTTTTTATTTTTTTAATTATGTTTTATTCTAAGATGATATAAATGACAGCAGAATGCATTACATTTCATATTACACATATGGAGCACTTTTTTACAAATCTCTGGTTGTATGCAAAGTATATTCACACCATTCATGACTTCATACATGCACTTAGGGTAATGATATCCATCTCATTCTACCATCTTTTTTTTTTCTTCACCCTTTTGCCCCCTCTTCCCCTCCCTCCCCATTGGCCATTCTAGTGTTCCTCTAATCCTCCTATGCTCCCCATCCCAACCCGACTTGTGAATTTGGCCTCCTTATATCAGAGAAAACATTTGGCATTTGGCTTTTTGGGATTGGATAACTTCACTTAGCATTATATTCTCTAACTCCATCCATTTTCCTGCAAATGCCATTATTTTATTCTGTCTTATTGCTGATTAATATTCCATTGTGTGTATATACCACATTTTCTTTATCCATTCATCTACTGAAGGGCATCTAGGTTGGTTCCACAGTTTAGCTATTGTGAACTGTGCTGCTATAAACATTGATGTGGCTGTGTCCCTGTAGTATGCTGTTTTCAGGTCTTTTGGGTATAGACCAAGGAGTGGGATAGCTGGGTCATAAGGTGGTTCCATTCCAAGTTTTCCAAGGTATCTCCATACTGCTTTCCATATTGGCTGCACCATTTTGCAGTCCCACCAACAATGTATGAGTGTGCCTTTTTCTCCACATCCTCTCCAACATTTATTGTGTTGTTGTGTTCTTAATAGCTGCCATTCTGACTGGTGTGAAATGAAATCTTAGAGTGGTTTTGATTTGCATTTCTCTAATTGCCAGAGAGGTTACCCCAGCCCTTTTTATTGTTTAAGATAGGGTCTCCCTAAGTTGCTTAGGGCCTCACTAAATTGCTGAGGCTGGTCTCAAACTTACAATCCTCCTGCCTCAGCCTCCAGAGCCAATAGGATTACAGGCATGCACTACTGTGTCCGGCCTACTCCCATCAATTTTAATACCAGAGACCTCAATGTACACACAGTTTAAGAAGAAAGGGTCTCCTGGATTTTCCTAAGTCCTCATTGCATAGGTGCCACTTGTACAGCTATTCAACTTATGCAAATAAACAAGTGCACTTCTTTTGGTAGCTCTCATGATGCTCAGCTCTGGTGCTTTCTATGTGAAATCTATCTTAACATCGTCGACTATTTCATCGATACCTTCAGGCCGATCCTCACTCTGCCCTGTGGCTCTCTCCGGGACAGAGATTTCTCTTTGCTGCTACCACACCTGAGCTCCTGCTACATGAGCCCAGTCACAGCTCTGCTTGGCAGTTTTGCACACCTGAGGACAGGTGTTCACAAGAATAGATTTTCAAGTGTAGCAGTCGTACGAACTCTTCTCTATGCCATGGAGATAATAATTAGAACACTTTCCTAACAAAATCAGCAAACGGTGATTATATGTTTATATAACTTACATTCTACATTCAAAACAAGGGAAGCTCACGTGTCTCCCATATACTGCCGTGTGATTATGAGACACGGCCCAATCATTTTAACGGGCTTACCCCACTGAACAAAGGCCTCCTGGTTGATATTCATAGAAGTCACACTCAAAAAGGCTTATGGGGACAAAGCTTTGCACAAGCGTTTTATTTTTTAATGACTACCGAAGCTCTTGGGGCTCATCAATAGTAAAAGAAACAAAAAAGGAAGGAAGCAGTGTTGGTTTTTAATTACTCCTACCTCTGAATCAACAATCTTAATTACAAGAGTTCTCTCTCTCAACATTCAGAAACTAACCATCATCCACCCTTTTGGCCATATCCAGCCACTAGTTCTGTTTGCACCACGACCCCTGGCCTCCTGATAGTGTTTCACCCAAGTCCACGGCTGGAGCAAATGGAAAGCTGTCATTCCTGCCCCCAAAGCACCGTTCCTTCACAAGACAAAACCCGGAAATCCCAAGTAATACTTTCTCTTGAATCCGTCATGTCCTTCTCGCTCCTGTGGCCATCATCCTGTGTGTCCTGGTACCTGAGCAGAGCACCTGGCACACACCAGGCGGGAGACAGATAAACAGGACGTGGGCATCTCCCCCACTTGACGCACTAGTGTGCCATCTCACGATTGCTAAGGATTTTTATCAAGGCACCCTGCAATTTGAATATCAACTTGGATAGCCACAGGTGCTCGCCAGCCCGTCCTCTTCTTTCACCCAGCACGCGGCTCTGATCTCATCTGTCACTGAGCGCCACGCGAGGCCCTCGGTCTGGCTGCTGTACTGCCTTGTTTTCCACCTGAGGGTCTCAGGGAGCTCAGGCAAAGACAGTGCTACCCCACGTGGACGGACACACTTAGGGACATGGCTGTGGGTTGTAAGTGGAAGATGAGCTATCTAATGACATGGGGAGGCACGTCATTTCTGGCCTCGGAGGGAAAGATCCCTGAAAGGGCTTTGCAGATGATAAGAAAGATTTCATTATTCAGGAATGTGGATAGCAACAAGTCAGATAGAGCACGTGAGCACGGTCATGAGGGACTCGTGGCATGTGGTTTTAGTGATCCAGCGACACTCCTCTCCAATCCGCTCTGCAACACCACTCCACCAGCCAAGAATGAATCAGAAGACACACAGGCTGCACACGGGACAAGGGAAAAGAAAGTTTGTTTAGATGGCAACAAAAACGTTTCCTCTTTTTTATTATGAAAGTTGTGATTATTCAGACGTGAAACATAGCTATGCTTATTATTCTATCCATTTTATTCTTCCAGCATAGGAGTAAAGATATGAATAGGTCTCTGAAACTATGCTGGTAAGAAGCTTGATTAATTACAGTTTGGGTCCTTTTGGAAAACTTCATATAAATCTGTATAAAATACTCCTAATAAGGTACCATTATTCAAATAATTCATTTAGTTACTCATTCATTAAAATGAATCTCTACAAAATACTACAACAGGTATCTAGAAAGTGTGGTGAATAGAAAAGAGGGAAAAGGTCTGATGCTATCCAGACCCAAGTTCAAATCCAAGCTCTGGAGTTTTCTTATTGTCTAATCCTGGGCAAGTTACTTGGAGTCTCAGATCCCTCGGGTCTGCAATGAGCAGTGAGGCCTACCTCTCTGGGGTGTTGTGAAGATTAAATGAGAAAATGCACAGGTTTAATAGCACCTGGAAAGAGTACAGGTAGTCTCAAAATGCTCTCCCGTTTTAAAGTAATATCTGGCAAATGGGAAAATGTACGTATAAGTAGTAATTGTTTTTCATACGAAGTAAACATGCAGCATACAAAATCCATACTTTAAAAGGAAGCTACACAGCTTAACGTGGTCTCAAGCAACCCCAATGCTAAATAAAGCTTAACTGTGTTGATCATGATGCTAAAAAGGAAGAACGATTAATCAAGTAGCTTGTCATCTACTTTGTCATCTACTAGAGAGGCCAGGCTGATTTTCTAAAGCCCATTTGGTTTACTCGTGGTTGTTCCAATTCAGGTCGAAGGGAGTTCACTGTTTATGATCTTCTCTCTGCAGTCACCCGCGGCTCACTTCCGTTCTCTCCTTCCTGCCTTCTGCACCCCGACCCTCCTTCAGTAGCCGATTTGAGAATATAGATTTCCCAGAGCAGTTGTACTCTTCAATATCTCCACCTCCCCCAGTTGGTTGTGCGCCAACCCGATTCTCCTATTAAACATAATCACTCACCAGGCAATCACGTTTTCCAATGTGGGAGTCCTACACACAACCAGTTATTATTTGCTTGGTCAGCAGAAAATATCTTTCAGAGATGCTCATGAATCCCGGTGCCCCTGCAAGCCCATCTGAAGCTCAGCCAGCTCTTTCAGTGATACATAAAAGTATCTCTGCCACACAGATGCCTGAGTCTCATTTATGGGGCAATTACAAAACTTGAGCAGCAGCAGTGTTTTACATTTGTCAGTTCTGTATTTTTAGCCCAGGCTTTTTCCTTTCATGGATTATGGTAAATACAACATTTGCTTCCAGAATGTGGGACTTGCCGGGATCATAAAGGAAAGTGCATAACAAGCAGATTACCTTTGGCTATTGCATTATAGGGAGGCAGACAGCTACGCTAAGTGGCTGGATTTAGTTATATTCAAATTCTATTAAGCTGCCTCGCCTACAACACAGAAATAAACAGGAGAGTATTGGTGCTTAGTGGATTTTCAATTCCCCACCTCTCAATCAGGGCTTCATTGGGGGTGCTTTTTAAAAAAGTAAATAAATACAGTCCATGTTTCTGTCAATTTGTACCTGAAATTTCTTTCCTCCCTTACACATTTTGTAATCTGCTTTCTCTAGATCAAGCCAATGCAGGCGTCTGGGATAGCAAAGATAAATAAGCACTTTAATTCTACTAGAAACTAGGTACTGTCCATTGTATAGAAGCAAACAGTGAGCATTTCACATGTAGCACTGCGCTTTGACCCAATCGGGTGACAATCCATGTGGCTTTATATCCCATGGCTAAATCTATTAGTACATCAAACTACGATTTGTATATTTTGCCTAATTGCCCAACTACATAAGTCATTATGGGCACGAGAGACGATCTTTTTCTTCTCTTATGCACTAGCCTGCTGCTTTTCTGACCTTGCCACGAATTAGTCAGCTACCGAGTTGTAAATGCAGAGCTGCAAATGTCTTTCAGAGGCAATTACTATGAAACTTTGTTCCAACATTATGAAATGTGGCATTTTCACTAGATAATGTCCATATTAAGCATACCAACCAGAAGCCCAGAGAGTGAACCTGAAAATGAAAAGAAAAATGTAACACGCAGCAAAGCGTTCACTGCACAAATGCCCCAGTAGCTTTCTCGGTCTGTAGAGTGATGCCATTGACATATGGCAGTGCTGCAAATATATTATTTAAAGAGCTCTCTCCTGCAAGTCTGTGCATTTTATTGAATAGTTTTTCCTTTTTTGAGGAATAAAGACATTTACCACTCTGAAATTTCTTTTCAAAAAAAGTCAGGTATAGCCTTTGAAGAGAAATGCATTTTAATAAAAGATGACAATATATGCAAAGATATGCCTCGAGACTGCCTACTGTCAATGTTTGGGGGAGCACTGAAAAGGTTAATGGGAAGCCTAGATTGAGACTGGGACCTCTGATACGGATTTTGAAATGGGACGAAGAGCATAAAAATATTGCAGGGCATGCTAACCTACCTGGGGACCTCGAGTTAAGGATGGGGGGAGGTAGATAAGAGTTTGGAAATAAGAAGAGACAAAGATGGCATGAATATAAGGAAAAGTCCAACTAATTCATCTCAGGTGAAAAGTCATTTGAAATGCAGACATCCTAAAGGTCGATAAAGATAGAAGTCAGAAATGGCAAGAACTCTCTGGCCGAGAGCTAAGTGAACCCAACCAACACAAAACTTGAACCGAAAAGCAGAGTGATTTTTTTCTTGGTACTGGAGATTGAACTCAGGGGCACTCGACCACTGGGCCACATCCCCAGCCCTTTTTTTTGTATTTTATTAGAGACAGGGTCTCACTGAGTTGCTACATGCCTTGCCATTGCTGAGGCTGGCTTTGAACTCATGAGCCTCCTGCCTCAGCCTCCCAAGTGCTGGGATTACAGGCGTGTGCCACCGCGCATGGCTCAGAGTGATTATTTAGCTGCAATGGTAGAGTCCCTAGGACCTGAAGAGAAGTAAGTGTGTTTTTCTACAAGTCTAGTATGTCAATTTTCAACATAAACACACTGGCATCATGACGATTAAAAAATGCAACTGAATTGCACGTAAAGATCATGGAAAGGTGACATAAACAAGACAGGAATTAGTGGGCTAAGGAAAAACATTTTGACCCTCTCCCAATATGGAAGGGATATGGCATGAAAGAGTAGCAACCAGGGGCACATAAAGGACAAGAGGAAGCACAAGGGCGTCACACTTACCCACAGGAGGGAAGGCACACCTGGGCTCTGAGCGTCTTTCTACCTGACCTCACGTCCCACCTGCACATTCATTTCAGGCCACCGCAGGGTTCAGTTTTCTTCCCCCTTAACTATTGACTTCTCGGGTCCTATGGTCACCTCCCCTTAGGATGGCCCATTCGCTCTTGATCTTAACTCTAAAGTTCTTCACCATGGGCTCCCACTAGTAATTACAATTCTTTTCCTACTTCCCCTCCAAGAACCCCGGGACACAACGTCTTAAGCCCAATTGTCTGTCCCTGCACATGTCCTTAATCACTTCCTCACCCTGGAAGTAGCTTCCTACGCCATCCAAAAACAAGTTACCAAGCCGGGCGCGGTAGCGCACGCCTGTAATCCCAGCACTTTGGGAGGCTGAGTCAGGAGGATCGCGAGTTCAAAGCCAGCCTCAGCAATGGAGAGGCACTTAGCAACTCAGTGAGACCCTGTCTCTAATAAAATACAAAAAAGGGCTGGGGATGTGGCCCAGTGGTCTAGTGCCGCTGAGTTCAATCCCCGGTACCAAAAAAAAAAAAAAAAAAAAAAAAAAAAAAAGTTACCATCAAAAAACACAAATAGAGTGCTCAATTCTTCCCAAACTCACCTTCTAGTTCTTGTCAACAAGAACCATCTGATTGAATGAATCACACTTTATACAACCTTACTACATACTTTTACCTTACACTGTTACCTAATTTTATTATTTAACAAGAAGGACAGTGTTGTGTATATCTCTTGTGGGGTTAGCAAGATCTTAGGCCTAGAAGTCCAAAGACCTTGTTTGGAATGATACCTCTACTACTTACAGAGTAACACAATCTTTCATTTATACAATGTTAGTTATTCATTCTACGACAGGATCAAAAGAGGTATCGTATATGTAAATACTCTGCAAGCTATTAAATATGTACTACACGTGATGTTCTTCTCTTTCTTCCCAAATAGACTTTAAGTGTCTTGAGAGCAGGCACCAGGTCTAACAGTTCCTTGAATCCTCAACTTCACTTATCAAGGCACATCAGTGAATTACTCTGCATTTCAAAGTCCGTGCAAAGGGCCTGAGGACCCTCCCACTCCAGGGTTGTCCAGTCCAGATCACACTGGTTCATCTTCTACTTGGCTCCCAGAGGAACCTTTGAAGAATGTAAGTCTGCCTCTTTCTTCAGCTCCTTTAACTAATCACACTCTTCAGAATGATCAAGGCATTTTGGGAGCTGGTTGGTGGTGAATTCTAAAGTCCCTGCTCCAGACACAGTGGTTCCATTGTCCTTCAGTGTAGACTGCCCCTCTCCTCCAAACATTTGGCCAAATCCTAGTTAACTCTGAAACACTTCTTTGGGAACTCTTCTACTCCATCCCATAGCTCTAGGCCAGGTTAGGAAGCACCATGCCAAGCATTGCAGGTCCACTTAGGACTTAGACAGAGGTTCCTACCAAAGGGGTCACGTGTGCAGACTTTCATCCCCAGAGCTTGCACAGTGCCTGGTACACGATGAGTGTTTAGTTTGTACTGGACGACATGCAAAGAATTAGCCTATGAATGAACAAAAACTCCATGAAGCTAATAGCTCTTTTTTTGTTTTTGTTTTTTTTTTTTAAATATTTATTTATTTGCTTTTAGTTGTACACAATGTGTTTTTATGTGGTGCTGAGATTCGAACCCGGGCCGCGCACGTGCTAGGCGAGCGCTCTACCGCTGAGCCACAACCCCAGCCCCAATAGCTCTGTTTTTAATGTGAATAAGTGGTGGGCATTATTTCAGAAAATTAAAACAATGTGAGAACATGAAATCTCAAAGAGCTCAATTTATAGGTGACAAAACAAGTAGAACTGAGTATTTTGTACATTTTTAATATAACAAAAAAATTTTTCATGATTAAAAATACATGCCAAAATATAGTAAATCTCATCAAAACCAATAAAAAGAGGCAAAAGGCCCAAAGGTGCACAGGCTGGAGATTAGTCTATGCCTATAGTACTTCAGAGAGAAGCTTATCAAATCACTGAAATGGGCCACTTCAACATCAAAAGATGACATCTACTGAAATTCCTGAACTTTTGAGCCAGATGTGGTGGCACACACTTGTATTCCCAGCAGCTGGGGAGGCTGAGGCAGGAGAACTGCAAATTTGAGGCCGACCTCAGCCACTTAGTGAGGCCCTAAGCAACTTAGCCAGACCCTATCTCAAAGAAAAGGGCTGGGATGTAGTTCAGTAGTAAAGTGCCTCTTTAATTCCCTAACCCAGCACAAACAAAGAACTGCCAAACTTTTGGGTGCTTATAACATAACTAGGGGAGAAATCTAGTATGTACTTACTAGATTTCTTTGAAGGCAAGTTTAGTTAATGTTATGTATTTCTGATTAACTGATTTAGCAGTGCGGGAGTTTTCCAAAAGATAGTACTGGGCTAAATATCCCTCAAAACCCAGAAATGTCCAGTTTTTACTTAAGTGACATCCCAAGAGAATGTTTCTGAGTTTAACCTCCCAGAAAATAACAGACGAGAAAATGAAGGTTGCTTAGTCTAGACTGTTAGTGGCGGAGATGATGAGAAGTGAATCAGCTAGAGGTGCATGGGGGTGGGGGTTTGCTGAGGAACTGGTAGACAGAGCTGGGGGTACTTGGTGAATAAAACAAAATTTAATGGTGGGCTGGGGTTGTGGCTCAGCGGCAGAGCGCTCGCCTCGCATATGCGCGGCCTGGGTTCGATCCTCAGCACCACGTAAACATAAATGCATTGCACTGTGTACAACTAAAGTAAATAAATAAATATTTTTTTAAAAAATTAATGGTGAAACCTACTTTAGGGTGCAGGGAACAGAGGGGCAAAACCAGGTATCTGCAGAACCAGAATTTAGAATTAGGACAAGGTAGATTTAGAGTGGGGCAGAAAATAGGAAAGGGTTAAAGTTTCATAGGCTTTACCTATAGGAGTTACTAGACCAATAATGGGAAATGTGCATATTAATTACACAGGGGGATAATAGCTGCTTCCCTTGTAAGTTTCACTTCTACACAAAAATCATACAATCTGTATGAAATCATCCCCAAAGAAGCTGAAACATTTATAAGGAAACATGAATATGGCCCCATTTAACACATAATACTATTAATATTTATGTGAGTTTTCCTAATCATTTCAAAACATTCCTTAAAAAGCAGATCAAAGGTTCAAAATAATCCTAATTTTAACCGATTTCTCATTTTTTAATACTATTTTAAATTGCATTTTGCAAAGATAGACTCTTGAAACGTAACTTTGAAACTCACAAATTTTAATTTGTAGCTAAAATGTGATGATTCTTAAAATATATGACAGGATTTAAAGACAGTAGCAAGCGACAAAATTCTGGTATTTGTTTTTCATTATTTAAAACTACTCATTTTTGGCATCAACTCCTTGGTTTATTCATTTCAGCTTCCTTACAAGTAATATTCTAGAAGCATTACTATTTCTGTAGTCATTCTCTACATATAGGGTGGTTGAAAAATTCTCAATATGATGATGGTAATTCATTTTCATGACTTAAGTAATTGAGCCTATCTTCACAGTTATTAATTATAATTACATTATATTGTACTTTCCAAAGGAAAATCAAATAAATAGAATATAATCACTATAACCATACTGTAAAAAACAGTAATTACATATTAGCGCCCATCAGTTCAGTCACATACCATTGCACTTAATGCCTTCAATATGTTTCAAGCTCAAGTTAAATGGTAAGTACTGACTTTCCCCTCTTAGACTTGATAATTTATGGCCTTTTTCAGTCACAGCACCCAAGGTTCCACCTTAAATCATTATAAATTGTTGAGGAGGGAGAACACTGCTCTGTTTAACACACTCGGGAGAAGGTCTCCCACAGAACACAGGCCATTCATTTCAGTATCTTGGCTTCCTTAAGGAAAATAAGGTTTGAAATACGTTAAACAAGAGCAGCTCACGACACCTGCTCAAATATTTTTAATGACAGAAATTTGGCAGCATGTCTTCAGGCTAATCCTTTCTGTTTGATTATAAATTCTTTGAAGGGTAGGTTCATTTTGGTTACCACCAGAGCACCAGCACAGGATTTTGCACAGTATAAGCTCTTGGTATATAAACACAGAGTGTGTGTGTGGGGGGGGCGGAAGATTCTAAAGGGAGAGATACAGGACAAGCATGGAGGTGTTATCTGTATTGGACAGCACTGGCTGCTTACAAGTTTCCTGTGCTTCAGCTGAAAGTTAGGCCTGGATGGCTGACAGCCACAATAGCAATGACCAGGAAAGGCCATCCCACAGGGTCAGGTCCATTCTGGGACTCCAGCCTAAGACTGATGACAAAGGCGATTCCATTCATGTGTCTTATTTATTTACTTTATTTTTTTGAAACCATCTCATATTTAATGTGTAGACAGCTCTAAGAAATAGCTGCGAGGAAGTAAAATCTCTACAATCCTTACTGTCGCTATTTCAAGGCCGGGCTGGGGTTGTGGCTCAGTGGTGGAGCGCTTGCCTAGCATGTGTGAGGCACTGGGTTTGATCCTCAGCACCACATAAAAATAAATAAAAAAATAATGATACTGTGTCCATCTACAACTAAAACAAACAAAAAAATTTCAAGGCCCTTTAAAGAGAATATGATCTTCTTTTTCAATACAGTTCCATATTATGCTAATTTTATTCAATTATTATTATTTTAATGTACAAGAAAGAACATTTGGGTTTTTAAATTTGCGTTTAAGAAAAGTAATTAATTCGATTTAAAGTATTCCCAAATTAAGATTCATCTATCATCTAAGTCGGCTTCCCCTACCCTCATCTTTTCAGGGTGTAATTGACAAATTGTTCAAATTATTTTTACCATCTTAAATTGAGCATATATTGGTGGGTATATGCATTATGAATTACTAAATAATGCATTTGTAAATTTATGCCCTTCTTTGGGGATATATTACAAGGGAAGGCATTTGAAGTTTGGTTCAAAATTCTAAGATTCTGAATAACTGAAAGACTATGAATAATTCTATGTTTAAAAAAGTTTACACACTTTTTGAGGTACAGAGAGAAATTGCTATTGAAAAAGGCTTAGGAAGTTACTCTCTAGAACCTAATGTGTCTTAC
Source organism: Tamias sibiricus (assembly GCA_025594165.1). NCBI lineage: Eukaryota > Metazoa > Chordata > Mammalia > Rodentia > Sciuridae > Tamias > Tamias sibiricus. Next base: position 87,916,660 of record CM046669.1, read on the forward strand.
AAATGATGATGAAATGACAGCCAATATTTATTTAGTGCTTACTGAAGGCTAGGCCTCTGGGCAAGTGCTTAAACCTACTAACTTACTTAATATTTCCTATATTCCTGTTAGGTATTATTCAGGTCATTTTAGAGACAGGGAAATATAAGTCCTAGGCCCACCCTACACAGGGAGAGAGCCAGGACTGAACACAGGTCTCTCTGGCTTGAACACCCATGTTCTAAAGCACACTGTCTCTGCCACTCTCTGGGGACAAGCATCCAACTCCCAAAGAATGAGCCTTCCATTGAGAGTATTTAGAACAGGGAAGCGATCTCAGAAGAACTGCTGAAGAATTTTAAGCAGAACATTTCTAACTCACTTTAATCTATGATGTCTTTAAAATTCCCAAGAGTATATTCTAGTTGCCTCTGGAAAGCCAACCCTCAGCAATCTCTAGTATCACAAATGGTCAAAAATGTTCTTCTATCATTTAGGGGAATGACTCTATTCTGAGGTTATATTATACATTCAAAACATGTCTTCTTTCTCACTATATTTTTCTTATTTATGTTTTACAATATTAGCAACATTTTCTTTTTTCCTAAAAGAGTTTAATAGGGAATCTGGTGACATGATCACATTTCTATTTTTCAAACATGTGCATGTGTATAAATACGTAGGCACATACTCATTCATATAAGTCATGTGTACACATATACATGCATGTATTCAAATTAGGTAGCAATTGTAGGGAGAAAAAAAAACACCCGTGTTACCTGAATACATCTCTACATAATTAATCTTAGCTATATGGTTGAGTAACACTTAGTCAAGCAGAATAACATACTCCACAAAACAGAGGTGGCCTCCGTTTCCAAAATTCTGAATAGTCTATAGTATGATATTATAACATCTCAAGAGGGATATTTAATATTACAAAATTAAATACTAGATGTAGCATGGAATTCAAGATGTGGAAAATTCCAGATGGGACAAGTACAGTAAAAAAAAAAAAAAAGAAGACATCCAAAACATTGATATTTAGTGTATCAATTACTCAGCAATCAATCACGTGTTGGACTAAAGATTCCTTTTGGTTGTTATGCTGAATTGCCTGACTCCTCTATCATTTAATTTTTTCATCTGCTGTTTTCCTAACTAGAATATAAGATCCTTGGAGCCCAGGAACCAAGTTACATTCTCCATCACCTCAAATGCTCTGCACAGTGTCCTTTCTCCTAGGAACTGAGTAAATATTTGTTAATTGGCTAATTGATTGAAAATGTCAGCTCCAGGTTTTCAGGTGTCTCTCTGAACCTTCCAATTCAAGGCTGAGTTACGGTGTTAATCAAGTGTAGAGCAGCACCTTCGGGTTCCACATCTGTTTTTGTGCATCTCTCTATTCCTAGTAAAGTGCCCAGTATATTACAGAGTATCAATAAATACTTGCTGGACCAATGTAGCTCTTCTCAAAGAGCCTAGAGTTTCCTGGGAGCATGGCAAAAGTGCAAAACCCCAGGCTCCAGCCTCAGAGTCTGAATCTGCAAGTCTAGAGCGAGACCAGAATATGTACCTCTTTCCCCAAGCCATGCTCATACTGGCAGAGTTTAGACCTAACTTTGGTTAAGTACTACCATATCCACTTACTATTAGGACTTCTAGAAAAGTTCTTTGGCTAAGGCAGCCTATGCCATCTGACTGAAATGCAGAGGAGAAGTAATGATGAGTTTTATAAAGGGAAGATGAAGTACCAGGTACAGAGCAGCTAAGAGAACCTCTCACTCTCCGACTTCAAGTTGATATTCTGTCTTGAGCAAGAAGCACAAATGACTGTGGCTGTTTAGAATATTTCTTAGAAAAGCCACAGTCCATCTTACAGCAGATTTCATAACTGCTGATGCAATTCAGTTTTAGATAATCTGTTTACTTAAGTTTTGAACTAAAACTGAATCAAATAAGAAAAAATGCATTTTTCATAAATCAGAGTTCAATTTTTTTGGTGAAATAAAAGAAACAGGACGCACAAGACCTGCCCTTGGTCTGTGCCTCTGACCTCCACTATTTCATGCCACATATGAAAAAAAGACATGTCAGGGAAGGGAGGAATTGCTAAACAGAGGTGTGCAGGTTAACACAGAGGTTGAATATAAGTTATTTTGAAACAAGTACTGAGACATCAATGGCACTGTTGGAGAAACCTTCCTTAGGCAGTATTTTAAGTTGTCACAGAACTTAAATGAAATGGGGAGGGCATAAAATAGTGTCACACCACCAAATGCTGGTACAGTGTCAGTGATTTCTCGGGAGGCAAGATGCAGCGAGTCGAAACCAAAGAGTCCCCTTTTCTCATGGGGTCCCTTAGCCTCTTGAAGCAGCAGTCAATATAAAAACCCCCATCTACAAGGCTGACCTTTAAGGATCTGAAGCTGTAGAAACTGGCATTTGAGGACAACAGAAGGACCTAAGACTTCAAACAATGTTGATGCTAGGAACTGTGACTGGGTGATATTCCCTCAAACCAGTTCAATTATTCCAAAAGAAACTATTTCAATTTAAATTGCAGAAACATGCCCCCCCCTTTTTTCTTTTAAATTTTTTTTCAGTTGTAGGTGGACATAACACCTTTATTTTATTTATGTAGTGTTGAGGATCGAACCCAGGACCTCACACATGCGAGACGAGACAAGGGCTCTACCACTGAGCCATAGCCCTAGCCCCAGCCCCAGCAACACACCCCTCTTAAATCTATCAGGCTTCCCGCCTCCTCCAACCAGGAGGGGCTATGCATGAGTAGAGACTGAGGAAGGGCAGCTTCTCTCTCTCTCTTTGGCACTGATATTAATTAATCCCAGGGGTGCTTTACCAATGAGCCACATCCCAGCCCTCTTTGAGACAGTTTTGTTAAGTTGCTGAGGCTGGCCTTGATCCTCCCACCTCAGCCTCCCAAACTGCTGGTATTACAGGCGTGTGCCACTGTGCCTGGCAGTTCTCTGCATCCTGGATATTCTCCCCCTGCCATCCCTCATGCTCCACCCAACCAATTCTCAGAAGCAATCAATCAATCAATCAATCATTCACAGCCACTCAGCAGGCACTTGTTCAAGAATCCATACAGTCACCGGCACACTACCCCAGGTACCTGGGATGGTGGTAAAAGGACAGGTACTGGGTCCCTGCCTTCGTAGAACTACCCTAGCATGGAAGACATGCCTACCCAAAAGAATTTAAACTCTGGGAGGAAAAGACCAGATGGCTCAGGAGAATGTAACAGTCAACCATCCCAAAGCTCCAGAGCTTCCATCAGGGAAGACCTAGCTATATTTAAAGCATTCCTGAAGATATCCAAAACCCTCAATGGGATGCGCTATCTGAGGCAACCATGATGGTCTGCCCTCCATAACTTATGCCTACAGAGTGCCTAACAGCACACCCACCGGGTCTTTTTACTACAAAGAGGCAGAACTCTAGGATTCCAACTCAGCTCCCTGAACAGCAACTGGAGACTCACAGGAAAGCCGGAGGGTAAACGCTCTCCCTGCAGTGGTTGTCTCTTCGCTGGCAGGCCAGAATGCCCGGGCACGTAAGGGATGGGGGCCAAGAGTGGTCCTCACTGCTCTTTAAACGAGAGTTCATGATAAACCTAGTGTAATGCACGCAAGCATCTCTATGCTCATCATTTACAGTCACTGAAAGGTATATAACGTTCTAACCCAAAATACAAAGAACTCTTTGTGACAGAAGAAAGGCAACTGTGAAAATACGACAGGAATCATTCCACAGAGGACCGAGTCTGTGCACCTTTGCCTAACACCTGCTGAGGAGGAGGGAGCATTTTGTATAGATTTCAAAGACCTCTGCAGGTTCAGTTCTAAGGAATCACCCTCTTCTGGGAGGATGCTGAACCTCCACTGAACCTCCAGGGAAGAGAGGCTGGCTGAGCGAAGGCCAGGAAGTGGGGCAGAGGCTAGGGAATGATCCGGTCTCAAGCAGGAAGTCCCTGGATCCTTTGGAGACTCAGATTTCCTCTGCAAAGTGGTGTTAATGAAACTCACTGGATTGTAGTGAGGATTGAATTGAATGATATAAATGTGTCAGATTACACATTATTTCCCTTTGGCTTCTAAGTATTATATTTGTGCTTTGGTTCATACATTAGCATATTCCACTTTTTTTTTTTTTTTTTTTTTTTTTTGGTACTAGGGATTGAACTCGGGGGCACTCGACCACTGAGCCACATCCCCAGCACTTTTTTGTATTTTATTTAGAGACAGTGTCTCACCGAGTTGCTTAGCACCTTGCCATTGCTGAGGCTGGCTTTGAACTCGTGATCCTCTTGCCTCAGCCTCCTGAGCCACTGGGATTACAGGCATGCACCACTGCGCCCGGCACATATTCCACATTTTGTACACCCACATCATAAAACTCCTTTACAACTATCATTACTGTTACTAGCACCATTAATTGCAGGACCATTGCACAGGCCTCTAAACTGTGAAATGTAAAAAATAAACAAACAAAATCCCCCAAACAACAACATAAAGAAAAAACCCAAATTTGTATTTTTATTGTTATTCTCTGCCCCAAAGCATAACCTCTTGGATCCAAAAAACTCAATATTTCCATGGGGTGGGATCAGATTAGAATGGGAAGGGAGTCGCTTCATGATTCTAACTTTCAAGATTCTAATTGTTTTTTTAAAAAAAAGAATTCTAAGAAGAAATCTAGGTTCTTGACCTGTGTCGATTTAAGGCTCTAAAATTCTGCTATTTGAGGACCCTTCTATTTAATGGCTCCTTTTGTCCTCAGGGATCTGTTGAGGAGAAATCTGATGTGTTCGCCTTCTTTCTTCCTCTTTTACATTTCCTGCTTCCCCACTTTAATGGAAAGATTGCTGGAATCCTAGTGCAGAGCACAGCTGAAGTCCAACTGCCTTCTTTAAGATCTTGACAATCTTATCAAGCACAACAGCACTATTAATGGGTTTTCAAGACAGTTGACCTGACTTTTCTGCCATCCCCTTACATATTGCTGCATCTTCGAATACAGATAACCATCAGACCTGCCTCCTAGATTATTCCCCATCTTTATTTACCCTATTTGGAGGCTGAGAAACCTCTTGCTGGTGCCCAAACAGAGCAAATTGCATTGCACAAATGGCTGATATTTTGGATGCATGGTTAGCAAAGGCCTAGGGGTCCATTTGGTGGCCCTGTTCTTCTGTTCCCTATGACACCCTTTGGACGTGTGATTAGATAACACTATGTCATTTTTTTTTCTCCTAGGCAGGCATTTAGCATTGCTTTTCATTTAAGTCTTTTGCCAGTGGAGTGATTTTGCTGCTGTCAGACTGCATTATGGATATTAGGTCTTGAATGAGCTGTAACTTTCTACAATTGAAAATTTATAACACAAAGACAATTTCATTGGGCCCTGTCATTGTTTCACACACAGTCCCTCGACAGCCCCTGGAGTACGTAGGACCATGTTGATTTCTAGGGCTCTAGCTTCCTGGCTCACGTGTTGCAAGTGTGGAATTGTGAAGGTGGCATACTTTCCTTCCATGGCTACATCTTAGACTGGTTTTCTTTCTTTGTGATAGAAGTGTGTCTGTATTTCCTTCTCTTGTGTTATGGTTTAGATCTGAAATGTCCCCACAAAGCTTGTGTGTTAAACACTTGGTCCCCAGTGTAGCAATGTCTAGAAGTGGGGCTTTTGGGGAGTGACAGAGGTTTGAGGACTGTAACCTCATCAGTGGATTAATCCATCTGATGGATTAATAATTTGAATGGACTACTGGGAGGAGGTGGAGAATGTAGGTCACTGGGGGTGTGCCCTTGGGGACTATATCTGTCCCTGGCCCCTTTCTCTCTCTGCTTCCCACCCATCATGAGCACTTTTCCTCCACCACACCCTTTTTCCATAATGTTCTATCTCATCTTAAGCTGAGAGCAATGGAGACCACTAACCATGGACTGATGGCATGAGCCCAAATAATTATTTTCTCCTATTAGTTATTTGTGCCAGTTATTTTGGTCACAGTGAAGAGAAACTGATTAATCCACCTAGATATTCTACCCTCTTTAGGATTTGCCATCCTAAAAGTGTAACAGTAACAACTTACAAAAACTGGTATAAATGGAGAATTAAATAATTAAAAAACTACCCAGAAGCTCATTCAAATATTTGAGCTTTAGCCGGAAGTAACACCAAGTGATGTTTGTTTTCTCCTCCTTGTTCTCATCTTGACCACACAATGGTGGACATTTAGCTGTCAGTGAAAAACTTAAAAACAAAGCAGAGGAAGAAATCAAGGGACCTGGATGACACAATTGGCTCACCTGAGGAGAGCCAGACTGGACAGGTACACAGATGCAAACTGTACCTTCTGCTAAAAGGTTTGAAGACTCAAATCTTCCAGTTTTTGATACTAGAGTTTTACCCACAAATACAAGATCTGAAACTCAATATCCATTCAAAACACTACTCAAAATCTACTATGAGTTTTCTCTATGACTTATCAGAAACCTGAGTCTTTTGTTAAGAGCTATCATTCATGAGTGCTGGCTTTTATGTCTAAGCAGCTGCAGAACTAGGTCTGTGGCCAACCCTTTAATGATCTTTCGTTCACCACAGAATGCTCTCTTGCCCTGCAAAAAAAAAAAAAAAAAAAAAAAAAAAAAATCACCCAGGCCAACTTATTACTAAGCTGCAACTAGCTGCAGAGGATATCCCACGTATAACTGCTTATCCCTATGGTCATTATAGTACCCTCCAGAGGCTGCTACCACAGCATAGCTGAAAATATATCCCCCGGCTTCCTGGGTCCATAATAATACAACATATAGACTATTCTAAAGGAGGCAGCCTTTGATGGATAAATCATGAGAGATTCTGTGGAGGTTTTTGTTTAGTATCTTTGGATCCCACGAGTCAATAAAAGTGACTGGGGTCAAGGCCAGCTTTCACAACAGGTAAATTAAGTTCAGGGAAACCACAGCAGCTAACCTGAACTTTTTCTCAATAAGAATGATAAACCCCAGAGCTTGAAAGTGGGCAGCAAAGTCCTACAAAAATGCCATGGCACCTTTTCTCCAGTTACTCAAAACACAACGACCAAAAGGTGTCCTGGGGGTCCTCTTGCGTCTCAGTTTCCATGAAACTAAGCACAAGAGAACTAGCTTCCTTATGACATATCTCAGGGCACAGTGATCTCTGAAACTGCCTCCTTGTTGTTAGGCGTCTCTAAAGCATCCAATCCCATCCCCAACTCAATTACTGTCCTGCCAAGTGTTGTGAAGAGGCCAAATATTCAACTTTGCAGCTGTCTTATTTTGAAGTGTCTTCAGAGTGTCCACAGAATTAGATGCAAGTCATTCCACAGTGTATTTTGGTTAAAAACTACAACCTCTAAGGAACAACAGCTGAGCTCATCTTGGAGGCCCCAATGAGTACTGCTTGGTTAACAAGCAAATGCACTGGAACCCAGTTCTGGGAGCTCCTCGTAATTCTAACACTGGATGGGTCACCTTTCTCTATATCTGGTTGTGCATAAACTGAAGTAAAAGTTCCAGCATCGAGCTGTGTATAAACTGATAGTGAAAAGGCAGAGTAGAAAAAGAAGCCTGACAGTGAATAACAGATTAGGTTTCAGGAATATTCATCCATCCAACAATAACTGCTTTAGCATACATTGTTTTGTAAGAGATTATGCCAGTGGTGTGGTGGGAAACAAAAAATAAATAGACTGTGCTCTCAAAAATATCTGATCTGGGGCTGGGGTTGTGGCTCAGTGGTAGAGTGCTCGCCTAGCACATGCGAGGCCCTGGGTTTGATCCTCGGCACCACGTAAAAATAAATAAAGGTATTGAGTCTAACTACGAGTGAAAAATATTTTTAAAAAATCTGATCTGGTTAGAAATATGAAAAACATGTATACTTCAGAACACAGGGTCATTAATAAAAATACGTATTATACACCCAAACACTTATTATCATAATCCTTTTAAAAAAGTGGAGTGTGATAAAAGTTATAAAAGAAGAATGAAGTGGCATGTGACATCAGGGTAAATAAATGAACCTTCTACCCAGGGCATGAGGAGGGGCAGCCTGTGCCAACATGGTAGACACCGGCTCCTCCATCCTCAGCAAACTTGTGAGACAGTTGAGACAGTTGTGTGTCTCTCGTTGTTCAGCATTAGGAAAACACGGAACTGTAATAAAATGGGCATAAAGCGAATGCCTGAAGGAATGACTGCCTGAAAACATGAATGACTGAAAAGCAAGCATGCTCCCAGGATACGTAATAAAACATGCCATAGTGCTTGGATTACCGCAGGGCTACTAACCATGTGTACATTATAAAATTAACCAATTCCTAAAGATTCCACTCGGCACCCACAGATAGAACTGCTTTATTCTGTTCTCTAACACATTTGTATATCAACAGCATTGCTTTGGACAGTAGTTCTGTGAATACTACTAATTAACCACAACTAGAGTTAACTAAGAGAAAGCTGTTTTTAAAAACACACATTGGCAACTTCTGCCTTTTTAGAAGAGTGTTGAAAAGGTGAAATTTCTATCTTGAGATCGTTGTAAATACACACATATATGTATGTGTACATGTATGTATAATGCTATCTTGAAATTTTCTGGAGATATGTGGAAGTCCTCCCTCCCTCTTAGTTTGCTCAGTATTACAGTCCACTTTGCAAGGATCGTATTCATATCCATGTAGGCATACCGGTCCATCTGTGACATCTAAAAGCATAAGAGTACACATGTGTGAGGGAAAACGAAATGCTTAACAGGTATAGAGGTGGCAGGCAATTCCATCAGGATTCAGGAATCTTTGGTTATTAAAGAGAAAGCTGCTACCATCTTTTTACCCTAAGTGCATGTACGAAGACATGAATAGTATGGATACACTTTGTATACAGTGATATGTAAAAATGTACTCTATATGTGTATTACAAATTGTAATGCATTCTACTGTTATATACAACAATTTTGAATAAAAAAATGAGAAAGCTGCAAAAGATGATGGAAGACTGAAAAAACAGATTAAACAATTAGAAACGCAGGAGAGGTACAGGCGCTGCTCTCTTCCGATAGTAGTCATTATAATTGAGCGGTCCTTAGCTGGCCACTGTTCTCCAGACAGAACGATTGGGATGGGTACTCAAAGGAGGTGTAGAGTAGCTCAAACAACCACAGTTGTAGAATTTAATATTTTATGTCAAAGGAACAGAAAGATCTCTTTTTCCTGAGTGATGCAGAGAAAATTTGAGGAAATATACTGAAAATTATAAGTGTGTTGACAGAGGAATGAAATGAAGGGTTTACACTGGTTCACGCCACACAAACCCAAAGGCTGAGATTTTTAAAAACAGGAAATTTAGAGAAGCGCAGAGTATTACTCTGCTTGAAAAATGGCAGACGTATAAATTAAGTTGCCAAGGAAGACATCAAAAACAAACCGTATAAATGAGCTTTAGGAGACAAGCAGACACTTTAATGGGGGCAGCAGGGATTTAAAGCTGTAGTGACAAAGTAAAGAGCAGGGGAGCAAAACTGAGAGGTGACAGCAGTGTGACTGATGTGACCCTCAACGACTTTAACAGCATTGACTCTAGACCACTGGGCCATTTGGGGGTAACTTAAAATGAGGAAAGCAAGTTATTAGGTAATAGATCATCGGTTTATCTTAAAAGGGAGCCAATGGAGGGGCTTGGTCCCTCAAGGGAGGTGTATTTTTAAAATTTAGTTGTGAAGGTTGTGAAGGTGGAGTTATTCTTTCCAAGCCATTTAGTTGCTTTTGTAAAACCCTTTTTTTTTTGCACAATTATCCATCCCCAGACTGATCTCTTTATCAATATATCCTACTCAGGGCTTTCTCCCAGATGGCCACGTTAAAACTAACAAAGGTCGTTGAATATCCTGACTCCTGGCTCACACAAGCTTAGATTTATGTCCAAGGAAATTAATTTTACAGCCACCAAGAGAGATGACCATTCTTTCCCTCCCTGAGCCTGGGTGTGCGAGTGCCCAGGAGCTGGTTTTGTGTGGCACCTGCTGTGTAATGATCTGCTCTCAGCTGGAGCCCAGAGGTCCTCTCACTGTATTTGTCTTCACTTCTTGGCTATTTCTACCACTGATCGGGTCAATTTCAAAAGAGAGCCTGTTGAACCTGAAACCATCATACTTAATGGTCCAGCTAAGTGATTCCCATTAGAAAGGAAGTCATGTAGATTGAAGTAACTAGTAAAACAATGTCACACCATAAGGGGAAAATTCTGCCTATTCCGGATCTACTTGTTGCTCCAAGAAAGAATTTCAACCCCCAGTTTGTTGAATGAGGTGGATATCATTATCCTAAATGCATGATTGAAGATCTGAATGGTACTTACATACTTTGTATACAAACAGTCGTATGTAAAAAGATGCTATATATGTGCATTATGAATTGTAATACATACTACTATTATAAATAAAAAAGATAGAAAAATAAATAAAATTTAAAAAAGGGTTGGTGATGCAGCTTGGTGGTTAAGTGCCTCTGGGTTCAATTCCTGATACAAGAAAAAAAAAAAAAAAAAAAAGCAAAAAAAAACCTTTTAAGTATAGTGTTATTAAATAGTGGAATATAGCATTAGTATTGTAACAACTAAAACTTACCTTAAGTTTTTGGAAAAAAAGAAAGAAAGAATTTCAGTCAGTGTTTTGCTCCCTCATCTTGGCTAGCAAGAAACAACCCTGCTCTTAAAAATAATGAGAATATATGAATTACAGTGAAATATGTTGTCCACAAGCTGTCGAAAGTAATTAGAAGAATTATCAAAAGGGATTTTCCACTTTTCAAGCACTTTTTGACGTTTTATATTATAGACTGTAAGTTCCATAAGACCAGGGATCGTGAATGTTTCATGTACCACTGTATACCCAGAACTTATGTATACAGCAGGCACTCAACAGACGCAACTGGGACAAATAATGAATAAATGAATTACCAATGCTCTATTAAGCCTCCTATTTGCCTGACACAAATGGTCACTAATTTTTGGAAACTTTCAAAGACTGCTGCTCAATGTCACATTTTTAAATGCTAAGTCGGTTTCTGTTAGATATGAAAAATGTGAAATGAATTACATGCCTATTTGTATGACAAGTTATTTTGAACAGAGCAACCTTTACCCCACCCCAGTTTCCATCTTTGTAAGGAATAAAGAAGCCAAGTGATACTATCCTCTCCTTGAATGGACACAAGAACAGTTGAAAGTAATCTCATTTCACAGGAAAGTTATCAAGAGCAATAAGCAGAACAACATTAAGAGCGTGTACACAAACAACCATCTGATCTTCTGGTACCGAGAGTGAATGAGAAGACAGAGCAGGGAAGATGCAGGTCTTGCTGCTTCTGCACACATTAGCTTTGTAAGACTCTCCTCGTCTTGAGACTCAGCCAGCAGGTCACAATCTCACCGCCCTGGGCACTGGAGAGCAGTGGCCCTGTGCAGTGCAGTGGCAGAGGCTGCTTCCTTCCTGTGAAGGATGGGACCACACTCTTAAGGAACTGCCCCAACACAGTACAGTGCTCCATACGGGGACTTATGGACACGATGGAATGTTATCACTAAACACTGGTCCCGCACCACCCATCACGACCTGTCAGGCCTGGGCTCTCTGTGCAATGCTGTGCATGAGCAGAGACTGCTGTTTCCTTGGGCCCATTATTCTTAACTCCTTTTTCATGTCTGATGCAGGATGGATTTTATAGTGGCTAAAGGAGAGGAATGGAACAGTGTCAAAAATGATCACTACAAAGGGATCATCAGAAAAAGCTGGAAGCTAGAAAGCATGATTCATGAAGGCTGCGGTCTGTGGCCTTAGAAGGTGCCTATTTCACGTACCTGAATGACACCTTTCAGAATGTCCTTGTAAACAAGGGATGCTTCAGAGACCATGAATCTTTCTGGTTGTGGAAAATCCCCCCTCCCTGCACAGCTATGACTTTGCATGACCTGCAACTGGGGAGCTAGGAGATGGGGGTACCAGCAGGACTGGGAAACTCCAGGGGCCATGTTTATCTGTCCTTATTTTTCTTCTTTTTTTTCCCCCTGACACTTGAGAGACTGCTATGGTTTAAATGTCCCCTCTAAAATTCATGGTGAAACTTAATCCCCAATGCAAGAGTGTCAAGAGGTGGATCCTAAGAGCTGACTGGGTCCTAGAGGCGCCCTCATGACAGGGTTAATGCTATTGCAGCAGGAGTGAGCGGCCTTCTGCTAAAAGGCCCCGTTTTTTCCCCCATCTCCCATGCATATGCTTTACCCCTTTACCGTGTTGTAGCAGCACGGTGGCCCTCATCAGATGTCAGCATCACGGTCTTGGACTTTCCAGCCTCCAGACCTCCCTCTTGATAAATCACCCAGTCGGTAGTATTCTATCAGCAGAAATCTGATTAAGACACACTGATATTCAGAACTATAAAACTTGGTCCCAGATGTAACAACATTACATTTTAGAACACATGTTCTCCCTCCTCCTTCAGGAAGCTTCCATGGTCTCTTGTCCCACCTGTCTCTGGTCCTGGTGTCCTGCCATAACTCCTATAGATCAGCTACTGACTTTAACAAGAGCAATTTATAAACTCTAAAATAGTTTTGTTTTTTGCCCAGGATTTCAAGTTTCCTGAAGATTAAACATTTTTAGTCAATGATGTTGGCCAATAAATACTTGATATGTAAAAATGAAACTCTAAAGATGTGCATGAGACAATTTTTTTCATGACTTTCTTTTAAAGAGTCATTGCCCTTAGTTTTAAAGACTAAATCTAAGAGGCACTGTCATGAGCCCTCCAGGGGTTGCATGTGATGGTCACCGCACATCGAAGCCTAGTGGATAGAAACATCTGGTGTCTGGGAATGACCAGTGGACATTTTCTCTGGTCAATTGCCCAGGGACAGTATGAATTTCTATCCAGCTCTGCCATGTCCCACACAGCACCCGAGATAGGTATGACCCGCCAAGATGCCAATCAACCTGCTGACTGCAAGACATTAGGAAGCAAGACTCCACCCTTGAAATCTTATCCCTGCCTTTGATGTACCCCCTTAAATAAACCACCCGAGCCATCTTTCCTTTGTCTAGTTCCAGCACCCACACGGACCAAACCTATCAGGGGCGCCACTTTGGAAATATATTTCTGACTCCTTGTCTTTTGTTCTTAACTAATTATTTTAGACTTTAAGTCTTCAGGTGGCTTAAACCCTCCTTGGCAGGAAAAAGAACCCCCCCAATAAGACACTGGCCATCCCCCCCATTTAGGAATGGAAAAGAGGGCTCAAATCTTGCTTAAAATGGAACACTAGTCGTATAAAGACAACTTTCTGAAAACATTTTGGATTACGGCAAAGGGCAGCTTCCTGTCGTCACTGTTTGAAGGGTACAGCTGGTCAGAAACAAGCAAAGGAGTCCACTGGCTTCGCCATTATATTTCCTGACTTGGATGATTTCTGAACATCATGGAAGCCTTCTTTTTGTTCTCTCCATCTATGTAAGGCAGATGGCCTTGGCTACTACACTGATTGTAAGAGGTTTAGACCTTTCTAATGGTTGTCATATTTCTTGCAAAAGAAAAGGGGAACTGAGAGTTAGGCTGAAAAGCAAGGCTCTCTGCACCGTATTGGGAATGACAGGATGTCACATTCACAAAGGATCCAGGGATACGGTCGAGGCCTTGCAGCAGAGATCCATTTTCAAAGAACACTGCTCCAAATGCTGAATAGTGCTCAGCATTTTAAAAAGGTTTCATTCAGTGGCTTCTTGAAAATACAACAGGAGGCAGGACAGAAATCAAAGGCAGTTGCCAGGGATGCCTTCATTAGAATAACTTACCTGGATCTAGACTATTCCAGATCCTTTAAGATGGACTCGCATTCTGCCGTCATTCTAGGAACACGGTTATCTGGCAAATATGGACAAGATAAAGGGTGCTCATCAGTTTGTACTGAGCCTGTCCCGGAGCAAGTTTCCTTAGTTAAAGGCGTTATTACCATCTCCACTCTGTTTGGTCACCGGCGCATTTCTCTCAGCACGCGGGGCTCTGTATATTCAGAGTAAGACCTCCCTAAAGACAGTGTCTGCAAGAAGTGCAGCTGAGGCAAGCTTCACTAAGAAGGAGACATGTAGCAAAACCATTTTCCACAAATGAAAACTCAAAGATAGCAAGGAAAGGCTCTAGCCTTTTGGCACTGGGCAAGGTTTCTCCATTGCGTGAATTAGAATTTATAATTTGTGTTTATTTTTGTGATTATCTGTCTCATGTCTGCACCTCTATTTGACCATAAGCTCCCAAAGACCATAGGCCCCTTCCATTTCTGTCCATCATTTTATCCCAAGCGTAATATAGTGTCCAACACATAGTAGGACCATGAATATCTGTTGAGGGAAGGAGGGAAAAACCAAGACAGAAGGGGAGGCATGGACAGCAAACAAGAGGGAAGAAGACAGGAACAGTACCACAAATTAGAAAATGCTGCTTAATTGTTAGGCATTAGAAGAATTTTCCTAATTCCTCTCATGCAAATAGTCCAAACCTACAAATACTCTAACGTCTTATATGTGCTGTTTATTCACAAGCCCACAGAGAGTGGCTGGCCTCAGAAAACACTAAGGTCTTAAAATTTTATATCAACCATGTAATTGGACCCATCAAGGGAGAAATTGGTTTTTCTCTGCCTGGAAATTGGCGGGAATTTTATTATTTCTAAATTTGCAAAATAGCACGTAGTTGAAAAGTCCAATCGTACAGACCTATAAACTTCTCAGGCCAGATGCAAGTCCAAGTTAGTGATTTCTGTCCCTGGCAGAAACATGCCTGGGGCCTAAGTAACAGACACCGTAGACACTGAGCTCATTTGCAGGCAGCACACCTACCTGCAAGCTCTCGGAGCCTCTGCAAATGGACGCACTGAAAAGCTGTTGATTTGAGAGGCCAATCTGAGGGCTGCTCAAGCTGCACCTGCAGTAATTCTGCCCTTCAAGGACTGCAAGCTCCAGGTAGGAGCACCCAGGAAGTATTTGTAAGAGCCTCGGCGCTGCCTCTAGAGCTGCCATAGGTCTCACTATGGCCCTTTTCTGTTTCCAAGTAGTAATCTAGGAAATCAAGGGCCCCAACCAGCCACAGCATGGAGGGGTTTCAAAGGATGAGGAGGGATGGGCAAGGTAGAGAACGAAATCAAGAGCCCCCCTTATCCCCCCGATACAGCGAGGTGGGAGCAAAGGCTCTTCCAGAGTTTCCCAGCCAAACGTAGCCTTTCTGATCTGAAAATTTTTTGAAGAGCAAGAGGGCTCCCAGAGCGGAAGCGGGGACTTCCAGGTGAGTCTTTGGAGATGCCTGGTTTCTGCAGGAATTTCAATTTCAAAGATGATGTGGTCGGGCATGTCTCTAAATAATACGATGGAAGTTTGAAGCCTGATATTCTCTTGGTAAAATTTCTGCTGCCCACCAGTGACAGAAACAGCTGAAATGAAAACCTGTTAGAACCTGGAGCAAAAATCAGCAAAGTTTTTTATTTCAGTTCTTGGGGGAAGAAGCCTTAAAAATGTGGACAATCTTACTACTTGATAAATCAACCATTCAAAAGAATATTCACTCTTTACTCCTTGGTGCTTCTGTGCAAACGTGTACATTAGTAGCTAAATGTACATATATTTTTGTTAGCAAACGCCTGGTGCACAAACTCCTTAAAGATGGATAAGTATCCCCTGCACCTGTCAATCATGTCCAACACACAAGAGGTGCTCAAAGAACATTTTACGGCACAAACAAACCTCTTCCAGCATCCACAGAAGTAGCACTGGACCTGATCAAGTGAGGAAAATTAACTGGTGGGAAGTGAATACACAAAGCATGGCTTGTGGTGGAGGATGCATAATTGTATATAATTATCAAAATTCACCAAACCATACAAATAAAGTGGGGAATTCTAGTGTATGCAAATAACACCTTAGTAAACAAAGAGGAAGAGGAAAACTCTAATGGCTAAGTAAGTAGTGCAGTAAGGATTTGAACCTAGAAATATCCATCTCTCAACTCTTACAGTGTTCTAAGACCCTTTGGTTTAGGGTGAGTTCGAGGTTTTTTTTTTTTTTTTTTGGTACCAGGGAATTGAACTCAGGGGCACTCGACCCCTGGGTCACATCCCCAACCCTTTTTTGTATTTTATTTTAGAGACAGGGTCTCACTGAGTTGCTAAGTGCCTCGCCATTGCTGAGGCTGGCTTTGAACTCGCGATCCTCCTGCCTCAGCCTCCCAAAGTGCTGGGATTACAGGCGTGCGCCACCTCGCCCTGCTCAAGGTTATTTTTTGTGTAATGTTAGCACTCCATTTCCTCTTCCATGTATTCTTTACCCATTTTGGGGGGAAATTTTGGATTGTAAAAAAATAATTTATGAAAGATTTTTAAATGTTAAAAAAAGCATCTTTGTTAATAAAAAGGAACTAAAGATTTACAGCACAAAAATGATACTTCTGAACAAGATGCTTGTCCTGGAATTGATGGAATAACTTATTAGT
This sequence comes from Tamias sibiricus, assembly GCA_025594165.1. Classification (NCBI taxonomy): domain Eukaryota; kingdom Metazoa; phylum Chordata; class Mammalia; order Rodentia; family Sciuridae; genus Tamias; species Tamias sibiricus. The sequence goes on from CM046669.1 coordinate 87,933,221, forward strand.
GGGTGGACTACACTAGAGGGAACCATAAATTTGATTAGTACTGTAATAGTTTCTCTCTTTAAAATATTATTTAAAAACACTATGAAAGGGTCATCCATGGAAAGAGTGCTACTCACGTTTTTATCAGAAATTAGGTCTGCTATCCTGAATTGTAAGAAATTCCCCAGCTTCTTCTGAGGCAGCTGGTTGACATCTACTATTCCTTAGGAAAGAGGATTATAGTCAGTCCAATCTGACTTTCAGAAAGCGTATCTACTGAGTTTTGCCGACTTAATTCATTGCTCTATTTCAGCAAACTCTTCAATTAGTCTGTTCAAATTTATTCAAGAAACCTAATGTTTAAGGGGTGAAAAAAAAATCACACATCTGGACCATCACATCTTGAGGGAGACAGGAAGAGACAAAGGTCAAGTTACACTGCTTTTCTGGTGCCACTTCTTGTTGGATGATCATTAGTCCTCATCTAGTTTTCAGCCTCATGCATGCATCCGGCCAAGCGGATGGTGGCCAGGGAAAGCGCCGTAAGCGGGCCAATCTGTCTGAGCGTCTCCACTCACCTTTGCTGATGAAGTCACTGTCTGAGACAGGCAGGGGAGCAGGGCTCCTCCATCCTCATTTCACAGAGAATGACAGAGGAGTTAAGTGACTTGTGAAAGGTCATCTGGCCAGTCATTGGTCAGGACCAAAATAGAACTAGGGTTTGCCGACCTCCTTGTCTCCTGCTCAACCGATTCAAGGACATGAGAAGCGACTCCTGAGCTGTAAAATAACATTACAGGCTTTTGATTCGCTCATCCTTGTGCAGAATGAGCGAAGACATTTATCTAGTTTAACATTTCTCTTGGACATCCAAATGAGAGGCTGCTGAATGGGTAGGGAAAATCCACAACCAAGAAACGAAAGGTTACTAACTTTAGCTTTTTCTGTTAACTAGCTATAATCTTATGCATAAATCTGAGGCTGCTGTTCCTCCAATTTGTTTGTTTTTTTTCCCCCCTCTACCAACTGGGGACACTAAGAACTATTCACTACGTGCTGGGGCTGTAGCTCAGTGGTAAAGTGCTTGCCTCGCATGTGTGAGGCACCGGGTTTGATCTTCAGCACCACATAAAATAAATAAAGATACTGTGTGTTCATCTACAACTAAATAAATATTTTTAAGAAATAAAAAATAAAAATTTTTAAAAAACTAATTTTTTAAAAAAAAGTGACATATCAGTATTTTTACTCAAAAAATTTGGAAACAAAAGATATGAATGTGGTTTGGGGGCATGCCACTTAAGATAAAAACAAGAACCTGGTGTAAGCCAATATCTTAAAAATAGTATGCTAGATTTTGGATTAGTACTACAAAGAACAGGGATTAAGAGTAAACACATTTAAATGAGGTTAACTTATCGCGTGATGAGCAAGGAGCTCTTAGCTCTGGCACTACTACAACCTATCTATCACCTTTGCTGTGCAAATCAGGCTTGACAAAGGGCCTTACTTAATTCATAAACATGCTTATACTTTTGCAAAACTTAAAAAAAGAAGTTTTTAATTTACTATTTGTAGAGCATCCATGACAATTAAATGTTCGGATTACCCTTTTGTTTTCCAAAAACAGAGAAAGTAGAGGATCAACACTTCTACACAACCATTAGAGTAAAATGCCTTTGGAGGCAGAAGGCTTTGAATACATTCTGCCTTATAAAAAATGTATAAAAGAAGAGCACAGAAAAAGGCTGTGAGGCGTGACATGGTCTATCATGTTGGGCATGCATGAGTTAGCTTTTACAAGATCAGAACCAGAAGCTCAGATGCATACCATTCAACTAAGCCTGATGCTTTGGAAGTTCAGTATCACATGGCTCAGGGTCAGTGGCAGAGTCACGCAAAGGTACCCTCTCTGGAGAGTCATACACTTTAAAAATACTTGGGGAAATGTGTTATTTATCACCTGGAATACAGCCTCCATTGCTCCCTTTTAATGTGAACAAGGATCATGTTCATGTCATGATACTATCACATATGTGGATTTTGTTTTCCTCATGAATAATAAGTAGGAAAACAAATGGTCTCAGAGACCATATGTGTACTTAACTCCCAGTTAGACCCAGGTCTGTAGGAGTGGCCTCTGTTTTGGCTGCAGAGAAGGCAGGAAAGTCACAAGGTCAGGGAAACAGGCAGGCCCTTGGGGCGTTCTTGTCATGGGTGAACCACTGGTCTCGCTGACGCCTCACCAATTTCCACAGCAATCAGTTCCTAGAGCATTTTGACTTTGGTGATATCAATAGGATTTATGTAGTTAGGCCCATTTAAAAGAAAATGACTCAGAAAGGTAACTCTTCCAAAGTCACACAGCTAGTAAATGTCACAGTTCAAAGCCAGTTCTTCTAAAGTCCAACACGCGTGGTATTCAACAAAGTCTCTTAATGATCTCAATAAAAGATTATGGGAGTAGAGAGATACAATAGAGAGGACTGAAAATTTTAGGTGAGAGAGACATTTTACCAGTTCTTGTCAATGTGATTTACAAATGGTTGCTCTGTATCACTCAGAAGCAGCATGGTACATACAGTGGCTTGAGCATGCGTGCTAAAGCCAGACGCCTCCAAATCCACTGTGGCCATTAGTAGCTGTGAGGGCCTGGGTAAGTGATTCAACTATCTGTGCCTGCGTTTCTTTATCTTTAAAATGACAGAGTTTACATTGCATGGCTATCATGTGGATAAAGTGAGTTAATATCTGTAAAGCATTCAGACTAACATCTGCTATACAGTAAGTACTATAAAAGTGTTGGAAACATGAATGAATTATTCTATTATGATGCTGACTATCCTTCTCCAACTAAGATAAACAACTCACTGAAGAATTTTTCATAGATGCACATCATCTCATTGATGTTTTCTTAAAAGGTTCTTTGGACCAATCCTGATGGTCCAAAAGAGCACAGCATCTCTTCCCTCATTGGTTTTAAAAAGCAAAGGGACCACACTGGACATCCAACCTACTGCCCCAGACTCACCAATCACTCTTGCTCCACAGCCTGGAAAACCCCTGTGGGTTATACCAAGCAATCACATGTACTGACCAAGGAAAGAAACTTATTCAGCCAAAGTAGTCATCATACCCAGCCACAGAGCTAGGACTTTGGATTTCTGTGAGTTTTTGGTTAGTCTCACACTCTCCATATCTGAACAATCACTGGGTTTCAAACACTAAGTCAAAGAAAAGAGTGCTAGAAAGGATCTACTTGAAGCAAGACCTGTCCATTTCCCAAAAGTGATCTTTCAATCCTCTAAAGGATGCTCTGTTCATTTCTGTAATCTAGAATCCCCACAAAATAGCAATTCAAGGGCTGTGGTTGTGGCTCAGTGGGAAAGCACTTGCCACACACGTGTGAGGCACTGGGTTCAATCCTCAGTACTGCATAAAAATAAATAAAAAGGTATTGTGTCCGTCTACAACTAAAAGTAAAAAAGCAATTCAAATACATTAATTTATAGTATTAAGAAAGAAGGATTTGGTTATAGAAATTTATTAATGCCACCCAACAGGATTACGGCCATTTAAAAATTATTTGCTGTTTTCCTGCATTTATCATTTGAAAACCAAGAGATAGGACCTTGCCGGCTGCTATAGAGAGAGAAAAAAAAAAAGTCCTTCATGCTTCGTCTTCATATACCAATTGTCAAAGCATAAATGTCAGATATATTTCAAAGGAAGGTGGTACAAGATGTGAAAAATCAGCCAATTTTTCACTCTATGATAGGGCAAAGAGACATGCATAAAATTGATTCCTATGAAAATTATATTTTTATTACCACAGGCAAACTGGAGCACTTATCAAACTGGATTAATAGTGGTGATGAGTAAGTCGAATCTACCTGTATTTCCATCACAGATTTCAGTATTTTGTTTCTTCGGTCTATTGTTTTTCCTCTGCAGCTCCGTCAAGTGTCAGCTATGACTTTTTGAGTAGCTTTGAGTAATGGGATCAGCTAATGTTCAGTACATGAAGAAATTCCATATCATTCGCTTCTCTAAAAATACTGCTGCTTGCCACCGGAGCCAATCAACAGTGATGAATAGCTAAAGGGACAAGTAGGTCTCTAAATTTACTCCATATCTGACAGCCCTTCAGCAGATATGGATAATGGATCCCCATGACTCACACACGCAGCTCCCCTATAAGCAAGCCCTCTCCTTTCCACATAAGAGGGAGCAAGGCTTCTTTATAACCCATATGTCCTTCCCTGTCCCCTTTTCAACAATCCAGCACAAATTTATTAAGTGCACATAGCATCGGGGTCTATGCAATTGCAGTTGTCGGGCTGGATGTAAAAGGCTGAACAGCACACACCCCCTTTCAATCCATTAGAAAGCCACTGATGTGAGACTCCCGTGTCTGAATTAATGTTACTAATTAAAACGAAGCTGGACATGTGTGAGTTTGTATGTGTCCACCACACTGCTCCACTTCACTGACCTCCAGGTAGTCACCTGATTAAACTGTATATTGCACATTTTGCCACAATTAGATCTCAACACATTTTCAGGGGACCCATTTTATTCTCTAGGTGTGTCATTTGGATTTGATGTGTTTGTTCTATGTTTTGGCTAATAAGAGCTCAAATTTATATGCATTTTTTTGCTGTGGGTGTTTAGATAAGTATCTGTATTTCCAAAATAGGAAACATCTTTGTGAGGTTAAAGACCTTAGGATCCGCCTAATAATCTCAAGCCAAAAGAATAGGCCTTTGCTAGCCTGTTACAATTAGATACTTGAAAAGAACACTGTCTATTCAAACACCCACCACCATTCTCTCTACTCACTCAACCTCACAGAAAAAGCAGTTTGTGTCCCAGTTTTGTCTTATCAGAAGACTGACACAGCATCCCAAAGCATCAAGTTTTCTTCACCGTGCTAGGTATTTACTGATACTATCAGTTTTACTCATTAACACTGTGTGCCTCTGCTCTATCCTGACATTTTACATAAACACTATTGGCCTGTTACGTGTATGGATGTCAATAAATTATTTCAGTCTTCAAACCATTCATTGTAAAAGGTCTTTCTGGCCATGTTCACTCTTGCTTTTACTTCATTGACTCTTTAACTTTCAATATGTTCTGTGCACCAAGGCCCTTTGCTAGGCATTAGGATTAGAAAGACAAAGGAGAAATAGGGAATACTTACATGAACTATTATAGCACATTTTTTAAAATGAAGCAGAAGGAGAAATAGGGATGGACATAATAATCAACGCAAAGAAACATTTCCCAGAATTGGATTTACGAGCTGTTTTTGCCCAATTACTACGTTAATGCAACCAGCCATAATTCCTTCCACTTACATTTTCAGTCTGGAAGTCAAACACAAGATATCATACATGAAGCTAAAAGCCAGCACATTTTCTGACAGCAGAGACTTCCTGAAGTCTATCAAAATCACCGGAAGAAAGAAGAAATCAGGAAGTGATGGTCCTGGAAGATGACACCTGTCAAATCAAGAACCTTGATTTTGTTTCTGATGTTTCTGGGCCAGCTACACAGTGGGGATAGGCCAGGACTCTAGCCAGGGCTTCATTTCAGGCAACTTTGCACATGCAGACCTGATGGGGACCCAGGTTAAGACAGATTGTCATGTTTAATAAGGGATTCTGAAGAACCCAGCTCCACCAGAACACCAGAGGCCTTTTTCAGATTCTGATTTAAGAAATATGTGCTTCCAAGAGAGGATATTTATAAAATCAACTTTAACACTCCATGTATATTTAAAGATGTGAATGTGGAAGACCTCCTCTTATGCCACGCCTATCTCCACTACCCTCTCTCCAGGATACTTTTAATTAACTAGAAGAGTCCACCAAATGTTACCATCCCCCTTCCTCCACCCTCTGATATAGTTCTATATTCCCCTAACAGCCAATTAGTGATAGCAGACAGGAGAATGAATTCTATAACATTCAGGGCCCTCAATTCCCCATGCACCATCTAGTGGTGATGATAATTATGTTAATAGTAACGATGATGCTGCTGATGGTATCCTCCATGAATTTAAAACACCTAAAAAGGCCATTTTCACAGTGAATAAAACAATTTTGATTTTCCTTTCAGAAACACTTTCCAAGAATCATAAAGCACTTGTATTATGCAAAAATCACCTCTAGGACAGAACTCTGAAGTCATCTATACTTTAAAAAAAGAAAATGCTGACTTTTTGAGGAATTAAGTTACTTTCCCCTGGTTCAATGGCTTTCCAAATACTGATTGTAGGACAATAAAGTTTGAACACAAGCTTCAGACATGAGACACCTGTGGACAGGCAATGTGTTTCCTTATTATGATTCAATTTCCAAACTCTTTCCCATCATGACTTAGTTTATACTTGCCACAGCTTTGTCTTTCAATCATTTATTACTCTCCAAACTTCCCATGCCTTCATAGATGCTTGCATTAAAAATGACTACTGTTGCTTTTCCTCCAAATATACATTGTTGTCCACTGTTTACTGCCACTTTAATTCTATTTCCTTAAACAAATGTAAAGGCCACTCTCTAGCTAACTAGCATATCTAATTCTTCCTTTGCCATTAAAAATATATTAACAAAAAAATCCCATTTTGAATTCTTCACTTCCATTACGAGTTGGAAAATTAAATCAGTAGTAGCTCAACCAATAGCTCTAATCCCTGTAATTTAAATGCTTGTGTGTGTGAGAGAGAGTATGTACATACTATTAGAGTTAGGGACATAAATATGTGTTCTACATACGTATACACACACATACAAATACACACACACACACACACACACACACACACTTCACTAAGAATATCAATTTGGCATTGTCTTTACTTCTGTAATTTCTCATTCCTTTTCCCACATCAAATAAGCCACAATCTCAAATTCTTTAGGTGTCTCTAGTTAATGATCTGTTGGTGACACTTCTTACATCCCGAGATGCATCTTAAAGAAAAATAAAAAGCTTATTGTCTCCATGGTTGGTTGGGATGAAGTGTAATATGGAAAAGCCCACAAATAGTGTAAGATTTTCTTGAAAAGACATTTGCATCCAATAAAAATATGAGTAGAACTGTATCAGCTCAGTATACCTGACACAGGACATTTATAGAATTCTGCTTTTGTATTCCATGTACATTTAAAAGTGTAAATATGGAAGTGGTCCCCTTAAGAGCCAAAAATGGAAATAGGCAGGTAATTAGATTTAAAAAGGTACTCCAGGGTATCCTCAAACACAGTATGTTTTCCTTACAAGAACCAGGCTTAGCACACAGGTGGCAATGACTTGTCTCTTGTCAGAGAGCAGGGTGCCCCAGCACAAAATATTTGATTACTTTAAGTCAATCAAATTCATAAGATGTAACTTGCAATGCTTTATGTGAGAAGTCCCTTTCTAAAATGTATTACTGTCTGAGATATTGATTTGTTCTCAAATTGCTTGTGGAAACACACTGAGTGTCAGTGTGTCCAACAGAAGCCCGAGACATTCAGCCTGTGCCACGGACACAGCACGGGAAGGCCCATTCATGTGATTTCAATCATTTCTCATCCCTAACCTCTGTGACAGAAGGGCACATTGCTTAGTGAAAGAGAGCGCGCCTTCACATCAGACAGGCGAGCATTTGGAACCCTTTTCAATCCATAACCAAAAACAGTTTCCCATTTTTAGCTGTCCTCAAGAATTCTGTGAGGTTTTGGTGGGGAGGAAATATTTTGATCAGTTTTGAGACAAATTTTATGAAACGTGGACCAAAGAAAAACAGCTTATTCTCATGAATCATTTTTACTACATTTGATGCATGTTCCTCATTAAAGAAGCATGAAAACCCTGCATCTACTCTAGAAGCTACTTTACTCCTAGATACACTAAGCTAACCCACTGAGTAAACAGGAAGGTTGTTTGATACTGTGTTGAGTCAATTTGCCCATTTTTACCATGGAAATTTTAAAAATAGGTAGAAGACCTAGTGGGAAGATGAAGATTAACACATTACAAGGCCCAGGTGGTCTCGGAACCTCTTAGTTAAAAATGTTTTTTTCCTACTAATAAATGCATGTATTATTTTTTCATCAAAGGATTTCAAATCACTTCTAAATGACAGCTCCCATTTCAGAAGCAGGTCCCAGCACGGAAAAGACTGAAAAGCACATCCTCACCTAAAGTTCCTCGGCGTGGGGAGAGGCTGAGCAGATTATCTTCCCATCTCACAGCTGCTCTCCCCAAAGGCCTTGCTACACACTCACACAGTTGCACGGTTTTGAAGATAAGGATCCAGCCAAACTGCATCCTTGTGCTACATTTCCAAGGGCCTCGCTCCTTGTTGGTGGTGGTCAAGAGCTACAAGCTCTCAGGCAGGACTAAGGTGGAAGATAAGGTCAGCTTAGCTCAGGGTTCCTAGACACAAGCAGAGACTGCCCTGGGTGAGGTCGCTTTGGGCACACTTTACTCTGGAATTCTGGATGAAAGCATTGTTTGTCGTGCACTGGCTGAGCAGGCCAGTGACCTCAGAACACACCATCAAGACCAGACTGGCTGTCTGAGTGCCTTCTCTCCCCAACCAAATAGCAATGGAACATCACCAAGCCCTCTTCCCTCTCAGCTCTGGTTTTCTGCCTCAGGATGCTGTTTGCATTAAAGTTCTTCATTTCTTTCTTTCTTTTTTAAAAATATTTATTTATTTGTTCTAGTTGTACAAAATGCCTTTATTTTTACATGGTGCTGAGGAGCGAACCCGGGTCGCACGCGTGCTAGGCCTACCGCTGAGTCACAAGCCCAGCCTCCAAGTTCTTCATTTCTATTGCATGAATTAACACATTTATAAACCTAAATGGCATCTAAACTAAACAATATAATGTGTACTAGAGTAAGGAGGTCCCCACTTAGGTAGAAGATGCAGAAAGAAGTAACAAGTGTTGAATTGCTTCTCAAAACACCCCCGAAGTCATTCTTTCTGTTTCGCATAATTTTTTCTGTCACTCAATCAGAAATGAGGCAGGGGAGAGGCAGATGGTCCAAGTGTGAAGTTCTCACACAGAGAAAAATTAGGCAAGACTAGAGGCTAGACTGATTTGGGGGGGGACATGTTTAAATATGAAGCACCAAGAGGATATTCTTGTCACCGTTTCTCTCTAGCCTGCCTTGATTTCCACCAGTTTTCTAGAAAACCAACAATAAATTGCCTTATTTATTGGAAGGAAGGAGAGAAAAATATAAAACATCCACAATCAGTAGTTAAAAAGAAACAAAAGCCAGGCGCAGTGGCGCATGCCTGTAATCCCAGCACTTGGGAGGCTGAGGCAGGAGGATTGCGAGTTCAAAGTCAGCCTCAGCAATGGCAGGTACTTAGCAACTCAGTGAGACCCTGCCTCTAATATAAAATACAAAAAAAGGCTGGGGGTGTGGTTCAGTGGTCGAGTGCCCCTGAGTTTAATCCCAGGTACCAAAACAAACAAACAAAAAATGCAGCCTGAGTAAAGGAAGAGTTACTCACTAAACAAGGTTAACTAGAAACCCCCCCACGGCAACAGGTAGGAATAGAATGTGAGATTAAAAACCTTCCTGCTCTGACCCTGGCAAGGAAAGGCAGCTGGGGGAATTAATTCAGAGAGTTCAGAGAGTACTTAGCTGCCCTGGAGAAAACCTGGGTCACAATTCCAGATCTGCCATTGGCATACAACTCTGAGCACTCTGACCTCTGAACATCAGATTCTTCATGTGAAGATGAGAACACGAAGAAGACTGTATTTAAAGGTCCTTTCAGCTTTCAACCAGGTGTCTAAGGATTTTTGGTATCTCTGCTTTCTGGAGGCTTCTACCTAGGATGCCCAAGTCTATCTGCTGTTTTAGAAATGAAACCAAGGTCCCAAAGCAGATCCTTACATATGTGGCAAACTGTTACATAAGAGAGGTTAACAACACAAATTAGTGGGAAGTTAGATGGTTTATTAAGGAGATGGTACTGTAAAACCCAGCTCACCACAGGAAGACTATGTCGGATCCATATTTCACTACCACATAAAGGTCAACCCCCAAGTGCCACAGTTATTTAGATAAGGAGTACAGGCTGAGTATCCCTTTATTGAAATGCTTGGGACCAGAAGTGTTTCCATTTTTATTTTTTTCAGATTTTGGAATATTTACTTAGACTTTACCAGTTGAGCATCTATACTCTGAAACACAGAAATCTGAAATGCTCTGAAATTTAAAAAAATTTTTGAACACCAATGTTCAAAAAGGTTGAGCATTTGAATTTTTGTATTAGGGCTGCTCAACCTATAATAATTGGAGATAACAGAAATAACTGTTGGAAATATCCTTAACAGCTCAGGAGGAAGAAGGATTTCTTAAACATTTTTTTTTTTCCTTTTAAGTCAAAGGAATGTACTGACAGATGTGCCTACAACATAAGGGTATAGAAGACAAAACTGATAGGACATATTTTTACTACATATAAAAATTAACAAAGGATTAAAATCCAGACTATACAAGAGAGCATCAACAACAACAAAAGAAACCCAGCCAAAAAATGTACAAAAATAGGAGCAGGTAATTAGTAAAAGGGGAAAAAAAAGGCTAAAGATTCTTAGCTCAGAAGTGTATGCATATATTCACACACATTTGAGCGTGCATATGCACACACATATGCACACATACACCCACACTTAGCCCTAATCAAACTTAGTCTACAGAATACTTTCTACTTTTGTTAAAACAGAGAAAAGTGAAAAAGTCTGCTTTCAAGAAGGAAAGATAAGAGCTGGTGGGCCATGGGTCAAATCCAGCGTAGACAATGTTCATTAACAAAATGAATTAGTTGCCAATATTTAGGTTTCATATTAAATCTGGAGTTCTGGCTATCTTGGAAAACAGGAAAAAAAAATCTGGACCCACACACCAGTTTTACCCAGTAACAATGACTAATTAAAATAGCCAAAGAAATACTAGTGTTGTTCTGCTTATTTTCCATTAAAAAATAATCTGCAAGTGAACAACATACTATATATGCTGTCAGATAATGAGAAACGCTATAAGGAAATTTTCAAAAGTGTAGGTGGTGGAGTGTAACTGGGGTATAATAGAGAAGTAAGTCAGGAAAGACCTCTGAAGAGAGAATACTGGAGCAGAAATCCAAGTGGGGAGCCTCCAAGCTACGTGGCTATGCAAAGTGAAGATCAAATGCAAGGACCCTGCAGAGATGTGCTTCAGGTGTCTGAAGAATAGCAGGCAGGCCAGGGTGCTAAAGCAGGAAGACTTTAAGAATGACTTCACTGAGAACACAAGGAGGGGGACCATTTAGAGCAGGTTGGGGCAAGGAAAGAATGGATTGTTATAGACAGGTATAGAAAAGGAAAACCAGGTGGTGATCTTTGGTGGGTAATCGAAAAACACAACTGGCAATCACTAAAGGCAAGGGCTGAGGACAGTCCCCTGTTGTTCTGGCCTCAAGTGAAACGGTGGCTGACTCATCCTGAAAGGGCACTGAAGCGGACATTTGTCACTCTGCTCCAGGACCTGCTCTGTAGTTTTACGAACACACATGATCACAATCTTCACTACATCATTTCGTGGTAGGTACTTAATTATTCCATTCGACTGATGAGGAAACTGAGCCCCAACACACAAATGAATTTGAGGTCATGCAACTAGAAAGTGATAAGGCCAGATTCAAGCTCAGAGACGCTGGTTCCAGAATCCATGTCCTTGAGCACGGCTATTGACTGTAAAAAGGCCTTTACCTTTCACACAATGAAAAGTAGGAGCGGTCTCGATTAATCCGGACTTATTTCCCATCACCAAATATGTATCTGGATCAGTGTTTCAATTCTGCTCATCATGAATTCAGAGGATTGGAACCAACATGCTTGGCCTAACGATGGCACTGCTAAACCAGGATGTTCGCATTCTTTGACGGCAGATGTTCAGAGGGGACTACAGAACTGAAACTGGCAGCTGCTCCAGGATGTCATTTTCTACCTACCTCACCAAGTCACCAGTGCCCAAGTAGAACACCCAAACTACACGTTGATGCTAAAGCAATGAACATTCCAATGTCTCCCCAGAAAATTACCACACTTATCAACTCCAAAGAGCATATAAGGAAATGAACCGTATCTTTTTTTTAAAAAAATATTTATTTATTTACTTTAGTTGTACACAATACAATGTATTTATATTTACGTGGTGCTGAGGATCAAACCCGGGCCGCACACGTGCGAGGCGGGCGCACTGCCGCTGAGCCACAAACCCAGCCCCTGAACCGTATCTTGTTTTCAACAATTTTCTTGGTATATTTGCTGGATTTTTTTCTTAGTTCAAAACTTTATCCCCCCACCCCACCCCCAGTACTAGGGATCGAACCTACAGCCTTGCACATGTTAAGCAAGCACTCTCACTGAGCTACACCCTGAGCCTTTCTCTCCTCCCCCTCCCCCCTCCTCCTCCTACCCCTCCTTCTTCTTTTTTTAACTTATTTGGGATAGGGTTTTACTGAGGGTAGCCTCAAAACTACAATCCTCCTGCCTCAGCCTCTCAGGTAGCTGGGCTTACAGGTGTGTACCACCATGCCCAGCTCTGAGTCTTTCTTATCATCCACTATTCTTGGCAAGACCTATGAGTGCATTAAGTAAACCTCATCAGAATATTTTGTATGTTGTTTCCTGGAAACTGAAACAAATTTAATAATCCGATTTATAATCTGAAGGTTACAGAGTTTTCACTGACAGAAGGTTATATAATAGCTTATGGCACATGGCAAACTGCAAACAAATGAGTTGGAAATAGCAGAATGACATCCTTTAAAAATCACCTTCCTCCAAATGTATGGAATTGTACAATTTGACAATTTATGGCATGTTAAACATGGCATATGAACAGCAGTTAATATCAGTGATAATCAAATTAATGCTGAAAGAGCAATGCTCAGAGCTAAAGGATGGCATTGGCCCCATCTCTCTGACCAAATGTTTCTCATGCTCTGCTGAACAAAAGCAGAATGATTGACCATAAATAATACAACCTGAATTTCCCACATTTCAGGAGAGGATATACTTAGGGATTATTAAATTCCACCCTTACCAAATTTTTATCCAGTAATTTCAGCATGCTAATCCCCGCAAACAACATCACGTCTCAGGAGAGTTTTTACTTTACTCTTTGGGACTACCCTGCATTCACCTGGGGTTTACCTACTTGTTAGCTCTTTTCTGAGTATGTCTTGGGCTTCTACTTAGGACCAGTTATTGGAACCCTTGATGTTGAAGGAGAGACTAACATAACCACCATCACAACCAATATGCTAAGCACAGTGTTTTAATTCAATGTGCCAAGTGCTTCATTTAGTTTCTCTCCAGTAACCATGACAACCCTTTAAGAAAGATACTATTATAAGCCCCACTTTCCGGATGAGGAAAATTCGATTCAGAGAAGTCAAATAACTTGGTTTCATAGTTAGTTCATGGTGAAATAAGGCATTGAGCCCAGGTTTATCTGACTCAAAAGCTTATGCTTTTTGAAAAGCACTAGGCTGTAAAGCTTCCTGTAAAATGTTAATAAAAAAGTAAAAGGAAGTATATTTAAGTTTATGCAATGTCATGGGAATAGAAAAACAATTCACCGTGATGTACAGGAAAGCATCAGGGCAAAAATTACATCTAAAGCTGACTGCTGAATGGTGAGGAGATGTTCAAAGATGGAAGCATGGAATGGGGTTGGCTGTGACAATGTGTGGATTTCTTTCAAATACTGAGAAGTGGTTTGGGAAGTTGGGGTGAAGAGGGAATAGAACTTACTAAACAAGAGGCTGGAAATAGGCAGGTTGGAACCACACTGCAAGGCTGAGACATTGAAATCTCACCCATTTGGCAAAGGGAAGGCACTAGAGAATTTAAAGCCACAATAGGACGAGAGCTGGATTTTAGAAAAATCAGTGATATTAGCACGGGAGGCAGGGAATGGGCGAAGAAGTTACTGCAGCTTCACAATGAAGAGATGGCCTGTCCACAGGTGACCAAGAGAAGGACACTGATTTTTTTTTTTTTTTTTTTTTATCAGCTATGGCGAGAGAAGGAAAGAAAGGAATTAAGCAGGATTCTGATGGCTCTGAGGTTTTTTTTTTTTTTTTTTTTTTTTTTTAAAGTCTTCTATAGAGAAACACATGGGTGGGGGGATTATGAGTTTCATTTTACCTTGAACTTGGTTGCTTAGGCAGGGATTTCCATTTAAAAAAAAATAACTGCAATTCAAGAAAAAGTGGAATTGAGATAGATTGGGAATTCACTGCCGTATGGATAATGATGTCTACGAGAATCAGAAGTGTGGCTGAACTTGGAACTGGGAGAGCAGGTCCAGAGGCTCGGGAACAACCAACACACATCCCCACAAAATCTACAGAGACGGTGGTCTGCTTCCGAAAGCAGAAGAGAAGTCCACTTTTAAGAGCATGTAATTTTATATATGAAGACTCTTTAGTACAAATCAAGACCCAGAGGTTTAATAAGGAGTAACTTGCTAAAAGAATCAATAGCATATACCTTTGTTCTATCTTTAATTATGGCAGAAATTCGTTTTATAGGGACAATGAAGTTGTATGATAAACCAAGAATTGCTTATTGCATACCAAAGAATGGGCAATGCCTTTTTTTCTTTTAATTGATCATTTTAAATCTAGCATGTTGGGGAAAATATCTTGAAATCTACTAAAATCCTATTTTTGTCACGGACTGGAAGGTAGGTGAAAAGCTACTGCAATTTTTATGAATTTCATTTTTTGTTTATGTAATGGAGTCACTGGATGACAGTCTGGTCTAACAATAAATGCCAAACTCAAACTCTGCAACTTGGAGGCAGTAAGTAAAATTTAGAGAGTACTCTTTATGATCTAGTCAATCACAGGAGCTCTACCAAGGGCTCCACTGTTATAATTAATTCAATAAAGGGCCCTGATGCTTCTAGATGGAAGAAAAAACACTTTTAAAAACACATTTTTAAAAATTTGGACTATGACTTTATTATGGGAATTTGATGCTTTCCCCTAGGAAACTGCTTTAAACCAGGATACCTCAGCAATAATGATATTTCCCTGTCATTATCCAAATTGTCAACAAAAGTGAAGATCATTATAATCCCATATAAGATAGGAAAAAAATGAAGCAGTAAACTAGACACATTTCCCACAGGATGATATTAAAGCAAAATTATTCCAGGCAAGGGAGAAATGATGCTCAGAATATAGAAGCTGGAAGTTTTTCTGTTGTGTCATAGTGGTAAAAATATACTAGTCAGCCGGTTAGGAAGGGTGAATCCTTGCTGGGTAGAAAGCACAGCTAATTGTCTACAACAAAGTTTTAGGCTACGATGTTGCCAACACATGACTAAGCCTGAATTAATGGAGGAAGTCCTGCCACTCTCTATTCAGGTTATCTGTGCTCAGACCTTCAGATGTTCTCCTGTCTTGATTTCTATGACTGAACACTACAATGGCACTCTCCCTACTTTCTTGGGCTATTCCTGTCTATTGTATAGGCCCATCTTCCTCTTCTCAGCTGATGGGTCATGAAGCAATCTCATTCACTCCCACAACCGCCAATATGCCTACCTACATACAATCAACTCAGGTCTTCAACTCAGACCTTTCCTATGGTGTCCAAAATCTGTACATCCTAATTGCTATCTGACATTACCACTTGAATGTATCAAAAGTATGGCAACTCACCCCACATATCCAAAACCAATACTCCTGACCCAATTCCCTTCTGGTAACTGCTAAGACAACCATCCATTCAAACACACAAGGAAGAAACTCTGGAGCTATCATTAATACCTTCCATGTCTCTCAACTTCCATACTCAATCCACAGTGTCCCATTGATTTCCCCTTCTAAATCACTCTTGAATGCCTCATTAAAAGATGTAAGATTCAGAAACAAAATGTTTTAGAAATAATCAAGCTTCAAAATCTAACTAGAAAGCCCCAAAGATATTAGTGCCTCTTTGCCCGGTGTTTCGACATTTAGCCATCTGCATTCTAATGTGGATTCTATTTCATTGAATGAAAGCTTCCCATTCATAGAAGAAAACCAGACAGGTGGCATATGGGACTTCCCACTGTAATGGCACAGAAGAGTTAGTTTGCTTTTCTTACCTCCTCCCAGGGTTTATTCATTGAGTTTGAATGTTAAATATTTTTCTGTTTTAATATTATCTCACATTAGGGAAAGGTGTGGTGGCACACACCTGTAATCCCAGCAACTTAGGAAACTGAGGCAGGGGGATTGCAAGTTAGAGCCCAGCCTGGGTAACTTTGCGAGATCCTGTCTCAAAAAAATGATTAAGTATATAGCACGGTGATGCCCCTGGGTTCAATCTCCAGTACAAAAAAAAAAAAAAAAGTTTCATATTATAAAATGCTTTGGGAACTCTTGCTGGACAGGAAAAACTACACGTATGACATTCATGAACTTTAACTAGTTTTGGGGAGTGAAAACTGAGGGGGGTGGGAGTGTCATCCTTCAAGTATAAGAATGAATTTGAGACATGTAAAAATTCCTTTTTCATTTCTTAGAGAATATAATCCACCTATACTAGGAACTCACACCTGGCCCATGTTGCTGGGAAAGACATGTGCTCACTACCTAGGAATGGAAAGAGGAGAGAGAGATTTTCTATAATTAGTATCGATCAGCACCTATTCCACAGTATCAACCTACTGACCCTGGGTGATACTATACATTATAAATATGAGTTGTGTTTTTTTTTTTTTTTAAAGTACTGAGTTTCTGATAATAGAGATAACTATTTAACATGGTTACATAAAATCAGAATTCTACCATTAAGATGGTAGTAACTGATGACTTTGAGATTCTACTACTTGTATAGCACCAAGTCAAAATAAGATATCCCACAAAGAAAAGGCAAATTCATAAGGCTGATAACAGAAATGCATTCGGCTGAGAAATAATTTTACCTAATCATGAGTAACAGTGATTATAAAATTTCAGTAAAATTTATTTAATTTCATCGGTGTTAATTTTATCACAACTAAACCAACATCAGAAATAGAAGGCTATCTAGAGTTCTATTTTCATGCACCGGTTCTCTTTTTAATCCATCTCTGAAACATATTTGTCTTAGGCAGAAATCTAGTAAAGAGCCAATGAACAGAGGAAAAAAAAAATCAACCCCAAGATAATTTTAAACGAGAAATAAAATCTGGAGGGAAGCCATGCCAGAATTTATTGAAAAACAGATTTTTCTCCTTCAAAAATGTTATTAAAAAATACGAATGTTTTTGTGACTTATTGCCAAGTATATTTTATAAGCTCTCTGCTCCTCAGATGTACCATACTGTACAATGTGATGGATGGGGCTATTAATCATTTTTACTGAAGAGCAGAACAGCTATGCAATGTGCAGCATTACAAAGGTAAAGGTATTCTAAGAGTACATTCACTTCCTCCTCAAGTCCAATTTCACGTATCCTTTGGTTTTTCAAATAGTTCCTTCCAACCGACCCTCATATTTTGCAGATCCTGACAGATGGGAGGGCCTGTGGGGAAAAGGATTGTCTCACAGCCCCGGGAGAACAGTCCTAATTTTCTGGCCAAACTTTTATCTGAAGTCATCTCTGGGTCTCTTAGAGTGCGATCCCATTTGCATTGCTGTCCGTTATCTGCATGTTCAAACCAAACCGTTTTTAACATTCTCTTGGATCGTACTCAAATTGAGGGGACAACAGAGGTGTGGGGAAGCTGTCAGTTCTCCCCCCTGGCTCACAGCCCAAGTGGTATCACCACCCTCTGCAAAGCCAAGCCTCCATCAAATTAGCTGTCTGGCAGGCCACAGAAACTGACCTCATGAAGAAAAAGAAGGCCCCCCCCCTTTTTTTTTTTTTTTTTTCAGAAAAGAAAAAGCAGATTTAATACTTTAGGTAGGGCCTTCATTATCTTGCAGAGCAACAGAATGGTCATTATACAGATTTTTACATTCACATATCACTTTTCTTAAATAGGGGGGGGAAAAAACCCATAGAAATGGTCTCCTCTCTGAAGGGCTAAAGGCTGAGCTCAGTGCCTGCCATTTCCTTTCTGGTCCTCTTCCTGATGGATTCTTCCTTCTCTTCTTTCCTAAGTGCCTCTTCCTTCTTTTCCAAGGCTGAAGACTTTACTCCTCTCCAGGACACTGGGATTTGAGCTAATGTCAAGCCCTCCCTGCTCCAAGGGTAAAGGGGGCAGTGGTGGAGAAGGAGACACGCCCCCATTCCCCAGGGCTTACAGACCAGGGACCAATGCTCTCAGCTCAACCAGAGAGAAGAATGCACCCTTCACAGAAATAAAAGATGATGGCTGCTCAGGGCTTGTCTCTGTTCATGGCAAAGAACCTTCTACTGATCAGCTTCTTCACTCACATGCTATGAGTGTGCTTTATGTGGTCTGCTCAATGCAAAACGCAGACATACAAAACACGCTTCATTCTGTAAAATTCTATGCCTTCACAAATTCCCTTTCATTAAATAATCTTCCCAAATTTGTGTTTCTGGTTTGTACTTGGGACACCTGTGTTCAATGACACATGGGCCTTCAGTGAGTGCTGTGTCTCAGACTTAATGGTTGTAAGACAATCACTCAAGTGAGACATCCAGTATTGTGTGACTTAGTGTGTTAAATTTATGTGGTCAGTGGCAGGGTGTGTTATACCCAAGAAGGCCAGGGCCTGAAGAAGCCAACCAGAGAAAGGCCTTTTGACTTTTCTTCATATATTATCAGCACTGTACGATGTCTATGAAATGCAAATGGAACTCCTTTCTGGGTATCTCCTCAAAAGGAAGACACAAAAACGTTTTTGAAGTGGCACCCATCATTTGGAGGTCTCCCTAGCAGGCTGAGCACAGTATTAGAAAAATCCATAGAAACTTAGATCCCCAGCAAGATCCTAAAACCAGGAATGGAAGAACAAGATATGCTACATATGAGCATTTCGTAGCAAAAAAACAAAGAGTTGTTTTTCAGAACTGAAGTGCAAGGGCCAATATATTTGTGCAGTAAAGGTGACCGGATATCTACTGAACTGAAACACTGGGCTGCTTCAAATCTCCTGGTCCCCGAGTTCAGGGTACAGTAGAACCTGGCTATAATGGGAATCAAGTGGTAACAGATAAAGGAATTACTCCAAGAGGCTATTTAATTTTTTCATACCACATTTCTATCTCCCATCCCTATCTCTTCCTCTAGATACTCCTGACTCAGAAATATACCTTAAAAATTTTTTTTATTGGTGCATTATAGTTACACATAATTGTGGGGGTTCATTTTGATATATTCATAAATGCATTTACTGTAATTTGCTCCATTTCATTCCCCAGTGTTACCTTCTCTCTTCCTCCTCCCTCCCTGATCCTTTCCTTCTCTTCTTCTGGTCTTCCTTCTATTAATTAATTTTTTAATTAGTGCATTACAGTCCTACATGAAAGCGAAATTCTTGGTGATATATTCATACATTCACATATCATAGTTTGCCTTTTGACCTTTTTTCATATCTTATCAGCACTGAATGATGCTTATGAAATGCAAATGGAACTCCTTTCTGGATATCTCCTCAAAGGGAAGACACACAAACATTTTCAAAGGCAAGTTTCTTAATCATCTGCTCAGCAAAATAACTCTCATCCTTTGCTTTCTTAATGTTCACTACAGACATAATGCAAAAATGCGTGGAAAGGACAGCTCTACTTTTGTTGGGAAATATTATAAACCACTCAATTCACAAGATAAGACTGATCAAATTATGTGAATGTATGAATGTGGCATAATGAATCTATTATGTATATTATAATGCACCAATAAAAAATATAGAAATTGTCAAGTGAAAACATGATCCAGAGAGAACAATAGTGTTTCTCAGTCCTTTAAACAGCATTTTTTGAAGAGTGATCAAAAATATTAATTTCTGGGACTGGGGGTGTAGCTCAATGGTGTGTGTTTGTGTGTATGTGTGTATTTTTTTCTCCGTAAGTTGATTTTTAATTTTTTTTTTCTAAGTTGCTTTTAACATGTTAGACTGGCGTGCACTTGAAGACATAAGGAACTAATACGGAAGAAGGAGAAGAAGCATTTGGTTAGTAATAAGATTATATTAGACCGCTTCAGATTAAGGTCAAGTATAAAATTCTCATTAATTTTCAGTTTATTTAAATTAGGGCTACAGTGATTTGAAAGTCACCATAATCATCCTGGGTTAAGAAGAACAAAAAACCCACTCCTCGGTTTATACCCAAAGGACTTAAAATCAGCATACTAGACTGATGCAGCCACATCAATGGTTATAGCAGCTCGATTCACAATAGCTAAACTGTGGAAGCAACCTAGATGCCCTTCAAAAGATGAATGAATAAAGAAACTGTGGTACATATACACACAATGGAATATTACTCAGCATTAAAAGAGAATAAAATTATGGCGTTTGCAGTAAATGGATGGAGCTGGAGAATATCATGCTAAGCAAAGTAAGCCAATGCCCCAAAATCGAAGGCCGAATGTTCTAATAAGTGGATGCTGACCCATAAGTGGGGGGGGGGGGCATGGGGAAAATGGAGGAACTTTGATTGGGCAAAGGGGCGGGGGAAGGGAATACAGGGGCAGGAAAGATGGTGGAATGAAATGGACATTATTACCCTAGGTACATGTGTGACTGCACATATGATGCGACACAACATCTTACACAGAGAAATAAAAAGTTGTGCTCCAATTGTGTACAATGAATCAAAATACATTCTACTGTCATATATACCTACTTAAAATAAGATAATTAATTAAAAAAAGGAGAAACAGAAAAGTGGGCTGGGGTTGTAGCTCAGTGGTAGAGTGCTTGCCTAGCATGTGTGAGGCACAGGGTTCAATACTCAGCACCACATATATAATAAAATAAAGGTCTATCAACAATTTAAAAAATATTTTTTAAAAAAAGGGACAGAGAAGTGAGCAGGTTCACAGAGCCACACAAAGGGAGGTAACCTGTTGCTTCCTAACTTTCAACCAAAAGATACTTAGAATTGATGAGGCTCTAAGCTTTGGTTTGGTTTTTGTCATTGTGGTCAAACTGTGAAAAGGGGTTCCATGGAGAAGAACTTTGCCAACCCTCAGTTTGGCCAGACATTCAAACACGGGCTGTGTTCAATCAGCTCACTGAAACAGACTCTAGAGACAGCAGCATTTTCCTTCTTTGATTGTTAACTGCTTTTATTTTCCATTTTATTTAAGATACTTAATTTGTTTTTAGTGATTTACTCGTCTTTGTAATTAGATAGAGCGATTAAGCCACTATCTTTTCCTTGGCAATGCAGTTTTCCTTCCACAGAAATGAGCTTCAGTCAACATTACAGTTGTCACCAAGTGTAAGGATTTGTCAAGGGGAAAACAATCCACTAGATTCCCTCTCTTCTGCTCAACTAATGCAAATCAGAGGTAAGACAAAGGAAGGAGGAATTATAGGAGGGAGGTAACAAAATGGATATTTTACATGCAGAATCCATTCATAACATAACACTTCTCAAGAGAGCTGTTCTAATAGATTACTGTGCTGAAATGCATTATTTAAGTTTTAGTTGTTTAGTGTGAGAAGGGAACACACCTCCTCTGCATTTGGTGCATAATGCCTTGCAAATAAATGTAGGTCAATACGAGGCTACTTCTTTGTCTTTGCAAAATCAGATCTGATACGGGTACAGAGGCAGGAGGAGGTAAAAAGAGACATTAATCCCTAAGGATGTGAGGCAGATGCCCAAACTCAGGTTCATGATAATGTAGACTATGGTAAATAGGGCAAAATGTTAAAACAAATCATAAATGTTTTTAGAAATGATTTTTTAAAAATAGGTTCCTTCTAAAAGTCAGCTAAAATAAATGCCTCCTCTTTCACAAGGGGATTGCGAAAGCAGTCTCATCACTTTCTTCCTTATGCTAAGTGTTGGCCTCATATTTTGTAAGAATTTCATTTCAAAGTGTCTCCTGTCATTATGATGAATGCTAACGCCCTGCTTCTTCTGGTAGGGAGTATCGCATGCCTGCTTCTGTCACTCTCTTTCTCAGGTCTCCAAACAAAAATTCTACCACAACCTTTTTCAAGCTGAAAGGCAATAAGGCCTTTTCCCAAGCTGAGAGGCTGTTTCCAAGTGACAACTCCTTGTCACAGTTAAAATGGGAGCAAAAGACATGGAAGCTTACACGCCTCCCTGAAAACCTCGGCTGCCCTACCTTCTGCAGGTTGTGGATTAAAATATCCCCTGGCTGCATCTTGGTCCAAGCCTAACACCAGGGGGCTGTAACACAGACAACGCACAGTCAGACAGGGGCTCTGTCGCCCTGCGTGGCGATTTCAATCCAAACGACGTGGCCTGGAATCATGCAGCATACAGCACGTTACTTCCACACAAAAGCAAGGATGTTCATTTTAAAAAGTCACAAACTCTGGGTAATGAGTCTGTGTATGCAGCACGTCTTGAGTCGTGCTTCTCTTGTGAAAGAGAACCTCAAAGTCTTTTGCTAACAAGCACAGGAAGAAACTTCATTTTGTAAATCTCCTGCCCAAAGTATCAGAGGGACATGTGGCCTGGACCAGTGCCAATATTGGTGCCTAATTAAAAATAAAAACAGAAAATGGACATAAATATAATTTAAAAGGATGAATGATTGATGGGGGTAATAAATAACTTCCGAGATCAAAAGCAAATCGAATCCAGTTATTAGTCTACCCAAAATACCAAAATGTAATTATACTGTTTTCACACATCATTATTTGCCATTTTCAGAAATTAAAATGGACACAATAATTAATGTACAGAATGATATTTAATTAAAACAAGTGCAGTGTATCCTTCAAGGTTTTGCATTAGAATTCTCACCAAGGTCCCGATTCTAGTTTCCACTAGAAGATTCATCTGTGTACTGATGGTTAAGATTCATTTGCTGGGGACCAATTCCTCCCTGTGAAGATTTAGAAACCAAAGGACCCGGGCATGGGCAGGGGCATGTTATGGGCAGCCTTTTCCCACCGTGCTTGCAACTGTCCCTGTTTCAACTTTAAAAATAAATCAGCAGATGTATTTAACATATAGGCCTCGCTCCTGCTTTCCTTTTGCTTTTTTCGCCCTTCCAAAGAACATGTTTTTAGGGAGAAGCTGGTTGCTATGGAAGCTTTATTGTGGACCACTTCAGCAGATGGTTGGAAAACATTCAACCATTTCAAGTCACCTGATTCACGAACATTCTCAAGTTCATTATGATGAGAATGAGGAAGAAGAGACTGACAAGGTAATTTCAAATAAAACAAGGCAGCTCTTTGCCTAAACATGGACCCCACATCTTAGTAACCAGAATTTCTGAGCGTACCTAATTCCCACAAACTTTTCTTCCAAAGCTACTCTTACAGATGATAGCATTTCAGAAATATAACACAGATTCTCGTATTTCTAAAATAACATTCTGTACTCGGCATTGTTATGTACTGAGGATAAAGTTAATGCTTGCGATTCCATTCAGTCAGGGAACGAGGTCTCCAGCAAGTTAATTTGCCATGAAGACATGTTTCATAAAAATCAGTACAAATAAAACATTGCAATCCACAAAAAGCAGTTTTCCCAAAGTCGCCTGAGAAATGGAAGGGCTTCCAATACCATTTGGACATCGAGTCTCTGAGAACTCATGTGGACTGTCATGGGGTTGATCCAATCTCATCTGTAATACCATTAGCCGAAATGAACTGTAACCAATTGTAAGTGGCTACTAATTGCCCATGACAATGATGGAAAATACTGACTCAACCCTAGAAGAGTTAATTTAGTCTGGCAGAGATACAATCTGAGGTTATCATAATTCTATCACAGGTCTGACTTTATTAGCTGGCCACTCTGGGGTTCTCGCTGTAAAACAGAGATCCAGGAATGAGTGGTGAACTGAGATAGCACTCACAATGTGGGGCATGGTAACTGAATTGACTGGCCAAAATGACAAAAAAAAAAAAAAAAAAAAAAAAAAAAAAAAAAGGGCCTGGATGACACAAGTGAAAAAGTTCTCCCCTGGAAAATTCAAACTTGCTAATTGTTTTTGTATATAAGTATGACTACTATTAGTCTCAAGTTTGTTTGGTGTGAAGCTGGGGGTGTAGCTCAGTGGCAGAAGATGTGTTTAGCACCAGCAAAATCCTCTGTTCAATCCCCAGCATCAAGAAACAAAAATAAGTGTTCTTGACATATAGGAAGAGTTTCATTGTGATGCCCAACTTCATGGCTTTAAGGCAATGACTTGCTACCTGCATTGGTCTAATTTGGTAACCTTTTTCTTCTTCCTCTTCCTCCTCTTTCCCCTTCCTCCTCACCACATTCCTAGTTTATATGGCATATATTTACATTCAGTGGTGAAATAAAATTTTTGTACAATGCCCTCTGCCAGAGGACAGAGGTACAGCTAAAATGATGTTGGGTGTTAGGACTTGCATGATTGATCCCCCACCCTAAGAACAGTCAGATGGAATCTGCACATTAACTACTTCACAAACACCAAACTGTTGCCCTATGATAAGCATACAAAATGATTGACAGCAGAGTTAACTCTTTATTCTGTCAAGGAAATCAACACACTAACCTACGCAAAAAAGCCAGGGGAGACAATCACAAGTGACCGCATCGCTTTGCATCCATTGGCAAGCTAATTCCATGACAGCATAGGAAATTAAGACTGATGCCACTCTGAGGCACAGCCTCCTGTTACACACACTGGAATGAAAGGAACCAAGGAGTCCTAATGGGTGGCATCCAAAAATACAGGAGTGCAAAGGAAAGTCAACTGGCAAAATCAGCAATGGCTACAAAACAAGACATCTGGGTCCCACATGTGGGTGGGTGGATGTTCATTTGACTGCATGGCTGAGGGTTCATTAATTAGTCCAAGATGTTGATGGGGCTCAAGCCATGCTACTATTCCAAAATATGGCACCTTGGCATTTCAGCAAACAGCAGGTGCTGGAAGGTCACACTCACCTTCCTCTCTGCTCTCCTCCTGAAGCTGGTCACAAAACCTAGAAAGAACTCTCTGGTCTTCATAAGACCCTCATGTGAGAGGTGCCCACTCTATGCCCCAAGGAAAGGAATGTCTATCTCTGAATACACAGGGTCACAGAAAAATCTGAACAAACAGACCCACGGGTCCCCAGTTTATTACTAATTAGATCACACTCCTGTGTCCCCCTAATCACACTTACACATGACAATGAAAACATGCGGTTTTCTGTTTATTTAGACCTTAATTCCTCATGAAGGCTCCTGTGTCATGTAAAATTTATACTAAATAAATGCATATGCTTTTCTCCTGTTCGTCTATCTTTTGTTATAGGGGCCTCAGCCACGGACCTTGTGATGGGTGAGAAATCCGTGCTCCCCTATGACAGCCTGAAATAAAAGATTAAAGTGGTATCTGCAAACAACTTCTAGCAATATCCTGGGTTTTGATCACCAAAGTTACATTCTAATGAAGGGCACCGAAAGTTGTATTAAAAAATGTGTACAACTAAAGTAAATAAATATTTTTTAAAAAATGGTGAAGGGGAAGAGAGAGATGAACGTCGTGTGATGTTAAAAATCATCATCTGAAATGTACAAATAAGGAAAGCTGTGTGGTAGTACAGCTTGGCCCTCCACTGTCATATGGCGTGGGGGTAAGACGCCTGTTCAAGGATGATTTTATTCTCCAGGAGGATGAATCCATGTCTGATTTTGTCATTTAGTCTTTGATTAGAAGTCACAGGTTAATTTCTAGATTTATGAGTGGTTGAAACAATTACCCCCAAAGGTTGTAGATTTATTATTCTCTAAAACACCAATCAGTTTTATGTATAATCAAGGAATTTGTATTCTATCATTCCTTTCCAGATGCCCATAAATACCCAGTTCCTCAAATGCTCTTTAAATTAATGTTACCATCTTACTGGTTTTCTCATTAATGAGTTAAATCAATCTTTGACAATTGTTCATTCTATATGTGATTTAGTTTTTTTTTTTTTTTTTTTTTTTTTTTGGACTGGGAATTGAACTCAGGGGCACTTGACCACATCCCCAACCCTTTCTTGTATTTTATTAGAGACAGGGTCTCACTGAGTTGCTAAGTGCCTCACCATTGCTCAGGCTGGCTTTGAACTCATGATCCTCTAGCCTCAGCCTCTGGTTAGTGCTGGTTTTTAACATCCAAAATTTTGATAGTGGTAAGCTCGTTTTTAGTCATTTGGTAGAATTCTATTGCTTGCTTCTCTCCATTTTTCTATAAGTTTTTCTACAGGTTACTCTTTACGAAATGAGTTCAGTTAGTTCCAGGCTGGTGGGGGAAAATGTGGGTTTCCCTCCATCCCTGCCCTGCTCCCCATCAGCAGAGAGCAAGAGAGCAAGCTCACTTGACCCAGGAAGCCTGTGTTTTCAGCTTCCCACAAAGCACAGTTTACTCAGTTGCATGACAGTGAGGAAAGCCACTGATTGCAAAGGTACAGTACATTTATTTTCTCGAAGGGGCTGTGTCATGGGCCCATGGCTTCATTTCTTTTAGGTCCTGGGCATGTGGGTCAACACTTTCTCAAGCCAACAGAGGTTGATTAACTTCTATAGAAGAAGCCACGTTTCCTGCAGAAGTCCCCATTCCTCTGCTCAACAGTCCCCCAGGGAGCACAGTCCCACCTCCATGTCCTGAGACCAGCGATTTCATTTATGTCTTCAAGTGAGCTAAGTCTACAGCTGCTTGTTAAAATGATGAAACCTGCATGTGGGTGGAGACACGTGAGTGGCGTCCTAGGAGAATGCTGTTTGAGGAAGACAGCTAAACATAAAAGCAGGACGGAACCTCCATACTGTAAGCTTCTATGTCGTTTTGGTTTTGTGTCTTCTTCCTTGAAATCACCCTCTGCAAAACAATGGACTCACCAAATACATGGTCCATCACTGACCCGAATGTCACTATCCTGCATGTGAGCACATAAGGCTATAATTTCAACACCTACTTTCTAGGTGAAATCATTCAGTATTCTCTCAGGGACAACCATTAAAATGTGAATATTATAACCCAAGAATATTTTAAAAGAAGCATACCCAGATCTGGGCATGATTTTCTCTGTATTCTTCAAAGACTAAAATAAGCCTCTCA
The DNA here is from genome assembly GCA_025594165.1 of Tamias sibiricus. Classification (NCBI taxonomy): domain Eukaryota; kingdom Metazoa; phylum Chordata; class Mammalia; order Rodentia; family Sciuridae; genus Tamias; species Tamias sibiricus. Next base: position 87,960,396 of record CM046669.1, read on the forward strand.
TCTGGTAGAAAATGCTATAAATAAATGTATACATAAATAAATAAATGCTATAAACAAACGTACATATGCATTCTTTTACATGTATGTATCATAAGCATCTTCTCTTTAACTTGCTAGGTCTTTATTTCCTTTCCCCCAGCTTCACCAAGTCAAGGCCACCTTCTAATTGCTTCTACCTTCTATTTACTCCTTAAGCATCTGCCATCTGGCTTCTGCCTCCACCAGTCCCTGACCCTTTCAAAACATCAAAGGCACCACTCCTTTCCATAAATGCCTCCTTATCCGGCTTCCATGACTTATCTTCTCCCGAGTCCATAGCTCCCTTTCTAGGGCTCTTCCTCTTGTTCTTAATTATGCAGATATACCTGAAGGACAGTGCTCATCCTTGACTGCCCTGTCTCCGCAGGATAGACTTTAGTCCTTAAAAATATTCACCGTCCCTAGACTGGAGTGCAATTCTTATAATTTAAATTACTGTACTCTTTTCATTCTCAGAGTCCTATGGGCACCTCAAATGTGGCACGTGCAAAACTGAGTCACCCTGGCTGCTGCCAGCAGCCGACCTCCACGTTGGGCAGGTTATATTTTTCAGAAATGGCCTCACAAATAATCCCTACCCTGGGCTGGGGCTGGGGCTCAGTGGTAGAGCACTTGCCCTTGCATGTGTGAGGCATTGGGTTCTGCTCCTCAGCACCACATAAAAATAAAGATATTAAAATAGATGCATATAAAAAATAATCCCCACCCAATGCTGCTCTGCAGTATGACCCAGCCATTCCCCCTCCCAAGAGTCCAATTGTGTCCCCTCAAATCTGAGATGGCCTTTAGGACTCTTTTTCAACAGAATGTGGCAAAACAAAAACAAAAACAAAACAAAACAAAAAACATGGCGCTGTTTGACTTCTGAGTCTAGGTTAGAAAAGACCATGGCGCTCTTGCTTGATCTTCTGGAAGACTTTCTCCACATAAGTTTGCTCCCTCTCAGGGCTCAGCCACCATGCTGTAAGAGGCCCAGGCATGTGAAGAGGCACATATGTGCTTCAGCCACCAGCAGAGCCCAGCTTTCTAGTAATCTCATCCTTCATGTCAGACACGTGAGTGAAGAAGCCTCCAGATGACTCCAGCCCTCAGCCAGCTGAGTCACCCCCAGCCATCTGAATCTTTCCAGCTGAGGGCACCAGACGTTGTGGAGCAGAAACAAGCCGTCACTCCTGTGCTCCGTCCAAATTCCTGACCCACGGGGTGACATGACAAAGCGGTGGTTCTTTTATGCTACCAAGTTTGGGGTGATCTGTTATGCGGCGACAGATAACTGCTATTTCCAACAAAACCACCAACTCCTCCTGGCTCCCTCACCTCCCAAGACATTTGTCTTCTCATAGCCAATTCCACAGCCGAGACAGAGCATCCTTTCAATCGTCAGGCTGAGCAGGAGTCTGCAGCCTGGCTCAGCTTCTCGGCTCTTCTTCCCCTAATCTATTCCATACATTGCTGAATTAATCTTTCTAAACCACAAGTCGAGCCATATCGTTTCCCTGCTACAAACCCTGAATAGATCTTTGATGTCTATGGAGAAAAATCCAAACTCTTTAGTGCAGCATGCACAGAGTTCCATAATTGGGTCCAAATTTATTTTTTCTGCCTTGTCTCCATTTTACATGGCTAATGCCTCAACCCAACTTGGTAGGTCACTATCCTTCAGAGATACCCTCGATTTCCCAGGCTTATTCTTCACTCATGCTGTGCATCTGCCTCCTGTCTTTTCTTCTCACAGCCATGGTTATAAATTGACGCCACCTTTAACACATAGCTCTGACCACCCCCCAGTGTCCTCGCTCTTACCACCCTCTTCCTGCCTGCTGCTCCTCTCATCTCTTAAGCATAATTGGTTTTACTTCTTGCCTCTGCTACTGAACTGCAAAGTCCATTAAAGGCTCAGACCATGTCTCAGACAGCTCTACCCTCCCTCGTGCCTAACCCAGTGCCTTGCACAAACTTCATCAGCAGAAAACAAAAATTGATCATCTATTCTAGAAGTTCTTCCACATTAACACTTAACAAATACAAAGATTGCACAAGACCGTGGAAAGTGGACCACCTCCATTTCCTCCTTTGGAAGTTCTAAGACTGCAGAACTAATTACCTTACTTTAAGGTAAAGAGAGAGGAAATTTTAAATTTAGGTAACCAGAGAAGAGGTCTGTAAAAAAAGCAGACTTGCTGGTCACTAAGGAGAGGTGGGGTCCATTTAAAAGGTAGGGGTTTTGAGGCTGTGCTTCTGTGGGTGTGTTGCTGGGATGGGCCAATTATTCCTGCTGACTGAATAATATAGAGTCAAATCCCGTCATAAATGTGAAGCGTCTCATTCTGGGCCTGCGTTGGCACTTTGAGAGGAAGATGACGGACAGGTGCAGCTCTTGTTTGTATGATAACAAAGTCATTTCCCACATCCATCAAAAGGCCTTCAGAAAGGCATTAATAGAGAAGGAGAGCCAGTTGCTAATTTCCTTCACCTGGCAATTTTAGCACTCTTCCGAGCACTCATGAGACACTTGTTTTTAACACTTGAAAAAGATCCATGAGAGTTTTTAGGTATACAAAAGTCTAGAGCTACCTACTTAAAAAAAAAAAAAAAAAAAGGCCATTTTATGATCTATATGCAATACAAATTATATAGGAAACCCATCTCTCATCATCTGGTAAACCTCTGATCCTTCATTCTGTTTGGTACTTGCTATCTGAAGAACATGGTGGGGGTGACCCAACACCCGATGCCATCTTTACAGATGCCAATCAGCCCTGATACCAGAGCACTTTCTATTTTTCTTGGATATTGTAAACACTATCCAGAGACTGGAACTACACAGTTCTGTTGGGTCTCAAACCCACCTCACAGTGACACTCAGGCCAATGAAGCACACCGAGTCCTTTCTTACAACCCAATCCTTGAGGATCGGTTTCTCCTTCTGTGATTGTGCCCCCGTCTTCTCCTGCCCCTTTAAGAGAGCAGAAAACACCTTTCCTGGAATTTGTAGAAACATATTTTTAAGCGAAATTTTATTTTGGTCTAACCATGCAGGAAGCTATTACCCATCCGTTATCTTTATGTGCGTGATTAGGAATAATAGCTGATTTGTGAAGTTATCTATTACGGGAAATAATCAAGATTAATGAGCCCTGTGGCACTTGCTGAATGCCTCGAGAGATTTATTGCTCAGCCTGTGCATTTCTCTTGTTGTGTTGTTGGTGCTGTCAGGAGTTTTTTTTTTTTTTTACAAATGCAAATGGAGACATGGATTAATTGTAGAAGAGGAAAAAAGCTCTTTCAATGTTATCAAATATTTTGGACTGTTCAGTCCCACCTCTCTCAATGATGATATTTTATTTTACATAATGATGTGGGAGCCTAATCCCCATATCCCTTCAGATCCGGGTAAGGGATAGGGAGCGCACACACCCTCTGACACTGGGAGCAGATACAGATGCCGCCTTTCACTTAAGAATCCTGTCCCAAAGTCAAAATAGAGCCCATATGGAGAGGGGGAAAAATACCGTCGTTATTGCTGTAAATGCCAAGGGAGTCTCAATCACTTGTTCAACCAGGGAGGTGCTGCTCCTCCTCAATGGAACTGCCCGATAGCTACAAGGTTGTCACAGATGGCAGCGCCAATGTCCCTTTGTTCTGAATATCTAGATTAATTCAGGACAGTTGTGTGTACCCCATGCATTTCTGGAAGTGGAGCAGAGAGCCAGAATTCAAATGAGACTTTGGCAGTGCACCATACAGGTTTCCATCTTACCTATCACAGAGTTAATAAGAAATTACAAAACCTGCTTTGGACACAAGGAAGATACAAAGGTAGGGACAGAAAGCTCCCAATGACCAGATCCCATTTGGGGGAAACAGAGGTAAGAGATATTTTTAAATTAGCTTTTGAATCGTAATTCTGAAACACCCCCATACAAGACTGCAGTGATTTATGTAAACTCTGCACCTCGGTGAACATGTGAACTTGGGAAAATAACAACAGATTGCTAGAATGGATTAAACAAATTATTATACACCAAAGTGAGAACTTCATTGACATTAGTGTTAGCTACTATTTTTATTTTCAAATAATAAGTCAGTTGACAACATCTTGGACCCTTAATTCATGGTGTTCTAAGACACTAGTTCAAAAAAAAAATTTTTTTTTTTTTTTTTTTTTTTTAATTTAGAGAAAGGGTCTCACCGAGTTGCTTAGTGCCTCACTTTTGCTGAGGCTGGCTTTGAACTCATGATCCTCCTGCCTCAGCTTCTTTTCAGTGGTCAGGATTATAGTGAACACCAATCACAAATTGTAAGATTTGGCTTCCAAATCTAGGTCAGTCACTAAAAATTTATCTGGTGTGGGTCAATGCTCTTTATTTTTTTGGGTCCAGTTTTCCTGCCTATAATAAATTGGAAAATGATCTTTAGTATCTTTAATGTTGTCAATGATGGTTTCACATAAATTTAGATTATAATTGTTTTTTTTTTCCCCTGTGAATTTAGGGTGAGTAACAACACTGTAAGTAAATATAAAATCCATGCAACACACTCAAAATTTTATAGGAATGCAAGAAAAACCTAATAAAGGTAAATTTAAACACTTAGATCATCACTGTATTATTAACTATAATAAGGCCACAGGGTATTTACTTGTAGAAATTTTCAAAAGCCAAACCTTTGCAAAAATACAGGAATAGCAACACATCCCAATAGGATTCTTTTAATGTGCTAGAGTTTGCATTTCCATAATGATATTAAGGGGATCATTGGGTTTATTTAAAAGCATATATACTGATGACCCTAGTATTAGAGGATAATGACCTTTTTGTTGAAGAGGGCTGTATTCTCTGGATCCCAATTTCTACTTCCTTTTGTCAGAATTTAGAAAATAGTACAAAGTGTATTTTTGTTTTTGGTTCCCCATCCCAGGGAATTATTACTAATTATCAGCTAGTCTGAGATTACTATACCAATAGCAAATTAACTAGCTTTTAAGCAATATTTTTATTTTTTATTTGAAAGCACAAGTGACTGCTTATGTATTATATCACTGCAAATTCAAGTGTGTATTTTTCTCTCCTGACCCTACTCTTGACTCTATTAACATAGCAGTCATTTAAGCCAAAGTGAGCTTCCACACTGTTGCCATCTTCAGCCTTTCCAGTGACATTCAGTTCTCCCTTCTCAGGGCCTCAGAGCTTTTCCTACTTCAAATGCAGCATTTTGCACAACACAACTCTGTGCAGGTGCATTCTCTCATTCAACTCCATAAGAACCTAAGGATAGAGTTCATTTCTAATCCAAGTTTATTAAAAAATACAGTCCCTCAGATGGGTGCAGTGGTGCACGCCTATAATCCCAGCCACTTAGGAGGCTGGGGCAGGAGGATTATAAGTTCAAAGTTAGCCTCAGCAACTTAGTGAGGCTCTAAGCAACCTCATGAGACCGTGTCTCAAAATAAAAATTAAAAAGGACTGAGGAAGCCGGGCGCGGTGGCGCATGCCTGTAATCCCAGCACTTTGGGAGGCTGAGGCAGGAGGATTGCGAGTTCAAAGCCAGCCTCAGCAATGGCGAGGCACTGAGCAACTCAGTGAGACCCTGTCTCTAAATAAAATACAAAAAAAAAAAAAAAAAGGGCTGGGGATGTGACCCAGTGGTCGAGTGCCCTTGAGTTCAATTCCCGGTACAAAAAAAAAAAAAAAAAAAAAAAAAGGACTGAGGATATGGCACAGTAGTAAAGCAGCCCTAGGTTCAATTCTTAGTACATACTTAGGTACACACAGATACGTGTGTGTGTATGTGTAAGAGAATGAGTGTTAGAGTCTTTCATGTGTCCCTGTCCTCTGTCCAGCAAGACCCCAAGTAGAACAAAGAAGGCTTAATTCCCATTTGTTTCCACCATATGTTAGCAACATTGTTGCTCATGTGTCTTGTGGAGTTAGATAGTTTTACTTTTAGGGTTTAACCAACTTGAGAATAAGAAAGCAGATTTTTTGGGATTCCTCCATCTTCTAAGGGAAACCACACTATCTAAATTTTTTTCTTTGCCAAAAAGTGATTCCCTCAGACCACTGACCACTCTGAACACCCATCATGGGGTCCAGCCCCGTGGCTCCAGGGAATGGTAAATGATATCAAAGATAATCACCCTTTGGTTGTTGAGATTGGCAACAGGAAGCATGAAGTGCAGGTGTGGTCACCATGTGACAGCCTGTTTCCACGCCCTCTCCACACATACTTGACGTAACAGGCCCTTGTACCAGGTGAGGTGGCTTCTTCCCACCCCTCCTCGAGAAGGGCAGTCTGAGGGAAACAGGTGTCCCCAGGTAAGTGGGGGAAACAAGCTTCCAACTCGAGCTACCAAGACTCCAGAAGACTCTCACCCTGAACCACTAACCTCTGCTACTGGGGCCATAGGAGAGCTGCATTTCCTGCCCTTTGCAGAGACAGAGGAATCTGGGACATGGAAAGAAAATGGGTAGAAGCAAAGAGCCAAGCTGAGGTTTTAGACAGAAGCTAGGATGCCATCTTGGTAAAAGCTTTCATGTAAAATCCAACTTGCATTCCATCATTCGCACATTGGCATTTTGGTGCCTTGTCACTCATGTCCAACGACAGGAAGATCTACATACCACGGGCACCAAGCGACCCCTGAAGCCAGTATTCACTGGCTTGTCCCCATCTCTGGTATTTAAATTCAAGTGCATTTACTCTGAAGAGTTCCCTCCTATTATAAGCCAGTCACAGAGCAGGGTCAAGAAGTCAACATACCTATTTGTTTCCTATTATTAGGAATTTGCCAGGTGGCATAGCCCCCAGTAACGGGCATCTGTCAAAACGATAACAGTCCTTTTGCCAGTTCATTTTTACTTTCCCAGCAGATGTGTCAGCTGTCAACAGATTCCAAGATACGAACAGAGGGGTCATCATGACCCCTGACCTCACTGCCAGTCGGGAGAGAATAAAAATCACAGCCAAAGGAAATGGCGCATACTGGGATCAGACCTGGGGTTAAGGTCCGTCCTCATGGCTGCCTCTTCTATGAAAGGGAGAGTGGAAATATGTTTCTTGTGTAAGTAGAATTCTTCATCTGGCATCTATTTATTCAGCTTGGAGATACTAATAAAAAATGAAAACCATCATTCCACTCTAAACAATATCAACACACTACTTATTTCATAACAGCTAGTTACTACATGCAAAGATGATGTTCAGCCCGAGGTATCTCAAGGGCAACAAGGCTCTGACGCATTTGCCTAGACTTTTGGCTATTTCTCCATCTATGAGTATCTTCAAGTGAGGGAATTTATTCCCCTGTGGATGAGATGACCAAGCCATAAGCCATGGACCTTAGTCACAGAGCACCAAGTGCTTCATGCCAAGAGTTGAGGGAACTTGATATTTAGCTTGAATTTGGAAATGTGAAATCCTGGCTCTGGAGATTTAAAATGAGAAAAATCTTTTTTTTTTTTTTTTTTTAAACTGGAAGAGATCTAAGAGCTCATCTAAACTATCCATTCATTTAACAGATGAGAGGATCGAGAGCCAGGGAGGGGTGATTTACATACTCAGCTGCTCGCCGCAAAATGAAATCTGGAGCCCATGTCTTCTGCCTTCCTCTGCCACCAAGGTGCAGGCTGGAGGCTAACCTAGCACACTGCTTTGCCCAGCAGTCATCAGTGTTCACCCCTACCCTTTGTGGTACAGGGCCTCACACATGCTAGGCAAGTTCTTTACCACTGAGTTATCTCCCCACCCCAGGCCCATAACAGCACTTTTTCTGAGGGATCTGGAAATACAGAGAAATTATAGGGAATATGCTTGAAGATGGGTACCACTGCCTGGGCCAGGTCATGGGGCTCACCTGTATTATTACTGTAAGAAAGAAGAGTTCACCCACTGGCTACGACTGAGCAGATTTCCTTGGTTGGCAGGAGCTAGAAGCAGGACATCGTTTTTTACCTGTTTTCCTGGCGTAACAACAGTTCTGAACTCTGAGAGCCCAAGCAGAGGTGGGGATACAGGAGGGCAGGGACAGTGTATGTTACCTCTCTTCATTTTCCCCGCCAAAGGATCCTGATCCAACCGGAAGCAAGGTGGTCTCCATACAGCCCTGGTCCCGTCCACTGCGATACTGACCATGTTGTGACCAACTGGCCAGAATTACGGAGAGATCTGAAATTCCCTCCAGGGAAAGAAAAAGTAGGCCAGGGAGGTTCAAAACCAGAGAATTAAGCTTATTTTATTCTCTGTAAGTTCAAAATGTATGGAAGAAACTCCGATATCATGGAAATTAGAGTGCAGGGATAGTTCATGAATAAATGACTAACGTGCCTGAAAGCCTTTCCTTCTTAAGAAAAAGAGCATTAAGGACGCCGAGGTGAAACACTAGAAACACTCTAGAGATATTTATTTACCAGAGTGGGCAAGGAAATGTGTCAAGCACATCAGAAGAAAAAACAAAAAAATCAATCAAAATCTTCTTCTCCGTACTTTCATCTGTTTCTAACTGAATTGCCCAGGAGGATTTTAACAGAGGTTCCAACCTGTCAGTTTAAGGAATTCTCCACACCCCAATCTCAACACGTCCAGGTTCCTAAAGAAGAATTTCCATCTTTCCCGGGGACAAATTCTAAAAAGGTCGTGGATGCTCTTTTCCTTGCATTCTTGAGCTGTTTTTTCAAACTGACATCCCTGCGTGTGACTTAGATGTAAACCCAGATAGTGAATGTGGATGCTAGTTGAGCCTGAGATTTCAATTATGACAGAGTCAGACGCTACCCTTGAGATCTCCCTGTCCCCACACTGGTCTCACTGCCAACCTAGCAAATAGAAAATGACTTTCTAAAAGTTAACTTCTTCAGTGCATCTTACTTTCTGGCTGGTGCAACTGACATGAAATATGCCCTCCTTAATGAAAATTCTTATCATGTTTTTCATAAGGTAAATTAGCCAATTTTTCTCTTTCTTATAGAATTTATTACAAGATAGGTGTTGTCCTTCTCTGAAAATAAGCACATTTCAATTTAAAGAATAATTTTATTTTCTAAAGGTCTGATTTCTATGAAGTGGACGCTAAAGTAACAGTTTAGAAACTCAACAAGCACCTATTCTTTTCAAAGAAAAATATTTTGAAAAATAGGTCTTGATGTATATATTAACATATTTTTTGGATTAATATATTTAATCAATATTAATTTCATGTCAATGTTAATTAATATTTTATTTAATATATTCTATATAGAAAAACCATTTTGTCTCAACAAGCCAACTCAGAGACTGAAAACAATGGCATGCTGCACCCAATAGCTTTAGCCTGTCCCTGGAAACCAGCAGCCAGCTAAACTGAATTCTAATGACAACAGACATGGACCAGCTCACAGTTCATACAATTTTCTTTTCATTAAGTGAATATTAGGACTTCGGTTCAAATTAAAGACTGTCCCAGCAAAGGCTGTTCACTATCTTCCTCCACCTCCAGAACAGTAGCAACTCACATAAATTTTAAATTAAGCACCTAGATGAGGTACCCTCCATAATACACAATGAAAAGGTCCTTCAATAGCTGAGTCAGTGCCATGCACAAATTATATTCTCACTGAAGGAATGTTTGACAGAGATGAAGATAGTGGTTAATACATAGAGAAACTTTCATGTCAAATACTGGCTTTGCCTGAAATTTACAAAGTCAGTAATTACATTTCTAGATGTGCACGGAGCCAGTGATTTCATTTTCTGAGTAACCCTGGGTAAACTGTAAAGTCTATGTTTCTTATCTAATGGAGGAAATAATAATGGCCACATCCCACTAAATATAGGTAACCATCTGCTCACTCTACGAGCATTTAGTGAGCAACTAAGACAGGCCAGCAATTGGGCGCAAAGAAATTATCTATTCATGATGCTAAAAGACTTGTAAATAAACAGATTTATTTAAATAAAGACAGAAAAAGCCATGGGAACTAAATTTATAGGATTCTTATTTGGACCTTTCACAAATGACCCCATTTAATTTCCACAATGAGCCTATGTTATTTCTTGTGTTTTAGATAAAGAAACCGACACAGGCTCAAGGTGACATCAGTAGCAAAATGAGCACTTGAACCAGAGTCTATGAAGGCAAAGCTCTTTCCACTCTACCTTACTGGCATTTGTAAACGTGGCTAAAAAACATTTACAAACTGGAGAGCAACATGGTAGTTTGTAACCATAATGGTTCAGGCAGATTCTTCTTTTCTTGGTGCTAAGAGTAGAACAAATGGTTAGGAATTAATGGATCCCAAAGTAATCTTTTTTTTTTTTTTCCTTTTTAATTATTAAATGCTGTTGCTGTTTGAACTATGGTGATTCTGATCACATACATGGATATGCCTGGTGAGGGCAAAAGCTAACCTAGGCGGGAAGGCTGAGTGATAGCCTATTTTTGAACTGCTGAATTCCATTCATGTCAAATGGGCCATCTGCGTTTCCCCCACATTTTTATTGAGTTGATGGTTGTACTTTAACATAAAGCCTGGGTATTTTCTAATACCAAGGTCTACAGAAGGAATATAAGGTGATTCTGGAGTAAGAAATAATTTAGGTGATAGGAATTTATTCTGCATGGGTCCTACAATTTACATATTTTTTTGAGATGCCTCTTCTCAGGCACTGTAGACAAATTAAAAAATGTTTTCCAGCCAGGTACATTGGTGTACCCCTGTTATCCCAACAATTTGGGATGCTGAGGCAGGAGGATTACAAATTCAAGGCCAGCACTCAGCAATTTAGTGAGACCCTGTCTCAGAATACAAAATAAAAAAGTATTGGGACTGTAACTCAGTGATAGAGCAGCCCTGGGTTCGACCCCCAGTACTGGGGAAAAGACGTTTTTGTTTTTAATCTTAGGTCAATAAATGTAAAAATTTACCCTTAAAAAGTACAAAAAGGACGAGGAGGGGTAAAATAGAGAAGAATGGGGAGTGTTACACATTTGGTACACACAAGACTCATGCTGCCTACCTCCAGTGTACACATGGAACACAAGTAAGAGTTGAAAGGAGATTGTGAGCTGCTCAAGTGATCACATCAACTGTAAAACAAATCCCTTATGGTCCAAGCATTTACTTACTTAATTCTTTAATTAAACCAACTTTTTACTCAAGATGGGAGTAGCATCATTTTCCAAATGAAAAAAATGGGCATACCCAAAGTACCATCACTCTTGGATGACTGTTAAGCAACAAAAGCCTAAAGGCTTATGGTCTTTCCTTACAGAGGTCAAGAATCCATAATAAGAGAATACAAAACTGCTGCCCTGTACTATGTGTGTATTTTCTGGGAGCAGCCTTTGAAGGGAGAGGACCACCCCTACTTCTGTTATCTAAGTGTTCATTCATCCACCAAGCTTTTAATGGGTTTATATGACACTCTAATGCTTTCTGAGCAGTTTGTAGGAGGGGTGGAGGGATGGGTAGATTTTGGAAAAGGGAGGATTTGGGAGGTGAAGAATGTTGTCGATCTATGAAACCAGTGACTCTAGAAATGGGTCAAGAAGTAAAGCGGGGACAGGGAACACATTTAGAGACTCTCTCCTTCCACACTTGGGGCTGTGCTATTTTCTCTGGGCACCTTTATTACAGGAAGAGCTCATTACACCCCGGGAAAGCAATGAATTCATTCCCTTTGTAATTATTTTCTCTGAGCAAAGCGTTAAGTTTCTCAAAGGTGAAATCTATAGCACCCGAAAGAGAAATGTTGCTGGAATCCATTTCCCCTTGCATACCCTATCCCCACCTTCCCGGAGGGTAACACAAGGAAGGGCGTCACAGGGGAACTGAAAGAGGAAATGAAGAGGAAAAAAATTTAGGCTGAGTGTCCTTAAAAGGCTTTGACATATCCGTATCTTTTAGACTGTGGGACTGCCCTTATAGGAAAGCATCAAAACTTTAAATGGATGAAATGCCAAGTACAGGAAGCAGGAAGGACCTTGAACCCTGCAGGAAACAGCTTGCTCGGGGCTGTCTACACAGGACACTTCCCTATTCTCACTTATATTTTCCTCTCCCTTTGGTATGCTTTGCTGAAAGATTACTTTGGGCTTTTGTTGCAAAACTCATAACATGCTTTCATAGGTATTAGTGTAGGTGTAAATCCTGACGTAGCAGTTTGAAAATCAGACGACTATCTTTATTTGACATATTTTTCTTTTACTCGCATAACAGTTTCTAGAGCTGTGGGACTGGAGTCCATAAAAGTGAAATTAATTTTATGTTTATGTGTATCATATGGTTATGATTATGGATGAACTGTTCATAATTCATCTGTCAAGAGGCTTCCCCGTGTATTTCAATATATCTCACTTACAGAGCACTGGAATGTTGAACACACTCAACAATAAATAGCTAACTTTGAATCTAATTACTCTCCACTTTCAACTTTAAATTTTACTGATAAAACTAATAGGTAGTTTTATATCGCTCGGAGGACTTGCAGCATTTTCCAGAACACAGAAGAATGCATACTTAAGATTGCATGGTTAGAAGATGAAAGCTGCCTATGCCAACAAGTTGATTCAATTACTTTTGAGATTTTGTGCACCCTTATGGTGTCAAGTATCTGTTTTTTCTCGTGTAGCTATTTCCTTACATTACCTGAACTTGACTTTAAGAGGAAAATGTTAACATTAGTACTCATCACAAAATTTTAATCATCAAAACAAAATACATAAGTGAGCAAGCTTTGGTTGGGGTGTGTTCTGGTGTTAGCACACATTTCTCCCAGTCTCATCTGCCTCCTGTTCCTATAACCATTCTGTACACTGAAAATCTGATGTTTGTAATGATAACCCTAGGCAGGGTATGAGCTACAATCACCAAGGAGATGTTAACTTGTCTCAGAGTTAATAGTTTTTAAAACTGCAAAAGACTAGGGAAATTGCCATTTTATAGGTAAGGAAATTGAGGCCCAGGAAAATAAAGTGACTTGCCTAAGGTTACTGAGCCATAAATGACAGAAAACAATTCAAAGCCAGATCTTAGCTACAAGTCCAATACTTCTTTCACAGTCTTTCTGGTTTACGATAACCTGTCTTTTTGTAAAAGCTACATGCTATCAATAACCAGGTTCAGATCTGGAAGGCAAGTCTTCCTACAGTCAGTCCCTAAAGGCCTGAAATTCCACTATTGACTACCAATGCCTTGATGTGTGAAGCTCAAACTAGGTAATTTACATTTTCCTCAGGCTTATGAAGCTGAACACAGAGGCAAGTCTACAGATCCAAGCAACGCTTCTTTTACTATAAATGTCTATTTAATGAATCCGCATCCTTTTAGTATGTACCAAAAGAGAGGCCAGATACCCAATTCAGCTACAGCCAGTGTTCCTTGATAGGGGAATGCTTGCTGCTTGTGTTCCACGGCTAACTCACACTCCTTGTTATCAATCAGTACCTTAACCTAATTCTCAGTTGCAAAGCATTTTTATAAGGCTCTCACCTAAAAAACATCTGAGCATTGACAAGTAGCCCTGGGTCTGGATTTGTCCACAGATATTAAAGCAAGCATTGCACATTTAAAGCCCTCAGGCCACATTTATCCAGCTCTTGCTGTATAATATATCACGCCTACGTTCTTGTAATGCTAATGCACCCCCATGGCATCTGCCTTTTCTTGTCACTGTTCCAACAAGAAAGTCTGTCCCATTTTGCTTGTTGTTGAAGTTGGGCTCCCATCACTTAGGATTCTAAGATAAAGGCCCCACACGGCCTTCTCCTTACCCTCCAATACGCTTCCTCATCAGATGTAAAGTCTGCTTTATTTAAAGCCTAGCATCCTGACTAGCAGGTCAATGTTGTTAGCAAGCTTCCTCCACCGAGCAATAAATATTTCATTTTGTAAAAACTCCAACTGCTTCTTCAAGTCTACCAACACTCTTTAAAAAAAAAAAAAAAAAAAAAAAAAAAAAAAGAGGGACCCTGACTTTCCCTTCTTCAAAGAATATTTCAAAACTCACATTCTTAGGTTTTTCAAACTAAATCTATGGATGCATTGTTTTTTTAAAAAGTTTTAATAAAACAAGTTTTTTTAATTTTATTTTGCTCATTCTGAGATATTGAAATTAGCAGTAAGTTAAAGATTTTGGTTAATTGAAATTTTGCTCCAGTGATGGTACTGTGATCTAGCTTAGAAAGTTTCTGACCATCACCTTGTAGTGTCAACCTACCTAGGTCCCAAAGTGCTTACAGCTGCTCGTCCCCATTTCATCCTTGATGATGTCACTTCTTTTGCTACTTTCCCAATAAATACTTTATCTCCTCCAAAGACAAATCTCTGGTGAATGCTAAACCATAATGGAACCGAAGCTAAAAGAATGTAGATTCACTCTTTGGACCCTGGCCATGGGAATGGATACTTATGTTCACAAGGTTAATCCACTTCATTTACACAGCAGCCTTCTGAGTTTCTTACATAGGTCTTTAAGTAACCTGTATGCCAACATAGTGGTTCTGGGGGTCAAATGTCCATCTCTCAAAAACTTTCCTTGGGCTGGGGTTGTGGCTCAGTGGTAGAGTGCTCGCCTAGCACGTGTGCGGCCCGGGGTTCAATCCTCAGCACCACGTAAAAATAAACGCATTGTGTACAACTAAAATCAAATAAATAAATATTAAAAAAAAAAAACTTTCCTTATTGTAGCTCACATAGATGTATGCTCTGGGCCTACTCCACGCCCTTAGTGAATCTTTAATTCTTAATAAGATGTCAGATAATAGACATCTTATAATAGACATCTTTTTATTGGAAAATTCTCCCAATGACCTTCATTTTCTTTTTCTTTTTAGTAGGGAGAAGGTGGAGGTGGTGAACTAGGAGGAAGCCTGGAAGAACGGGCAGGAGGAGACAATGCACTCCCCCACCCCCACTACTTAGTAAATGGAGTAACAAGTGTGGCTTCTGAGCACCCTATACAAATGCAGGGGCCACATGGCGTTTACCAAACAGCAAGGGAAGCAGCAGCCCATCAAGGCCCACTTGGCAAGGGGCAAGATCATTCATTTTAAGGCCAAGGAGACTAGGACAGAGCAACATTTTTCCCATTGTAACAATTAAAAAAAAAAAAAAAAAAAAAAAAAAGGAGAGAGTATTGGCAAGAACATCTTTCACAGCTCCATTCTGAATCTAAGAGGGTTTGTTTGGTAGCCCGACTGGAATCCTACGTGCAAAACTGGTTACATGGGAAAAATGCATCCCCAAATTCAAACAGATGATGTAAACTTTTGCCTAATTTGTCACTTAAGGACCAAATTCATTTGCTTTAGATATCTGAACATGAGAATAACCCACAGTTTCTAGGGCTAGGCAAAACTAGCAACTCTTTACTGAGGAAATGGAGGTTTCCCAGGCTGAGGTTCAATTAGAACGGTGGCCACTTGATCGTTCCGATTTGTATACATGATTTATACCTTCTGTGGCATTCAGAACGCCCCTGCTCTCTCGACCACATTTGATGTATTTTTGTACCACATGCTTTGTCTCTGCTCACATGAGCACTGCCAAGAACACCAGTCCACACAGTGACCATAGGGACGGAAGAGCATCTTTCAGCATGTTTCAAAGAGTAGCGGGTAATTTATTTCACACTGAATATTAATTGGGGAAACCAAAGAATAGCAATCCGGCATAGGCTAGAAATTCTTTCCTCAAACTCCTTGTGGCTTCTAAGGCAGTACTAAGATTTCAGAGAAGGGAGGTATTCATTTCAGTGATGAAATTTTACTTTAGAATGAACTGGCATACTTTCCAAGAAAGGAGAACTAGGCTAGAAGCCAAAGTTGCCAAGTACTTTCCAATATTTGTTGTTTTCTTTAAAAAAAAAAAAAAAAAAAAAAAAAAAAAAAAAAAACCCTCCCTGGAAGAGTAATCCCTGTCCTTTTAAAATATATTTAAAATTTTTAGCCCCCTTTGAGAGAATAGTTGAACTTTTGGCATCAGATGACTAAGAACATTTCAAAAGGATACAATGCTACTTTTAATTCAGTATTGTTTCTAATTTATTTGATATTTGACTGGCCAAAACAGCAACAAAATAGACTGGACAAATGTTACGTTCTCCACATATACTCAGGAACGCTCAGCCTCTGAACAGAGCTGGACACTTGCAGGATTCAAAGATTCTGACAGCAACTGCAACCCCTCCATAAAACAGTTTTTGAAACTCAAACTTCCAAGTTCTGTGGCCACTACAAAATAGTCCCTCATTTAATTTTACATTGAATTACATTGTAAAAATATTTGCCTTATTATTTTAAAATAATCCAAATAATGAACATAAAGAAATTCTGACTTAAATCCTCACCGTGCTTCACAACACTGTGTAAGATGCAGAAGTACCTTGTGGGTTCCAGCACCAACACCCGGCTCCCACCTCCCTACCCTGGCAGCATCCAGGAAGATGTGGCCTTGGTTAGTGGCAACGTGGGATCTGTGGGAGGCTCCAGGCCATTTAGATGGGATGATAACCTTCAGCACTGAACCCCAGCTGAGTTCAACATAAAAACCCTTCCATGGAAACCAGTACCTGCACAGTGTTAAGGCAGGATGACTGGAACAGAAAAGGTGCAGCAAGTTTGACTATTTTCGTACCTGTAACAAGTAAGTAACTAATTAAACTTGTATTTACACCAATAGCTATAAGAAGATCACTGCACTGTCCAATTTCCTCCTTGCTGCTGCCATGCCTCCATTTTAAATGAATGTATCAACCTCCAGAACAAGCTATCAATGAAGTGGGGGGTGGACAGGGTGGGGGGTTCAACTCTACCAAAGCAAAATGTAACAACTTCCTAGAAGAAAATGCTACTGTGATTTGAGACTATTTTGCCAAAGCTTAAGGGACAGTTTGAGTGTCACTGCTGGTGGACTGTACACTATGGTCCAACTTCAAATTTAAAAATGCCTTGTAATTCAAGTATCACTGCTACTACGATTTGATATATTAACACGTCCACATAATTGCATTAACATTAGACATACAGCTACGTAATTGTTAAAATATATAATTTGTAACACATTTGTGGTATACCTTGTAGAAAACACGAGTGTAAGTTACATGTACAATATAATTACACACAATGTGAATATAAGCATACTTAACAAATACAAAAGAATTACATACGCTTTGAATATAAGCATAGCACTAATATTTTGATATAATCACATGAAATTATTTGTTTTTTCCACATTTTAAAGTGAGTTTTATTATTTCAGGGACATTTACTTCCCACCTCCAGTTAATGCAACTTTGATTCATAATGGGGGAAACCAGGATTCATCTAAAAGATCATCACCCAAATGGCTATTACAAAATTACCAAGTCACCTGCAAACTCTGCAGGGGTGGGAGTTCACTCCTGTGCCCGTGTGGCAAGGGCTCCTCTTTACATGGTTCAGAAGGAACAAGCACTGGTCTGTCCCAGAACTCATAGTCTGAAATGTACCCAGGTACCCTTGAGCTCAGGCATGAGGCTAAGAAAGAGCAGGGCCTGGGTGCTGTAACTTCTGAGAGGCCAGTGGCTGCACTCCAGCCTCAATAAGGAGGCACAGCTACTGGGCATTTATCTGTAGGCATGGTGTGGGCAACCTGCAGAAAAACACCTACCTCCTTCCAAGGACTCATTATGATGTGGTAAAAAAATTAAGCATCAAGACTTGATTCTGATAGGTGACATCAAAATCTTTCCCTCTAGGCAAATAAATGACTGTCACATGTACTTAAAAGAAGTTATGCAAGTTACTATGAGAGAGATGCTGAAAGGAACAAAATCTTAGGAGACACAAATACATAGCTTTCAGACTAGTGCTGCCCATGGGCTGGAAACACAGTAGACAGGGACTTTGATCCTGAAGAGAAACTGACAAGGACCACAGCTTGGCTTCCCCTTTACGGACTTGCTTCTGTTTTGCTTGGAAATGTGCAAGTCAGGAACACCCACTCCTGGTCAGCCTGACCCTACTGCGAAATCATAACAATATAACATGCAAGGCAATCTCGGAGTCCACGGCTGTCATCACAAACTCCACACTTCTATTTCAATGCAGGATTGACTTAGCATTATAATAATGCTGGTCATGACTTTTGCTCATTCAAGTTTTTCCTTCTATATATGTCCAAACACTTTACCAACATGACCCCATTTACTCAGGACTTAACTGGTGAGATAGGAAAGATTTCATATCTGCTTTTTCCCCCTGCATTACGGTCCCTGGTAAATCACTGAGATACCAATAACCAGGGTGCGGAGGGACCAGAAACAAGATCTTGAACCTTGACAGGTTTCCAAAAGCCTCTGGGAACTCATTTTATTGTTTTTGTTTTTCAGAAGGACTAATTCCAATTTAGAGCAGTGTTACGTGAGGCAATGACACTGGGGAAGCAGGGCAACTGATCTTGAATTCATTCTGCACTGCTTGGTTATATGAATATGCAGTCAATTTCTGCATAATGCTGTTCTGGTCAATGACAGACCACATGTCACAGTGGTCCCATAACCTCAAATAAGATTACAAAGTGAGCAATTCCTGCTGCCTAGTGACATCTTGGCACAGTAATGACAGAACCATGTATCACCACTGTGAGTGGATGCCTATCTATGAAAACATGTAAAATTAGATGCAACATATAATACTTAATAAGAAATGTTACTGATTTATGTATTTACTATTCATCCAAATACACACCCTCTACTTACAAAAAGAAAGTTTACTATAAAACAGTACACCCTGTTAGGCCAGCCACCTCACTCATTTATATCTCTTTATTGCATCAAGAGGCAATGCCAGGTGATGGACCTATACCATCCAGGTCTGTTGATGAAGACCTATCAAGATTTAAATAAACAGGCTGTTACATTACTGGGTCATTTGATATCATCCTCATGTGTGTATGTGTTTGTGGTGCTGTGGATTGAACCCAGGGCTTCATGCATCCTAGGCAAGCACTTTACTGCTGAGCCATATTCACAGTCCTTTTCTAAAACATCTTAATCAAAGTCTAGCCAAGGGCTGGGATTGTGGCTCAGCGGTGGAGCACTCGCCTAGCGCGTGGGCGACCCGGGTTCGATCCTCAGCACCATGTACAGATAAAACACATTGAATAAAACGCATTGTGTACACCTAAAGCAAATAAATAAGAATATTAAAAAAAAAAAAGTCTAGCCAAGTTGCTGAGGCCAGCTTGAACTTGTGGTCCTCCTGCCTTAGCATCCCCAGGAGCTGGGATTATTGGCATATGCTACCATGCCCAGTTTACTGTCTTTTCTCTCTACCTCCTTCAAACAGTCAAATTATTCAAAAACCCATCAAGGTGTTATAAATGATCTTTGCACAATGCTAAAATTGCCTAGACATATTTCTAAGACCATATACTGGTGATTAATTGACATAACTGTATTACAAGAAATAAAAACTACCCCTCCAAGCCGGGCGCGGTGGCGCACGCCTGTAATCCCAGCACTTTGGGAGGCTGAGGCAGGAGGATCGCGAGTTCAAAGCCAGCCTCAGCAATGGCGAGGCACTTAGTAACTCAGTGAGACCCTGTCTCTAATAAAATACAAAAAAAAAAAGGGCTGGGGATGTGATCCAGTGGTCGAGTGCCCCTGAGTTCAATCCCCAGTACCAAAAAAAAAAAAAAAAAAAAAAACTACCCCTCCAATCTGGGCTTTGATTTGAAAAACCTCTTGAAGGTAACAGTTTTATTAAACTGTGATGCCACCCTTGTGCTGAGACCTATCAGGAAATGTGGAGCCTGGCTCTTGTGGGTGTGGATCCCAGTTCTGTCTTGACCACTGGAGGGAACTCTACTCTGCACCTCAGCTTCGTCATCTGCAAGAGGAAGGTAATGAACCAACCTTACAGGGCTGTTGTGAAGAACAAACTGAGTAACACATGTTGGATGTCCAGTCCAATAAAACTTCATGCCTTTCAGCTTGAATATGAGAATTGGTGCCCGTCCATCTAGGGGCTTGCTACACAAGGCAAGCCAGACAGAATTCAAGGAAACTTCTCAACAGTTCAAAAACTTCATGAGCATTCAAGTCTTTAAAAAGGGCAGAACACCAATTGAAATTAAAGCAGAATTATCTTCATAAAAACAAGATTTAAATGAACAGGCTCACTGTTACATGACCAGGTCATTTGATATCATCCTCATGTGTGTATGTGTTTGTGGTGCTGGGGACTGAATCGAGGGCCTCATGCATCCTAGGCAAGCACTTTACTGCTGAGCCACATTCACAGTCCTTTTCTAAAACATTGGAATCAAAGTCTAGGCAAGTTGCTGAGGCTGACTTGAACTTGTAGTCCTCCTGTCTCAGCCTCTCCCCAGAAGCTTGGATTATTGGCATGTGCTACCATGCCCAATTTACTGCCTCTTTTCTCTCTACCTCCTTTAAACAAATTATTAAAAAAAAAAAAAAGTTATCTATGCCATTTTGATTACCCTACCTCCAGTTTCATAGTTATCTAGTTCCAATCCAGCCTATACTCATCACTATTGAATTATCTCCTATACAATTTCCATATATCTCCACGTTTCTAAACTCAGTAATTTTTAAAGCTTTCCTCTTGACCTCCCATGAGCAACCACACTTTGGACCTTTTCTACAACGTTTACCTCCTCTGTCTTCCCTCCTGCAGGACCCTCTAGGTTTTCTTCTATGCTACTCCTCCTCCTTTTTCTTCCTCCTTGACCAGTTTTTCTTCCTTGAGACCCAAGATATTGGTGGTGCAGAGCCTGGGTCCCAGATCTTCTCTCACTTTATCCTCTCCTCTAGCTGATTTCAACTTAACAACTCAAGATCTTCAACTGAACTAAATGTGAATGATCACATTTTGAGCCCAGAATGTTCTCATGAGGTCCACTCTCGTATACACAAGTGCCTATCTTATGTGTCATCTTAGATACTTCAAATATTATCTGAAATGAAGTCATCCTTTTTTTTTTTTTCCTGAAATTCACACATGACCATGCCTGAGCTCTGCTTAAAACTGTTGGCCTTCCCTGATCTTGGGGTCCTCCTTTATACCACACCCAGTTACGCAGGCCCACTTCCTGCTCCAGCCTCTGTACTCCAGCTCCAAGAGCTTTCAATGAATTCAGGTGAGTCTTTCTCTCTCTTACCTTAGGGCCTCTGTGTGTGCTTTTCCTTCTATCTCTATTTTTTTCTCACATTCTGCCTACAGAAACCCTGTACACCAGAAGGAAGTCACCACCATTTAACCATGTGGGGCCAATGGACCCTTTCTTTTCCTTTGAAAAAAAAAAAAAAAAAAAAAAAAAAACAGTAAATAAATAATTCACAAAAATGAAAGAAAAATGGAAACAGTGTTATTAGAAATTGATAAAAATTTAAACAGCAAATTTAAATGTCTGTTCCATATTTTCCCTACTTTAAAGCGACAGACACCTAAAGGCTCAAGGTCCTTTCAATGCAACTAACTGTTCGCCCCACTGTCTGGAATGAAGCTGGAAACACATCTACCACGCTGCAAAAGCTGATTATAGGTTCCAAAGACATCTCTAACAAGTTCTACCTTAGCATTAGTTTTCGTTCTTCTAGTTGTAGTTGAACCATCAAATGAAACATCTCTGAACATTTTGATGGCTTGTAATTTGCTGACAAGAGGGCAGCCATCTTCTTGCCTTAATAATTATAGAAAACTTTCATTTTTATATGTAGTAAAACCATTTAGAATGATATTGCAATGATTATTTTTCATTTTTATATCATGTATTCCTACCAAGCACTTTTGTATACACTCCTACATCTGTCCCCTGATGAACCATATGCGAAGTAAATTTTTGGTGCACATTCATTCATCTTAGGAGATGAAAGAATACTGTCTCATGCCCTTTTAGCAAAAACAGAATGACCCAGGTTTTTGTTGCAAAATGTTATAGGATGAAGTATTTCCTACTGAATGACTAACTGGATAATAAATCTGTGTTTCCTTTTTGTCCTTTGAAATCTATTGCTGACTCATTGATTGATTCCTTCATTGGGAAAAAAATCCATCCAGGATATATCTTCATCTGAAGAATCAGTCTTATATTTCAGTTATATAGATTTCACCATTATCATCAAACTCTACAGAGATTCTACGCAGCTTTTGCATTTATCTCCCCCCCACCCCCCTAGTATAGGAGACTGAACCCAGGGCCTCACACATGCTAGGCAAGTGCCCTACCACTGACCCACAAACCAAGCCTTACCTTACCTTATGAATTTATGTCTAATGGAAAGACATTGTTATCAGTTTTCTCTCTTGTGATCATGGGAGAAGAGGTAAAACTATGAATTCTCAAGTGTGTTCAACTAAAATAACTTTTCAAAAATAACTTATAATTAAGTTAAAAGATGATGCCTACAGATTTTTAGACCCTCTTGAGAGATGATTCAAAACTCTGGCTAATGCAATGAGAAATCTCCAGGATAATAAAATACTGAACTTTACTTTTTTACTGCCTGATCCTGATGACTCCATTACTCTCTGCTTTTCTTTCTACTTTGGTCTTTTCTAATGTATTGCAAGTAACTGATGAGCAAAGATAAACTAATTACTCAGATGATGAAATAGGACAATGTTTCAAGACATATGAAAGATCACTAAGAGGCCACTATGCATCTTGGCTTTGTAAAAGGGTCCAATGGAACCACCTGGTAACAATATACAGTATGAGTTGCTTTCTCCTTAAAAATAAATTTTCTCCCCCCTCCCACTTTGAAAGTCTCCCAGAAAGATAACACATATGAAAGAGCAATCCTTAAAATCAGTTAAGGTATCTCAAAAAAGAAATTTCAAAGCTAAAATAAGGTCCAAAAGAGCCCAATGGTAGATTGAGGGTTAATGGCACCCTCCCACCATGAAAATATCAATAATTGCTAACACTTTTTTTTTTTTTTTTTTTTTTTTTTTTACAGAAGGGTTTTCTACCTAACTAGGTCAAATTTGCCTATTAAACAGTTTCATCACATCATTTTCTTAACTTTCATAGCACTAAACACAGTTGTGCTGTGACATTTACTGGTCCGATTAGTGTGAGTAATTAATCAATGTCTGTTTTCTTAAAAAGCTAAGGATTATGAAGGCAGACACTACAATTTTGATCTCCATTGTATTCTCAGCACCTGGAATCAACCATGGCATAGAATAAGTTCTCAACAGGGGTCTGAGGGAAACCAATCCAAATCCAGTTGTTTTTATATCTACGTTATAGAAAATAACTAACAGGTATTAATTGTCCATTATTGTTTCATAATTTTTCCTAGGGGGTCACTATATCGACTGAGGATGTATCTCAGTGGTAGAGCATTTGCAGAGCACGTGCAAGGCCCTGGGTTCCCACTCCAGCAGCTGTGGGTGGGGTGGGGTGTCCAATCACTACATGTTTTCATCCCCCACAAGCCTTGACAAAAGGGAAGGAAATATTTACTAAGTATCTACTGGGGCCAGGTGGTTTACATTTATTGTTCTAATTCTCAAATCTTACCAAGTGAATAGCTATTACTATTCTCATTTTACAGATGGGAAGCTGGGATTCAGAAGGTTAAATAACTTGCCCAAGGTCACAGAACCAATAAATAGGAAGAGAGAGATTTAAATTCCTGCCTGATCTGACTCTGCCCTGTGTTCTTTCTAGTCCAGCCACTGAAACACACCAGGGAAGCATGTTCTATTTCTTTTACAACCATCCAGAACACGGAGTTTCTAGCTTGGGAAACAGTGGGTACTAAGTAGTGCTGTCTAAAGAGCTATGATTCCATTTAAATCAATATTTAGATTTGGTTTCTCTTTGAGGGTATTTTCTGTTTTTTTTTTTTTTTTTTTTTTTTCTTCAGAAGCTCATATTCTCCTTGCCTTGTGTGTAGAATTTGATTTAAAAGTAGAATATATGCCACACAGGCACTGAGAAGCATTTTCATTTTCCTTGGAAAACAGAAAGTCACTTCCAATATATTAGCAAATGTGCTACAGATGTTAACTCTGCAAGTTAAGTTTTTACTTCCAAAATTTGGTAAGAAAGTTTAATAGGAGGGGCTGGAGTTGTGGCTCAGTGGTAGAGCACTTGCCTAGCATGTTGAGGCACTGGGTTTGATTTTTAGTATAACATATAAATAAATGAATAAAATAAAGGTCCATCAATATCTAAATATATATATATTTAAAAAAAAATAAAGTTCAACAGGGAATGTGCCTTTTACCAGCACCTCAAAAATATACTTTCACGGGCTATCAGAATGTTTGTTTTCAAGAAGTACAATGACTTCAAAGAAACCCCATTTTAAAATCTGTCAAATATGCACATGTTCAATGTACTCTCCGAAAAGATTCTTTTTTTCTTTTTTTTAAGTATTTGTTTTAGTTGTACACAATGCATTTATTTTTACATGGGGCTGAGGATCAAATCAGGGCCGCACCCGTGCTAGGTGAGTGCTCTGCCGCTGAGCCACAACCCCCAGCCCTCTGAAAAGGTTCTAATGGCTTCCTCCTCAGAACTTATTTCACCTCATATATTTCTGTTAGAGGCTTTGGTTTCTCCTTTCAAAATGCAAAAGCAAATTCCTGAGGTCGTTAATAGCTATAAAAAAGGTAGAGTGACATTAAATGACCAATAACTTGATGGTGGAGGGAACTGAGAATGAAGTCAGTGACAAATCCAAGTCCCCCTTCATAATTTCTACCTGTAGCCACATGACAGTTGCTGCAGACCCAAGAAAAGCATTACCTTGATTGTTTTATTTCAACCCAGCAACATCTACTGACAGTGGCTTCGATGGAGAGGGAGGAGATCTAGCATTAGCTAGGGTGCATCTGCGCCGTGCGCGTGCGCACACGCACACACACACGCACACATCTCTTAGTTTTCTCCTACTCCTGCTTCCCGGCACACAGAAAACCTTCCTAATTGGAAGATCATGATTTGATAAAGCCCCACAGATAACTGACACAAGCAGCAATGGATCCCCCTCTTGATCCCCAACACACACACACTGATCCACCTGGCCCAACCAGCATGCAACTGACCTCACATCCCAGCCAGGCAAGGACGGGACTGGAGGCATTGGGTGGCCTAGGGAAGAGGTGGCCTCAATGCTCAAGAGTGTCTGGAGGTGACTTAGGGTGGGGAAGACATGAGTGTTTTACCATTGTGGTTGACACTTAAAAGCCTACTGCCTGGTTTTGGAACACTGACGGCCACTTGTGTGGCTCAAAGTCCTTGGGTAAGTCATTTATGCTGTCTTAGCATCTGCACCAGTGAAATGAAGATAACACTGTCTAAAGCTCCTGTGAGGGGCACAGGGTGAACCAATGTACCACGATTTGTCAGCACACTTCATCCTGCCAGCGTTAGCTACTGTTACAATTTTTAGAGATATGAAAATAAAGGAAGAAAACCTGGGGTTCCAGAGAAGACAGAAAACTTAAAAATAAGTTATAATCAATCATTTCTCTGCTCCATCACTTCCAGAAGGCTTTCCGCATCACGGGAGCAAGGGTCAATTTTTGCAAGGCCTTATGTGGTCAGATCTCCCTGCTTCACCTCTGTGGCTCCAGCTGCTTCTTCCTCTCCACGTTGGTACTTCAGGCTCCTCCTCCAACATGCCAGGCACACTCCGCTTTGTCAGCCTTACCCCTGCCCGTCTTCTGCCTGGACAGCCACCCCTGTAAATGCATAGTATCTCTCTCCATCTCCTTCCTATTTTTTACCCCTGTATCTCCTGGATAAAGCCCCTTCTGACATCCTATTCAAAACTGGAACCCTCCCCCCACCAAATCCACCTTCCCTGATGTACCTGACCCCAGCCCAGGGCAACTTCTAACACAACTGTCCTTTTTGTATTTCCCCCACCAGATAGTACACGCTGCAAGGGCAGTCTGTCGGTTTACTGATGTTCCATAAACAGTTGTTGACATGAATAAAGCCCCAATCTAGTATTTTCAAGTTACGTTTGTCCCTCCTGGTTCAAAGAGGAAAACCACATCCTCACCCTTCTCTCTCACTCTCACACAGACATATTTTTTTTAGAAAACCACTACTGAAGTCCCTTATGATTCAAATGATACAGGAAACTGCTAACCAACACATCAGATTGCTCCCTGGGTAGTGCACTAACTTGTGCATTGGATTGATTTCTACCTATCTCTTTCCAAAAGAGCCTGAGATCATTACAGTGGCAAGGAACTTCCTTTCAGCAGTATAGGAATTTACCGTCAGATGTGCTGGAAGAAACTTGAGGGGAACAAGATGATAATCTCACATTTTGAAAAAGCAAGTCATCACAAATAAGACTAACACTTGCACACACAATACGGTACGTTAACTTCTAGGACAGGCATTGATTTCTAGGACAGATAGTGGCAATGTTTGCCATGCCTACAGCTACCCCAAAATCCCAAGATATTTAATGACCATCTCGCCAAAGAGCAAATCCTCTTTGACAAAGTGAAATCCCTAAGTTATAAATAGAAAAAAAAAATCAACCTTAAAGATATAAATTGCTTAATTCCACAATTCCTTTGGTAGCAAGGCACTTGACACTAATAAAGATGTGCATTAAAGGATTACCAGGGATTGTCTAGGTGACAAACTACACACACATCTCAAGAAAGAAATATTCCTGAAATTGAGACCAGGCCTGTAAAGCTTTGCACTATTTTTCTGCCTGGTCTAATTTTAGATGATTCCCTGATCGCTGGAGAGTCTGTGCCATGCCAGGCTCCCCAGGCTCAGCAACAGATTTCTCTCTCCGACTGCAGGTCACATTATCTCATGAATGAAGTGTTATTTAGGTCAGTAAAGAGGCTCTGGCCTAGTTGAATGTGCATGTCATCCCTGATGTTCATGCTCTATATATCAATATTTTGGATTATTATTGGGGAGAACAGAAACGATTGGTATCAGCATGCAGAAGGGACTGTGGCTATTACGAAGCAGAACAGGTTAAAATTCCTGAATAATTTCAAATCTTCCATTCCTGATATCTTTAAACTATCCCCATGGCTCAATAGGTGTTACTTTGTTACCTACTACATTGTCCATAGTGCTGAACTTTATTCCCCCCCCCCCCCAAGCAAATTCTGTTTAATTTTAACTTTGAAGTTAGGGTTCTAGAAAAACAAAAGCAATGCACTGTGTTTATTTATTTATTTATTTAATATAGAAGCAAATTGCTTGGCTAAATGACCACATACCACTGGTGAGTCTTACCTGCTGAAGATAGTGAATTATTCTAAATATGGAATGTGGTTGAAAAGAAATAAAACTCAAAGCTAAAAAAAAAAAAAAAAAAAAAATGCCAGGCACTATGAACTGATTTGAAAAACCCATGAAACTGGTCTAAATCTGCCAAGGAAATGAGACAATCCTGTTTGTGTTGTAGTCAAGACTTTAAGAAGACTCAAATAACCTTGTGTCCAAACTAAGAAATATAAATGCCAGGAGGATCGCCTGATCAAGTGTTTCCCCAGCAGGAGCTGGGGAACAAGCCTAACATAGGGGAGATGCTTAGGGTATTTCTGTGCAGCAAACTTATAAATGCATAGTCTCTAGTTCAACAGAGTGAAGACAGCTCCACACAGTGAAGGCAGTCCAACAGAAGCCACACAACGTCACAATATCTACATGGAATGCAGAAGGCTCACATCTTTTCCTCCCCTTCCTGCCAAGAAAAAAAAAAAAAAAAAAAAGTTCAGGCTCCACCTTGAAAGACTGACTCACCTGGTTAGAGAGGCACCCAGGCAGCAGTATTTTTGAAGAATTACTCAAGTGCTTCTCCTATGCAGACAAACATGACAACCACTGATCTATCAATGCAATACTGAATTCCTAAACTTTTTTTTTTTTTGCAATGTCTTATCTATACTGACAAGAAAAAGCAATAACCTTTTTTTTATTTAGAGATACCTGCCATACTTGTGTAACACTTCAATGGAGTCTGATGTGCAAACTTAAAATCTGTTGGTGTATTCTAAGAACATTTATATTTAATAGCAAGTGAAGAAACAGACCTTATCTCTGCAATGCTTTAATTTAAAATGTGACCCCAGATTATTTTGAAATAAAAATGCTCTGCATGGTGCCTAATGCTCCACAGCACTTCCAAATGAAAATAAACAAAATCTATAGTTAAATGCTGATGTTTACATGTTTCTGTGCCTAGGTTTTATAGGAAAATCAGAAGCGTTGTCCTTGTCACCTGACCATCTCAAATCAGCATCTCTCGTTTAATGATTTCAAATCAACTTGCAGATTTCAAATGAAGAGCGGGTACTGGACAGGCCTCTTCACATGTAGCATGCATGTTTCTAAATGATCTATCTCCAGCCCATCAGAGAAGGACAACACTCTAAGAGAGTTCCAGGCTGCAGCAGGAGGGAAGAACATGCAGGAACACCAAGAACACTGAGAAACCACCATGCAGAACACCAGTCCCAAATTATCCTGTTTCTGTAATTAGCTATTTTATGATAATGACCAAGTCTGGCATAAGGGTACTCACTCCCCAGGGAGTGCAAAATGCCCTCTGGATGACAAAGTTACCACTCTGCAGGGAAAGGATCCCTGGAGCTGTCTTATCCTGGGGTTTCTGAGCGAGGTTCACTTGGTACCTCTGGGCCCCATCAAACTGCGAAGCGTGCTCCATGCAATCTCAGGTAGGAGAACCGAGGAAAACTGTTGGTCCCTCTGAGATCACAGGGCTGTTCAGCAACTTGATGAGACAAACTGGACTTGGACTCTTCAACTATGGCACTCTCTTGTGCTCACGAGGTAACAACAGCATCGACTCAGGAACTTTCTATTTCTTTTCTTCCTCTGCCATTTTCAGCTCTAGCCTCTTATTTCCAAGACTGGCATTTAAGATAAGCTTTTATGCCAAAGAGGAGCCCAGGAAGAGAACCGTGGCCAATTCACCTGTTTCTGCGTATCTACTCTGACAAGCTTCAGCCTCTGAGGGCTGAAACTCATACTAAATCAGATAAACACCAGTCATTTGAATTCAAAGGCTCTGTGCCCCCATTCAGGCGCACTGTCAGAAGATGGGCGGTGTATGTTTGAGATTTCAGATATCCAATCAAACAGGCCTGGGGGCTCCTTAAGATTCCAGGACCTGAAGTGAAAGCACTCTGCCACTGCTATGGTGCCTGAGGACATGCCTCCCCCTGGCCCACAGAAAGCCACTTCTCATCCTGGCTGCTGTTGTCTTGGAATGTGTGGCCACAACCTCATGGCACTTGCACAACTTTTTTTTTTTTTTTTCCCTTTTGGCTCCAGAGAAGTCTTCAAATCTTCAAAGCAGAGAAATGAAAGCAGTCACGGGACACGTCTCTACCATCTAACCCAATTTCGCCTTCCAAGGGGCTGAGCATTAAGAAGGACTGAGCTATGTAAACAAAATACTTTCTCTCATTATGAGAAAAAAAAAAAAAAATTCCCCGGTACCTGTTTAATAATGATTTGCTTTCCACCTTAGTAAGATGGTTCAAATCTCCCCTCATCCCTATGAGGCAGACCAAATTATTAAGTCCACTGTAAAGAAAATAAACTCAAGCATATGAACGATCTCCATCCTAAAGCAGACATTTGATTTCAATCAAATCAAGTGAAAAAGTCAGGGATTAAGAAATGGAAAGCATATGTTAGCCGATTCACGAAAACAGCATCATCACGTGGTGAAACGGGATTCGAGCGCCTTGTATTCTAGCTGTGGCTCTGTTTACCCGTGGAGGGCACCGAAGGAGGCTTTTAAACCTTGACTATAGCTTAATTGTTTCACATACAAAATGCAAACAGTAAGCAATACCTCGCCCAATTTGCTTGCATGGATTGTTGGAAAAATAATGCTTTTATACTTCAATACAACACATTAAAGCAGAGCTCTTTTAAGCCAACGGAAGTGAAGTGGGCAGCAAATATCGTGTAACTCCTTAAAATAAGTCTTTTTTCAGCAAAGAAACGTACACAAGAACATTTCCAGCTGAACACGTTCTACCTATAGGACAATTTGCAGAGAAAACAGTACTTAAAATGGCATTACATGGTCAAGCTCAAGCTAACCTCCTCTAGTGTTTTGTTTATGCTCTTTGCAATGCATTTAAATACCAAAACACTACTGGAACATGACAAATTCTCCAGTGGCCCCAGAAAGAGAGGGTTTTAACACTAAATAGAGAGATGAGATTTATTTTTTTCCTTCAGATACTTATATTCCCATTTGGCTGGGACTCAAGCATTTTCGTTTTGCTTAGCCTTCTATTTCTTTCCAGGCAATCTAAAACCTAGACAGGAAAACAACAACAAAGGAGGTGGGAGAGGAAGAAGAAAAACTCCATTTAATTTAACATGTCTTGCAAAGAGTAAAAAGTAGAATTTCTCTTGTTAAATAGAAGTGCTCTTTGTGGCAGACTGCTAGCAAATGTCAAAATCCTGTTGGATGCAATATCTTTAAGTGTATCTTTCTAATAATATGAGTTAAAGGAACAACGCCAGGGTTTGGAGAGGCAGGCTATTAAACAAAAAATATTTTGTGGCTCGTATAATCTCCAAGTCATAATCTGGCAATCACCATTGCTACAGTGCATCCTAAGAGCCAGCTTTAAGTACTTCATGGGGGGAGAAAAAGATGACTTTGTCAATGGTTTGAGCACACAATCAGCGTGTGTATCTGTAAAGGCCAAGTGCACTCCTTGGATTAACACCAGTTCAAATGGCCCACAAGGCCACCCAGGGCTTCTTGGTGAGAGTTCCATGCTGAGCAGTTGTTGATCAAGCCATTAACGGTTTTCCTTTACCTCCTGTTCTCTGTATAGATCAGCATTTAGCAAAATGGAAACTTCTTCCGGGTGACTACCTGGCTTTACTGCAAGGCACTCACAAGATCATGGATCTGCTGGCCAGGGCCAAGCTTGCAGAGAAACAGCACTGGTGGTGGGTTTGGAGCTTCGAGGCTTGGTGACCTCTGGCTGCTGCCCCCACCCACACACCTGCCACCTCCCAGAGGCCCTCACGCCTGGGCACACTTCATTTGACCCATACTGGCTCATTAGCTACCGTGGCATCTTGCAAAAGTCAGGTCTGTGGCCTCTTGTTATTTCAGGGGCTGCGTCTGCTGCCTCTTGAGATTGATTTTTCATCAGGGCAGACGGTTTCCCTGTTACGCAGATGGTGCCAGAGCCTCCAGGAGCTGCTGCTCACCAATCTTCCCAGCACGGCTTCCCGGAGGCCCATGGATGCAGAATCGATTTGCAAGCAGGTGACTGGACACCTCACTCCACTGGTTCTAACCCCTCCTCCTCCAGAAGTGTGTGGTGTGAAGCTTGAACTTGGACCCTACTCCTTCAGGCCTTGCCCACCACTGCATGAAATCCCCCTCATCTTATGACTTTTGATTCTGGCTTAAGTTTATACTTATTTCTAATGTTTACGCCCTTTTAGACTTTGATTAGAACACACTCATCAATCAAAATTACTTTTTCTAACACTGACTCCTAGGGTCATCTTTGCCTCTTATAACACTAGTGGTCATGTTAATATGTTAATGAAAACACCCCCCGCCCCCCAACTGTGCTTCCTCTTACAAATTTGGTGAGACTTCCATCAAGATGTAAATCAGCATTCTGGGTAAACATTTCATTCTTACTCTTCACACGTATAATCCTTGACTCCCTTCTTACACAATTCAAAACACCTTCCTTCCTTAAAGATTCAGTTATAGCATCTCTCTCTTATTTTGCATCATCAGTGCATTTTATGGAATTTATGCTTATAACTACATCTTACACTTTATCTTGCACAAAGACTGTCACCGTGCTGAGAAGCTTGTATAATAAATCATTACTACCTGACTGATTACAAACTACACAGCATGCTATTAGCTGCCTACTCCTAGTTATGTCTCCCTCCCCCTCCTCCAGTGCTGGGGATTGAATCCAGGGCCTTATGCATGTTAGGCAAGTGCTCCACCACTGATCTTTGCTCCCTAGCCCTTAGCTGTTCATTTCTTAAAACATAGAAATTATTTATAAAAACATATAGCCATTCATTTTCCTACAAGAACACCACCACCACCTCATTCACAGAATGACCCTCCAAACACTATGGACTGTGAAAGAGCATATTCTATATGTGGAATGAATTGTCTGTATGATTATAAATTGCATTTTAAAGAATCCTATAGGGTTGTGGAATATAGGGCATCATGGGGCACATATTCCACTGCCGTTTCCAGAGGTTTTATCTGCACATGAGCTCGGGATTCTCCATTTTCAATGGACAAACATGCTGAAACCAATTCTGCTTAAAACAAACAAAAACTCTTTCTAAATGCATTTCTTGGATTTAGGCCATTGTCACAAAATCACTACTCTTCTGTGTGACTCCCCTGGTTGCTTTTAAAGCTTTGTTTTCCAATACAAAAGCAGATTTGAGCATTGCTTGTAGTGAGTGCTGTAGATGGGATTTAAATAATACAGCA
Source organism: Tamias sibiricus (assembly GCA_025594165.1). Lineage (NCBI taxonomy): Eukaryota > Metazoa > Chordata > Mammalia > Rodentia > Sciuridae > Tamias > Tamias sibiricus. The sequence goes on from CM046669.1 coordinate 87,992,931, forward strand.
GTTGGGACTGAAAAGGAACCTTTAGAAATAGCTAGATAGGGGATACTCCAGATGGGGAGAGGGGAAAGGAAGCAGAAATTCACATGAAAGAGCTTTTGAGATGGTGGCTATGCCATTTGCACTTAGTCCACAGAATCTGCCATACTTTGCAGACACTATTAAGAGTTTGGGGGAGCAGCTGGGATCAAATTTAGGTCATGTTGCCAGGCACGGTGGTGCATGCCTGTTAGTCCAGCCGTGTGGGAGGCTGAGACAGGAGGATTGTGAGTTCAAGGCCAGCCTCAGCAACTTAGCAAGGCTATAAGAGACCCTGTTTCTAAATAAATAAAAACAAAAGGGTTGGGGATGTGTGACTCAGGAGTTAAGTACCCCTGGGTTCAATCCCTGGTACCAAAAAAAAAATCTTTCCTCTTCAGATCCCATTCTGGAGAACATCAAGTTTAGGACAACTCTTTAAAGCATCTAAGTCAAGCACATCTGTCCCATTTGCCCACTCACAAGTGCATGGAGTAGGAGGACAAGGGATTGCAATAAAAAAGATGTCTGAGAGGAGAAAATGCACTTAGATAAGCCAGAGTTGTCGAGATCTCTAGTTAAATTATTCCACATAAAATGACTTCATTTAATCAGCCAAGAGTCTCCATTATTCTTTCTCAGTTATTCTGATTTAGAAACTTGGGAGAAACAGGAATTGGATCCCATTTGTAAAGTGCTCTGATTATGATGAAACGCTGTACAAAATACAGAATGACAAAAGTGTGTCGGCTTGGACTCTTAAAGGCTTTCTACAAGTGTACAATCTACCTACTCGTTTCGTGTGAATGTGTCTTTCTTTCACCTATATTCATGCCTACTAGGAAAAAGAGTGAACCACGAATTAATACCTTTCTCAGCAACTTTTTTCAGTCTTTCTGGGCAACAGGAAGATGGCGTGAATGATATATACACACATGAAATATAGGTTATGACATTATGGTAATGTCCATAATTCAATCAACTTTCAGAATGTACGATAGCTTAGAGATTTGTATCTCATAGAATATATCAGAAAAGGAAGCTGGTAGAATTCCCTGAATAGTCTCAACTCTCCTGTTCTGAACTTCACTTGAACTTCACATTTCCCAAGTCAGTCAGTACTGGTCTACAGACTACAGGTCTACCAAAGAATCTCCTCTGGTCCATTGTAAAATGAGATCAGTAAGGACAAGGTAGAATTTTCATGAGTCAAAATTGTTTTAGTTAAAAGACAGTCTTACTGTTACACACAGTTTTCTATTTCTTTTGAAAATTATGATGAAAAAGTCAATGACATTTTTAAATGTCTTTCCTTGTCATAATAAAATATACACACTTTACATGTGTACCTCTGAGTCTAGGAACCACTGCCCTAAATATCAACTGTCCTCCTCCTGATGATATTGTAATAACTATATTGTTTCCTATGATTGCTGCCATGCACACACATACCAGTTTTATCATAATAATCATAAAGAGCATTATTTGGCAGTTCCTATATGCCAGTCTCAACACAAATTGTTTCACACACATTATTTCACACCTTAAAACTTGAGAAGCCGAAGAATGTTCTGCTTCCTAAAGATGTTAGCAATTATATATCAAAATTAATTATGGCTATGTTTGGAGAGCATTCAAATGGGATATTTACTTATTTTCCCAAATGACCTAACATCATTTCCAGTATTTATAATATCATCATTAACAGAACCTAGAAACAGAATTGCCAAACACATCGTCAAGATGAACTAATAGAGAGAAATTGAAGTATGTCCACATATACGCAAATAAATTTACTGTCTTTAAAAGTGTGTTTCCTAGAATAAAAGGGATAGAAATTGGTTGGTAGGAAAAAATACCAAAAACAACAACAAAAACAGAGTTCTTTGAGCCAAAAACTGGGGGAATACAAAGAAAAAGAAAATAAAATATTTCTTCCTCATCCAGCCACGACACACAGGTAAAACTGATGCATCTGAAGGCATTTTATTTCCATAGATGCACCTCTCAGATTAAAGAATGTTCCAAGGGCAGTATGCAGGAGGGGATTGTGCACAAGGAAACACTGAAAGAGATCAGGGCATTTCATCTACTTAACTGAAGAGATGGTCTATTGAGGGAAAAGTAATTAACAGTTGATCCAATGAACAAAAGAATGTTGTTGTGTGACATTTCATTGGGAAAGTGACTGTAATAATAATAATAATTTTTAAAAAGGCCCAAGAATGTGTCACATAATTACAGTGTTTATGGCTTATGATTTAAAGGCATAGATGAAGTAGATATATTTTTTTAAGGTCTCCTTTACCCGGTGATAATTCAACTTACTTTGTTATGACCTTGGTTTTTAATAAAACAAAATTCTTTCAGAGAGTGGACTCAATACTACAAGATTATATTGAAAAGATAATATATATTGAAATATTATATTGAAAAGATAATATATATTTTTAAAAACCAGGCTCCAATTAATTTAAATTCCATGTTAAATAATATAACATGGAATTTCATTCTCAGGACAACAAGTTCTGAAGAATTTGTGGGTTAACAGCTGTATAGTACCATAAGGAAAACACCAGGTTTTGAAATCAGAAGCCCTCTACTACAATAACTTCCTAGCTCTTGACCCTGAATCCACTTGCTTCATTTTCCCAGGTTAGTTTCCTCCTGTGAATTCCACTCTAATACCAGGGTCATCTATTGCACAGAGTTGCTACTTGGACCAAACAAGACACTGAGTAAAAAAGAGCTTTTGTTGTAAAGGGCAACATTTTATGTGGTTACTGTCCAAGAAGTCTGTAAAGAATCAGAGAAGTGTCAACTAACACAAGACCACTGGAAGTTAGAAAGTGAATTCCGTCTTACCCATCTGCAGCTAGCTGTTCAATTTTAAATATGGAGCCGGTTGGTTTTGAACAGGGTGAAGGTGAAGCCAGAATTAGACAGGCAGTCAGGACAGATGGGTAAATCCAGTCAAATCAGAAGGAATCAGGCCAATTTTGAGTGAGTCCCGGGAAGGTGGAGACTGTCCCCTCGGGTTTGAAATGTTAATTCCTTCAGAGTCCTTTCTCTTCCGGAACCTGCCCCTGCTCCAACCTGTTGCTAAGGTGACCTGTCCCAGGAATTGCCCTTCCCTACAGGAGTTAATTTTTTTTTAATATTTATTTATTTGTTTTAGTTGTACACAATGCAATGCATTTATGTTTATGTGGTGCTGAGGATCGAACCCGGGCCGCACATGCGCGAGGTGAGCGCTCTACCGCTGAGCCACAATCCCAGCCCCAGGAGTTGTTAATTAATGTGTCCTGGGCTGCACCATTCTGTCCTTCCCCCTTCAGCCCACCTGTTTCCCACCTTTTGGCCAGCCCACCGAGCATTCCTGGGCCTACCTGGGCCTAGTCACATACAGAAGGGAGAAAGACAAGGGGAAGAGGGCAGGAGAACAAAGGAAGCCTAGGACCTAAAAAGGGCAGAACACCTCACTTCTGGGGATACCAGGACACCAGCTATGGCCCACTTCTCCCTCTGGGGAGAAGTCTATGTTATCCCTTTTTAAATAAACCCTGCTTTATATGCTTGCCTTGGCATGCTTCTCTAATGTTCAAACTTCAACACTGCGGGGAGCAGAACTCCTCACTGGCAACTGGTGGTATCAGCCATATCAAAGGTCATCCGACAACCCACAGGACAGCACCCAAGGTCCTTAAAACAATGAAAACTTTCTATTTTCCATCCTGAGACCAAGAGTTTCCACCCTATTGACTAGAGTTTGGTAACACGAAAGAGAAACTTAAATCTTAGGTACCTGGATCATGCAAAGCTGGATCACAGTAATTAAAAACTAGATTGAAATTTTGTAAAATTTTTTTGGGGGAAAAAGGAAACAGTGCCTACTGGTTCCCCTAGAGAGTCTACAGATCCAATTTAGCAAAATAAAATATTAGCAAATATATAAACACATGTACATTTATACCCATGACACACATGAGAACAAAAATCTTTAGTCTAAGAAGCAGCTAAGGTCAAAGTTGTATGGTTAATCCTATACAGAGGAAAATATAAAGCTCTTTTACATGAAGCTCAAATATGTTGTCTTCAGAGAAATCTTCCTTAATCAGCTCCACCCCAATTAAATCAAATCTTTTGTTTAAACATTTGAAATGAGCTAACAATTATATATTTGTGTGATTACTTGACTAATACCTGTCTCTTTCACACGTGACCTCTATGAAAGCAGTCACCATAACTGTTTTGAATCCATAGTACACAGTCTGGTGTCTTATCACTTAGTAGACATTCAGTACACACCGAGGATATCAAATGCAGTTATCTGATTGAAGAGGCATCATGTGAGTTTCATAAACACGCACTGTTTAGTTTGATTATCATATCTCATTTAAGCCAGCTGAGCCAGAAAAGCCAACCCAAAAGAATACAGGGCCACCAAGGAACTGAACAGACACTTCTCAGAAGAAGATATACAATCAATCAACAAATATATGAAAAAATGTTCAACATCTCCGGCAGTTAGAGAAATGCAAATCAAAACCACTCTAAGATTTCATCTCACACCAGTCATAATGGCAGCTATTAAGAACACAAACAACAATAAATGTTGGAGAGGATGTGGGGAAAAAGGCACACTCATACATTGCTGTGGGACTGCAAAATGGTGCAGCCAATCTGGGCAGCAGTATGAAGATTCCTTGGAAAACTGGGAATGGAACCACCTTATGACCCAGCCATCGAACTCCTCGGTCTATACCCAAAGGACTTAAAAACAGCATACTATAGGGACACAGCCACGTCAATGTTTATAGCAGCACAATTCACAATAGCTAAACTGTGGAACCAACCTAGATGCCTTCAGTAGATGAATGGATAAAGAAAATGTGGTATATATACACAATGGAGTGTTACTCAGCAATAAAAGAGAATAAAATCATGGCATTCGCAGGTAAATGGATGAAGTTGGAGAATATAATGCTAAGTGAAGTTAGCCAATCCCAAAAATCCAAATGCCAAATGTTTTCTCTGATATAAGGAGGCCGATTCACAGTGGGGTTGGAACAGGAAGCATAGGAGGATTAGAGGAACACTAGAATGGCCAATGAGGAGGGAAGGGAAGGAAGGGGGCAAAAGGGTAAAGAAAAAAAAAAAAAGATGGTAGAATGTGATGGATATCATTAGCCTAAGTGCATGTATGAAGTCACGAATGGTGTGAATATACTTTGTATATAACCAGAGATATATAAAAATATGCTCTGTAAGTGTAATATGAAATGTAATGCATTTTGCTATCATTTATAACAACTTAGAATAAAAAAAAAATAAAAATGAAGGAAAAAAAAAAAGAATTCGGGCCACACTAAGGATCCTGTTGGATTTAAGCATCTTCCACAAACAATACATGGGTGGATAATCAAAAGAACTGTGTTTCAGTTGTTCACAACATTCAAAATGTGAAGTAACCATTTTGCATGAAATACAGTAGAAAAGATATTTTCAAGATAGCACCCATCTCATTGTAATGGTTCCAATGTAAGTTTTCATTTAAGAAAGCTCTAAAAGGCATACATTTCCAAGAAAGATTATGTTTTAAAGAAAACCTAGAGACTCAAAACTTTAGCACTTTAGCTCAGAATCCTCCCATCTCCCGGACTGAAGAACTGTCCCCATGCTTTAGAGAAGGCAACGCAGGATCACACAGCATTCGCTCAGCTTCCCTGCATCTTGATCTGACTGCTCAAAACAGATCTAGTCTTAGAAGACAGTTGAGGGTCTCTCAGTGTTGGGTTTTACTCTTCTTGGCTTCCTTCATAAATGGAGGCTTTATGCAGGAGTCAGGTAGGGGAGAGATGGGCTCTCTGGTGGAGTGAGGGAGGGTTTGGGCAGGAGAGGGTTGGTGGATAACAGAATGGTCTGCAGATAAGAGCAGCCACTGGACACTGTGAGAAGAGGCAGGACACCCTTCCCTGCCTCCCAGACAGCCCTCAAGACAACAGATCTGGCCACACTGGATGGAAAGGATGGGCCTGGACATAAAACAGGAGGGCTGGCACAAGCATCCAGAGGATAAGAGAGGTGATGTTGGAATGGAGAGGCCAGGAACAACGAAAGACAGTGGAGACAGGCTCTGCAGTTCCAAACGCTCCACCCAGTATGAAAGAACGCGGTAGAAGAAGAATGCATAGGAAGAGTTTGCCCAGAGCTCCGAGTCAATGGGAAGCGCCCCCCACCCCCAGTAGGCGCTAGTACAGACCAACAGTGCCAACACTCCGGGCTGAGGGAGGCCAGCTCCTGAGAATACGAACATCCTCTACTCGCCCCAATTTCTGCCTCTCAGTAGTGACAATCATCTCATGTGTGTCCCTAAAGTATCTGTAACCAAGCCCAACTGAACACCCAAACAATGTGGTTTAATGATTCTTAAATGTTCCATTTTCTTTTACCATTCAGAAGAGATCAACACAAGCAGGATGTTTTTTAAACCCTTTACGCTGGATTTCTCTGAAAACTTCGGGGACAAAGAGTTCGGGACACAAACAACGTTCTGTTCTCAGAGAGCCACATTTTCTGTGGCTCATTAACTCCTCCCATTGCCATTCGGTTCCCTGCCCTTAGCAGGAGGCCAGTTTGTCAAGAGACCCCGAGGGAGCAAGAAAGCTGTGGCAGCCCAGCTGAGCCGCAAACCCTGCTGAAGCGGTTCCAGTGCCGCCTGCGTCTGCGGGCCCTGAGCACCTGACAGGGCCACAGGTGGCCAGTGCGACCCACTAGTGTTTATTACACCTCGGAGAAAGCATGCAGGCAAATGGAGATGGGTTAGCACACTGCCAGTCCTCCATATTGGTAATGTTCTCCTGAGGACCTGCATATGACAGTCTGTTCTTCTCCTCCCAACTGTGACGACACATTCTGTAAGCACTTCCAGCTCGACACTACCCAGAGTGCATTCACATCCCATTCAAAGAAAAGAAACGACTACCCCAAGGAAGCAGGCAAACCATTATAGGAAAAAAAAAACAACCCAGCATCTCCATGGACCTTTCTATTTCAAATTCTATGAGCCTAAGTGTGCACAGAAAGAACGGGGGAGTACGGAAAAGGAAAGATACAGAAACGATAAAGTTCTGGGGAAAACAGGAGAGGCAGGAATCAAAACGCTACAAGAAAAAGGGCAAAGGAATTCCTGGAACCAAATAAAGGCATTTATTGAACGACTCAGAATAGAGAAAATCAGAGATCTCAATCCACAGTTTCCACAGATGATGTCTTTAACCTCTCCCCAATCTATTTCCACTGTAAAATGATCAGGCACAATCAGGGAATGTGGACTAGTAAAACCCCACTGACATGAGAAAGCCAGAGCAAAGCAGTGATAGAATCCAGCACCCTTGAACACGCCGCAATCTTCCACATGGCTAAAATATTGCTCAAAATCAAGTTGCTGAGACTCCCAGTCCAGACTTCCATCTGCAATCCAACACTTGGGGAATTCTGACGGGGGCAAGGTGGGGGGGATACACTATCAAAAATATTTGGAAGGCTCAAGTTCATTTTTTTCCCCCCAGAAAGGGAAAAGACTTTTTTTTTTTTTTTTTTTTTTTTTTAAAAGAACAGTTTGTTCAAGGTTACATAAGAACATGCAGAAAACAAGAAGTAGTTTCCTTCTTGCCAATTTTTCATGGTAATCGGTTACACCCAAGATCCCACTCAATTCTGTACATATTTTGCAGCTTCTCTGGCTTCTAATATGTGAAGGCAGCATACAGAGACAAAAAAAAAAAAAAAAAAAAAAAAAAAAAAAAAAAAAAAAAAACCAAAACACAGGGCTCTAAAATACCTAATTTCTGTTTTCCTGACAATTTCAATGATGTTGTGCTTCCTGTCATTCACTCAAATTAGGTATTCTGTACTCAGAACATTTACATGCAACACATTTACGTGTGTGCACGCTTTGGAGTTTTTAAGCCAACTAATTCACACACCTACACTCCTAATTACAGTCAGTGAATATGAACCAGATTGGCTGAAACAGAAAATGACAGTGCTCTGTAATATATCAAGTTAAAAAGTTTGGATTACCCCTCAAGAAGAGAGGGGAGAAAGGCTGTGTTCTTAAATTCTACCTTAGATGTTTTATGGATGTGTTTTCACAGCTCAGTGGATCTTAACAAGCATAATATTGCTGTCAAATGAGGGTGATCTAACTCCTTCCAGATGCCAATAGTCCTTACGTGGGGGGTGAGGTGGGGATGAACTAGAAAGCAAGGCTTTCTGGCACTGAAACATTTACCATCACAGATAACCACCCTGGAATTATAAGTTAAACTATGTAGAGTAACCGAGAAACCCCTCTGTTCAGGAATGCAGCAATCCGATCATAAAATATAGGTTTGGTTTCACCTCTCATCATTGTTATGTGTGCAACATTGAAACAGCGAAAAATGCTTCATATTGTGTTCATTGTCGGGGTTTTTTTTTTTTTTTTTTTTTTTTTTTTTTTTTTAAAGAGGCAAGAGTCCAGATGCAAAAGAAAAGAAAAATGTCAACTTTTCCATTGTCAGTAGTGTTAATAACCTGCAGCTATAAAACTCTACTCTTTCCTTTGACAGTGTCGCGAGATTAATAGCCTCCACAGTTCAACCATACCTCTTGACATTTTCTAGTGACTGGGAAAAGCCACATTACAGGCAGAGAGTACTGCTAACTGGAATACAGCCCTGGGGAGCTGTGGGGGCGGGGCGCGGAGACAGGAACCTGAAAAGAGTACAAACCACCAGGAATGCTCCCTGCATGTGGATAGACAGCTAGGCGGGCTTGTGAGTGACTGCATCTTAAACTGCATTTAGTTGAATTTTCCATAACTCTGAAAGTTGGGCTATGGGGGGATCCATAAGTGCCCTGCAGTATCGCACCTCAGAAGGGCACTTAGCAATGGCATTGTGCTAGGTGAATAAGACAATGACATTTGTCCTAAAATCCTCAATACAGAACAAAAATGCCTATATTCCAGAAAAATTCAGCCTGAAATCAGCATTCAGGAAAGGCGCTGAGCTCTTAAATGGTAACAGAGTTCCTAACTGATCTCTCTACTCCCTTCAATCCTGGAAAATATATATTTTTTCCTTCTGCTTTGAAAAGGAATCAAAATTATGTCTACCTTATCTGAACAGCAAAGAGCATCTTTCTGTATCCCTGAGGCTTCTTTAGGGATCAAAAACCACACACACACAAAGTAAGGATGTTCACTGCAATTCCTAGAGTCTACTCTGCAGAACACTGGCACCAGAAGGTTCCATGATTATTCAGGGTCTGAAAATAGCCCCCTCTTTCCTACTCAATTCACAACACTCATATTAAAGATTCTGTCAGTTCTGAGATAAAGAACTGAAGACCCCTGTTTCATTTTGTTTAAGCCTGTGTTTGATGAGCTTTCTTCATTTCTGTCATGGAGTCCCCTTTCATCCATACATCTTCCTGGTGTTCCATGGAACCTACTTTGGAAAACACTAGTCTAAAAACTCAACTTATGTGCTAGCTGCGAACAAAGAGGGGAATATCACATTCAGAAATCCTGTGGGAAAATCATTTAAAGGCCTTTTGTATCTTTGTATAGTATTTTTTTCCCAGGTACCTAGTAATGGTTCAGTGGAAATGAAAACTTACAGAGATTCTTTTTTTCCCCTCCTGTTTTAATGAAGAAAAATCTCTCTTTCCTCTAACATGCTTAAATAGAAAAGAGTTTAAAGGATGTTCAAAACAATCCCTGAAAATTCTTTTCTGGTGAAGAAATACCCAAGTGCTCACACTCAGAAAAATGTCGGGGAAATAAACAATGAATTTGGCAATATAACAATTCCAAATCATCCTTTCTCTGCAAGTCCAATTTGTTTTCTATCAATTCTCTATAAATCTTCTCCCTAGTAAACTCAATCAAATGTGAGCTTAGAAGTGCTAGTTAGAATCAAATTAAAAATTCTAGAAAAATGAAGCGACAAACCAAGGACTTTAGCTTTACACTCACTGGGAGGGGACAGACTGAAAGCAATGAGATTAATGACAAAGGAATTTACAGAAACTCTTTGGGAAGCACAGGAACTCTCATTCATGTATGAGTCCTGAGGGTTCTGTTGGCTATTATTAGCATTCTGTCTAAAATGAGTCGAGAAAGGAAAGGGTAAATGAGGAGAACCTTGGAGGAGATGAAAACGATAATACTTTAGGGACCACAGGATCCATGAAAATTAGCACTGAGCCCTCATGCCCAAGACATAAAAGAAATCAGGGCAGTCTTAATGAGAACTAGGCAGTGCGCCTAATGAGAACCGTAATATACTTTATCTCCCCTTTATATTTCATTTTGGTGTCATTAGATGCAATGAACCAACAAGTATTTATTGGGAGCGTACTCTGGGCCCAACTCGGGGCCAAGCACTCTGGGGAGATCCAAATTGCATACAATGGTGGCTGGCAGCATGTGACTTCCTGACCAGAGCATCTACACCAGAGTCTCCTGGGAACTTGTTAGAAATGCACTCTCAGCCCCACCTGGACCCACAGAATCAGAAAGCCTGGGGATGGGCCCAGAATTCAGTGTTTTTAACAAGCCCTGCAGTGACTTGAGTACCACTGGTCTATAGCCTAGGAAAACAAGAAGCAGCAGCAAATAAAACAGAGCTGGAAAGTGCAGAGAGAGCTTGCAGTCAGTCTCGCTGAATGTTTAAACTCTATGCTGCAACCTTGAAGCAAACCCAAGGCCAGGCACCGCCAGGAGGCTGAGGCAGGAGGATTGAGAGAGTAGTAGTAGTGAGACCTCCTCTCAAGAAAACAAAACAGAAAAGCAAAACCCAGAGTATTTGCAATGACCTTTTCTATTTCCACCCTCGGAGGCTTGTATAAAGAGAAGAACATGAATTCCCAAGGAACAAGGAGTCTTCTAGCCTCCTGGCAGATGAGGAGCTGCAGAAAGATCCCTCTTTGTCCTTTAAATGTTATCAACATACATGGCCCTAAGGGGGGGGGTCTCCATGCTGTATTTGCTACATCGGGTTTAGAAGCAGCCCCAGGTCCCTTTCCAACAAAGTCCTGGGGCAAAAGCAGAGGTGATGCCTTTGCGATTCAGTGCCACTTAAAGCCCCTTCACTGTGCTTGATCTGACAAGTCATTCCAGTCTCAGCACCAAAGCACACTTCTTCAAATACAGTGCTCTAAAGGCTTAAGCTACCAGTAGTGATTGCAGTTCATGTTTATTGAACATATTTTATTACACGTCAAGTGCTTTATATGAATTATCTTTTAACTCTTGCACGACCTTAGGAGGCAACTAGTTATTCACCCCATTTGACAGGTGAAGAAATTAAAAGATCAGAAAGATCAGGCCTCACTGTTCTACACTACACATTAAAATATAAAGTTAAAACGCAAACTCAGGTAAGCCTGACTGTAGAGCCCAATTCTCAGGCACTACCTCACATCCTCTTGAATTATTCAGTATTCTGGAAGGCCCTGGAACATTATCTTCAGCAAGGTTAATATTAGCCTTACATATTTTTGGCAATTGCATAAAATGGAATAAACAGAGCCGAGAGGTGCTTAAACAATCTGTGGTTTTAGGTAACACAGTAAGAAGAATGAACTGAACTACAAAGGTACAATTTAAATAGACAAATTTTGTTGATGATCCCTTTGGGTATTGTGGTGTCTTATGCTTTAGACAAGATTCTCAATAGCAAATTCTTACTCTTGGATATTTATCATCAAACTACAAGAGCTCCATGTGTATAAAGTGAGATCCTTATTAGTGGAACCACAGTAATAAGATATTATTACATTACAATATTATATCCTAGGGTATTATAATAAAAGGCTATTACCATGTACTTGGCAAACAGGGTCCATACTGTTATAACATATTAAAACCAGACAGAGTTATAAAAATGACAATATTATAAGCATAATCTTTGGTACTTGTGGGGGAAAACATTTTTCAAATGAGGTCTCAAAGCACTCGCCTAGCATTATTGCAAATTTATATATGGAGAAACTATTACAGAAAGACTTAAACAAATTTATACAAAAATATATGGAAGTCTTTTGCAAAATGCATGAAAGATTAAAAGCTCACCCACTTTAGGTTGACAGCAAAAGATTCCAAATGATGCCAAGAGAAAAAATAAAGTAACTGTTCATTTAACAATAATTTATTGACTGCCTATTATGAGCTAAGTAGCATTACAGGCTATGCACACAAAGCAGTAAACCAAAGAGACAAAGCTGCTGCTCCTTAGAGCTTAACGCTCAGTGGTCAAAACAGAAAATAAACAAATAAGCCTCTCATGTACTGTCAAATAATTCTTTTAAAAGTAATGCAAGGGGTAAAATGAGTGGGCAAAAGAAAGGGTTGTGGTTTCAATATGGTGGCCAGGGACAGCCTCCTGATGAGGTGATATACAAGCAGAACCTTAACAGAAGCGAGGCTACAAGTCAGTGCAAACAACTGGGGGAAGAGGGCTCAGGGGCTGGGAGAAGAGGGCTCCAAGCTGGGGGAAGAGCAAGGTCAGAGCACCTGAGTGGAGAACATGGTAGCAGCATTGCAGAAGAGCAAAGCAGACAATGAGGGTGAGCAGAAAATGCAGGCACTGAAAGCAGGCTGTGGGCAGGGACCTAGGACTGAATGAGTGACTGATCCTGGGGATTGAACCCAGAAAGGACTTTGCACAGGCTAAGCCTACACTCTACCACAGAGCCGCATCTGCAGCCAGCTTCAGTAGATTTCCAGGACATTACATGTCACTAGGTTTGAAAAGAACCTACTGTGGGGGATCTGAAAAGGGGACTGACACCATCTGAAGTCCAGGTGAGAGAGGAGAGCCAGGTGACTAGGACAGGTGAGAGATGTCTGTGGCTTGGTCAAGGCAAAAAGAAAGAAGTGGTCAGAATAAGACTGCGTTGAACAAAAAGCCAATAAGTTGGATATGGAGAACGAGAGAAAGAGAAGAATTTTAGGCTTCTGCCTTGAGCCAAAGGTTACCCTCCAGTCAAACAGGGGAAGGAAGGGCCAGGAGACCAAGAGTTCATTCTGGGACATGTGAAATTTGACGTGCCCAGTGTATACCCAAGTGCAGTTGCGCAGGTGGCTATTAAGTCTGGTGTTCTGGGAAGAGGCTGGTTAGAAACACCACTGGGTGTCACCGAATCAGAAGAACCAAATGCTCCATTTTTATGAGAATTCTAGAATAATTATTCCATCCTTTTATTTTCATGCCTAGTGTCCCTGAATCCGTGTGGCAGAAAGAACGATGAGTACAAATCAGGAGACGCGAGTTCTACCCCTGACCCCAGCTGTGCCTCTCTGGGTTTGGTTCTTACCGTCTACATCCTGCCCTTCCATCTGCAAAATAAATGCAACTAAGAATGAGTCTGGGATAGAAAATAACACGTGCTGGCAAGGAGGGGGAGAAACTGGACGCTCCTACACTGATGGTGGGAAGGTAACAGGGTGCCCTCATTCTGAGAAGTTTTAAAGCTCCCAAGTGAACTAGAAACCAATGTCCGCACAAAATCTCGTACATGAACGTTCACAGCAGCATTATTCAAAACAACAACAATCTAAATGTCCTTCAACTAGCAGATCAACTGACACTGTCTATACAGGGGAATGACATGCAGCCACGAAAAGGAAGGAGGCACAGAGACATGTCAAGCACTACGAACCTTTGGAAACACCACACTACATGAAAAAAAGCCAGATACAAAGTCCACGTGTTGTATGTTCACATTTATGTGAAATTTGCAAAACAGGCCAACAAGCAAATCTACAGGTGTAGAAAGGAGATGCCAAGGGCTGGGGAGACTTGTTAGGAGAGCTGGTAGGTGACAACTAAGGGGCAGGGGACTTCTCCTGAACATGCTGAGAACAGTGGTGGCTGCACAACCGAGTGAATTAGCTGAAAGCCACTACACTTTAGAAGGGTGATGATTATGGTATATGCATGGTACCTTGACTAATTAAAAAAAAAAAAAAAGAAGAAGAGAGAGTCACAGCTTCTCAGGGAAAAAGAAATGATAAGCCAGGATGAAATCTCATCTTGGTAGAAGACAAATGTGTAAGTCTTCAAAGCCAAGAGGGATTGCTTTTTTTTTTTCTTTTGTTCCTTTGTTGTTGAATTTGTTCTAATTAGTTATACATGACAGTAGAATGAATTTTGACACATACAAAAATGGAGTATAACTTATCATTCTTCTCACTGTACATGATAGAGTTACACAGGCCATGTAATCATATATGCACACAGGGTAATAATGTCTGATTGATTCTCCATCATTCCTACCCCTATACCCCCTCCCCTCTTCTCACTTCCATCTATTCCAAAGTAACTCTATTCCCCTGACCCCCTTACTGGGAATTAGCATCCACATAATCAGAGAAAACATTTGGCCTTTGGTTCTTTGGGATTAGCTTATTTCATTTAGCACGATATCCTACAGTTCCATCCATTCACTGGCAAATGTCAGAATTTCATTCTACTTTAAGGCTGAGTAATATAACATTGTGGTGCTGGGGCTGTGGCTCAGTGGTAGAGGACTTGTCTCCCACATGTAAGGCACTAGGTTTGATCCTCAGCACCACATAAAGATAATAAAATAAAGGTATTGTGTCCATCTACAACTAAATTAAAATTCCATTGTGTATATATACCACAATTTCTTTATCTCTCCATCTGTTGAAGGGCACCTCGGTTGGTTCCATAGTTTGGCTACTGTGAATCAAGCTGCTATGAACGTTGATGTGGCTGCATCACTGTAGTATGTTGATTTTATTTCCTTTGGGTATAGAATGAGGAGGAGGATAACTGGGTCAAATGGTGGTACCATTCCAAGTTTTCTGAGGAATCTCCATACTGCTTTCCAGAGTGGTTGCACCAATTTGCAGCCACTATTTGCAGGGACTATTAAGTGACACATATGCAGGGATGGCCATGACGGCCACCAGTTGTGTCCTCCTTCTCACCTATACTAGGCCCTTGCTTCCCAGGAACTCTAATCATTTTTTTTTTTCTTGGTACCGGGGATTGAACTCAGGGGCACTCGACCACTGGGCCACATCCCCAGCCCTTTTTTGTATTTTATTAGAGACAGGGCCTCACTGACTTGCTAAGTGCCTTACCATTGCTGAGGCTGGCTTTGAACTAGCGATCCTCCTGCCTCAGCCTCCCAGGTGCTGGGATTACAGGTGTGCGCCACCATGCCTGGCTAGGAACTCTAATCCTTGAGCACCCAGTTTGAAGTCAAGAGGTAGTAAGCAATGCTGCCAGGCTTTGAAAAGCTCTAATTTACACACAGTGTTTACTGTAGAAAAACAACAGAAATCTGAAAGGAAAGAGGGTAAATACAAAATTCCTTTCTATCATAACAGGATATAGCGATACAGTGCTAAGCCCAGATTTCCTCTCATTTCATATTATTACTGAAATTCTGATCACGTAAAAATAGCTCATGCAGATGTTCTAGCCTATCCTGATTCGACCCCAAGCTAATCATGTACGCAAGCCTGTGCCCGCAAAGGGCAGATCCTAATACAGTATCATAGCAGTAAAATCCAGACACGTGATAATGGGATACACAAGTCCAGACAATCAAAGAAACCTAGAGCTAAGAATCGCATAAAAATTCAAGTAATCCTAGCAGAATGATAAAGTCACAGGTTTGCAAACATCCAAACATACCAGCTTAAATACTGTACTCTCTAGGGTACACGGAATGTCCTCATGGAGGGGTCACAGAGATCCCACTGGGTTAACAGCCCAGAAGAGGGCCCACCTCTTTATTTCTGTAACTTTACAGTAGGTTATTTTTACAGGAAAATGTGCTGAAAACCCAGAGGTGTGGGCAGAGATTTAAAATGTGCGGAGAGAAGTAACTAAGCCATACAAAGCATATTCTTAATATGAAGTCTTACAAACTTGATTCCATTTATTTCTGCACTTAATGTTATTTTTCCAGCCTCATCATATCAGAGGATTTGGGAAACCTTCTCTGACCTGACTTTCCAGGTACTCTTGCTCAGAGTCTGGAAGAGAAACCTGAGGCACATGTTTGTAGACCACTGTTCACAGCTGTGGGGTCTTGATGCTGCACCTCCTCTAACTCCTCCGGCCTCAGGGATACACCCAGTGTTTCCTCCCTCACTCGGGACCAGGGTCAATGTGTTTTTTCGGGGGTACCAGGGATTGAACTCAGGGGCAGTTGATCACTAAGCCACAGCCCCAGTTTTTTTTGTATTTTATTAGAGACAGGGTCTCACTGACTTGCTAAGTGCCTTACCATTGCTGAAGCTGGCCTTGAACTCTCGATCCTCCTGCCTCAGCCTCCCAGGTGCTGGGATTACAGGTGTGCGCCACCATGCCTGGCTAGGAACTCTAATCCTTGAGCACCCAGTTTGAAGTCAAGAGGTAGTAAGCAATGCTGCCAGGCTTTGAAAAGCTCTAATTTACACACAGTGTTTACTGTAGAAAAACAACAGAAATCTGAAAGGAAAGAGGGTAAATACAAAATTCCTTTCTATCATAACAGGATATAGCGATACAGTGCTAAGCCCAGATTTCCTCTCATTTCATATTATTACTGAAATTCTGATCACGTAAAAATAGCTCATGCAGATGTTCTAGCCTATCCTGATTCGACCCCAAGCTAATCATGTACGCAAGCCTGTGCCCGCAAAGGGCAGATCCTAATACAGTATCATAGCAGTAAAATCCAGACACGTGATAATGGGATACACAAGTCCAGACAATCAAAGAAACCTAGAGCTAAGAATCGCATAAAAATTCAAGTAATCCTAGCAGAATGATAAAGTCACAGGTTTGCAAACATCCAAACATACCAGCTTAAATACTGTACTCTCTAGGGTACACGGAATGTCCTCATGGAGGGGTCACAGAGATCCCACTGGGTTAACAGCCCAGAAGAGGGCCCACCTCTTTATTTCTGTAACTTTACAGTAGGTTATTTTTACAGGAAAATGTGCTGAAAACCCAGAGGTGTGGGCAGAGATTTAAAATGTGCGGAGAGAAGTAACTAAGCCATACAAAGCATATTCTTAATATGAAGTCTTACAAACTTGATTCCATTTATTTCTGCACTTTAATGTTATTTTTCCAGCCTCATCATATCAGAGGATTTGGGAAACCTTCTCTGACCTGACTTTCCAGGTACTCTTGCTCAGAGTCTGGAAGAGAAACCCTGAGGCACATGTTTGTAGACCACTGTTCACAGCTGTGGGGTCTTGATGCTGCACCTCCTCTAACTCCTCCGGCCTCAGGGATACACCCAGTGTTTCCTCCCTCACTCGGGACCAGGGTCAATGTGTTTTTTCGGGGGTACCAGGGATTGAACTCAGGGGCAGTTGATCACTAAGCCACAGCCCCAGTTTTATTTTGTATTTTATTTAGAGACAGGGTCTCACTAAGTTGCCTAGTTCCTTGCTTTTGCTGAAGCTGGCCTTGAACTCTCGATCCTCCTGCCTCAGCCTCTGGAGCCACTAGGATTACAGGCGTGCACCACCACGCCCAGCTCAGGGTCTTGATGGTACCACTACAGAACATTTTTGTTCCTGACCCCTCAAATGCACATGCTGAAGACTTAACCCTCAGCGTGATGGTGTTGGGAGATGGGTCCTTTGCAGGCAGGTTAGGTTTACTTGGGGTCACTAGCTTGGAGCCCCCATGGTGGGGTAGGCCCCTTAAAAGAAGGGGAAGGGACACAGAGCTTCCTCTTTCAGCAACAGGAGGTTACAGCCAGAAGGTGGCTGTCTGCAAGCCAGGAAGAGTCCTCACCAAGAACCAAATCTCTAGGCACCTTGATCTTGAACTTTTCAGCCTCCAAATCGTGAGAAATAAAAATCTATGGTTGAAGACACCCAGTCCATGGTATATTATTATGGTGGACTGAGCACACCAAGACACTATGAGTAGCAGGACACCATGAGTAGCAGGAGGCCAGAGAACTGCAGCTAACACAACCCTTCAGGGACACAGAGCTAGACAGTAGCTTAATTCAGTCTTGGATAATGGAAAACCCTAAAAGGTAGAGGAAGGCCAAAAGGGTTGCAAGAGGAGAACTCACGAGACAGAAGGGAAGTAAAACATGATCTTTTTTTTTTTTTTTTTTTTTTTAAGAATGGGGAGGGAACCTTGAAAAGCAGCACTTCCCCAGCACCTGGGACGGTACCTGGCACAAAGGAAGCGACCAAGCTCACCAGAACACATAACTGCATCAAAATAAGTCACTACTCAGGAAACAGCACAAGTTGTTTAGTTTTTTTTTTTTTTTTTTTTTTTCCTGTTGGCTTAGAGTTCTATTTCTCCATAATTAAAATTCCATACAAATTATGCCTTTAAAGTTTTTAAGCTCTTATTATTTTATTATACGATGTAATTTATCAGATGTGCAAATATTATAGCAGATTAAGCTCTTATCAAGCAGTAAACACAAGATAGTGTGTTTATAAAACAGAGAATCCATTTTGTTTCTTCTCTAAAACCCTGTGTCTATGTCTTGCTAATGCCCGTTTTGAATTATCTCCACACTGTTGGAGGCCATTCACCAAGAACAGTGAAAGCTCACAAAAATGCCACTTACGTTTGCTTTGACTGCCAGGAAATTTAACTCCCCCCCATCCTACCTTGCCTGAAAATCACATGGTCCCATGATCAGTGATGAAAATGGTAAAAAATTTCCAAAGTTTATTTTCCTAAGGGATATCTAACTCTAAGAAGTCATTGACTAAAAAAAAAAAAAAAAAATTCAATGTTATTGCCTAAGTACAGACTATCACACTCTTTGTTCTTCTCAATGCCTTAGATGATTTTTGTAGATACTATGAGGTTGACAAAAGGAAAATGGGGACCCAGATCAGGTGACACACACCTATAATCCCAGCTACTTGGGAGGCCGAGGCAAGGGGATTCCAAGTTTCAGGACAGCCTTTGCAACTTAGGGAAACCCTGTCTCAAAATAAAATAAGGAGGATTGTTGGTACAGCTCAGTGGTAGAGTGCCCCCAGCTTCAAACCCCAGTACTACAAAAAAGGAAAATAACACTGTTGTCCTCCTGAACCATCCTGCCCTCAACAGATGCATTCAAAAGTCACTTGAAATTTTAAAATGTATTTAAAGATGAATATTTGGACTGCTTGGACCCAATGAAACTAGCCTTAAAAAACTGATAAAGTTCCTACATCGATGATTTTTTTTTTTCTTCAATAATGTGTATATAGAAGCTCACGAAGCACAAGAAAGGAATAAAATGTGGATGTGGGCGAACATGGAACAAGGAGCATCTCTTGAGGTGAACAGTCAAGCCCAGCTTGAGCACCGAGCTCCAGTTTTTCAGCACTTTTGAGTCCACATCGTAAGGACAGAGCTCCCTGCCCTCAGGCCTTAGTTCACAGGACTCAGGTAGGTAAGAGGGACATTCCAAGTACTGATGGGCCTTTTGTCTACATGCTAAAGGCTCACAGAGGGGAGGTGCCCCGTGAGCACCCGCTGGGTTCCACGTCAATACCACACACAGTTCCTCTCTTTTCTTCCTTTTCCATTTGACCCACTTGCACCTACTCTGTG
This sequence comes from Tamias sibiricus, assembly GCA_025594165.1. Classification (NCBI taxonomy): domain Eukaryota; kingdom Metazoa; phylum Chordata; class Mammalia; order Rodentia; family Sciuridae; genus Tamias; species Tamias sibiricus. The sequence goes on from CM046669.1 coordinate 88,012,571, forward strand.
CCAGAGAAAGGGCCGGGGGCCATGGTCTGATGACCACTCCATCCTGGTCTCTATGCAGAGTCCTCCAAGACTAAGGAGAGACTGCACAGGGGTGCGATGCTGTGGTCCTTACGTGGTCAATGCCACGAGAGAGCAGTGTGGACCTGTGTGTGCCAGACCAGGACACTCCCCCTGAGGTGGTGGGTGGGGAATGGAATGAGACAAGGCAGATGGCTTCCTACAGAAGGTGCCAAGCAATGCTCCTCCACCTCAAAGAATTTGTAAAACATCCCATGTTTTAACTCCAAAATCGTATTTAATAAGTGAGTTTTATTGCTGCCAGAGACATTTTAATAGTAATGAACTCCACCAGTATAATTTAAAATAATTATGATTTGAAGCCCATACATGGGTTCCAAATATGAAAATAGTTTTAGGTGGAATATTTATACTAAGATTATATAGCACATTTTAAATCATGACCCTTAAGAGTGTTCTATCTCACCTTCTTTTGTAATTTACCCATGATTTAAAAATTTATAAGTAATGTGTACAAAATCAGTGCTGAAAAGGATATTCTGTTTCATTACAGAATTCATTTTTACAGCTGTAGACTACATAATATTTGACTGATAATAGAATCCTGTCCGATTCCTACCATCCCATAACTCCCCCTCTTCGGATGCATTCTGGTCATTGAATAGTCACTTCCTAATAGGATTATCTCCAGACCTTGCTTACATCGACAACCATCCTTTATCGATAACTTAATAAGCACTACAGCTGGAAATACCATTCAATTTCACACACTACACACTTCCACCAGCACAACTTGAGGATGTAATACAGGGCAAACTACCAGCAGCTCGGGAGGCTGAGGCAAGAGGATCGCAAGTTCAAGGCCAGCCTCAGCAACTTAGCAAGGCTCTAAGCAACTGAGCAAGACCACGCCTCAAAATAAACAAAAAAGGCTGGAGATGTGGCCCCCCGGGGTTCGTTAAGCACTCCCCTGTTCAATCCCTGATACAAATAAATAAATAAATAAAGCCCAGAGGCCAGGCATGAGGATTCTGCAAGCAACTCCGACTCAGGTGGGGAAAGAAGTCATTTCTCAAATGAGGCCAAAATGTCCACCCCTGGAACACTGACTCTGCTCCTCCTTGCTAGTGTGCCTTGGTCCTCCCAGAGACAGCCACCTCCAGGGAACAAAGGGACACTTCACATGCCCCATGCCAGCTCTGGCTCCTCTGCCTGCCAGAGACTCCTCTGCTAGCAGAGGCTGTTGCTTCGTCATTTAACATGGCTACCTACCTGGAGTAATGTGGACCAAAGAGCATTTTTTTAAAACAATTAATTAATTATCCAACAAAATCTCCAAGCTAAAATCACTCAGTTTGGGTCAAAAACCTAAGCTTCCTGATCATGGGGAAGTATGTTTTTTTGTTTGGCCAGTGCTCATTCATTCACAGCCTCTATCCCTACCCTTTTTTTGCCTCCACCTTTGATTTTTTTTTTTTTTTAATTAAAAATTTTCAGAACCATGGGATAGAAGCACATTGTGAGTCAGCAGCTGAGTTTCACGACAAACCCATTCCAGAGCGGAGACTGAAATGTCAGTGAGAAGTTCAACAGCCCAAGCTGGGCCACGAGGGCTTCGTCTTGGGGACTCCTGAGTCTGACACGTGAATCAACACTCTGACTGTTTTTTCCGTAAGTTTACAGACCCCTTGGTGATGTTCAGTCTGCTCTTAAAACACTGTTGAAATGGGACAGTGGCTAAGCCAAGAGCATCCAGGACATGCCAGTCACAGAGCAGGCAGACTCTACCACCTACGACAACTGCCTCTAATCCCCAGCTGCTGAGCTCCATCAGGAGACCACCAGTTAAAAACAAAAGGTTGATTGTTGAGAAACAGCTATTTCATCCCCTTCCTCCTCACCCTTAAGGATGTAAGGGCTCTCAAAAGGAAGGCAGAGAAAGACAAGCTGAGAACCACAGAGTAAGGCAAGATGCCCACAGTCAAGAGGCAGGAAGAATTTCGTAGGGCAGAGGCCTGGGTAGGGAGCAATAAAGGATGATCAGAAAAGAAAAAAGAACCACCTGCCACAGAGGTGAAGTGAGGAATTTTAAAGAGAGGGTCCAAACTGCCAAAGGTGTAGAAGACATGCCATAAATACTTGACCAAAAAAAAAAAAAAAATCATTCAGGCCATATTGATGGTTCCTCTCTCAGCCACAGTGAGGAAAGAGGCTATTATACGAACAATCCCAACTGGCCAGGGAAGAAGGGCAGGGGTCCCAATTTCCCATGGAAAGCTGGTCTAAGGAGGCCAAAAGAGAGCAAGACACCACCAGAGGGCAACACAGAGCCAAGTATAACTCCCATTTACTTGGGATATGTAAGGACATCGGCTCATAGGAAGGGTCAATATATCAATGGAATGTCTACTTTTATGTTTAATAAGCAATAAGGTTAGAGAAATTAAAATCAGACCCCATAAAAAAGGTAAACATTGAGACTGAAGGAGCCTCTTGTCACTCTACAGAAGATACCCTCAATTAGTAACTGTACTTTCACTGCGTAAATGGCAGAGGAAAGTAATTAACAATTAATAGAAGCTGCCCTCAATTTAAAGCCTCGAAGGGAAGTAATTAAATTTAGTAGAAGCTGTAGCCTCTAAACAAAGATACATCACACAAATACAAAAGGAAACACTGATTTGAATAATAAATGCAAATTAGAAACAAGGTTGACGATTGACAAAAGAGAAATGATCCTAAAATTATTTTTCCTCGAAAACTTTTCCGAGGAAATTCTCTGCTCGAGAGACTAGTTTATGGACCTATTTTAATCTGGGCAGAAGTGTGATTTGAATCCGGGCTGATGTTTTCTGAAGTGTAACCTTGCTTCCAGAGTATTTATGCATGCAGATCAGCTGGCTTCCTGTGGTTCGAATTAACTGTACAAGTACCTTTCATATCAGTGCAGATAGGCTTGATATACACAGTGTCAACATTACTACCAGGGATGGAGATCACAAACACTACTCTGCTTGTTGGTCATGAAATAAAATTGCCAAGCAGAATTTGTGTAGCTCCAGAGGGTAAATTACTGCAGGCAACACGGTTATCAGCAGTCTTTAGCCTGCCTCCTAAGCTTCTAACAGAAACATTTAGGCAGAGGAAGCGTTACATCTGGCTACAGCTGCACATTACACGGTCCATTGAGACTCAGATGCTGATGGCTGAACTGAATAACAAACAGCTGGGTATAAATGTAAAAATCAGGAAATCAATTTTAAACACACATATTTCACAAATCCCCTGAAATTCTAGCACTGCATGAGAGAGAACAGTTAGAATTAGAGACTGAAAAAGTATCCCAGGGATTAAAATGCAAAAATATATCAGGGTACCCTGGGGTCAGGACGCCTGGGCGGGGCTTTGCCTGTCGGTCCTGGTTCCACAAAGGACAGCATGAGAGCAGACAAAGGCTATGTCATCAAATCATTTTCTGGCTCTGGTCACGCTTCAGTTGAAAGTTATCAGAAGTATCTGAGCTTCCCGTTTGAGCTTTCCAGAATGAGGAAAAGTTATTTCATGAATTTAACTGAACTGAATGGAAAGGTTTACCCTGAATGTCTCATCTCAGGGACGTCTAACACCGAACCCAGGTGCTGGTGGAATGGCAGACAGAGAGGCGTGTGGAGGAATTTCCAGCACAGGGCATCTAGGTCAGAGAAAAACAATAGCTAAGGAGACGGCACATCTTGGGGTGGCCAGGAGGACGCCAATGCTCTGGAAACACTAAATAAAACTTTGAAATTTTGAACCGTTGTACTCTTTATAAAGCTTTAGGTGAGGAACTGGTTTGGAGAGAGGCTAGAAATTTCTTCTCCTGAACATTTAAAAGCATGGGTGACTACTTTTGTGGCAAGGTTTAAGTTAGTCCTGTGGCTAGGCTTTTAATAACTGGCATACACATCTATATTTAAGAAAGCTAGTGACACCATGCCACACATGAGAAGAGAGATCACATAAGCTGTGATCTGGGACTCTTCTTAAGTTAAATGGGGATGCTATAAACGACACCAAGACAATAGGTATAAACTGGAGTACTCCAGCAAAGCAAGACAGACTCGCTGTACCTGGAGCTCTAAGAGCATGAAAAAGAATTGGAGGTCCTATGTGGAAGGCCACTGAAGTGGCTGCCCTTCCATCCTCTAATTTTCACACATCTGTGCCCTTTTATTCTCAGACTTGATCCAGGGTAAATTAGAGAGCTCTTCTAAAGGAAATGCAGGGAGCCAGATAAAAATCTAGACTTCATTGCTTGTACAATTAATTCTGTGGGTCATACCAGATCCAGTCTTACCTACTGGAGAAGAGTACTACTACCACTGCAGCTTTTTCAGATAGAATTGCAATTTTACCAGTTTTGATTAATGATGGTTTTCCACCACTACAAACTAACTGCGTTCTATAATTCAATGAGCAAGATCATAGAGTACCGATGAAATGCACATTCCCACCAAGAGATTACATTTCTTCCAATGTTCTTACCAAGAAAGATGACGCCTTTTTTTTTTTTTGTAGCAGGGATTGAATCCAGGCACACTTAATGACTGAGCCACAACCCCAGCCATATATTTTAGAGACAGGGTCTTGCTAAGTTGCTTAGGGCCTCACTAAATTGCTGAGGCTGGCTTTGAACTTGACATCCTCCTGCTGTAGCCTCCAGAGCCTCTGGAATAAATATTTTATTTTATTTTATTTTTTTAGTTGTAGGTGGGATAAATATTTTTAATGTTCTAGATGTAACAAAAAAAAAAAAAAAAAAAAAAAAGGAGGTAATATCATAATATTTACCTCAACTGATCTACAGGGTTAAGAATGAAGGTCTTTGGAAAGTTGAAACACTGAAACACTTGTGTCCCAACAAGACAATCCTTTGTTAATCCACGTGGTGCAGTGGCACACACCTGTAATCCCAGTGGCACAGGAAGCTGAGGCAGGAGGATGGCAAGTTCAAAACCAGGCTCAGCAATTTAGAGAGGCCCTAAACAACTCTAAATAAAATACAAAAAAGGGTTTGGAATGTGGTTCAGTGGTTAAGTGTCCCTGAGTTCAATCCCTAGTACCAGGAGCGGGGGTGGGGGGAATCCTTTACTAATCCAACACAACCTGAAATGCAAAAGGGAACATGTTTCTTCATTCCCAGCCAGTGTCTCCCTGAAGAAAAACATGTGAAGTCACCAGCCACAGACTAGAGCTCAGAAGAGCCCAATGTCTAATGCTTAAAATCTAAGAACTGTTACACTTGATAAAAATTTGTAACATCTAGAACAGCCAGTAACCATCCAGTCCATGTGAAACTTTGAATATTTCTGCTAGAAATAATGCTTTAAGATAAGCTACAACTCTTGTTCATGGGCAGATGTTGTAGAGTACCAAAAAAAAAAAAAAAAAAAAGGGAACCGATTCCAGTATGGAAAATGTTTAGGTTGTTTCCTATGACAACAAAACAGCTGATAGTTCGGCTAAATAATAGGTCAGTTGTGACTCATAAATCCTCGACTCCTCAGCTGTCCAACTTCCATTTTAACTATTCAATCTGTGGAACAAATGGTCTAACTGAAGTGGTACTTTCTGACTTGCACAGTATTTACAAGACCAGAGTAGAATCAATTTGCTATTGTAGAGGTACACAAGAAACCCTGAGAATTAGATAACTTTAAAAGTTAATTTACTTTGGTTCTAGGCTAATTACATTTCCTAAAGTAAGTTTTGCTGATTGGCTAAGAATTCAAGCTATCAAAGGTGCAAGTACTCAGAGACATAAGCACACAACCTGTCCAAAAAAAAAAAAAAAAAAACATGAGAGAGTATTTATAATTCACAGAGGGAATCTCATGAAATATCCAAACATGAGAGAGTATTTATAATTCACAGAGGGAATCTCGTGAAATATCCAAATTGAGTTGGCCTTGTTTATGCTTTACAATTGGACAATCATATTATATTACAGACACTAACCATCTCTCAGAATTTTCACTGCTAAGACCTTGCTTAGAAAGCTAGAATTCATGTTTATCCTGTCATTCAAGGAAGAATACAAGAGAATCAGGAAAGTTTTGGAGGTTTTCTGAGTACCCTTAGCCAACTATCTGTTCGGCTTCTCCTCTGGATTAAAGCCATCACATTAATTTTTCTTTAGTTTTTCAAGGAGTTTGGATTCACAGCACTCAGTGGTGCATACCTGTCATCCCAGCTACTGGGGAGGCTGAGGCAGGATGATCACAAGTTCAAGGCCAACCTCGGCATCTTAGTAAGACCTTATCTCAAAATTAAAAAGGGCTGGGGACATAGCTTAATGGAAAAAGACCTCCAGGTTCAATCTCCAGTACTACAAAAAAAAAAAAAAAGGAGTTAGTACTCTACTGGGGCCTAGAAGGTGAGTTTATATGTCATGTGTAAAAAAAAAAAGGGCTATAAACTTAAGGTCTTAAACACAAAAATAACATCATCACCACCATATTTCTTCCTCCCATTAGTTTTCGATTAAAACCAACCACATTTTCTTTTTCATTAAACAATTCCCTGAATTTTAAAATCCTAATCAACACTGAGCAAAATACAAAGCTACAATGTGTCCAATGTGTCTGAGTCTTTTTTTCTTTTTCCCTTTTTTAAATTCCATGTGGTTTAAACTCCCGTTGAAATTAGAAAGAGCGTCTTATCTTGTGTCTAGGAGAGTAAAACTGGCCAGGATGTTCTCTTGTGCCAGGTTCTAAGGACAAGGGAGGAGTCCATGATGCGGTAGGTCCCCATAGGAACAAATTTCTTTTATGTTCAGCCCTAGGTGGGGGTCTGGGAGTGTGACGACAGCATCATGTCTCAGGGATGCGATCTCACTTGCCCCAGGAAGGCAACAATGTTTGTCCCTCGACCAACTTCCTTGCCCTTCGTGGTTAGATCTAAATCAAATTGTGGTTTCTTGTTTTACATCCTGGGGACAGGATTTGTGAGAAGAGATGCTACTGTGATTGAGACAACAACGGGGCAAGTGAAGTGCTAAAAGAGTAATAGCATTTTCCTCCAATTACATGATCATCAGTGGGAACACAGCATTTTGACAAAGTGTTCAAACATCAGAGAATGGAGTTGGTATCGTGTAGTTGAGAGCTGTGGTATTGGGCCTTATAGTCTGATTTCTGAAAGCCTTATAATGAGGGTGGAGTGGATATACATTCCATTCTTTGGCTGTATTTTTGTTCAACAAAGCCTGCAATTTTCAGTCACTTGAAAATGTAATTATAGATAATGTTTGCATCAGTAGCAAGAATACAATAAGCACATGGGGCATGAAAACTCCACTAAATCACATCCTCTTAGGTTACAGCGCTTGTCTCCTGCCAAGAGTAAAGGCATTTCGACAAGCTAATATTTGGCATGAAACTGTAGGTTAGACCAACCCATGCATGAATTCTCCTCTAAATTTTCCTATTATCCCTTCCTCTACAATGGGTACCTACCTGAGACAAATTTACAATTTGCTGAAAACCTAGGATCCTATCGAAAGTTTATGTATTTGCGCGAAAGGTTGAGAGGGTAATGACACTTGAAACGGACCAGGTACCCCATGAGTTGGTGACAACTATCAATCATCAGAAACCTGCTGGTACCTTGTTTAGAGGCTCAATTATTCTACTGCTACCTCACGGGGCCCACAGTGGAAGGGAGTAAAAATGGCTGTAATGGATACTGCAGAAAGTCACCAACTAAGGTAGTCAGTGGGGACCAAAGGACACCTGAGAACCCTTTTCTAATATACATAGTACACAGGCTAAAGCACCCCAGAGGTGCCAACTGTTTACCTAAATCAGATATGAAAATGAAGAAGTTAGAAGTAAATGGGAAATATCAAGGTGTCTAATGAAATCCTCAAAAGAAAGCTGATCACAAAATATGCTGCTGCCGTAAACGAAGAATAAGCATCCAACCTCACATTCAATGTTATTGCTTTCTCATGTCTGCAGCAGGTGACACTCCGCCTCGGGTATGAAGAGATCCTGACACTACTGTAGTCCTCTGTCCACTGACGTGTCTCCTACAACACGTTCACCTCCTCGACTCAGAAATTGGTCTATGATATAATTCCAAGAAAAGCTATTTATGTGAAAAAATCACATAAAAAGCAGATTATTGGGTGACAACTAAGAACCTAGATTTCACATTCAAAATCCACATATTTTGCTGCTGCAATATCTAGAAATCACCTGTTTATGGCCATACACCCAAGGCAAATATTTTGGTAGTATCCTCGAAGTTTCCCTTCTCTAAAGCTATTTTCAGATCTCAGTCACAGACCTTGTTTTTCTCCCTCAAAAAACTTGGAACAACAGTAATCTCTGATATTGCCAAAGTCCCCCCTGCCTTCAGCAAACTCCCTACCACGTGAGGCAAGAGATTCTGTGTTTTGAAAGTCACATTCACAGCCTAGCGAGTTTCTCCATAGTCAATATCACACTCATAGCCACAGAAGGTGCCAAGTGTTGTGCAACCAATGAACTCTCCCCCCAAGGCTTCAGGCTTCCAGACTGACCTGGTCACTGACCTGGTCACGGTCGAATCTAAATGGATCAAGTGATTTGTAGCATTAGGAGCACATCTTCACACCACAGAGCCACTCTGATCTCTTGGGACTCTGAGGAGAAGGACCTGTTCATTACACACACGGAGAATGACTGGGATTCATGCTATCGCTGGGCACCACCTAGAAGCTCCAGATAACATACAGACTGTGCCCAGTGTCTCATTCTATGCCACATCCTAAGGCAAAAATAATTAATTAGTTAAAAAATAAAATTAAAAACCCAGATTCCTTCTCCAGGTCCTCCAGAGACTCTCCTTCTATGTTCTCCAGGTAGTCTGTGGCCTGAGCAGGCCATTAGGCTACTCAGGCTATACTCTTCCTCCTCCATATTGATTCCATCAAGACTGTCGCCTTTCTGATTGGGGTTCTGCTAGAGTTAGGATTCCTATGATGAGAGAAACAGCTTTTCCTATTGTGTGACCAATTCTCTTCCCAGAAGAAAATCAGAACCTATTTCAGTGGGCAGAGAGATGGGCTTTGTGGAACTCACACATGGGGATACTGGATGGAGGTATGGCCTTTACCTCACCCATCCCAGACTGGAAGGTCTGACCACAAGCTCACAGCTGGAACATGAAGTGCGTTTTATTTCTCAATCATCACCGAAAGACTAGGGGGGAAAAAATTCAGTCTTCAGCATGTTGTCCTGGGGACTGAGCATTTTCAGAGTTTATAGGAGAGACTACTATTTGATGGGTCTTTGTGTAAGACTTTAAAAGCGTGAACTTTCTGAGGGAGAAGACATTAAGTGCTCGGTTGTAATGAAGCTCTATTATATTTGGTCTTCCCAGGAAACGAAGGTGAATTTGTGGTCAGTTGTAAGCACTGTGAAACTATAAAATATTTGGGTTGTCATTCCTTTCCCAACTTTAGTCTCACAATAATCCTGTGGGACAAGTTAGAAAGATATTTTATTATCTTACTTTCTAAAGGGGCATATTGACAAGTCAACTTAGACTTGACGATATGAAACAAATCATAAGCCAAGCCAGAACACGAGATATACTTGGCAAAGGTTGTCTTGCCATGAAGAATGGCCCTCTATGCTGCTTCTTGGAGGGATTCTAGAGCAAAGTCAGATCTCTAAGGATTCTACTACATGCAGGACAAGCACCTGACAGTCAGAAACCATCCAAGAGGAAGGCATTTCTACCTAAAAATTAAAACCCACTAATGACCAGTGAATTGCAATGGCTTCTGTATTAAGAAAAAATGTGTCCTAAATTCTTCCTGAGAGCAAAGTAAATTCTGTGGCAAGTGTCAATCAAGGGGGGAAAAAAAAGCGATTTGCCTCTTAACTCTCCTCTCCAACACAGCCTTTGCATCAAGGGCCTCCAAGACACCGCAAGTCAGTAAAAATGCATTCAAAGTGCTCTAGTGACATAGACCAGGAAGAAACACCACCCAACAGCAGATGCTGGGAACAACTTTTGACATCTAAACAGAAAACAGAAGGAGGAACAAGGACTCAGGGAAATACGAGCTTGTAGTGAAAAGAAAGAAGAATCCTGAGAGGTAGCATGATGATTCAGTACAAGCCCAGACTTCATACTATTAAGAAGCCACTTGGAGAGAAAGATGCCCACAACACTCAACAGCAGCCAGACTTCTCAAAGGACTCGTGTGTTATCTCTGAATCCGGAAACAAGAAAGGATGGTTGGGTGGACAATGGACATCATGAGGAAAGATGTTACCAGCATGAACTGAAGTGAATAATTGCAGTTGGGGGCCTCCTGGTGACAATTTTGAGAATGCAAACACAGCTGCGGCATAGCCAAATATAGCTGGCCAAGACAATGACATCCATAAAGTTAATCATTCTGAAATATGCTACCCTTATGCTCAACCCGAAAACTCAACACCCTTCTATAATGCAGGAAGTCAAAATACAGTTCTGGGCACGGCGACACGCAGCTGCTCCAGTAGGATTCAGTGCGGTGAAGATGGAGGTGTCTGGCCTCTCCTCTCCTCTCCAGGCTCCAACCCTAAGTGTGACGTCAGGCATTGAGGGGACCCTTTCTCCCGAAATGTAGGAAACTGTTCAGGAAAGGACTAACCACACAGGCTTCAGAGAAGACCAGAATAAAAGCCATAAATCAGGAAAACCTAAGAGACGCACACCAGTAAAAGCTGACCTGTTCTGTGTCCCCACTGAGTTTAAGCTGGGGTACAAAGAATCAGGAGTAAAAAGCAAAACAAATAAGCACACTAAATAAAGCCATGTGAGTCCCCCAACAGACACTTCCCTTCCCTGTACTTTAAATGGCATCTTTCTCTTCTGTAATTCCCCTAAAATTTTCCCAAGGATCAAGTGCAATGTCAGTTCTCAACCCACGCTTGTTTCATTTGTCTGACACCCAGTATCCTCCTCTGGGTTCCAAAAAGAAAACTGGGTGTGAAGGTCTGTGCGTGTTCCAGGTGGTTTATGACAACTCAATTCTTACTCCCTTATAGGCTCATTGCCCTCCCATCACAATCATCAACATTTCAAGGACTCCTTGTGACAGCATTAGGGATGGTTTGATGATATGGGTCATATAAAATGATAGCAATAGCCAAAAAGCACAAGGGGAGGAAGCTGGTCTGGTCTGTATCAGACGTAACTGCACAGGAAGAAAATGTCTGTTTAGGGGCTACTGTCCAGATTTTTCTATGATGACTCTTTTAACCCTCCTACTCCAAAATCAAGATGATCTTGAGGGTAGCAACATCTCAACTGCAACCAAGAAAGAAAAGGGCCGCAAGGTACTAGGATTTTACAGCAAGGACAGACTAAGCCACAGAACCAGGAAGGGTCTCAACTTTTTACCCAACATAATATGACAGGATTATCAGAACTTTTTTTAAACCTTTAAATTAATCTGAGATTCTGGGGAATAAAGTTGAGAAAACCTAGTCCTTTTTCTAACAGTATCAGTAATCTGCAGCACATGGTTGGTCAAAATGCAAAACTTTCTGAACCTTAAATTCCTCAGTGACAAAGATACATAATAATCTACAAATACATGTTATGCTGTACAACAATTTCATAACTTTCATAACCAAAGACCATTAAATGGAAGATAGCTTAAGGAAGTGAGGAATTTTGTCCAATAAGATGGACTCTTGTAAAATTGTATTTACATGTACATACACAAATTCTATGCCTACCAAGCACTGCCAGGTCAATAACAAAATATTTTGCTCCTTTAGCCAAAAGAATCAACTGATTCTGTGTCAGATAAATAAGGAATAGCTCTTCTGCTACAGAGGGAGACTGAGACAAAGACATACTTTAAGGAAAAGGATATGAAACATCGCCTTGAAATTTAATGAGCCAAAGTCAAGCTATGATCTTTCTTCAGAAATAGCACGAAAATCAAACCTTTCAGCATAAAAAAAATTCACAGAATTCTGGAGTTGGCATATAAGTTGAAATACTTAGGAGTGTACTATATGATCCTACAGAATTTTTTTTTTTTAAGCTGTCCAAAAGTTACGTCAAGATGTCAAATAAATCAACTGAGGTTAATTGTCTTCTGAATGCAAAGTCACCACCTTCCTCTGGGAAGCAGGAAGTCTTCAGTCCTATTAGAACCTCTCAAGTGTCAGATAAAGCAGCTACTGGACTGGGGGAACTTGACGCCCAGGGTCACAGAGAGAGCCATATGCGGTGTCTCGGAGAAGACAAACCTCTCAAACTTCTTTAATCGTTGAGCCTTAACATATCCCATATTTACATTACACACGTAGCCCATATTTAAAACACTATTGCTACAAAAGGAATCCCGGTCAGTGGGTCATCCAGATGGCTCACTCTTACCCTGATGCTGACCCTAAAAGAAGATTTGAAAATCTCTTCGAGCCAGGCGTGGTGGCACACACCTGTAATCCCAGCAGTTCGGGAGGCTGAGGCAGGAGGATCTCTAGTTCAAAGCCAGCCTCAGCAAAAGCAAGGCACTAAGCAACTCAGTGAGACCCTGTCTCTAAATCAAATACAAAATAGGGCTGGGGATGTGACTCAGTGGCTGAGTGCCCCCAAGTTCAATCTCCAGCACCTGCCCTGCCCCCCCCCCAAAAAAAAAAATCTCTTCGGAATAGACTTATTTGAAATCTGAACTTAAGGCCACATGAGCCTGGTAGAAAAATACAGAATAAACCGAATGCTTCAGTCTCAAGATAACCTAAACTTAATTTATATAAATATTTAGGGGAAAAAATGGGTCTAATAATTTGTTGGTAAGTCGGCTGTGAGGCATTCATTCAAACGGAGTAATTAAAATTTAACCAAAACCTGAATTTGTACTCATAGATCACTGTGAAAGCCATATGATTACATATTTATTAGCATTACATTTTAAATTATCAGCTGACTCTACAACATCACTCTCACTATCTGAACGTAATATACAATCTACAGTTCATAAAAGAGACCGTTCATAAAACTCCGAGCTGGCACCACCAGAGTGTAAATTTCCAACGTGCTCACGCGAGGCACGTCAGCCAGAGAACTGGAATTGTATTTCTATAAAAATAGTCGAAGTAATCACTTTCTGTCATATTTAGAACAAGCAGGGAGAGTGAAGCTGTTTGAAACCTCCCTAAATGTCCCCCTCCTTTCTTTGAGAAGCCCTTTAGGAGGCGGCTGAGGCTCACACTAAATGAAAAAGACATTCCCAGGAGAGGAAGGAGGTGTCTATCCCTGCACATCTGGATTCAGAGGAGGAGGATATTGGATGGCACAATTAAACAGTGATGATGCTAAAGGGGAATGATTATTTTACAATTACCTGAGAGCATCACATTTACTGCTCTAATTAGTTTTTGTTTCCCACATAGGTTTTCCCAAGAATGCGCAGCTCCATTTCTCCTAGGTCTAGCAAGAGCGTGTTGTTAAGGAAAAATAAAAATACATTTTCTGCACTGCTACACAAGTAGCACACCACTGATGCCCCGGCTTCAGTGATACTTGGGTCCCTCCTCGATGGTGCGGACGGGATGGCATGAGAATTTGGAGGTGTTAATGAACTGGAAATCACGAGTGGCTTCTACACCCTCCCCTTCTGCAGTTCTCTAAACCAAATATTACACCGATAAACACCTCACCCTGTGTGATGGCCTAAGCCCTAAATGAGAACCAAAAATGTGACCCTCCCTGAAGAAACAAAGCTTTCCAATAGCAATACTCTAAACTAGGAGATAATGACTTTCTAAATTTGGGCGAAGTTCAGTGATGACTTATTAATTTAGCTCCTTGAAACATGTTGAAAGTATAACATGTTCCATTTAAATGCAAATAAGAGATGCTGGTAGTATTGCTTAACATTTGTGAGGGTTTTTATTTTTGTTTTGTTTTGTTTTTTTCCAATTTTTGACAATGACATCAGATTCCATCCAATTCCCATTAGGGTATTGGTCACCTGAGTCTACACATCAAACTCAACAATGAACACTACCTTGACTTTTTGCACAATAGCTGGGATCATACCATGTGCTGGCTGTCTACATTCAGGAGCACCAGATTATTTTGTGTGCCAAAAAGCATCACCTTTTAATTTTTTATGAGAAGTGAATGAGGGTTTAAGAAACAAGGAGTAAAGAAGAATGAAAAGTTTGGGGATTTGGGGAAAAAAAAAAAAAGAAAGAAAGAAAGCAACTTCAGAGGCCAAATATAGTGTTATTATAGCTATTAAGGGGAGAAGAAAAATACTGAAGTAGAAAATATTCTAAACGATCCTATGAAATCTTAATTACTAGGTTCATATCTGAAAACCCATCTCCTTTTTATCTTGTCTTTCAAGGTTCTCGGTTCCCCAGTTCATTGCATCTCATCAACAGATGCCAAAGTAATCCCAATCCAGCACATTACAATTAAATAGCAAGACTTCACAATTAAAATTATACCTCTGCCCAGATCAAAGATAACATTCACGTTCTAAAAAGCCAATGTGGGATGAATTTTTGGTCTCAGAAAGCAACTGATACTAAAATATGCACTGTTAACTGAGAAATCCCACCCGAAAAAGTATTTTTAAAAATTCCCTTGAAGAGCCATATGTACAGATCTTCTTTTAGAGTTTTCTCATTTTAATTTCCTTTCATGACCATCATGGAATCGGGCAATAAATGTCAGTTATCTCAGGATTTTATTATTTGTAACTGCACTTTCCAAATAAACTTTAAATGCCATACGGGATGGGGGGGAAAAAGACCCCACTGCTGTCAATCTTCATCTTGCTGGTTAAAAAAAAAAAAAATGTTTAATTAAAATATATTCTAATTAGTTAATGAACATATGGAATAAATAAATTTGAATTGAATAAGAATATGATATTTCACATATGTCAACCTGGACAGGTGATATATATTTATTTCTTACAAGGCTCAAGCAGTCTCATGTGGTACAATTTTGGTCTTCTGATTAAAAAATCTGGCATACTTTTTAATTACAGTTCTCTCCTCCCTCTCCATCAGCATATAGACATACATTCACCACACACCACACCCTACCCACACGCACAGACTTGGGGAAAAAACCCACAGCTTTGCCATTTACTGCCTATGTAGCACATGGAAGCTCTTTAATCATCATCTGTAAAATGGGGATAATTTTCACCCTTTAGATCTACATGAAGATCAGAGAATGCAAATAAAGCATTCTGGCACAAAGTAGGCATTCAACTAACAGCTTATGTGTTCTCATTTTGGTGGCACTGGTCACATTGCCCCTTAATCTGTAAAATGAGTGCTGATGAGATAGTTCTAAGCGCTTTTCAATTTTAACAAGGATTTCCTTAGGACCACCTTTCAGTTTAATTATATGCCAATAAATATTTTGCCAGTTACACTAACTTGGGAAGAGTTACAACACAAAAGCCAATTCACCAAGTGGATGCATTTAAAATCAGCTTGATTTTTTTTTTCCAGTTTCAAAAAGGTTACTTACTGAATGTGAAAAATAAAATTAACAATTTCATTTTCTCAGTATCTTCAGTATTATAATTCTAACATCACAAATCTGAACTAATACTTATGAAGCTTCATTAATTTTTTCACCTGTAATTTCTCATTACATGGACATTATTTCTCAGTTGTTTAAAAATTCAAATTCTGAATGTATATATAATCACTAAAACGTTGAAACAAAGGAGGGAATACTATCCCCACTCCCAATTCAAAACTGCCCCAGTTTAAAACAATTTTTAAATACCAGTACCTATTTTCATTATGGTTTGTTGTAAATAGTATTTTATAATAACACAAAGAACAAAAACAATAGTCAAGATTATTTAACATGTTCATTTCCATTTCCATTTTGGATACTGAATGTGTAAAACCCCCCAATTTTAAAGCATATGCAATTCTATGCCACTACAGAGCCTGAAATGATGTGGGCTCTTTAAACACTGAAATGGCTCATGGGGCCATCAAGCATAATAATTCATCTCAAAAGCTATTTATTCATCTGCCTTGAGGACTCAAACATATTACATCTTGCAAACTTATCTAATATATTCTTGTGGGAAAACGTCACTGAAAATATGTTCTCCTGCTTTAGAAAATCAACACCAGAAAAGCCCCCATGCTTTATTTTAAGTTCCTTTTTAGGAACAGGCCAATATCTAGCAGACTGCAATTTAGTCCAAGCAGCAATATACCACATATGACAACCAGTTCCCCAAACAATAAATCCGCACAGCTATCTTCTCATCTGTATGAATACGGCAATAAAACACACTGCGCCTAGGTGGGTTCCATGCATTTCCAAATTATGTACCCACCCACACACCTCTATCCCCAAATATAGCCTTCAATATGAGTTAATTGCAAGCTATTTTGGAAAACATGCTACAGTGTTCTCAGGGCCATAGGAAACACACAATAGTTATCTTGGAAACAAATAATAAAGCTATCATTTACAAGTCCCCCCTCCTTTTTTTTTTTTTTTTTTTTAGTTCAATTAAGCAATAGTTGACAAACACTGAAAACAATCTGGTTTGATTCCAAAGGCTATCATTTGGAAATAACGAACATTTGGAAGAGAAATGGAGTAGAAATCATATTAAGATTTGTATAGGAAAGTCCATGACTAAGACACAAAGTCTCTATTCAAACTAAGGAGTTTGAACAAGCCACATTCATCTACCAAATGAAAAGGACGGATTAAATTTTCATAATTCATAATTTAATTGACAAGAGACTACATCTTTCAGAGGCCATTAATACTTTAAATTCACAGAGCATTCATTAGCTAGATATATGATGGTCACTTAAGTAGCAGGTGACTATAAATCCAAAATCATAATCAATCCAATTCCTTGGTTGCAGTCTAACAGAGGAAACACACAAAACTTTGAAACTAGCTCACGTGCAAACATGTATTAAATGCAGAAGACAGAGATTTCTTACATCATGGGAATGTTACTAACCAGGATTAATTTCTCACAGTAAAAGCACCAAAAGGAAATTCAATGTTTTATGTTCTCTGATTATCTCAGTTGAGACCACCTATTCCAGCAAGTTTAACAGTCTTCATATTGACAGAAAGGACAATTCACATTTAATAAATTCTATCATCCCTCCCACTTTCTTTTTTTAATTTTAGGAAGGGCTTAAATAATTGGCCACTGCAGAGTTGCCTAAGAATCTCAACTCATAACACCTGACATAGTAGAAAAAGAATCTAGCATCACAGGGAAAAGTTAGTTGCCAGGAAAATGGATCATAAAGCTCAGAATGGCCGGAACATTCCGAAGAAGACCGTAAGGTGCCAGAAAGTGTGCGGATGTTAAGTCTTAACAGTGGGTAGAATCGGAAACGTTTTGTATGTACTCCTACTCGACAGCAGTCTTTTTCTTCACTAAATACCTTAGCCTGCATCCACTATCAAATTTCTCACCCATTAAGAGGGAATTTTATACATTCCATGTCTAAAAAGGACACAGACCTTTCTGACTCACTCTGACAGTCCTTTTCCTATTTCTTTCTATTTTCTTTACATAACATGCCTGAAATACAAGTAGATCCTACTGATTTGACATCCTTGAGCTAATCAGAGAAACTTCCCTATCAGGACTAACAAGACTGATAAAAATTAGACATAGTTTCCTTTTTTCCCGGAATCCCAGCTCTCCAGTTCTTCCAATAACTGCTCTACCCTAGTTTGACGACATGTAAAACAACCAGAATCACATTATTAAATTACAGACTGCATATCAAACCATCATGATTACGTAAAAATTACCTCTAATTTCGGCATTACAGTGCACCTGGCTACTTTAATGCTTTATGATTATCACCCCCCCCCCCTTTTTTTTTTTTTTTTTTTTTTTCCTGTGTTGCTCTTTTCCTTTTCTCCCACCTTAGGAAAGGAATGCTCGCAAATGGAAAGTCTGATGGATGGATAATTTGGTAAGGAGGGATCTTTAAACGGGCCGCGAGAGCTCCATCAGCTCCACAGCTCAAATGACAAGAGCGTGCACGCCAGCACGCGCCCACCCCGCCCCGGACCCCGTGCCCCGCTGGCCGGTCCCCGGACGCCTTGCCCCGCCCAGCTTCCGCTCTCGCCGCTTGGACCCCCAGACGCCGCACCCCGCTCACCCCTCCGGTCCCCGCGCCCCGATCGCCAGTGCCCAGCGGCTGGGCGTAGCACGCCCGGACAGGCTCCGGGCTGCCCGCGTCCAGCGCCGGTCTCGGAAAGCCCAGGGGGCGGCCGATTCCCGAGCGGCCACCACGCGCCGGCAGCTGCGAGCGCCGCCCGTCCCCCGCGCCCGCCAGCCGAGCCGACGACGCCCGCTCGGGCGCGCGGACACTCGGCCCTGCGGGCCGCCGGCCACACTCACATTCTGTCCGGGACGAGCAGGCGGCCCTCGACCATCATGTCCGGGAGGAAATCCAGCTTGAAGGCAGAAGTCATGTTCTCGGGCGCTGGCGGCGGCGGCGGGGGGGCGGCTCTGCGCGCGTCCGAGCGGCCGCGGGCGGCGCGAGACGGGCAGGGACAGGTGCGCGCGGCCTCCCCCGGCGGCCGCCGAGCCCGCACTTGTCACATTCTCTCCCTGGCGCTCTCCGCCAATCCCCTCCGAAATCCAGTGCCGAGGCGGCCGGCTGCCGAGCGCCAGGTGCGGCGGGCGGGGCGGAGCTCCCCGGGCGCCCGCCGCGCCGCCGCTTAACCCCTGCGGGCCCGCCCCGCCCCAGGAGCGACCCAGGCGGGTGGCCGCTGCCCGGACGGAGCCCGCGCGCTTTCAGCGTTGCCACGCTCAGCTTGCCTGGGGTCCCCACGCGAACCGAAATGCCAGCTCGTGCACCGCTCTGGCCCTGCCCTGCTGCACTCAATTCCCCATTGCCCTGGCACGAGGCTGCAGTGGCCACTTGTAGGAGAGGTTTAGTGCTGGTGCTAAGTTCCAAACCCGGATTCCCTTCCAGCCCAGAACCGCGCTCCCAAACCGAAGCCACAGGAGACGGAATCACCAAGAGGGTTTGTTTCAGTGCATGCTTGCCAGTGTATAAACTGACAACAATCGCTGAAATCTTATTTGTGGTTTAGGCAAAGTAAATATCAGATAAATATGGCCCAAGTTCCATTTACGGGCTTAACTCGGTGCTTTAAGGTGACAGATCAGTCTTTGCACAACTGTATTTACTGTCTTTTGTATCAACTTGAAAACACTAAAATATGGACTGAAAATAACAGTAATAAATAACATTTTTAAAAATGTTGATGAATCACCAAACTGCCGGTTCCTAGTATTAACACAATGATTGGGAAAAAAAAAAAAAAACAGTAACTTCATGCGTTTGCTATACAATGTAATGGCCACATTTAAGCTTCCTGACTGATTTCCTAATAGGAATTAAGGAAAGTGGCAAGACTTGAGGAGAAAGCAGGCGAGTTAAATTTTTCCAAGTTATCTGTGAAAGAATTTGAAAGATTAGTTTACAAGGTGACATTCTAATTTTAGCGCTCTCTTTGTTGTGTTGTTTATTAAACCAAAGTTTTCAGTGCAGTGCCAACTATGTAAAACTTCACGGCATATTTCACATTCTAAATCAACATCATAAATGGCATGTCAAAAGTTTATAGTTTGCCTCTTATGGTAATCATCACTTTTCATTTTGTTTTGTAATGACATGGTTTAAACTTTGAGAATAATGTATATGTACACATTTAAGAGTGTGTATATATCTGTATATACACACAATGTACCTGCACATACACACATGTATACATATATGCATATATATATGTATATACACACACATAGTTTTATTTGAAATTCTGATTTCTACTCCATGCTGTTTCTGTTCTAAAGAAAATCAGAATGTGGTGCTCAGGAGCTGGGCTTCTCACAAATCAAGTCTTAGCTGGGTCACTGTACCCAGAAGGTTAACTAAGTCACAAGTAGTTAAATGTATCAGACACTATATGGAGAAAAGATTTGTTTTCATTTTTTCTCACCACTTTCCTATGTGATGAGAATTATCTTTAGAAATCATGAAAGAAAATAGGTATTTACACATCAACTTTAAATCCACATTCAATTTTAAATCCAGGTTTGGTGCATTGAGCAAGATGGAGTAACAACCCTATGATGGAGTTAACTCCACTCATACTTAATTGACTTGATTTCCTTCTTCAGCTGAATAATATATCTGACTTTTGACCTTCTAATTGGAAGGTAGTTGAAATGCAGAACTAGACTTACCATTTTTAAATATGGCCTTTCCTGAGGTATATGTTTGTAAACAGTTGAGAAACAGTTGCAATAAAATGAATTCTTATATCCAAAACTACCCAAACTTTCCTGAATCCTAAGCTACATTTACTCCCCACTTCAGCTATTGCCAGCTACCTTTGAAATTCTACAATTCTGGTTGGCCTTTTAATTATCTAAATAATTGGTTGGATAAATGAAGACAAACCTCGATGGTGTTTAGTTTTTCATGTTATTATATAAATCCCTAATGTATACAAGCAGACTATATAACCAATTTAGGAGACAACAGAACATGCCTCCAAACAAGCAAAACAACTCTGTTAATCAAAAAGAGAAATATTTTCATGTCAGCTATGGAATGAAGTTTCATATATATCTACATTCTGTAAGGTAGAAAATGCTTCATTAACATGTACACTTCTAAAATATTTATTTTCTCTTTAATTGCATGTGAATTAGTTAGAAAAAGCTGTAGGGAGGCCCTCTTCCTGACTTAAGCCTTCTCAGTAGTTTGTTAAATTCTAGCCTCAAATCCCTTGAGGCAATAGTGGATTCAAAGCAGCTTTTAATCATACTATAAGGAGGGTGAAGTAGTATGTAAGTAGGTCATAGAGAGAGAATTACAAGTGCATAGGTTATTGCCTTATTTAACAACTACAGTGCAACATAGTTTCCAGAGCACATTTGCTTTCACTATTTAAAGTTAGAAGCAAAAGCCGGGTCAAATATAAAAGAAAACTCATGCTACATGAGACATAGCGTGGTGAACCAAGGAAAGCTTACGCGGAGTGTGGCTGAGTTTAAATAAACACTCTGGCTGCCAAATACATAAATAATGTAATGATTGTATAGGCGCTTGATGTAGAAGCCAGAAAGAAACAAAATGCTCACCCCACCCCCATCCCATTGGTCATTCACGACAGCCTTCCATGTGTGACTTTCATTTCTAATATCCAAGTGTCTATGATCACAGCACTAGATGTTTTTAAAAATAAGAAATTCAAAGCTCTTGTGCTTAAAAATGAAAAGAAAAACATTCAAACGCCACCTGATGAAAAGCTTAAATTCCTCATTTTACTCCTTTGGCAGAAGGGGGGAAAAAAAAATCTTAAAACAATTCGATAGGGCCCCTTTTTAAATTTTCATGCAGTAATGAGCCATCAGGTATCATGTCTTGGGGGTTGGAGTTATCTGGCAGACAGCTCCACTGGGCCTCGGTGGAACACTGGGGTTCAATGAAGCTATTTTATAGCCAAAGATCTTATCCACAGCAGTGTAAGGCGACCAGGCCATCGGAGAGCCCCTCTTGTGGACATGAACCTGTTGGTGACACCACCATGTGCTGACATCACTAGGGACCAGGAACAATGAAGTTTCCCCATAGTTTTAGCTCCATTGTAGAAAAACCTTAAGCTCTTCTCTAGCCCCATCCCCCTACCTCCCTAATTGTCTCCTTTTTTTTTTTTTTTTTTAATCAACTTGCTATTCATTTCCCAAACAAAAGGCAATTCAAGAATTGGAAGCACTTCAAGGGAAAGTTTCTGAATGACCTCATTTTATACTGAGGCCTTCCAAGGCAAGCCAGTACACTGTGCTGCTTCAACTCCCCACTTCCCTCCTAGGCCCTCATCTCATACTGAGTTTTGTCCAATGTCCATTGTTTGAGCACTGAATTATCACTAGCATTAAAAAAACAACTCTCAGTAGCAACAGAGTGCTAATAGCTGCATTTGTACAAAGAGTACACATTGCCTGAATTGGAAGAATCCTTTTCCTGCCACCCCAATCAATCAACCAACTAGAATATAGTCCACCAACTGGAGATCTTTCAACATTTTTGCAGTTCATAATGTAGAGACTGGTGGCTAAAATACTCTGATTAAAGTTTATAATGAAACAGGTTCACTTTCTTCTGCAGATGACCCTATTTATCTTACAACAAATGTCTATTTTTCAAAATAATTCCTGTACATAACTTTCCACATAGCAGTCTTTTTAAAAGGAGTAACCATCAGCAACACAACCACAGAACAAAGATGCACTAGCAGCTGTTCAGTTAGCTGAAAAAAGCCACGACGAGTAAAGAATTTCTTTCCCACCCCCCTCACTCCTGGCTACTTATTGCAAACCAGAATCCAAAACATCTTTCCCCATCACACTTTTGAATTTAAATTTTATTAACATTGCTGTTTCAGTTTAAAAACAAAACAGAAAAAACAAGCCCAATGTGCTCACAGTCATTTGGAACAAGAAATGCAGGCCCTATAATGGGATTTCCCATCATTTCCAGACAATAAATTTGAAATCCACATGAATTTTAACTACCTGAGAGAGTATCTGACTTTGTAGCCATGTGTGTGTTCTTGGCTGACTCCAGTTTCATTAGCAACTTAAAAAACATAAACAATGGCTTGGTTTTATTTTTTAGAATGTGTTTCATGTAAAGAAGAAAAAAAGCATTAAGTGATACATTGTAAATGTTATTCTAGTTCTTCCAGAAAGATATCACCTAAAAACAAATATTACTATCACCAATCACAAGTTTAAAACCAACACTTGTTTTCCCCCCTTTTTGAGTTTGTTGGTCACATTCTCATAACTGGATGAGTAAAATTAAATACAGATAAAATAGTTATTAAACTACCATTTTACATTTTTCAGGGAATATTAAGCAGTTGCTGTCCTTTGAGAGCAGCTTTTACTGGTTTGCAATCTTGTGTTTTTCTGAATCTGTTTTTAATAGAGCCCAAATACTGCGTGAATTCCTCTTCCTCCGAGGAGGCACTCCAACTGGACATGGTTCTTTGCATACGTACCTTGTTGGCACTGGAAAGTGAGCTGCCCCTCTAGAGCTGTCAGGAGCTTCCAATCCAAGGGGAAGCAATGTTAATACTCTGGATCTCTCGGACCCACAGCCTAGCCACCTCACCACTTCTCTCCCCAACCTACCCTTTCCTTTGCCCCCTCTCTCCATTACACCACTTGTCTTGCTTTCTCTTCCTTTCTCCTTCCCCCCCTTGTCTTTCGAAGGGGAGCCAGACAACGTCTGAAGCTCTCCTCTGGAGCTCTGTGTCGGAAGAGGTGGGTGGCTACCCAAGTGGAGAGATGAGCAGTAGGTTGCTTCTCTGCACGAGAAAGCAAGTTGCACGGCGCCTTGACCGAGGCTGACTCTGAACTAGGAACAGCTGTCTCTGCAATGAGCGGTGGGATTCCTTTCCAGACATTACCAGGGAGAGGGAGGGGGAACATGGAGTAAATAGCATGGGAAAATTGGGAAGAAGTCTGGGGAAAGGGTGGGGAGTTGAAAAAGTCTTCCCTGTGATTTGCACATGGAAGGCACTCAGGGGAAAAAAAAAAAAAAAAAAAAAAAACCTTTGAAGGAATGTCCAGTGCCTTCTTGAAGATGCCGAGATTTGTCAAACTATACCAGGTGCCCTTATCTGGTGCCAGCCTGGCTGGAGGAACAAAATTTATACTTATCAGAATGAGGTTTCTAATTCCCTCACAATCTGCCCAGCGACACCCCCGCCCCCACCAAATGTTTTCCTCCATCAGCCAGAAGTTCTTATTTTACCGTCACGTGTTATTAAATTTAAAAAAAGGAGAAATTACTGCTTGACAAAATACAACAGCTGAGCAGCAACAGCTGGGAGGACACAGTTGTGGTGGTAACACAGGGGCCCAGAGAACACAGCAACAGGTGGGAGAGAAAGAAAAAGAGATGGATGCAGTAAGCTTTTTGGGGTGGGGTGAGACAGATCTGGGCAGGAATCAAAATCTCAACTTAAGAGGGAATCAGCCCCCATTTGCCTGAATCTCCCCATTTGTTCTGAACAAATACGTCTTGAAGTAGAGTGAGGATTAAAACAGCAAAAGCTTGGGTGTCTGTAAAAGCAAGCACATGAATCACTTTACTCACAATGATAAATGATCCCCAGCAAAGAGCTTCTGGCTACTAAGATCAGAAGATATCTGATCTGTTGCATGCAGATCAGACTCTTTAGGACAAATGCTACTTTCAGACTGAGTGAAAAGATTATGAGATTTAAGAACCAAACCTGTTGGATTCGGCATTTTATTCTGTCAGAGAGTTGATGGACACTAGGGACAAGTCATTTAATTTTCTGATTCATCAGTTCGACCTTTGTCTTATGCGTGGCCATTACTTCCTATGAGGGATGAATGGCTGACAAATCAAAGCCTACCATGATCCTCAGATAAGAAGTACAATGTGTTAGCCTAATTATTACTACAGCAATTATATAACCAAGCTATTAAAGTGACATGTAGGTTGAAAATACATCAAGGTTTTGAGCACAGGAAAATTATTTTTTCCCTATAATATGGTTCAAATCTTGAACCATTTTTAGCCTATGAAAGAGGTTTTTGAAAATCCCAAATGACTTTTTATTAAAATTTGCTTTTGATGCTAATTCCCAGTAAGTCCATTAGGGGGGAATTTTTTTTTTTTTCTTTCTTTCTCTTAAAAGAACTTCCCAAAAATCTTCAGGAAAAATTAGTAGAGCTATCTACCCAAGAGGACTGAGATGTACTATATCTCATCTCTATTGCTGAATGAGACTTAATTTTCAGTTTCTCAGTTCTCTACTAATGTTAATAGTTACCTCTGCCCTACATCATAGGAATAATGTAAGGTTAGAGGAGAGATGTGGATGACTTTGGGAAATCATAAAGAAAGGTAACTAAGCTTAGGATTTTATTTTATTTTAGAAACAAAGATAAATTCAAGGGCTGAGGCTGTAACTCAGTGGTAGAGTGCTTGTCTAGCACGTGGGAGGCACTGGGTTCAATCCTTAGCACCACATAAATAAATAAAATAAAGGTGATGTGTCCATCTACAACTAAAAATATTTAAAAAAAAAAAAAAGATTCAGCATGTTTTAAGGGCATCTTCCTTGTCTTTGCTCATCTGTACCCTGCCCATATTTCAAGGTTCAGCTCAACTCCTCTCTCCACATTTTCTATTAAGTCTTCCTCATGCCCTCTTTTCTCTTTGCCCCATGAATATTATAAATTTCTTAATGGCCAAGCCTGTAACAAATAAATAAATACATATACATACATATTTATCTATCTATCTATCTATCTACATATTTATCTGTATATAATTCTAAATAATTTGCTACTTGGTTACCATTGCAGTATGACATATTTGGCCACTTATACACATAAAAATACACATTTTAATTTCATAATGCTTTAAAATTCTCTATTACTCCTTTGTATATCTGTTTCCATTCTACAGATTAAAGCCCAAGAGGAATGAGGCATAGAATGCTTTAATTCAAAGACCTTGTAAACTCTAAGGTAAACAAATGAGGGTACAGAGGGGAGTTTTTAGAACTCAGAAGTAAAAATTGCTGCTTTCAAAAATTGTTTTCCTTATTCCCTTAATTCCTTCTGCTTTCTCATCATTCTCCACTTCTTTAGTCCTACATCCTATACTCTTCTTAAAACTGGCCCTAGAAGGTAGACAAGGTTAAAGAGACTGTCATTCAGGAAGAGCTAAGTGGCTGAAACCATAAAAAATGAACAGGAATTTGACCTCAGATCCTAGGTGAGGAGTCCTTGCTGAATTGTACACCTTTCTCATTGGTAAAAAACAAACTAGGAGGTACATCCCATCAATCTCTAACAGTGGAACTGCTGCCCCAGAGGAAGTCTTGTCAAATGTTAAATTGTTATACTTCCCATTGGCCAAGGCAGGAGGATGGCTGAGCCTGAGTTACAGTCCCTTACACTATTGTGTCTATGGGCCCATGACTGTATCGGTCTTGGTCTTAGTGTTTCACCTTTAACACGAGAAGTAACAACTACCACTAACTCTTGGATAGCTATGAGAATTACCCAAGACAAAGTAACCAGTTAGTAGAATGCCAGGCACACAGCATATTGTTAATAACTTTCAGTTCCAGTCCTTACTTCTATCATAACACCCCACACCCCAATCTTTGCTAGAACCTAGAACTGGCAGTTGAGAAGGCAGAGGGAAAGCAAGAAGCAAGCCCTCATCCTACAGTTCTTGTATCACTAAGGTTTTCAACTGATCTAAGCCCCCAGGCCAACCCAGAAGTTATGGTTTTTGGAGAGCAGGCCCAAAGCATTCTGGGGCTTGGAATGAGGTCTCCATTTCTTTTTATCAAGTCAGTTTTCAGAAAGAAGGTCAAAATGAATCCCAACCATTACTACCAGGAAGTCTATACCACTCCTGCCCACTCAGGGAGTTTTCATTTATAGAGGATTCCTAAAGCATCTTCGAATGAGCAGGTAAGCCAAATCACAGAGCCCCAAAGAGAGCTGGTGTCCCAGACCAACACACTCAAAAAGCTAGGTGTGATTAACAGCTCAGGGTGTGTGGTCCTTGTTTTGACCAGGGTAGACAGCTTTCCAGGGGAACAAAAAGCACAGACTGACTTCTGCATATATGGACAACTATGTTCTTGCTAGAGAGTTCACACACCTGCTGGAGGCCAGCACTGCTCTGCATAAGTTTCAACAGAGTTGCTACTAATTGCAGCCGTGCGTATCAGAGTATCAGAGGTGTATTAGCATTATACACGCTCTTCTTTACCATGACAATAAAGTTTGTTGAATTGAATAATTTTGCAGGAAAACCCTAGTTTTTTATTATTATTATTATTATTATTTATTATTATTATTATTATTATTATTATTATCATTTTTGCGTAGGCCATGCTGGCTGGGCTGCTTCATGAACTCCGGTGAATCATCAGGGTCCTGTGTAGCCAATCACAGGCAGGACAACCTGCAGTGGGCTCAAGTAGCAGGAGCCCAAGCTGCCCTGGTAATATGTGTCACTCTGAGCTGGTGTCACCCTCTCTCCACAGATATCATTTCCTGTTGGTGTTGACATACAAGAAAATGTGCTGGAATTGGTCACAGAGAAAAAGAAAAAAAAAAAAGCTGGGGGAAGATATGCACACCTGTACCTGATCATTTCTAATAACTTTCCAAGAGGCAGAAGGGCGTGTTTGAAACTAGGTGCACCTCATCCCACATCATGTTGACCAGCAGCATCTCTGAGTTGAGTGGAGGTTCAACACACACACACACACACACACACACACACACACACACACACACGTACATCCTAGCCCCATCTCTGTAGGTTGGTATCATGTGATCTGAAAGATCCTCCAGCTCCGGGACACTCATTTCTATTCACTGCCAACAGGAAGCCTCCCGTGTGCCTCCCTTTCTCTGACACCCTCAATGTCAGCTAAATAAAATGCCATGAATTTTAATCCACTCCAAACCACTGTTTCCTTTTTCCTACAGAATAAAAGTCACTGTTAGTTCAGAAAAACTCCCCAATCCAATAACAATTAGAGAAGCAATCGATAGTTTTAGGAAATAAGAACACCCCATCCCCCCAACAAATCCCCGAGGAATTGGAATTACCAAACTGTAGAAAGAAATTCAATGAAGGCTGATAAAGATGATCCAAGAAAGGATTATTGCCACTGTATGGACTTGCACTTGTTCAAAGAAGTATGGATAAATACTCCGGAGCAGATGGCACTAAATAAACTGCATTCTGTTAATAACTTTTACACAAATCTCTATACAAAAAAACAACTAAGTTGGATATTTCCAATTTCCTCACGACTGCAATCACCCCAAATCAAGTTGTTTTTCATTTACAAATTCTGACACCTTAAATGCTGAGCCACGCTTCCCATAGCACATTTTCCTTTTGCATTTTACCTTTCTTTTCATCATCCTGGGTGTTTCCAGGGCTGTGAGCAATGAACTTTCCATCAGGCACATTTTCACCTAATTAACCCCCCTGATTACAATAATTAGTATTGATTCACTCTTTGAATGACTTTGTAGATATTTGAGCACAATCTGTACTTGCTAAAGTTCTAAATATGAATATTAATCAACCACTCACCTCTGTTTTTTTTCAGCACCCAAAGGATATTTTGCAATTGTATTCACCCATATTTTAAAAAAGAAAAACTGTCAGGCTTCATTTTAACAAATAAAAGAATTTAAAAACACGGAGGTTTATAGATCTCGGTCTGTGGTCTGCAATACACAGCTATGTGAATATTCCCAAGGCTCATGTGTAAAGGGGCTTAGGGTGTAATCATTACTTTCTATTGAAAGAAACCATTTTCCCAGTTTGAATCTTCTACTACTCCTTTTTCTGCAGGACTGGGCTTAGAATGAAATTTTATTTCGACATTTGTTTAGGTCACTATCCAGGGGAATGGAGGCTTACAGCAGGATACAGATTACGTTATCTTGCTACTGTTGTAAAAATAGATGTGGGCAAGTTTGCCTGTTTCTGGCAATCTCATACCTTCCCCATCAGGTTAAAGAAAAAGACAACTATGTGTTGGATGCTAGAAGGCAGGGTGTCTCCAAATTCTGGAGGCTGGTGCTGAATCAAGCAACTAGAGAGCAAACAGAGTGGAAGAGATTGTCCTTATTTCTCAACCTCAACTATGACCACTCAGGAATTAAAGTGAATAGATCAGAGTTAAATAATTGATAATTTAGTTAAAAAAAATTGAACATGGAGATTTTCAAGTTATTTCTTTATTCAAATGAGCTCCTGACAAGAAGCTAGGAAGCACCGAAGACTATTTTCTTCTAAACCTCACATACACCACACACACACACACACACACACACACACACACACACACACAGAATCTTTGTTTTAGGTTAAAAACCTGGGTGTGCTGGTAACAGTTGGCTTCTCTCAGATATGAAGCTTCGTCCATTACCTTTCATGAGCTCATCCCCAAGACAATTTTTGGCATACCCGAGGAGGGAAGGAGCAGTTTGGATCCCATTGGAAGTAAGAGAACATAAGTATGCTTTAAAAATGCATTCTATTCACAACAAATAACTTTAAAAATATTATCACACTACATATATATGTTTGGGGTATGCCTAGGCTCTGAAAATATTATCAACAGAAAATCTCTACTTGAGATGGCAATTCTATTTAGTTGGTAATATTTATTTAGATAATTCTGTATTCAATATTTCATAGCATTTCAAACTTAAGTTTTAAAAAATTGAAATACATATGTCCAAACTCTATAAAAAAATAGCTAGTTTTTCATAACTGTGCTTTTATAAGTAGTACACCTTGTTCCTCATTTAGTGGGAACATTGCTAATTTGAACCAAAATATAGCAGGAAATATTTGTAACTAATTTTTTTAAAACTTTGCCCTTTAAAACAATTTCCCTTCTGCTTCTTTCTTTGAAAATTAGATCCTTAATCTGTCTCTAGGAATGTACTAATGTATTTTGATATGTTGCTCTGCCACAAACAGGTAATTAAACAAAATACTAAAACATTAGATAAATACATAGTCTTCGTGTAAATCAGTTATCATTTACTATTTCAGGGCCAATTCTTTTATAACTAATGTGAAAATAAAAATCATTTCAATATTTGAGAAGTTTAAAACAAAAATTTCCCTGTTCTCTGCCTACAGTCTCACTGTTTTACCTTAGAAATCAATGCTTATCTTATCAAATGAAAGATATTTGAAGACACAAGAAATGTTTGCACTGCATAGAAATGCATTTTATGAGGACATAAACATAAATCAAAAATCAATATATTCCACAGAGACCTTTAACTTAACAACTTAATAAGCTATATAATAATAGTTTGTGACCAAAATTTTAAGGGCAAAAGTTCCTAGTTGTTCTTGAATTTCTAAATGGTTTATTTACATGATGCCAAAAGGGAAGGTAGGGACTAGAAATTATAATTTCCTTAAGCATTAAAAATATTCCTCCTAACTTCTCTTCCATGCTACATTCCATAAGTCCACCAAATGGGCAAATTTTAAAACCCTGAGCATTAAACACTATAGAAGCAGGTCTGATCACAAGGTATTTGCCAGACTGATAATGGTATTACAAGCATTCTCAATCAATAAGTTTTCTTTCTGTAGTTAACAGAGAGGTAAGCAATAAATCTCTAACTTAATCCAACCAATGTAACTGCAAAATGCAAACATCTCTGTGAACGGCAGATACTCAATTTTTAAAAGCACAAAACCACAAACAAGCATTTCTAAAAACTCTTCATTCTGATAGTCTATACAAACAAGATTATAGGAGATAAAAAGGGTGTTGAGAAAGGGAAAAAAAAAAAAAAAAAATCCCCAGACATGCGTTAAGCTAGTTTGACAGCTCCATTGTTCAGCCGGTCCCATTGTCAGACCCAAAGATGTATTCAGTGCTACAATGTCTGCTAGCAAATAAACAAAAGACTACATTTTTCAAAGCAGGATGCCAATTCTATCATAATTCTCTCTCCGCTTCCCAAAAGGTCAGTGGTGCCTCCTTTTTGGTATGTGAGAGAACCCCAACACCGATGCAGGAAACAAATATTTGCTTTCTATACATGGGGACCCAGGACGCCATGCATGAACAGAGGTCTCCAAACAGGTACACATTTTGGCATACAGGATAAAGTGATCCAAACCTGGTAACACAGGAGGACTATTTAGGTAGGCTAAGTCCAGATTAGAGCGGTATTTGGAACGCAAGTCTAATATGGAGTCTCCTCAGCTCCTTTTTCGGTGATTATTCCATGCAGAGTGCATAATAATGAAAGAGCCTTAGACATTGCAAAGGAAAAGACAAACCAAGAGCCAGATTCGGAGCCCTTAAAATGATCCACTGGCCACTCACACATAGCAGCGAGCAAATACATGATCTGCTTTCAAAAGGCAACTAGTACAAATAGAACTCGCTCACAGCAGTGCTTTTCCTTTCTCTCGCTTTGCTCTCTCTCCCCATCTCTTGGTCTCAATTTCCTTCCCTCTCTCTCCCTCTTTAGATTCTTTTTTTCCCCTCTTCTCTTCTAAGATAAGGAAGCTACTTGATTCAGGGCATGATTATTGTCTCAGCCAGCTCTAGAAACTAGAAAAGCACACATTAAACAAAGAACACAACAACATACCTTAAAAGCAGCTCTTCATTTCTCATAGTAACAGCGGATTTGGGACAGCGCATGCTTTCTACACAGATAGTCTCAACAAAAGCCAGTTCAGAAGTACGCTCAAACATCAATGCCACAGTCGCTGTTCACTAATGCGCCCTCTCTCTCTCTCTTTCTCTCTCTCTCTCTCTTACTCTTACTCTCTCTCTCTCTCTCTCTCTCTCCCCACTCTCTTCCCTAGTCAAATGCTGGATAGTAGAGCAAAGGGGCTCCTGCAGATTCACTAAGTAGAAATAATCCTCTCTGACAAGTTATGTTGTCTCGGCATATTTTTACACTAATACACTGTGCTACCTATAGGGGTCTTGTTTGCATTCACTCAAGCCTGGCTGGTATTAGTTCTCCTAATTACCATCTTAAAAAACTGGACAGAAAATTAAGCAACTCGGTTACCTTTTTCTTATACATTGAACAGCAAAGCCAATTTCCCAATTTTCCTTTGCTGTCAACTGTCAGCGGGCATTGCAGATGACTAACGAAAGATTTGGATAGGTCAGTGTGCTCAAAAGCATTTTTGTCTCTCTTTTTCTGGGACACTGCATTCACAGTTGGATTCATCTGTTCCTCTCCTCTTGTCCTCAGGAAGAGTGACAAGGTCAAGACCCTTAGCCCCATCCTGGACCAGGGATGTAGAGGACAGAGATCGGGGGACTTGGAAATGTTTTAACTCTGTGCACACCAGGGTTCTCATAAATCACAGTATAATTCACCTGATGCAGAGGATCTAAAGGAGACAGTTGCTGCAAAGATTGTTGGCCCCATTGAAATCCTTATCGACATAGGAGCATCATCCTCAAAAGGCCAGTAAGTTGCTCTTTTCCAAAATAAGAAAATCTGCTTCCTTACTTCATTATACTCACCAGGCTTTGCATGTAGAGGAAACCAGGAAAACACACTGTAATTCTGTTTATTGGAATTAGAAGCACTCGAGGCATATTAACCAAGTAAAGTAGCAAGTTAAACATATACACAAGAAAAAACTAGATACTGTGGACCAAATAATCGGTTGTCCAAAAGTGCAAGTTAAGGAGCTGCTCCAGGAGATGTGTTCTGACCGGAAGTCAAAATGTTTTCTGCTTGGATGGAATATCCTAGAACAGCCTCAAATAGACCTGGGTCACTGAACACTGGCCTCCCTCCCATCCTGCATCAGCACCATGGTGCATGTCATTTATGACCTGGATTCTCAGCATCAGCAGGAAGAACAAGAGTGGGGAGAAAAATGGCAGACTGTGTTCCCACCTATTTCAGAATCTGGAACACACAACAAAATCTTGCTAGATCTTTGACCTCTGAACTTGGTCTTGGTCCACAGCCAGGAAGATGGAGATGTTCCTGGGGTGCATGTGTGAAGGTTCTTTAATTTCTGTTGCACACTAATCCCGTGTAGCACATCGACTGGACTAAGGGATAAAAGCAAAAGCCTATGTCTAGATGGCAATAAGAAGACATGGTAAATCACTCCACAAAGGTCAGATCATGAAACAAAATCATGTCCCTAAAACAACTTCATTTTAACTTATCCTTGCTGCATTAGAATGTATGAAAGTTATGGAGTGAATATATATGAAAATGAGTGACCTTGTCAGGGAATGATAGCATATAAAATCTAAGATGTTCCTTTGAAGTGGGAAAAGCATTGTGTAATGAGCTTGGAACCAGAGAGGCCTTGGGGAGATCGAGTGTGACCCTCTTCCCCTTGAGACTTGTGCTGAGTGCTGGGGCAGAAGGCTCTTGACCTCTCTGTGGCTTTCTTTGCCCTGCAGTTAAATGGAGGCAGTGAATGCAAATTTGTTTTAAGGCACGTGAAGAGCTTGTAATGAAACTGGATGTGTGTGGTCAGTGCAAACATTCACAAAAAGTGGAATGACTGCACTGACATCTGGCATGGGTTTTATTGATTTGAGAAGGATAAAAATATTTTGCTTAGCCCACAGGCCTATTCTGCATACATCCATATAATTTCTAATGGTGTTAAACTATGAGGCAAGCATTAACATATGACAATAATGCATTCACTTATCTGTAAGTAGATTCTTCACATTGGAAGCCAGTAAATGAATTATGAATCCATATTAGTAATGACTGGAATTGAACCAAACCATTAAATATTTTATACTCTCTCCATTTCCTTTTTAGTCTAGAGACCTTGATAATGAGGAAGCTATTGAGGTAAGAGTTTAGTACTTGTTCCAACTCCACTAAGATGACAGATTGAGGGCCTTACATCCACCAGTTGCATGTGCTAAATTGGGATTATAAAGAGGAGTGAGTGGAAGGAAGGATGTTATTTATAATATTCACATATTGTATATTAAGTCTTTGACCCCAAATGTACGTTGAATAAATCTTTGCACGTTGTACTGTTACCAATAGAATATCTTTCTGGCTGGTACTTCATAAATACTTGGATAATATAAAAGAGTGTATTTACTTTTAACCACTGGAACTGTGATGTTATTTTATTTTCTAAATTCCTTCATGTGGTTTCCTTTACAAAGATGTAAAAAAAAAAAAAAAGTTTTTATTCCAAGTTGGGCATTGTTTGGCACAGATGACAACACTGAAAAATTGCTTTTCTGCTCTTGTGTTTTAAATTTGAAGACCTCTGCTATATTTAACAGCTCATTTAATCCCTGTAACACTGTAGAATACACAGAGCTGGTACTATTATCCCTTCCACTGAAAAAGTTCAAGTACAGAAAGATTGAGTGACTTATCTGCAGAAGTACAATAATGACTGAATTTGGAAATTCAGTCTCCCAACCATAGGACAATCCAGTGCCCCCACCATGCACAGTGGCTCACAGACACAGCCTGGTGAGACATGGCTTTTTAGGAGTGTTAGTGGAATGACTCTGATACTTTTCTAATGTATTAGTAATAATCTGAGAGGATAGATAGTAAATTAATGAAAAATTAGCTAAAAGGTATGTCTCAGATAATAGTAACATGTCAATTCCTTGCAAGCTTTATTCCAAGTGAAGTTTGAGGCTAGACAGACTAAGCATTTCTGGGAACAAATTATTATTCTTTGAAGTCATCTGCAATAGGAGTTACTTTTTAATAATCGTGATTGTTACCAAACTAGTAATATTGGGGGAAATTTAAAAAAAAAAATATAAATAAAAAGAAGAATACCTTCTATGTCCATAACCAAAAAGATGTTTTTAATTATATAAATTAAATTTTTAGCTTATAATGCAGACTTAGTGAGGGAAACCCTAGGAAAGTGCTACAATATGAAGATAGTGGTAGGAGTAGAGAATCAGGAACTTCTTGTGAGTTTCCCAGACATTTTTCCCAGACATTTTTAAAGGTAACTCATATGTGCCTTTATTTATGTTACAAGCAATTTCCAGAATTAAAAAAAAAAAACAAATGTTCAAGTATAGCATTAATTACTCTGTTTTCTGCCTTCTGTGCCTTATCTTTGCATTTTGACACTGACATTGCAAAGTAATAGCCCCATTTTAATAGGAGTTGGTAATGTGAAGTGTGCTAGGGCTGTAGGGTCTTGGCAGGACAGATTTGTTTGATGAAAGATGGGACACTACAAAAGTCTAGCCTGCCTTTCAGATCCTTAACTTAAAAGAACAACCCTGAAGTATGGAGACATCAAGGACATTACATTTATTTAGCTGCTAGTTTCAGATACCAAGACTTGCCAGGTTTACTTAAAAAAAAAGCATAACATTATGAAAGAGGGAAAGAAAACACAGAGAACATATGAAGTATATATAAAGCAATAACCAAGGTCTAAAATAAATTAATTTCTAGCCTACTAAGTGCCATGATCATAGTGGGTGCTCAGTAAACTTGACAAACACATGTAAATGGACGGATTTTCTTCTACTCTGCTAATATGGAGCATAAGACCACAAAGTTCTCAGACTGAAATTGTCCACCTCAGAGGAAGGTTTCTATTGGAGCAATGGAGACCAAGAGTAAAGTCTGCACAGGGTCGGGCAGGAGCCAAGAACTAATGGAACAAGGTACAATCCTGTTTACTCCAGACCCCACTGCTCCATTTTGCCTTGTAGGAAAACCTTTCCAAACCCAAAAGGGTACAGGGATCACAAGTCATTACCTGAAACATAAGAGTGACAGTTGGTTTAAAGTAAAACCTCAGCAATCTTTGTAGAGAAAGGATTTCATGGTAATCTGAGGACCTATGTAATTTGAGTTCCTTACACTTGAGGTACTTGAAAATTACCTCCCACTCACATTTTAGAAGCAGAAGGCAGATCTCCCAGTGTCAAATCCAAGGCCTTTAGAATCCAAATGGACACTCCCTATATAAACTCTGGGATGATTTATTCATTTTCAAAATGGAGCCCTTTACTAGGATGAATGGAGCATGTGGATGAATAATTAGCAAAAATAAATGCAAAGCCCTTTAAAATGATTAAGTGTCATATTTTTCAATAAGTACATGCAAATAATAACCCATGAAGTACATAGAACTCCTAGAAGGCTCTTGAGAATAGGTACTAGATAAACCTTAGTGGTATTAGTATAAAGAGTAATAATGGTAGCTTGCTGTGAAAGAAGGCAGACACTAAGAACTGGCTCTACAGAACCATGTTTGTGTAGGTAGACAAAAGTACCTCTAGCCAGGTGCGGTGGCACATGCCTGTAATCCGAGCACGTGGGAGGCTGAGGCAGAAGGATCGTGAGTTCAAAGCCAGCCTCAGCAATGGCTAAGACACTTAGCAACTCAGTGAGACCCTATCTCTAATAAAATACAAAAAAGGGCTGGGGATGTGGCCCAGTGGTCGAGTGCCCCTGAGTTCAATCCCTAGTACCAAAAAAAAAAAAAAAAAAAAAAAAAAAAAAAGAAAAGAAAAAAAAAGTACCTCTAAGAAAAAATGAAGAAAATGAAAGAATAGACTACCATAAACAGCCAAGTTGATTTTACAAAATGGCTTTGGTTTATGAATTCTTAAGAACTTAGCAAATACCACAGTCACAATGGAGCAGTCATTTTTTTGCCCAATATTTTGCCAAAAGCCATTCTCAGGCAGATGAGAAATCTTGAGATGGCCACAGGTAAGCTAGGCATTAACATTTGCATGGAAAATGGACCAAGCATATTCTTGCATATGCATAAGCAACCATTTTTCTGTCTGTTCAAAATGGCACATCAGAGAAAGAACATAATTGGACCATTGTCAACAGGCATCCTAAAAAGGAGTTTGGTATACCTGCGATTCTCAGTCCTTAGTGGTTTTCATTCTAGAGAATCCTAAAGAGTAACTAGCACAACATTAACAAAGACCACAGGTGACCTGACCAACTTTCCTTTCTGGAAGGTGAGGCCAGGATGGGGATTCAATGTGTTTATATGACAGAAATGAAAAAGAATTCTAGATGGTCTAGAAAGATGGTTTTGAAACCAACATACTACATCTACAGCTTTGATAGTCAGGCGATGTAAGCATTACATTTCTTTCTTTATCACTTTCTGAAATTTATCTACTTATTTATTTTTGGTTTTCTCCATTTGAATCTACATTGCATAAAAACATGGACTTTCTCCTTTATTATCGCCACTGTAGAATAAGATGTGGCATATGGTGGTCACTTCTTAGATATTTGTTCAACAGCTAAATTTCTTTGTGAAGCATTTGTCTTAAGTTACTTGGCTCAGTGGCTGACAGCTATTTCTTTTGACTCATGCAATACTTACCAAGCCCAATAAGAAGCTGTAAGTCATTGCGTCATTAGGCCACATCATGGGAGGGGACAGAGAGACTAGGAAGGAACTGTTCTCAACTTGAAGGGCTTTTCACATGCCTAGAGGTGGAATGATAAGCTTGTTGTTTTCGTAATTAAAAAAATAAAATAAAAAACTTTAAAGCACCCTTTATGTGGGTGCATAGAAAATTAAGTAATAAAATTACACATTTCCTTCCTTAATTTCCATAAAGGCTGATATTTGGAGCAGATAAGACTGGCCATGGAGAATAAGATGCGTAGGTGAGTCCTACAGAGTCAGCCTCAATGAGAACAGGACAGTGATTTTCGTGGGATCTTGTCAAAAGCGAGTAGCTTGTGGGTGAGGAATAGGAATCAGAAGTCAGACTGATTTTTGCTTCCTTTGTTTTCGGGAGTAGGTCTAATTCATGAATCTCACTCTTTGGTTGTCCACAGCTCCATGTGTGGGCCTCACTTCATTTCTCCCCACGTCTCCTATACCCTGCTTCCCTTCGGCCTCAGCAAGATCTGGAGGAAGTTGCATTCTTATTTGTTCCACTCTTTGCCTGCTATTAAGAACAGAATGGTAAATGCTAATAAATTTCCTTAAATCAGTTCCTAATGAGTTGTAGCCTTACTTTTAAAAAGTGCA
The DNA here is from genome assembly GCA_025594165.1 of Tamias sibiricus. Lineage (NCBI taxonomy): Eukaryota > Metazoa > Chordata > Mammalia > Rodentia > Sciuridae > Tamias > Tamias sibiricus. The sequence goes on from CM046669.1 coordinate 88,050,283, forward strand.
TTAAATCTGGTTTTGCTTTACATTAAGTGCAACAGTACTTTGACCTCTCTATTCCTATCATTGGATGTCTTAACATTATTAGAGTGCATATGGTGAATGTTTTGAGAACATGATTAAGTCATGTTCTTTTTTTTTTTTTTAAATATTTATTTATTTGCTTTAGTTGTATGCAATGCATTTATGTTTACGTGGGGTGCTGAGGATCGAACCCGGGCTGTGCACGTGTGAGGCGAGCGCTCTGCCGCCGAGCCACAACCCCAGCCCAAGTCATGTTCTTTTAAATGAAGATCCTGGCAGGTGACGAGAGGCCACAGAAGTAATGGAGACAAGACAGAAAGTAGTATATGACAAAGAGAGGAAGATTGCATTGAGACTTCGGTGATAAGAAGCCATGAAAGGTTTTGGACTCTAGAAAGTTCACTCTGGTTTCAGCACGAAGCATGAACTGAGAACAGGGAAGAGTCTGGAGGTAGGGGGTGAGGAGAGAGGGCAGTAGGGAAGCCACTAAACAAGTAAAAGGTGATGGAGCTTGAGAAGGAGGTTATTCTCTGCGTTGGCCACTGTCTGTTTCAGTCTTGTGTGAGATCTCCAGATGAGATTAAATCACTCAGTTCTCAAAGTAATCCAGTAAACTGACATTGTCATCCACATTACACTCATGGGGAGATTGAGGACCTTGGAGATTAAGAAAGTTCCAAGATGACATACCCAGGAACCTGTGGAGATGGACGTGAAGCCAAGCTGTTTCTGCCATTCCTGATTCTGGGGCAGTAACTGCAAGGGGAGGAGAGGGGCCTGAGTAGTGGGAGAATCACGATGTAATCAACTGAATGGGTGGAATGAAGAAAATGGAGGAGTTGAAGATAATTCTGATGTTTCCAACCTGGTCAACTTGGCAAATGATGATACTGTTGACCAAGAAGGAACCCCCCCCCCCAAAAAAAAAAGGTAAATCAGGGGAGATGGGAAGATAACTTATTCCTCCAAGCATAAGCCGAGCCTGACATGCCCGCAGGCAGGTCTTCCGAGTGGAGGAGGCAGTCAGGAATGCTGCAGGGGATGAGATCAGCCCGGAAGAGACTAGAGGGTGAAAAACAAGAATTGGACCAAGACCAGAACCCCAGGGTGAATCAAAAATCGAGGCAGTCACACAGGAGGATGCTCCAGTGACAAAAGACAGCCACACCTATCACAGAAGCATTTAAACCTAGTTTGAGAGTAAAAATATATACACATAAAGTTGAGTTACCTTGCTGTAAATGACATCATGGATTATTTGTTTGGATGCCAAATGGAAATTCAGGGCAGTACGAATAAGAGGAAGGGAATTTTCAGAAACTGGTTGGAAACTAGGGCAATAAGCTTTGCAGGCTGGCAAGGGTTAACAGGAAATGGGCTACTTCTGCACCTGCCTGAACACTTGCTGTAAAAGGAGACAGGAAGGGGCAGAGGTAGATCCTAGAGGTCAGACTTGCTTGCCCAGAAGTTAGCCAAACATTCATCTGCTGGCCCTGACTTTGAGGTGGAAAAGAAATTGCCCTGCTGTCCTTCACCATCTCTAATGCATAACTAAAAATATAATGTGGGGAGGGGCAGAGGCAGGGGCCTGCATCTGGCTCTCAGGTCAGGAAAGCAATGGTGCAGAACAAACTCATATGCTTCCAATAGGCTGCTTGGAGCCAATATTTCTAGCAAGCAATAGCAAAAGTGGTTTTTGAAGGTGCTTGTGAATTTTGCCCGATAAGGATTTCAAACGTTATAAGGATTTATAAAACTCTAGACTTGGATAAAATTTGCTGGGTCACTTGTTTTAAACTTTAAAACTTTTTTTAAGTAAAGTATCCTATCCTCAAAGGAAAGTATCCATAAGTGTCCATTTCACGGAATATTCGCATATTCGCAGACTGAAAATAGCACCCAGATTTTTGAAAAGGGTCCATTTAAAATTCTATAATAAAGCTGAATCTGATGAATATAAATACATATGAACCAGAATGCATGTGAATAAAAATGACCAGAAACAGTGGGGTGTTGCCGCCTGAAGCGATGGCCGCTTGGAGCAGCAAAGCCGCGGGAATAAGTTCAGAGGCAGACTAGAAACAAACAGGATCTTTATTCTGTCAGTTTCTCTCTCTGGCTCTAACAACTCTAACACGTACCACACACCAGCAAACAACCAACAACCAAAATGGCCCCGACCAGCTCTGCGCTGGGCCCAAGTCTCTCGAGATCCCGGGCCAAGTCTCGTGAGACTACGGAAGGCGGCAATGTCCAAAACTCCGTGGCCCGAAGTCAACCACAATCAATAGCCATCTCCCCAAATAGGGCTCCTGCAGTGGGGTCAGTTTTTAACAACAATTTCTCTAGAAAGTTTCTAATTCCCCCCATCGTACTATCCTAACTTAGGTCACCCATATCTCTTAAGGAATCTCCCTATCTCCAGTGTCTCTGGCTCTGATCCCTTCTGTGCATTTCAGCCACAGTTTTTAACATTGAAGATTGGTCATAATCGTCTTCTGCATAGAATCCATGGAAGGTTCCCTCTGCCCTTCAAATGGAGTTCATGTCATGTGGTTCATACTAGACCCACGTATACCCATAGATGCACCCACATCTCCCACTACTAGTCTCTCAGGTTTTTGCACTTGGCACACTGTGCTCTTTGTACCTTGAACTTCCAATTCCCCAAAGATACAAATTTTTTTTTGCCTTTAAGCTTTTTGTTTATGCTATTTCCTACCTGCGCAAAATTCCAATGGTCCCCAACCCCTTGCCAGGTTTATTTCTGTGTATCTTTCAGGGCTTGACTTAAATATCAAAGTGCTGAGAACAAAAATAAGTGTTCAGAAATACAGTATGGTGGCCTACATGAATAAGTTAAGGACCTCCTCTTACTAGCAAAGGGAATACAAAGATGCTATAACGTGGTCTTAATTGAAAAATTGAAAAACACAAAACAAAAAAATCTTGTGATTGATAAAACAAGCCTCACTCCCTTCTCCAGGACTACAAAATTAATTATTTAAAATTGAATTACACTATGGAGGATTCCAGAGAGGCACTTGTCAGCCCCTGCTCTCAAGGAACTGATTATGAAGTTAGAAGGACACGATTCACATATAAAACAAAGATCAATACAGTCTTCACTGCTGTGGGACTTTATAAGCCCTAGGAACTCCAAGGCAGGAGAGATGGTAAGAGTTCGATGGAATAGCCAAAGAGACTTTCATGGCAGGATCAGACTGAAAGAATCTTGCAGGTCATGCTTCCTTTGGGTTAGGACGTGGAGGGAAAACAGGAGGACAGCCCAGGTAAAGACCAGTCTGAGGTGATTCATGGCCGAGACCATGCAAGAAAGAGAAGAGCATGGATTGTCAAATGCAGAAAAACACTCTTGGAAGAGTGAGGTCATACAATGACTCTTGTGAATCTGGCAAAGGACTCTGGATTCAAAGTAGTGAATGATGGAGATTCCATGTCACTTCTGGATTGGTAGATGAGAATCCTCACTGAACACGCCCATGAGAAAGTGAAAAACAGATCAGGCAGCTGGTAGCCAACAGGTAGACCATAATGTTCCCAACTAAATATAAATAACTCTCCCAGAAGAGAAAAATAACCAGTGTGCTAACCATGGTGGAACAAAAGAAAGGAAAGCAACCACAAAAAGACTCAACCATCCTCTTCCTCCAATTGCTTATTTATCAATGACAACTCTAGCCATGTTCTGCTGTCTAGATTGAAATCTGCCAAGATACTTGCATTAGTTAGCTGGGGTGAAGGAGCCCTAATTAGGAAGGGCTGTTGCAGCTAGCTGGAAGCCATAAGTTCCACCTGATATGTATGTGACGCACCTGTAGGCACCCGCAAACCTGAAGGTATATAACCGGGTGAAAGCGGTCCGAGTTAGGAGAACGGAGAATTCAGTCAGCCGGGCAGTCACTCGGTCGGTCAGAAGAATCAGAGCGGCCAGAACGTAGGCAGAGCGGTTACAGAAGAGAAACCAGATAGAAGAAGTAATGACTGGTCAGAGTTAGGCCGAGGCTCCTGAGGAAGACAGAAGATAGAAGAAAGAAGAAGGAAGAAAGAAGAGAGAAGAAAGAAGCTCTAATCTTTCTCTAAGCTAAGCTCTATCTTTCTAAACTCTAAGCTAAGAAGACAAGAAGAAAAGCTCGCTTTAATCTTTCTCTCTAAAAATCTTTCTTTCCCTCTCTAAGCTCTAAGATCTTTCGTTAAGCTAAGTTCTATCTTTCTTTCTCTCTAAGACTCTAAGCTAAGAAGACAAGAAGAAAAGCTCTAAGAATCTTTCTTTCCCTCTCTAAGAAAAATCTTTCTTTCCCTCTCTAAGCTCTAAGAAAGTAGAAGTAAAAGTAGTAAAAGCTTAACTCTGCCTCCGAGAATTTTCCCGCGGCACCGTGGCTGGCCGTGACAGGCAGCTTACACTGGGGCTGGTGGCTTAAACAACAGAAATCTATTCTACACAGTTCTGGAGGCTGGAAGTCAAGATCAAGGTGTTGGCAAGTTGGTTTCCCCTTAGTCTCCTCAACTTGCCTGGGAGTATTTTTTTCCTTATGCCTCCACATACCTAGTCTCTTTCTCTTCCAGTCCTATTGATTGGGGCCCCACACTTATGACTTCATTAACTTTAATTACCTCCATAAAGGCACTATCTACCAATAAAGTCACATTCTGTGATTCCAGGGATTAGGACTTCACATGTGAATTTTAGGAGGATGTAGTTGAGTCCACCATGATACCTAAAACTTCCAGAAAGCACCGAATCCAGAAGTGACCTCTGTTTCCATAACTCCTCTTTAGAATCATGCACCACCAGCCTTACTTCTACAATAAGCCCCTCCCAAATTCCTTCTGCAAAGATGCCCCATCATCTCCTTGTCATGCATTCTCCTTTGCTTAAATTGGCAGGTTAAATTAATCTAACTTTGACTGTGACTATATTCCTTGTGGCTTTGGGTTGTTGGCTTTTTACCAGAACCTTCCATATTTCTGAGGCTGATGTTTTCTCATTCTTTGTGTCTTCCTTAATTGCCATTTCCCCTTCCCAATTAAGTCCTGCTCATTCTTAAAGACTCAGTTCAAATGTTACTTACCCTGAAAATATTTTCTAATGTACTCTTGCAAGGCCAATTAGATGCCTCTTTGGTTGGCTTTGTAACATGCCCACTTGGCTACGCTAAACTACATTTCCCAGAATTCACTTGTTAAAAAGGTTTCTGGTTCCAGTGAGCTACAAGGAAGATTCCTGGAAGATTTGAAAGACAGAAGGAAAGTAACAGTCCTTTTGTAGCTCATGTGCCTTGCAGCTGATCTGCTGGCTTGCCTCTGTTGGTGTGAGGCTGCAGCTGCTCCTGCAACTGTTCTGTTTTCCCCCATCCTCCCTGAGCTTCTCTGAGTTCTGGACCACGTGTGTGTTTAGTTTTGTTGCCAAGGTCACTTAGAGGCAGAGACAACAAGAACTTATAAGCATTTCAGTCCAAACTCAAGGGGTTCCAGCTTGTGTTTATGGGTTCTAGTCTACCCTTTATCTCGCTTGCTTTACCATTTTCCTTCTTGACTAGTTGGTCTATAGACTTGAAGGTCCAAAATCAGATGCAGAGAAGAAATCTATAATAGAGACTGCTTAATCTACCGTCCGACTGCATAATGTCAAATCCCTGTAACAAAATAATATTCATCTATCTATTCATCATCATCTATCATCTTTCACCTATCTTTCATCTACCTATCCATCCAACTGTCTACCCTCTATTGTCTATCCATCCATCATCTATCCGTTCATACATTATCTATTGGTCTATACATCATCTATCTATCTATCCATCCATTTATCATCTATCTACATACCTACCTACCTTCTATCTCTCCATCATCTGTCTTCTATTTATCTATAAGCTACTTATTGGTCCTATTACTGTTTCCTGAACCCTGACTAATATACCCCTACTCTGAATATTTTTCTATATTTCCTCTAAACCTTGACCAGACTTCTTTTGTATCATTTGTCATGCTTTGTTGTCATAATTTGTGCAGTAGATGGGACTACTTTGTCAATTCCTCATGGCCCCCCTCTATCATGTGACTTTGTGGTGCACTGGAATGGCTGCAATATACGCCCCACATTGATCTTGACAATGTGATTTTACCCATCTATTAAAATATTAGCAGGCAGGCATTATGTTAAATGTGCTGGTGAGGTTTGGTTTGGGTTTTGACACATTGTGACCCATCATGAGAAAAGCATGCCCCAGGGAATCTGCTGCCCCTTCTATCTGGGCCTCAGAACACACCCACGGAGAAGACAGATCTGAGCCCAGCCCACAGTGGGAGCCAAGCTCAGCTGACTCATAGCCTGAAAGAGAGCCACCCAGCCTAGATCTGCCAAACCACCCTTGATCTGCAGACTTGCCAGTATAAGAATAAATATTTATTGCTGTAAGCCAACATACTGTGGAGTAATTTGTATGGAGTTTTACTGCAGCAAGAGACTAGTCAATTCATTTTCTCCTCTGCACCTCAGTTAGTATGGCTCCTTGAGTTCAGGGACCACACTGATAAGTTCCTTATCTCCAACCCCTACTAAGGTGCCTCATGCACAGTAGATGTGCAGAAAAATGTTTGCTGCATGATAGGATCAACAAATGACCAAACGACTGAAGAGTTACAGGATGACCGGCATGTCAAGGTGGTATTTTAGAAAGGAGAAACTGATGATGTTATATAGGATGGAAGTGAAGGAAATGAATGAAAGCAGACAATAGGCATCATGTGGCCATGAGTAATTATGGGAAAAATTATTTTTCCTTCTTACCCCCAGAGGATCCAAGATTCAAAACGCCCCATGGGGGCTGTCCAAGTGACTCCTATGATTTTTTTTTTTTTTTTTTTTTTTTTTTTTTGGTGCTGGGGAACAGAACCCAGAGTCTTGTACATGCTTAGCATACCCTTTACCACTAAGCTACACCTCCAACTACTCCTGTGATTTTTTTTTAATATTTATTTTTTAGTTGTAGTTGAACACAATACATTATTTATTTATTTATGTATTTATGTATTTATGTATTTATTTTATGTGGTGCTGAGGATCAAACCCAGGGCCTCACACATACCAGGCGAGCCTTCTACTGCTAAGCCACAACCCTAGCCCCCTCCCGTGATCTTTTTTTTTTTTTTTTTGGTACTTGACCACTGGGCCACATCCCTAGCCCTTTTTTTATATTTTATTAGAGACAGGGTCTCACTGAGTTACTAAGTGCCTCACCATTGCTGAGGGTGGCTTTGAACTCGCGATCCTCCTGCCTCAGCCTCCCAAGTGCTGGGATTACAGGTGTGCACCACCGCACCCGGCCCTCCTGTGATCTTTGAAGAACATTTTGTTACTCTCTGAAGCCTGCATTTCCTATCTGTAGCCACATATAATATTAGGGAAAGTGACAGAAGATAAAAAAAATTCCAAAATGCCTCCAATTAAACAGAAAACAAAATTACTTAGGAAGTAAAACTTTCTTATTTTTCCTTTAGATAACTTGGTGTCTGTGTAATTATCTAATTTGATCTGGGCGGTTTATGTCCTCCTTGACCTACTGATGGTTTGTGTTGGTGACACGCAGTGTGACACCATATCTGAGACTCTCCAGGCTCTTAACCTGGTCACCAGAGGTCTCTGCTACCTGTTCCCCTCCATCTCCACAGTAGCAGTCTTCCCACCTGAGACTCTTGTCACATTCCCTTAGTACATGTGTCATTGGCCTGTCATTAGAATTGCTTCTTAGAAGACAGCTTGAAGGATGCCAAATTCATTAGCTGTCTTCAATTGAACTTTGCAAACCCTTTTCTTACATTGAGCAAACAACACACATATATAAAAACCGTTGCACCCAACACCACAGATACCCACATGTCTTCCACTGTGTTTGGAGAACAAAGAAATAGTATGCATTTTGTTTGGTGTCAATCATAACCTGAGATTAAAGCTGCTGTTTAATGCATTCAAAAGTTACACCCGCCCAACTCAGGCTTTCTCTGCCTAAGCTCTGAACTTCAAAAGGAATACTTTATAGGGAAAACACACACACACACACACACACACACACACACACACAACAACAACAACGAACTTGCACACATGCACATATGCACACTCAGGGACTTCAAAAAAATGCTGTAAACACCTGAATATATTTCATTCTTGTTCCTATAAATGAGGTCCAGTGCCGGAATGCCTGGAGAGTCGTCAGGGTTATACAAAGCCACTGAGAACTGCCCCAAAAGATACCCAAACCATGTTGATAGAAGTAGAAAGGGTCAGTTGGTGCATATGTGAGCAACTTCTTGAATCCTACCTCCAGGCTGTTTCAAGTTGAAACAAATCTTGCTTTGTAACAATTATTTATCCAGAAATCTCTGGAAGATCATTTCCCTTTTAGTCTATCTTTAGCATCTTGCTACAAATGAAACTTATTAATATAATACACTGAATTACCACTGAGTGTATAATATTGTGCTACTAAAATTTTACTATTAAAATGTCCATAATTTAGATGCCATTAACTCAGATTTAGTGATAATTTGGACGTAGAATATCATTTTCTTAAAAGTACTGTCTATAGTTTTTAATGAAACTTAAAAGTACTGTCTTAAAAGCAATTCTTGTTTATAATATTGCTTAGAAATATTGATAAGTATAAAGGAGAAAAAGTTATCAACATCTAAATTAAACTGGAACAATATAATTTTTTTAACTTTTGGTATATTTCCTTTCAGTCATTTTCACTGCATATATTTCATTTTTTTAATACAAAATTTGGGGTGTATCAATTATATAACTTTTTAAAAAATTTGGTTGTAAATGGATCTTTTGTTTTATGTATGTATTTATATGCGGTGCTTACAATCGAACCCAGGGCCTTACACGTGCCAGGCAAGCACTGTACCACTGAGCCACAACTCCAGCCCCATCAACTATAGGATTTTTAATATTTTTATATAACTCTAAGCAGTTTTCTCATGTAAGCAATGACTTTGAAAATATGTTTTCCAAGGATTGTGTATTATTCAATTTCACTAATGTCCCCAAATTGATTTTAATATTTCCCTAAGGTTAGATACTAAGGGAATTTCTAAATTATATAGATAGCACTGAGGTGAAAATTCTTAAATGTAAATGTTTGTAGTTATGTCTGATTTTCTTCTGAGAGAAAAGAACTATTTTAGGTCTTATCATATATCACCAAATTGTTTTGAAAAAGATTTGCAATGGTTGACATTCCCTCACATACAAGAATTCATGTCTTGCCTTTCTCTCAAATGCATTATTATTTAATTTTACATTTGCAAATATGATGGGTGAGAACATATTACTTCACTGTTCTACTTGGATTTCTTTGAATGCTAGTAAAGATAAATATGTTCCCCAAGGTTTATTGTCAACTTCTGTGGGCAGTTAATGTGCTGTAGCCATAAACTAGTGATTTTAAATATTGAGTTGTAGCATTTCAACATATATTTCTGAGTTTTAATTCTTTTTTTTAAAATATTTATTTATTTACTTTAGTTGTACACAATGCAATGCATTTACGTTTATGTGGTGCTGAGGATGGAACCCGGGCCGCGCACATGCGCCGCTGAGCCACAACCCCAGCCCCTGCGTTTTAATTCTTAAAAAAATGCTTTTATATTATTTCCCCCATATCATCATTTACTTTAGTAAAAATGCGTTTGGTGCTGAATTTTAAAATTTTATATAGCCATAGATTCTAATTTATTTTATTTTAATTTTTTTCATAAAATGTTTTGCCCATCCTGAATATAGGTTGATATTTACCTTTGTATTTTGTTGTTTTTTATTTACTTACCTACTACTTAATTTATTTGTTATTTTGCAGTACAGGAGATGGAACCTAGGGCTTCATGCATGCTAGGCAAACACTCTTAACTCTGACCTACATCCTCAGCCCTCTTTATTCTATTTTGAGACAGAGTCTTGCTAAATTGCCCAGGCTGTGCTCAAACCTGCCTCAGTCTCCTGGGTAGCTGGCATTACAGGAGTGTGCCCCCCAAGCCTAGCTTGTTTATTATTTTTACTAATTGATTCATGTATAATTTATTTTAGTGCATGGTATATAAGGTGAGGTTCCCACCTTAGTTTTTCCTTTTTTTTTTTTTTTTACACAAGTAGTTTTACAAGTATTGTAAGATCCTTTTCTTTGATTCCATGTTACTGAATCTGTCATTTCTTATGTTGGTATCTCATTGCTTTAATGATGAAAATTGATAGAGTTTTATAATATCTGATTATCCTAATCATTACTCTTTCTTTTCAAAGGGGATTTAAGTTGAAGTTTAGAATTATATAGTCCATTCACAAAAGTACTATTGAGATTTTGACTGGTATTCATACCAAATTTTTTTATTTATTTGAGAAAATTTAACTTTCTTACAGTACTTGTGCTTTGCATTTGGAAGTAAGCACTAACTATAAATTTACTAAAATCTTAATATTTTCTCCACTATCTGTCACTACTGATTTAAAGTTATTGTGTTAATTTATTTTTTTTTAACATTTACCTTAAATTCTTACAGATTTTCAGTTGGTTGGTTTCCATTTTTTTATGTTTGTATTCATCTCTTTTGCCAATGATAACATTTTCATCTTTATCTAATTAGCATGTTGTTTTAGCTCTATGATCAGACCTCCAGAACATTATTTAATGAATGACAGTAATTTGCATCCTTGTCCATCTCCTTCTAGAGGTTGATTTAAGATAGCTTCCTTTCATTAAACTTAAAAAATTCCTTTGTACTCCTTGTTTCCTAAGGTTTAGGTATAAGGCCTTAATTTTATTGAATGCTTGCCTATTGAGTTTTTAAAAATATTACCTACCAAGGTGATTTTTGTCCTACATTATACCTGATAAATTTAAAAGATCTTTTTATTCTTGCATAAACCATAACTGGTTGTGAAATATGATTCTTTTTTTGTACTCTATCTTTGATTTATGTCAAGGGTCTTAAGTTGGAACAGGATCTTAACTAGAAATCTCAAAGAATATGTAACTCTTTTTTGAGTAAAAAGTAAAAAACAAATGATATACCTTTGACTAAGTTTAGAAAACACATTTAAAACAGTTCTGGCTGGGCATAGTGGTGAATACCTATAATCCCAGTGGCCCAGGTGACTAAGGTAGGAGGATCAAAAGTTCAAAGCCAGCATCAGCAACTTAGTGAGGCCCTAAACAACTCAGTGAGACCTTGTCTTTAAATAAGATATAAAAAAGGGCTAGGGATGTGGCTCAGTGGTTTAGCATCCCTGGGTTCAATCCCCAGTACCACCACCACTAACAACAAAAACAGCCCTTTGTCACAGATCTTTACATAACTAAGTAGTACATGCCTGCCTTAGTTTATTTTAATATTCACAATAATCATTTATTTTGGGAAATACTCCAATTTCAGAAAAGATTCAGAAAAGTACTGAGGTTTTAGTGAACTCTTGAGAAATGGGGGGAAAAATGTCTCTGAAAAGCTGTTATGAAATTTTCACTCCTGGCTGATGAGATGTTTTTGAATTATCAGCCATTTTGTTGCTTACGTTTTGGAATTGAGAGTCTCTATAGCCCTGCCAATCTTCATTTCTTTCATTAATACCTCGAGACATGTTTCAGGTGGTAGAATCGAATTGAGATGGCGGGACTAAAATTAAAGATCACCACTGCCAAGAAGTCTGTCCATGGCTGACCTTCAGAAAAATCTCTTGGTGACTTTAGCTTCCTCCCATCAAATACACAATTTGTATACTTCTACATTATTCATTCCCTTAACATTTTTATCAGGCAACCCTTTGAGTGTGCCTTCCTCCTCCCTGAAAATCCTCAGTGCAGGTGGCGCTATTTCCCCTTTTATGTCCTCATATAAACCCATCATATATGTTGAAAGGGATGCTTAGCCCTTGTGGTACCGATCGCTAGCATTTATTTCTGATATTCCTCCCGGCAAGACTGGCCACAGTGAGTTGAGGTGGGCATGGAGACGTAACTTGAATGTACAGTTCTTACATAGTCACTATAGGTATCATCTGAACCCCTTGAATTAATTAGTTTAGTTTAACTGAAAAAAATCACCAAATAGCCATCATATGCATGGAACTCTATTACAGTATAAAGATACTTAGTCTGACTATATGATGATCCTTTCTCCTTCTGTGTTAGATTAAAATCTTAATTTCTACTAATTGAGTAGCGATATCTAATTAATTCCACTATTTTAAAAATACTTTAAAAACCATTCAGCATATCTTTTACCTTTAATATGATGCATTTATATTATAGAAAAACCCATAAAATCTGTACATTAAATGACAACAGGAAGATAAACTAAGGCAGATAACTCTTTATGAGATTAATTAGACTCACATAAAACTTGATTATGTCCATATTATAAAATATCTTTTCTAGAGGGGAAAACTCTATTCATACTTTTCCCTGATCTAGCAAATTATATGAAAATTAATCTTCTGGATTTTTTTGACATTTTTACAGTTTGAAATACAGAGAACCTACTTTATGTTTTTAAAGATCTACCTAGGTAACTCCATTGTCACTGTTTGGTATCAGTAAATGAAAAAAAAAAAAAAAAAAGGAAACTAATCAATTATCTTTGGAACTTTGAGACAAACAAACGTGAGTGATTCGATTCCCTCTCAAATTCAGTGATGTTTCTATATCCTGTATTTTGATCTCAACACGTAACCATTTGGACCAGAGATTCTATATGATTAAGTCTACAAATTTCCTAGGGAGGAAGAAAAAGTGTCCAAATTTGGACAGAGTGATGCACATTGGCTGCCCTGGAATAGGGACTGTGTGGGTCCATTGCCATGGTAACATTTAGACTTGGCTTTGTAGGTCTTTAGCGATAAGAAGGAAAAGGAGAGGGGACTGAGAATGAGAAATCAACAGCTCTGTTTTATGACAATGACAAGGGCCAAGTTTTAAAGATGGCTGTTCTTGTTCCACATGTCACCAAGGACACTGTTTCTAGCCTGCACCAGAGTACCACACACAGTTTCAAAATCCTCACAAAGGAAACTTGTAGAAGATGATTACCAAGCACATATATCAAGACAATGTGTGCTTTGTGATCAATTAAAATGCAAGAATAGTCTATGGTGGGATGTCTTACAAAAGGGCCTTTATTCTCAGTACTTTAAAAAAGGCAGATCTATCAAACTTACGATAATACAATGCCATGATGATTTAATTGTCAATTACAAATTACTTAAGTGTACTTTAATGATCTATATAAAGCCTTATTTTTTTTTAACTTCTAATAGCTATTAATGGTTGTTAAAGAAAATGAAACCACTTTACTGAAATGTAATGTAGGGGCCTATTAAGAATAAGTTTTCAAAATGATAAAATATTATCACAAAAATGTGAACTCCTGTACTTTTTAATATTCCTGAGTAGGTCAATCTTCATTCCACGGAAAGAATATTTCCTTCAAATTACATGCAATTACAGTTTAAACATCTTCATGTATATTATATATAGAATAAATTTTACCTAATTCCCAGTCAAAATGCTTCTTTAGAAGTTGGAAAAAGAATGAGGGCAATTTAAAATTACATTTTCTCAAAAAGTCTTAGAAGATTTAAAATACTAGTCATTAGAATAAACTTGAGTGACCACACTCATCCAGTATTGTCTTCATCTTTGACCTGGTCCCTGTTTGCTTTTAAAATTATTAAAAGAATGAATTAGAGAGACATCTTGTTCTGTCTATAAGGGCAAGTATTTAATCCATTCAAGCTACAGATATGTCTCATTTAGCAGATGTATTTTTAAAGAGAGGCACAATTCACATTTATGTATTAAAATGCTATCTAAAATATACTAGAGGGTCTTACTAAAGAAACAACATCTGAAGAGTGAATCCCTTTAAAAGAAATGAGTCATTTTGTAATCAAACCACTATACCTAGTGTACCTGTTTGCAAATTTGACTTTTCTGCATGGAGTTTCTTTAACGGAGGTGCACTTGTCCTACTTTGAAGGTGATTGAATATACACAATGAGGTCATCCTCAAAGTGTATCTTTACCTATGCTTTAGGATACCCATTAGACAAAGAGCTATTAGTAATATGAAATTAAATATCATTAGAGTCAGAATCAAACAGTATCAGGCTGTGTCTACATAACCTAAAGTAATTTAGAGACTTTGCAATTATCCATCTAGCTGGTAACTCTAGACAGTTAAATAAGCCAAATAGTAAAAGCAAAATAGCTATTTTAGATTCGTAATTATTCTATTTAGCTACCTGCATTGATCATATTAAACAGTTGTCAAAACTTCATTTATTGTATCTGCTGATTAGAATATGAAGCAGAAAGCAGGTAGGTTTTAAAGCAAAGTAGGGCTTGGAGTCCAACTCTGACTCAATAAACATCTGTGTCCTCAGCAAGTTTTCTCACCTGAGCTTATTTTCTCACCTGTGAAATGGGAATAATGGCAGCCCTTACCTGAATGTTGCAAATATAAAAGAAATCAACAGATATCAAGAATCTGGCATATAATAGATACTTAATGAAAGTTAGTTTTTATTCCTTATCATCAGCTTTTCAACTCGAAGGTCTTCAACAATTGGCAAATTCATATTTTTGAATCTTCCATTCTGAACTTAATAGTTCAGTAATTGAACTCAGAGGTTACGTGCAAATTGAAATGCTGGCTCGTAAATCCTTGAGGGCAAGAATCAAAACCTACATTAAAGATAGACAAAGACTCCAAAAACATATTGGAGAAAAGATAGCCTCTTCAACAATGGTGCTGGGAAAACTGGAAATCCATATGTAGCAAAATGAAACTAAGCCCCTATCTCTCACCATGCATAAAACTCAAAGTGGATCAAGGACCTAGGAATTAAACCAGAGACCCTGTGCCTAGTAGAAGAAAAAGTAGACCCAAATCTTTATCATGTTGGATTAGGCCCAGACTTCCTTAACAAGACTCCTATAGTGTAAGAAATAAAATCAAGAATCAATAAATGGGGTAGATTCAAACTAAAAAGCTTTTACTCAGCAAAAGAAACAATAGGGAGGTGAATAGAGAGCCTACAGAATGGGAGCAAATTTTTACCACACACACATCAAATATAGCACTAATCTCTAGGATATATAAAGAACTCAAAAATCTTAACACCAAAAAAATCAAAGAACCCAATCAATAAATGGGCATTGGAACTGAACAGACATTTCTCAGAAGATGATATACAATCAGTCAACAAATACATGAAAAAATGTTCAAGATCTCTAGCAATTAGAGAAATGCAAATCAAAACTACTTTAAGATTTTATCTCACTCCAGTCAGAATGGCAGCTTTTAAGAATACAAACAACAATAAGTGTTGGTGAGGATGTAGGGGAAAAGGCACACTCATAAATTGCTGGTGGGACTGAAAATTGGTGTAACCAATCTGGGAAGCAGTATGGAGATTCTTGGAAAACTGGGAATGGAACCACCATTTGACCCAGCTATCTCACTCCTCATTCTATACCCAAAGGTCTTAAAAACAGCATACTACAGTGACACAGTCATATCAAAGTTCATAGCAGCACAATTCACAATAGCTAAACGGTGGAACCAACATAGATGCCCTTTAGTAGATGAATGGATAAAGAAAATGTGGTATATATACACAATGGAATATTACTCAGCATTAAAAGAGAATAAAATTACGGCATTTTCAGGTAAATGAATGGAGCTGGAGATTATCGTGAGAAGTGAAGTAAGCCAATCCCAAGAAACCAAATGCCAAATGTTTTTTCTGATATGTGGATGCTGATCCATATGGGGATAGGGTTAGGAGCATGGGAGGAATGGAGGAGCTTTAGATAGGGCAAGGGGGAGGGAGGGGAAGGGAGAGAGCATGAGGTAGGAAAGATTGTGGAATGAGATGGTCATCATTACTTGTCAGTACATGTATGAAGATATGACTGGTGTGACTCTACTTTGTGTACAACCAAAGACATGAAAAATTGTGCTTTATATGTGTACGATGAATCGAAATGCATTCTGCAGTCATGTACAACAAATTAGAATAAATTAAAAAAATACACGTGTCT